>CM038682.1:665740587-666940587 GCA_021605205.1 Aegilops longissima | reverse complement strand
ATGGATGCTAGCGACACTAACATATACGTGAGCCAAAAGGCGCAAATAGTCCTGGGCCAGGTAAGGTGGCACCCGTGGGAATACCATGCGTGAGACCGCAAAGTGATATGCTGTGTTACATGCTAGATTGGTCTGACTTAGGATCGGAGTCCTGACACATACGCACAGCGGCCATGGTGCAAGAAAGTAAATCTGCCACGCATTTACATACCGGCGGGGGTCTCGGCCTACTCACGCATACGTACGGCCAGGACTCGTGTACATGGCTCGGTCGGAACAGAGAAACTGTGTCATCATCGTGTTCATGGGAAGGCTACGGAATGCGTTGTGTTCATCGGGAGGCAACGGAGTGCATGCTGTTCATCGGGAGCCAACCGGCTTGGATGGAACAGCCGATGGAAATGAGGCCTGGCGTATCGCAGAACAGAGGAAACGGCCTTGTGTTCGACCGGCCACGGTTGAAACGGGATCCTATTCATCGGGAGGGGTATGGCGTACCGCAAAACGGAGGAAATAGACCTCCTACGGTCGAAATGGGCTCCTGTTGATCGGGAGGGGTGTGGCGTACCGCAAAACGGAGGAAATGGACTTGTGTTGGAGTGCCGGTCGAAACGGTGGTCCTGTTCATCGGGAGGGGTGTGGCGTACCGCAAAACGGGACTCCACGGGGTACTGTTCATCTTCACTGTCGACCTCGTCCAGCCTCCACGTGCTATTGTTCATCCACCGTCGACCTCCTCCAGCATCCACCTGCGATTGTTCATCCATGAGCTCATGTTCATCCAGCGTCCACCGCTCCTCCACCGGCTACTGTTCAACCAGCCCTCTCCACGGGGTCATGTGCAATCACCCCTCCACGGGCTACTGTTCATCCAGCCCTCCACCGGCTACTATTCAACCAGCCCTCCACCGGCTACTGTTCATCCAGCCCTCCACGGGTTCCTATTTATCCAGCCCTCCGCGGGGTCTTGTTCATCCACCGGCTAGATCGATCGGGGTACTGTTCATCCAGCGGCAACGGCCTCTACTACCACGGGTTCCTGTTCATCCAACCCCCAACCGGGAACTGTTCATCCAAACCCCCCAACAACGCTCACCGTTCATCCAGAGGCAACATCGATTGGCTTCAGTTAGCAGCAGTAGAGAAGGAATCACTCGGGTTCAGTTAACAGCAAGGGATCGATCGCTCAGGTTCAGTAACGTAGCTAGTGTAATCAATCGGGTTCAGTTAGAGCCCAACGCCACGCACACACGCGCATACGTATGAGAGAAACGCGCATCGCTAGGCCCCAACCACCCACCGTAACCAGGAACTCCCCCTATATTTTCCTCGCCCTCGCTTCTACCATGGTTTTTTTCCGTCATGGACGGCCCAAAGAATGTCATGCAGCTGCGTCTCCGGACCGCCTAGGACGAAAACCCCATTTTCTGTCAAGATTTTTTGTCATAGAAGTAGGAGCCCACCACATCTATGATGATATCTGGTTTTGTCACAATTATCGTCATAGAAGTGTCATAAGCCTGATAGGAAAAAAAATTCTTCAGCCCAAAATATCACAGATGTGTCTTTTTTTTTGTAGTGCCAGGACCCGCTATGGGCGGCAATGCGGGACCTATCCGCGCCCATTTCGGCCGACGCCAACGCCAAGATGCTAGAAGCCTGCCTTGTGTCGCTTGTCGAGAAGGCTAAGAAGTTGGCCACCATGAGACGCCTCTCCAAGGCCTACCAGCGCGAGATCGACCGTGTCGTCGGCGACACGCCGGCTGTTGGCGGGCCCAGCCATGTGGGCAGGCTACTACAGCACGGTGCTGCCGTCACCAGCATGTTCGGGGTAGACCGCC
Organism: Aegilops longissima; assembly: GCA_021605205.1. Classification (NCBI taxonomy): domain Eukaryota; kingdom Viridiplantae; phylum Streptophyta; class Magnoliopsida; order Poales; family Poaceae; genus Aegilops; species Aegilops longissima. Next base: position 666,938,746 of record CM038682.1, on the reverse strand, counting down.
CTGTCAACGACACGCCCATGGAGAACCTGCGTGTTGCCCAGGCGGCAGCAGACGAACAGGACCACCAGGAGAGTGACGAGCGTCGCTGCATGACGGAGCACGTTCAGCAACTCATCGACACGGCTGTCGTGCAGTGAGAAGCCGGCTGCCGCGTGGGAGAACACCAGCATGCCGAAAACCTCTCCACTCGCCGAGAGCATGGTGCGACCTCCCAGATGCCGACAGGCGGCGCCCGCGACCAGAGAGACAGAGAACCGGCTGCTAGCCGTAGTCGAACGCGCATCACCATTGAGCGCGAGCAAGACGGCCGCCGGCGAGCGGTGGAACAACTGAGCCATCGCCCGCCTCCCCCGCGTAGGGAGAGGCGTGCTTCGCCCGCTTGAGAACCCAACTCTCGGCGACCGACTAGGCCGCCGTGAAGGAGTCAGGGAGAACGACGCCCGCCACAGGATCGATCGCCTGGCTCGATCCTTGGCGATAGAAGAAGAAGATGCAATTGGCCCGCCTTGTTTCACCCATCACATTCGCGACGAGCCCTTCCCCAAAGGGTTCTCGCTCCCTCGAGACACTCCCAAGTACAAAGGCTCCGTGAAGCCGGAGGATTGGCTAGTGGACTACTCCACAACCATCAACATAGCAAACGGCAACAAGCGCGTTGCCGTGAAGTACGTTCCTCTCATGCTCCAGGGCACGGCCCGGACATGGCAGAACGGCCTGAAGCCCCACAGGGTCAACAGCTGGGTAGATTTCATCGAAGTCTTCATCTGAAACTTCACCAGCACCTACAAGCGGCCGCCCAAGCCCCGCCAGCTCTCGCTGTGCGTTCAAGGCGCGACCGAGTCCACCTGTGACTACTTAACGCGGTGGGCCGAACTACGCAACTCCTGCGATGGGGTGCACGAAGTGCAAGCCATTGAGTACTTCACCGCTGGGTGCCGAGAGGGCACCTTACTCAAGCGACGTCTCCTTTGTGATGAGCCGGCTACACTCGACGAGTTGCTGATCATAGCAGACAAGTACGCCACTGCCGACTCCTCCATGAAGTCGGAGCTCCAGGTGGACGCATCCTCGGGCGCCGGCTGGTGACAATAGTCGGCGCCAGGAGTAGAACGCCAACAAGCGCAAGTCTCCGCAGTCGGCTTCCACCAGTCGGCAGGTGGGAACTGTTGAGGATCAGCAGCCGGAGGGACAACCCGGCCCCAAGCATCAGAAAGGCGGCAAGCCCGCTTGGTTGCCCGCCTTCTCCTTCGAGCAGACCGTCGATGCTCCTTGCAAGTTCCACAGCGGCGTGAAGCAGTCCAACCATAAACCCAGAAATGCCATTGGCTCGTCTGCATTGCTAAGGGTGAGTGACTGCCGCCTCCGCCTGCTGGCCAGCCGCCTCCGCCTCCCCAGCAGTCGGCGGCCCGTCCAGCAGTCGGTGCCATCTAGGATGAGTTCCGTGAAGAACATGGAGCTTACTTTGTCTTCACCAGTGTGGCAGGCCACCGGCGCAGCCGACGTCAGCAGCACCGTGAAGTGAACGTCGTTGCTTCAAATGCCCCAGAGTTCATGCACTGGTCCAAGAAGCCCATCAGCTGCAACCATGCAAACCACTCGGAAGTGATGCCTTCTTCGGGTTCCTATGCCCTGGTGTTGGATGCCACCGTTGCAACAGAGAGGCGAGCTGCTCGTTTCTCCCGGATTCTGATAGATTGCGGTAGCAGCATCAACATCCTTTACCGCGACACCATGGAGAAGTTGTCCATTAAAGAGAAGCAGCTCCAACCTAGTCAGACTTTCTTTCATGGCATTGTGCCCAGCCTTTCCTACTAACCAATCGGCAAGATCAAGATAGATATCCTCTTCGGAGACAAGGATCACTCCCCTCGCGAGGTGATTTGGTTTGAGGTGGTTGACCTGGAGAGCCCTTATCATGTGCTCTGCGGCCGACCAGCTCTAGCCAAGTTCATGGCAGTACCTCATTACGCCTACCTCAAGATGAAGATGATGGGAACCAAGGGCATTATCATGATAGCCGGGGACTACGAGAAGTCGGCCGCCTGTGTTGCGGCCAGCAGCCGGCTGGCCGAGTCCCTTGTGATTGCTGCTGAGAAGAAGCTCCTGGACCAAGTTGTGGCCATGTCCAGCAAGCATCCGGACTTGTCTCCAAACCCCAAGGAGTTAGAGGCCCAGGGATCCTTCCAGCCGGCCAAAGAAACAAAGAAGATCCCCTTGGACCCAGAGCACCCAGAGAGGCACGCTGTCATAGGGGCCAACCTTGACGGCAAATAGGAAAGTGAGCTCGTCGATTTCCTCCATGAGAATCGGGACATCTTAGCATGGTCTCCCAAAGACATGCCGGGTGTTCCGATGGATTTCGCTGAGCAAAAGCTACATGTCAGATCATATGCCAAACCAGTCAAGCAACCCCTCCGCCGACTGTCGGAAGAGAAGAGAAGAATCGTTGGTGAAGAGATCGCCTGCCTGCTGGCAGCCGGCTTCATTATGGAAGTGTTTTTTTCAGAATGGCTTGCCAACCCAGTCCTTGTACTGAAGAAGAACAACAAATTGCACATGCGTATTGACTATACCAGCCTCAACAAAGCCTGCCCCAAGGATCTGTTTGCCTTGCCTAGGATTGACCAAGTGATAGAATCCAGAGCCGGATGCGAGCTGCTGAGTTTTTTGGATGCCTACTCAAGGTACTACCAGATCAAGTTGAACCCGGCCGACCGCCTGAAGACCGCCTTCATCACACCATTTGGAGCCTACTGCTACCTGACCATGACATTCGGCTTGACAAATGCCGGTGCCACGTTTCAGCATTGCATGCAGAAGTGTCTCCTCAAGAAACTCGGCAGAAATGCCCACGTCTATGTAGACAATATTGTGGTGAAGATGGAGAAGTGCAGTACCCTCTTGGAAGATCTCAAGGAAACTTTTGATAATCTGTGCCGTGTTCAAATAAATCTCCACCCTGAGAAGTGTGTCTTTGGAGTACTAGCCGGCCAACTACTTGGCTTCCTGGTCTCAGAGCATGACATTGAGTGCAACCCTGTGAAGATCCAGGCCATTGAGAGGATGGAGAGACCCACCCGACTGCGAGACGTCCAGAAGTTCACCGACTGTTTGGCATCCATCAGCCACTTCATCAGTCAGCTGGGTGAGAAGGCTCTTCCCCTATACCAACTCATGAAGAAAACCACTCATTTCGAGTGGAACGACAAGGCGGACAAGGCCTTCCTCCAGCTCAAGAAAATGCTGACTACCCCGCCTCTCCTGGCGGCCCCGGCTGCTAAAGAGCCCATGTACCTCTACATCACCGCCACCAGCCGGGTGGTCAGCACTTTCATCATGGTGGAGCGCCCAGAAGACGGCAGAGCACAGCCGGTCCAGAGGCCTGTGTACTATTTGAGCGAGGTGCTGTCGGCCTCAAAGCAGAACTACCCCCACTACCAGAAGATGTGCTACGGCGTGCACTTTGCCACTAAGAAGCTCAAGCCATACTTTCAAGAGCACCCCATCACGGTTGTCTGCACGGACCCACTTGCTGAGATCATAGGCAACAGAGATGCATAAGGCCGAGTGGCCAAATGGGCAATCGAGTTGGCCCCTTACACCATCTTCTACCAGCCACGCACTGCCATCAAGTCCCAAGCACTGGCCGACTTCCTCGTCGACTGGGCCGAGACCCAGTACCTGCCGCCAGCTCCGGACTCCACTCATTGGCGGATGCACTTTGATGGCTCGAAGATGTGCACTGGCTTGCGAGCCGGCGTTGTCCTCACCTCTCCCAAGGGCGACAAGCTCAGATGCACATTGCAAATTCACTTTGCCGCCTCTAACAACGTGGCCGAGTATGAGCCGCTAGTACACAGACTGCGGCTGGCCAGAAAGATCGGCAGCCGCCGGATCATGTGCTATGGAGACTCGGACTTGGTGGTCCAATAGTCGTCTGGCGACTGGGACGCCAAGGATGCAAATATGGGAAGTTACCGCTTCCTCGTCCAGCAGACCAACGGATACTTTGACTGGTGTGAGTTCCTTCACGTGCCACAGAGTGACAATGAGAAAGCTGATGCCCTGGCACGGATCGGCTCCACCCGCCAAGCAATACAAGTCGGTGTCTCCCTTCAGTGCCACCGCAAGCCATCTATCAATCCTTCTCCAGAATCCGAGTCCAACTTCGTGCCGGCTGCTCCCGAAGCAGTCGGGTCCGACTTGGGGGCTGCAGCAGCCGACCCGGGGGCTTCGACAGGTGGCGCTGGGACTGCAGCAGTCGCACCCGGCCCGGGGACTTCTCAACCCATCCCGGGGGCTACAGCAGCTGGCCGAGGGACTTCACCAAGTGGCTCGGGGACTGCGGCAGTCGCACCCTGCCCGAGGGTTGTGGCAGTCAGCCTGGGGACTCCAACAACATAGCAAGCAGTTGCTGACTCCACCCCGCCGCCTCCCAACCCAGCCGCCCTAGTCTCAGTGGCCGTGATGACAGTGGATGAAGTCGAAGCACCATCATGGGCGCATCCCATCCTCAACTTCCTGGTGAGCGGAGAGCTGCCGGCTGATGAGATCTCGGCCCGGCAAGTACAGCGCCGAGGAGGAGCCTACACGATAGTGAACAGAGAGCTTGTCTGGCGTAGTGTGACTGGGGTCTTCCAGCGCTGTGTAGAACCAGAGAAAGGCAAGGCAATCCTAAAAGATATCCACCAAGGAGAGTGCAGCCGCCACGCGGCCTCTAGATCCCTTGTCGCCAAATCTTTCCGCCATGGTTTCTTCTGGCCGACTTCTTTGGAAGACGCCAAGGATTTGGTCAAGAAATGCAAGGGGTGCTAGAAATTCAGCTCCAAGCAACATCTGCCAGCTTCTGCACTCAAGACCATCCCCTTCACTTGGCATTTTGTTGTGTGAGGGCTGGACATGGTGGGACCATTCAAGACAGCACGTGGCTGCATGACCCATCTGCTTGTCGTCATGGACAAATTCACCAAGTGGATCGAAGCAATTCCAATAAATAAACTGAATGGTCCGACTGCTGTGACCTTCATCGCAGATATCACCTTCCGGTACGGTCTACCACACAACATCATCACCAACAATGGCACAAACTTTGCCAAAGGCACCTTGGCCCGTTTCTGCGCGATGTAGGGCATCCGACTGGACTTAGCGTCCGTTTCCCATTTCTAGTCAAACGGACAAGTCGAGCGAGCAAACGGCCTCATCTTGTCCGGCATCAAGCCCCGACTGGTCGAGCCACTGGAGTGCTTGGCCGTCTGCTGGATCGATGAACGACCGGCCATCCTCTAGAGCCTCCGCGCCACACCGAACAAGTCAACCGGTTTCACTCCCTTCTTCCTCGTATACGGGGCTGAGGCCGTCATCCCAACTGACATTGAGTTCGACTCACCTCGCGTCACCATGTACACGGAGGCGGAGGCAAAAGAAGCATGAGAAGACGGTGTCGATCTGCTGGAAGAGGGCCGGCTGTTGGCACTCAGCCGGTCCGCCATCTACCAGCACAGCCTGCGCTGCTACCACGGTCGGAAGGTCAAGCCAAGATCCTTCCAAGAGGGAGACCTTGTGCTCCGGCTGATCCGGCAAACAGCCAGCCAGCACCAGCGCTCGGCCCCTTGGGAAGGCCCCTTCATCATCAGCAAACCTTTGGGCAACGACTCCTACTACCTCATCGATGCACAAAAGCCCAGAGCGTGCAAGAGAGACGACTCTGGCAAGGAATCGGAGCGCCTATGGAATGCAAATCTCCACCGAAGATTTTACAGTTAATGCAGTATGTACCACACTACCTTTTGTATTAAGAAGCTTAGACATTGGGTTCCTCAAAGAGCCATCGAGGGCTACCCTTTTTATCTATATGATAAGTTCTATGCCTATGAATGTATTATTTCATTCATTCGTCCGACACCGGGTTCGACCAGTCGGCCCGGGGGCTTGCCGCCTTGTACTATGTCGATACTACCTGCAGTCGGACAAGTAGTATGCCGGCATCTATGCCCTCTCTTGCCGTAAGCAGCAGCTCGCAGAGCGACTGTTCGGCAGGCAAGAGTCAAAGGTAGGAAAGGGTGCCCATACAAAAAAATGGCTAAGGAAAAAAGCATTCACATAGGCCAAGCCGGCTCCTAGCCTTACCGCCCGGCTGCTAGGCAGCCGGCCGACCGGCTTCTCACTTAACTTGCTATGTTCTAAATGGCCGAAGTACTTGCCTTCCCAAAATGGCCAAGTACCTGACCCAGCCACAGACCAGAGCGGCTGCCTGGCTGGCAAGGCGGCAGCCAAGGGAAGGCGGCAAAGGAAAAAGCCAAAGGAGAAGAAAAGCAAGACAAGTTAGAACTCGACAAAGTTAATTTACATAAGAAAAAGGCCCTCGACCAACATTCAACAGAGTTTGAATAAACCCCCAGCTGCTGGAACCGCACGAATTTAACGAGCTTGTTCAAGAGATTACAAAAGCAGGAAAAGACGAGATAAAACTGGCCGCCTAGGCCAGAGGAGCAACAGGCAGGTCCGGCGGATTGGTGGAGTCGGCGGCGCCGGCTGGTGGAGTGGTCGTCTGGCGAGTCTCGGCCTGGTCAGCATAGGTAGCAGTCGGCGCACTCGCACGCGGCTCGTTGCTTGAGGCTCGATCAGGCTGGGGCTGGCCGGCTGCTCCGCCCTCTGGTGCGTCGTCCTCACCATCCTCGCCCTCTTCGTCCTCTCCCTCATCGCTGGAGGCGATCTCCTCCACCGAATCTTCCTCATACCCCAGGTTCAGCCCGAACTAGTTAGGCGGCACCTCAGATCCCTCCTCGTTTAGCTCTAGGACGAACACGGTGGTGTCGGCGTAGTCGGCGATCGCCGCCACGCACTATGTGAGGTCGTGGCTCGCTGCCGCCAGCTCCAGTGCGGCCTCCTGTCGGAAGGTGGCCAGCTGGGCTAAGTCCAGGCCTGGGTGCCAGGCCTTGACGAACTCCAGGGCCCTCCGAGTGCCGGCACGAGCCGCGGAGCCTTTCCAAGCTTTGAAGCGGCCGACTACTACCTCCAGCCACTCAGCAGTCCGGCGGGGGTTGCGCGGGATCTGAGTGTCCGGCCAAAGGGCACTCAACACCTAGGCTCCAACGCACTGCAGACGGCGGAGCATCCGATAGGATGGCTGGAGACAAGCGTGGATGGCGAGAAACTGCTCTTTGAGGGTCTGGGGTGCATTGGGCCCGATTTCTACACCAGCCCATTATCGCTCGTCGCGGTGAGCCTCGATGGCCTGGCTGGCAGCAACGGTGTGTCCAGGGAAGAAGTCTGCGCAAGAAGAAAATAGAAGTCAGAGGCCGACTCATATAACAGACGGCGGCCGAAATAAAGGAAGGATAACTCACTGTTGATCATATCTTTGATCTCACCATAGCCGTCGCTCAGAGCCTTCTCCTTCTCTGCCCAGCCCGAGCGTTCAGTCTCGAACTCGGCCTGGAGCGCGGCCTCATCGTCCTTCGCCTTTTTGAGCGCCGCCTTGTGTCGGCCTGCTTGGGACGCCAGCTCCTTGGCCAGGCGGTCGCACTCCTCAACCGCCTTGCGGTGCTCCTCCTCCTTGGTGCGCAGTTCAATTTGGGCCTCGCCAACGTTCTGCTGCAGGTCGGCGGCTGCCCCTGCAGAAGATAAGAAAGAAAAAGCATCAACACCAGCAAAGAAGAAAAAGTAGTTGCCGGGAGATCCGGCCAGATTGCTCAGAAGTCGGCCCGAATCTCAGGGGCTACACCCAGCGGGTGCGCTGACGCATCCCCGCGAGAAAGAGGACAAAGAGCTTACTCCGGCTTTCGGCCAAATCAGTGGTCCGCTTGGCCAGCCCCTAGACCTGGGAGTTGAAGGCGGCCGTGGGGATGTTGTGGTAATCCTGCAACAAAGACAACAGAAGAAAAGAAAAGGTCAGCACTCGGAACATATGTTTAAGTTTCGTGCCGCCTGCTCAGTAGCCGGCCCAGAACTCGGGAGCTACACCCAGTGGGTGCACTGGCGCGCCCCCACGGAAGATTACAACAATCAAAAACAAAGTACAAGAAACATACCCGGACGGCCGTTCGCGTCGCCAAGAACGCCTTCGTGTAATGCTCGAGGGTGGCGCCTTGGGCTTGGAGTTGGGCCTGGACATCTTGCGCAACCCTATTCAGCATGCTCGTCCCGCCCCCAAAAGTCCACTCCGGTGGGGCAGCACTGCTGGCCTCGGCGTCTGGGGAAAATGAGCCAGCGGCCCCGATCTCCAGCGCCCGCAGTGCTGAAGCTGCCTTCACCGCACGACGACGCACCAGAGTGCGGACCGCAGGAGTCAGGCCCACCACCAACTCGCCACCGACTGGCGGCCCTTGCGGCGTGTCAGGCCAACTGGTCTGGGTGTCGGCAGTCGGCGTGGGTGGGGGCACTTCCATTCCCAACAAAACGGGGTCGCCCCCTCCCTTCTCCAGGACCGGCTGGTCGCCGCCGGCTCCCCCAGTCGGCGCCTGGCTCTCCTGCGCCGGTGGCATCGCACGCAGTGGGATGATGAGCCGTGGAGCCAGGCTGCGGGCCGCTTCCGCTTCCTGCGCCTTGGCGGCCGCGTCCGCCTGCTCCTGCCGCGGCGTCGACCTGAACCTTAGCCACCGCAATATTGTCTCTTTTCGCCGCCTTGGCAGCTTCCGCCTCCTCCCGCTCCTCACGCGGCTCCCGTGTGTTCTGCTCCTTCTCCTCATGGAGCTCGGTGCACAGGTCCACACGGCGGTGCTCTACAGAGCCATCCGCCGCCCCAATCACTGAGGCAGACGGGTCCCGTGAGAGAGAGAGCGGCTCCCTATGAAGGCATGGCGACGAGAAGCCGGTCAGAAAACTAGAAGAAAGAAGAAAAGCAAACGCAGAGGCAGCAAACGGGAAAATCGAAGTACTCACCCGGATGCGAAAGGGAGCCGCTTCGGGGCCCTCTGGAATTGGGACGCCTTCGCGGCAGCCTCCTGCCACCTGGTTGCGGCGGCCGTGTTCCTCGGCTTCTTCGGTCGGCTGCCGAACAACAACGAGTCGGCTCGGCGCTTGGGTGCGCCGCCTGGTGCAGTCGGCGTAGCTGAGGAGCTCGCGCCCGCCTCGTCGGTGCCATGAGTGTGGCGTGGCTCGTTCTCCTCCTCGTCATCGTCCAGCCAATCCTCAACACCGCCTCCTCCACCTCCGCCTCCCATGGCGTCATCTTCCTCCATGGCAGCTGCCTCCATGTCGGTTTTGTCCACGTTGCCTCTCGTCCGGTCTGGCATGAACACGTCGCCCGGCCCTAGAGCGTCGGCGGCCGACTGGGTCGAGAAGACATGTATCATTGCCGACAGATCAGACGGCAAAGCAAGAACTCAGACAAGTAAAGAAGAAAAAGAATTACAAGGCTTACCGCAGGCGGCAGGTATGCGTGGTCGTACGGCGGCTTGCCAAACTGCCAATCCTTCTTCGACAACTTGCAGTTGGAGAAGTAGTTGACCAGCCAGGCCACCTCCACGTCCGACAGCTCCCACGTGCACATCTGTCACGGGTCCCAGTGCCCACTCATGCTGCTGATGATGTGGGGCCGGGCATGGAGGGGAGCACTCGGTGCGCCACATAGGCGGCTAGCAGGTCCGAGCCCTTGAGGCCCTCCGACTCCGTCATCACCTGAAGTCGGGCGAGGGCGGAGGAGGAGGCGGCCGATAGGGAGCTTGGCTTGTACTGCCAGTTGGCACGCGGCTCTACAGGCGGGCCGACTACAGAAGCCGACACGTTGATGTAGTCCCTCGTCGGATGAATATTCTTGATGTAGAAGCAGGACTTCTACCACAGCTTGGCCGACTGCAGCAGGGAGATGGGCGGGAAGCGGTTCCCAGCACACGGACGCCGCACCGCCATGTAGGCTCCGCACTGGGCCGCCGTGCCCTTGGTGGCGGTGCCGAGGTTGAGGTAAAGGCACTCTCCCTAGAGCTCGAGGGTGAGGAGAGTACCAAGATAACCTTCGCAGAGAGTGATGAAGGTTGCCAGCTACACCACCGTGTTTGGTGTGAGGTGGTGTGGCTAGACTAGGTAGAAATTGAGGAAGGAGCGCAAGAAGCCGCTCGCCAGAAGGCCCGAAGCCGCGAAGAAAATGGGACCGAAAGACGACACGTTCATCGTCCTCCGACACTGGTGAGATTTCTGCCTCGGGGGGGACACGCACCTTCACGTTCGTCTCCCGGGGCAGCCGCCATGTTTGATGAAGAAATGAGAGGTTGTCGTTGTGGACGTTGGAGCCATCCCAATCAACACCCGTAAGCGCGCCATGGACGAAGGAGCTCGTCAGAGGCACAGCACGATGGCGGACGGGTGAAACCGCGGCAGATCAAGAAATCGCGGCGAGGAGAGGCCCGGCGAAGGAAGAGGGAGAGGAGGGCGCACGTGCGTCTGCCACCCCCACTACAAAAAAAGACACATTCGTGACATTTTGGGCCGAACAAATTTTTTTCTGTCATACATATGACACTTCTAAGACGATAATTGTGACAAAACATGGTATCATCATAGATGTGGTGGGATCCTACTTCTATGAAAAAAAATCATGAAAGAAAATGGGATTTTCATCCTGGGCGGGCCAGAGATGCAGCTGCATGACATTCTTTGGGCCGTCCATGACGGAAAAAACCGTGGTAGAAGCGAGGGGGAGGAAAATTTCGGGGAGTTCCCGGTTATGGTGGGAGGTCGGGGCGGCGATGCGCTGCTTTTTCTCAGACACGACGCACGCGTGTGTGCGACGCGTTAGCTCCAATCGAACCCGAAGCGAGGCGTTGGGCTCTAATCAACCCGGCGATTGCACCGCAGCCTACGCGTTCATCGAACCCGGCGATCGATCGATGGCTGTTAACCGAATCCGATCGAGCGATTCTTCGCCATCTGCTGCTAATCAAGCCGATCGATGGGATAAACAGTGAGCGTTGCAGGGGGTTTGGATGAACAGTAGACGGTGGAGGGGTGCCCGTGGAGGGGTGGTTGAACAGGACCCCGTGGTGTGGAGGGCTGGATGAACAGTAGACGGTGGAGGGGTGCCCGTGGAGGGGTGGTTGAACGGGACCCCATGGTGTGGAGGGGTGGATGAACAGTAGACGGTGGAGGGGTGGTTGAACAGTAGCCGGTGGAGTAGCACGTGGTGGAGGCTGGATGAACAGGAGCCCGTGGAGGCTGGAGGAGGTCGACGGTGGAGATAAACAGTATCCCGTGGAGTCCCGTTTTGCGGTACGCCACACCCCTCCCAATTTACAGGACCCCCGTTTCGACCGTAGGAGGTCCGTTTCCTCCGTTTTGCGGTACGCCACACCCCTACCGATCAACCGGACCCCCGTTTCGACCGTAGCTCTCCAACACAAGTCTGTTTCATCCGTTTTGCAGTACGCCACACCCCTCCCGATCAACAGGACCCCCGTTTCGACCGTAGGAGGTCCATTTCCTCCATTTTGCGGTATGCCACACACCTCCCGATCAACAGGACCCCGTTCCGAACGAAGGAGGTCCATTTCCTCCGTTTTGCGGTAAGCCAGGCCTCGTTTCCATCGCCTGTTCCATCCAAGCCCTCCCGATGAACACGATCACGCATTCCGTTCCGACCCAGCCGGTTGGCTCCCACACTTTCCGTTGCCTCCCGATGAACACGACGCATTCCGTTGCCTCCCCATGAACACGACTCATTCAGTTGCCTCCCCATGAACACAACGCATTCCGTTGCCTCCCCATGAACACGACGACGACGCTGTTTCTCCGTTCCGACCTAGCCATGTACATGATCCCTCGCCGTACGTATGAGCGAGTAGGCGTTTGAGACCCTGCCCGTATGTACATACGTGGCCGTATTTTCTTTCTTGCACCCTGGCCACTGTATGTACGTGTACATGCTACGTGCGCGCCTCTACTACGACACATGCGCGCCTCTACATCCACCAGTATATATGTACGTACACGTTGACCAGAATGACAACGCTACATACGCTTCGACCAGGTGGGTCCCGACTGTCAGGCACTTTCTTGCGTGCGAAGATGTAGCTAGTGGGTCCCAGCAGTCAGGGGGGCGAATCGTTTTTTTTTTGCCCGGACGCACTTCCTTGCGTGCGAAGATGTAGCTGGTGGGTCCCAGCAGTCAGGGGGGAAACGTTTTTTCGCGAAATACGGTGGCCCGTCCAGAGGGTCCCCGCTGTCAGGTGGAGGAATCGTTATTTTGTGCGTAATAAGGAGGCACTTCCTTGCTGCGGCCGTGGATCTAGTTGTCAGCCTCTCCACGTACAGTCCACGTCCGATGGAAGTCGTTCCTTGACCACGTTGACCACGCCGCAACGAGAGCACCACGGCGGTGGACGACGGCGAGGACTAGGAAGGGGACGACTCGGAGCTGGGAAAGACGCACCAGTGGATGCCCAAGCGAAGAGGTGTACGAGGGTTCACTGGTTCGGTTGCGGTGTGAGGCTGCTGTTGATACGTCTCCGTCGTATCTACTTTTCCAAACACATTTGCCGTTGTTTTGGACTCTAATTTGTATGATTTGAATGTAACTAACCCGGACTGAAACTGTTTTCAGCAGAATTGCCATGATGTTGTTTTATGTGCAGAAAATAGAAGTTCTCGGAATGACCTGAAACTCCACGGAAGATCTTATAAAAACTAACCAAAAAATCCTCGCCAAAGATGAAGACCAGGGGGCCCACACCCTGTTCACGAGGGTGGGGGCGCGCCCCCCCTACCTCGTGGGCCCCCTAGAGACCTTCTGACGCCAACTACAACTCTATATATTTGCTTTCGGGGAGAAAAAATAAGGGAGAAGAAATCATCGCATTTTACGATACGGAGCCGCCGCCAAGCCCTAAAACCTCTCGGGAGGGCTGATCTGGAGTCCGTTCGGGGCTCCGGAGAGGGGGATTCGTCGCCATCGTCATCATCAACCATCTTCCATCACTAATTTCATGATGCTCGCTGTCGTGCGTGAGTAATTCCATCGTAGGCTTGCTGGACGGTGATGGGCTGGATGAGATCTATACTGTAATCGAGTTAGTTTTGTTAGGGTTTGATCCCTAGTATCCACTATGTTCTCAGATTGATGTTGCTGTGACTTTGCTATTCTTAATGCTTGTCACTAGGGCCCGAGTGCCATGATTTCAGATCTGAATTTATTATGTTTTCATGAATATATGTGAGTTATTGATCCTATCTTGCAAGTCTATAGTCACCTACTATGTGTTATGATCCGGCAACCCCGAAGTGACAATAATCGGGACCACTCCCGGTGATGACCATAGTTTGAGGAGTTCATGTATTCACTATGTGCTAATGCTTTGTTCCGGTTCTCTATTAAAAGGAGGCCTTAATATCCCTTAGTTTCCAATAGGACCCCGCTGCCACGGGAGGGTAGGACAAAAGATGTCATGCAAGTTCTTTTCCATAAGCACGTATGACTATATACGGAATACATGCCAACATTACATTGATGAATTGGAGAAAGTTCTGTGTCACCCTATGTTATGACTGTTACATGATGGACCGCATCCGGCATAATTTTCCATCACCGGTCCAATGCCTACGAGCTTTCCATATACTGGTTTACGCTTATTTACTTTTCCGTTGCTACTGTTACAATCACTACAAAATACCAAAAAAATTACTTTGCTTTCATTACTCTTTTGTTACCGTTACCACCACTATCATATTACTTTGCTACTAAACACTTTGCTGCAGATACTAAGTTTCCAGGTGTGGTTGAATTGACAACTCAGCTGCTAATACTTGAGAATATTCTTTGGCTCCCCTTGTGTCGAATCAATAAATTTGGGTTGAATACTCTACCCTCGAAAGTTGTTGTGATGCCGTATACTTGTGGGTTATCAAGACTAATTTCTGGCGCCGTTGCCGGGGAGCATAGCTGTATTCTTTGAGTCACTTGGGATTTATATCTGCTGGACACTATGAAGAACTTGAAAGATGCTAAGACAACAATTTATCCCTCAACTACGAGGGGAGGTAAGGAACTGCCATCTAGCTCTGCACTTGATTCACCTTCTGTTATGAGTAAGCTTGCGACACCTAAACCTGCTTCTGCTATTCGGTCCGATATGTCGCATGTTATTGATGATGCCACTTCTGCTATGCATGATACTTATGATGAAACTACTTCTATGCCTGATACTACTGTGCCCCTTAGTGAATTTCTTGATGAAGAAATTGCTAGGGCTAGAGAGAAAGAAATTATTGAATCTGATTATAATGATGAAAGTGATGATGAAGATAGGCCTATTATTCCTTAGGGTTATGTTTTTGATATGGAAGCTTCTGCAGCTATTTTAGTGTGCAGAGGTAGAAACGAGCTTAAAAGGCTATTAGTTAAATGGAACAACGAATCTCTTAAGGATAAAATGAAACCTGACCCTGCTTTTGCTACTTCACCTATTTGTGTTCCCGATAAGGATTATGAATTCTCTGTTGATCCTGATATAATTACTTTGGTTGAATCTGATCCTTTCCATGGTTATGAATCTGAAACTATTGTGGCACATCTTACTAAATTAAATGATACAGCCACCCTGTTCACTAATGATGAGAGATCTCGCTACTTTTATATACTTAAAATATTTCTGTTCTCATTAAAGGTAGATGCTAAGATATGGTTTAATTCTCTTGATCCTGGTTGTGTGCGCAGTCCCAGGATATGATTTATTACTTCTCTGCTAAATATTTCCCTGCACATAAGAAACAAGCTGCTTTAAAGGAAATATACAACTTTGTGCAGATTGAAGAAGAGAGTCTTCCACAAGCTTGGGGGAGGCTTCTCAAGTTACTTTATGCTTTGCCTGATCATCCTCTTAAGAAAAATGAAATACTTGATATCTTTTATAATGGACTAACCGATGCTTCCAGAGATTACCTGGATAGTTGTGTTGGTTCTCTTTTCAGGGAAAGAACACCAGATGAAGCTGAAATTCTATTGAATAATATGTTGACAAATGAAAATAATTGGGAACCTCCTGAGCCAGCTGCTGCTCCAATTAATGAGCCTATTCTTAAACCAACTCCGAAGAAGAGAGGTGTTCTATTTATCAGTCCCGAGGATATGCAAGAGGCAAAGAAATCTATGAAAGAAAAACGTATTAAAGCTGAAGATGTTAAGAATTTACCTCCTATTGAAGAAATACATGGTCTTAATTTACCGCCTGTTGAAGAAACTTACGATCTTGATCCGTTACCTATTGAAGAACCTCCCGATCTTGATAACCCAACACAGGTAGTAAAGGTAAATTCTCTCTATAGATATGATAAAACTGAAATCCCTCCTACTAAGATTGCTAGTCAGTGCTTGGATGAGTTTGATAACTTTATGATTAAGCAAGAAGATTTTAATGCTTATTTTCATAGACAATTAAAATAGAATACTTATATGATTAAGCACGTGGGTGATTATATTGCTAATATTAGAGGTGAACTTAGACTTTTTAGCAAACATGCTTCTATGGTTACCGCTCAAGTAGAACAAGTACCTAAAGCTCAAAAAGAATTGCTCGATGAAATGAATAGTAAGAAAAATGATTATGCTATTAGAGTGGCTACTAGAACTGGTAGAATGACTCAGGAACCTTTGTATCCTGAAGGCCACCCTAAGAGAATTGAGCAAGATTCTCAGAGAAATAATATTGATGTACCCAGTTCTTCTAAAAAGAAGAAGACGAAAAATAATAAGACTTTGCAAATTTCTAGTGAACCTATTGCAGAACCACCTGATAATCCAAATGATATCTCTATGTCTGATGCCGAAACACAATCTGGTAATGAACATGAACCTAGTGAAAATATTAATGATGATGTTCATGATGATGCTAAACCTAGTAATGATAATGATGTAGAAGTTGAACCTGCTGTTGATCTTGATAACCCATAATCAAAGAATCAACGTTATGATAAGAGAGACTTTGTTGCCAGGAAACATGCTAAAGAAAGAGAACCTTGGGTTCAGAAACCCATGCCTTTTCCTCTGAAACCATCCAATAAAAAGGATGATGAGGATTTTGAGCGCTTTGCTGAAATGATTAGACCTATATTTTTGCGTATGCGATTGATTGATATGCTCAAAATGAATCCTTATGCTAAATACATGAAAGATATTGTTACTAATAAAAGAAAGATACCGGAAGCTGAAATTTCCACCATGCTTGCTAATTACACTTTTAAGGGTGGAATACCAAAGAAACTTGGAGATCCAGGAGTACCTACTATACCATGCTCTATTAAAAGAAATTATGTTAAAACTGCTTTATGTGATCGTGGAGCCGGTATTAGTGTTATGCTTCTCTCTTTATATCGTAGACTTGACTTGAATAAGTTGACACCTACTGAAATATCTTTGCAAATGGCTGATAAATCAACGGCTATACCTGTCGGTATTTGTGAGGATGTGCCTGTTGTGGTTGCAAACGTTACTATTTTAACGGACTTTGTTATTCTTGATATTCCCGAGGATGATAGTATGTCTATTATTCTTGGAAGACCTTTTCTTAATACTGCAGGGGCCGTTATTGATTGCAACAAAGGCAATGTCACTTTTCATGTTAATGGTAATGAGCATACGGTACACTTTCCGAGGAAACAACCTCAAGTTCCTAGTATTAACTCTATTGGAAAAATTCCATTGATTATATTTGGAGGTTTTGAATTTCCTCTTCCTACTATCAAAAAGAAATATGATATACTTATTATTGGGGATGTGCATATCCCCGTTGAGGTAACATAGTGTTATTCGAAATTTCTCCGGTTTCATGTTAATCGGAATGAGTTTGTTAACAAGACTTGATCAACCTTGTTAGTGGATTCCTTTTGATAAGCATGCGATGGATGAAACTAGAAGCACAACCTTCTGTACCCTCTTTATACTTTCTGTTATTTAGTTGAAATAAAGTAAAAATAGTATTTTTTGTCTGTTTCCTGACTTATTCGTGCAATATAAAAATATCCCGAAAATAAAAGTCCTCAGAATGCCATGCAATTTAATATGATTTTTTCGGGAATATTTGAGGATTTTTGGTGCAAAAATCAGAGCGGGGGGAGCTGCCACCTGGCCACGAGGGTGGAGGGCGCGCCCCCCTGCCTCGTGGGCCCATGGTGGCCCTCCTCCACTTATTCCTGCACCCATCCTCTTCTTCTTCCTCCCACAAACATGAATATCTGGTTCAAGCATGAGTTCTAGCTCACCTGGTTGTGATTTTTGATCTCCTTGCTCAAAGCACCTCTCGCCAAACTACTTGGGGAGACTGTTCCTTGGTATGTGACTCCTCCATTGGTACAATTAGTTTTTGTTCTAGTACTTTATTCTTTGCAAATTTGTGCTGCATAGGTGACCATGTTCATGAGCTTGCATGTCAAATTTATATGGTTCCAAGTAGTTCTAATGCTTGATATAGGCTCTAGGCACTTGTAGGAGTAGTTGCTATCAGTTTTGTTGAGCTTGGTTCACTTTTGTTTCAAGTTACTAAAAATTTCAGAATATTTCAGAAAATAATGAAGAGACTTTTGAGGGGCTCATCTAGACGAAGCTCAAAGGAAAAACAAAATAAAGAAGCATAGAGGCCCAAATATAATTTGCCTCGTACCGCGGAGGTCCGGCCGTGTGATTGGCCTTTGGATGACTTCTTGAGAAGAGCTGGGATTTGTGAAGATTTCTATTCATTGATTAAGAATGTCGGCCTCACCGACTTCCTCCGCGACCAACGTCATTAGTATCTCTTACTCACAAATACTTTTGTGCAAAACTTCTACTTTTTCCCTAAGGAATCACCTCCTTCAGTAGAGTTTCATTTATATGATGTTGTTAAGAAGATGCCATTATCTGAATTTTGCAAGGATTGCAACATACCCCCTGAGGGTACCTTGGATGAACCACACCGTAATGAGGGGGAAGCGTTTATTAACACTATCACTGTGGGAGAAACCAGGAAGGTTCCTGATGCAAGAATCACTAGCATACATTTTCCTGTTTTACGCTATTTTGCCATTTTGCTAGTCGTTGCTTGATTAGTTGTGGGAACTGTGGAAACCTTAGAGTTCCTGATATTATTATTTTGTTCCATGGTTTATACCGCGATAACACTATTAGTATGGGCGGAATTGTTGCTAGACAGTTAAGTATGAACCGTACTAAGGGTCCCATCTTTGGAGGCATTTATGCTGCACGCCTCGCTGCACACTTTAACATACCTATTAGCCTTCATGAGAAAGAAGAAAAATTGTTGCCCAGTGCTTATTTATATTATAATAGTATGCTAGCGCATGATTTTATTGTTAAGGGCAGGGAAGGAGAGCTCAAATATAAACTGTTCTTTCATAAACATTATCCTGAAACTATTACCTTGCCTGCTCCTTCCTTGTTTAATTTTGAAGGACCTTATCTCCTTACGTGGGCTGCCATTCAAGCCTACCAGAATCCTGCACCAGCCCCGAAACCGGAACCACAAGATGAGCCTCCACGACAGTCTGTTTACTCTTGGGATCCAGAGATGGCTATCAGCCAATGGCAGTCAGAGTCTTCTTCATCACAGTATGACCCCAGCTACACCTACGGGTATCCGCCAGGCTATCCCTGGCAATAAACCAACTTAGGCCAAAAGCCTAAGCTTGGGGGAGTACGTATTTCTCACCGACATTACATTTATGTTCACACACACTCATTGCTAGATGTCGGTGCTCATACTCTTTCACTGTAATATCCATGCTAGTTTATTTTCTTTTTCCAGCTTTCTTCTTGTGTCTTTGAGAAACCTTAAGAAAAACAAAAAAATTAGTAGTAGTTTACTTTCTTGCTGTAGTAGTAATTAAAAAGAAAACCCAAAAATATTTCCCATTCTTCTGTTGCTTGTTGGGAGATTTCCCGTGTAAATAGTTTTATTTCTTTCTTTTCTTTGGGGGTCGGTTGGAGAAGACCATAATTAAATTGTTGAAGTGGCTCTTATATGCATTATTGTTGATTTAACCAAGAGCCCATATTGCCTTGTCTTCTCCTGTTTATTGAATGCTTGCAGATTCCAGCTTAGTCCGATGCACATGCACTCTTATTATTATTCACCTCATTCGGTCGTGCAAGTGAAAGGCAATTATGATGATATATGATGGACTGACTGAGATGAGAAAAGCTGGTATGAACTCAACCTCATTTGTTTTTGTAAATATGCTGAGTTCATCGTTCTTGATTTAGCTTATTATGAATAAACATGTTTGCAATGAAAATTAGAGATCATAGTTGCTTATGCCATGCTTGATTAGCTATGAGTTATAATGTTTTACCTTGCGTGCCAACATGCTATTGAGATGGTTGTGATGTGGTATGATGGGGTGGTATCCTCCTTTGAATGATTTAAGTGACTTGACTTGGCACATGTTCACGCATGTAGTTAAAACAAAATCAACATAGCCTTCACGATATTTATGTTCATGGTGGATTATATCCTACTCATGCTTGCATCCAGTGTTTATTAATTTTAATGCATGTACATGGCTGTTGTCGCTCTCTAGTTGGTCGCTTCCCAGTCTTTTGCTAGCCTTCACTTGTACTAAGCGGGAATACTGCTTGTGCATCCAATCCCTTAAATCTCAAAGTTATTCCAGATGAGTCCACTATACCTTCCTATATGTGGTATCTACCTGCCGTTCCAAGTAAATTTGTATGTGCCAAACTCTAAACCTTCAATAAACATTCTGTTTTGTATGCTCAAATAGCTCATGTATCAACTAGGGCTGCCCTTATCTTCTAGGTTAGGCAGGTTATTCTCAAGAGGAGTGGACTCCGCTCCTCACTCACGAGAAAATGGCTGGTCACCGGGATGCCCAGTCCCATGCTTTATGCAAACTAAATCAAAATTAATTGCAAACAAAACTCCCCCTGGAACCTGATGTTAGTTGGAGGCACTCGTTGTTTCGAGCAAGCCATGGTTTGATGCTTGTTGGTGGGGGGGAGTATAAACTTTACCATTCTGTTTGGGAACCGCCTATAATGTGTGTGACATGGAAGATATCACCATCTCTTAGTTGTTATGTTGACAATGAAAGTATGCTGCTCAAAATATTATTTATCTCTATTTCAAAACCGAGCTCTGGCACCTCTACAAATCCCTGCTTCCCTCTGCGAAGGGCCTATCTATTTACTTTTATGTTGAGTCATCACCCTCTTATTAAAGAGCACTAGCTGGAGAGCACAGCTGTCATTTGCATTCATTACTGTTAATTTGTATTGGGTGTGACTATGATTGGATCTCTTTTACCATGAATTACAATGTCTAGTCAGTCCTTGATCTTTAAAGGTGCTCTGCATTTATGTTTTGCGGTCTCAGAAAAGGCTAGCGAGATACCATCTTGTTATATCATATTATGATTGTTTTGAGAAAGTGTTGTCATCCGAGATTTATTATTATGGCTCGCTAGTTGATTATGCTATTGATATGAGTAATTATGAGACCTGAGAATTATTGCAAATGTGGTTAGTTATAATCTTTGCTGAAAACTTGAATGTTGGCTTGACATATTTACAACAAAAAGAGCAAACAGAGTTCGTAAAAGTCTTTCTTTTTCTCTTTCAGTTTGTCAACTGAATTGCTTGAGGACAAGCAAGGGTTTAAGCTTGGGGGAGTTGATACGTCTCCATCGTATCTACTTTTACAAACACTTTTGCCCTTGTTTTGGACTCTAATTTGTATGATTTGAATGGAACTAATCCGGACTGACGTTGTTTTTAGCAGAATTGCCATGATGTTGTTTTATGTGCAGAAAACAAAAGTTCTCGGAATGACCTGAAACTCCACGGAAGATCTTATAAAAAATAATAAAAAATCCTAGCCAAGGATGAATACCAGGGGCCCACACCCTATCCACGAGGGTGGGGGGCGCCCTCCCCCCTACGGCGCGCCCCCCTACCTCGTGGGCCCCCTGGAGACCTTCCGACGCCAACTCCAACTCTATATATTTTCTTTCGGGGAGAAAAAATTAAAGGAGAAGAAATCATCGTGTTTAACGATACGGAGCCGCCGCCAAGCCCTAAAACCTCTCGGGAGGGCTGATCTGGAGTCCGTTCAGGGCTCCGGAGAGGGGGATTCATCGCCTTCATCATCATCAACCATCCTCCATCACCAATTTCATGATGCTCGCCGCCATGCGTGAGTAATTCCATCGTAGGCTTGCTGGACGGTGATGGGTTGGATGAGATCTATCATGTAATCGAGTTAGTTTTGTTAGTATGTTCTGAGGTTGATGTTGCTATGACTTTGCTATGCTTAATGCTTGTCACTAGGGCCCGAGTGCCATGATTTCAGATCTCAACCTATTATGTTTTCATGACTATATGTGAGTTCTTGATCCTATCTTGCAAGTCTATAGTCACCTACTATGTGTTATGATCCGGCAACCCCGAAGTGACAATAATCGGGACCACTCCCGGTGATGACCATAGTTTGAGGTGTTCATGTATTCACTATGTGATAATGCTTTGTTCCGGTTCTCTATTAAAAGGAGGCCTTAATATCCCTTAGTTTCCAATAGGACCCCGCTGCCACGGGAGGGTAGGACAAAAGATGTCATGCAAGTTCTTTTCCATAAGCACGTATGACTATATTTGGAATACATGCCTACATTACATTGATGAATTGGAGCTAGTTCTGTGTCACCCTATGTTATGACTGTTACATGATGAACCACATTCGGCATAATTTTCCATCACCGGTCCAATGCCTACGAGCTTTCCATATACTGGTTTACGCTTATTTACTTTTCTGTTGCTACTGTTACAATCACTACAAAATACAAAAAATATTAATTTGCTTTCATTACTCTTTTGTTACCGTTACCACCACTATCATATTACTTTGCTACTAAACACTTTGCTGCAGATACTAAGTTTCCAGGTGTGGTTGAATTGACAACTCAGCTGCTAATACTTGAGAATATTCTTTGGCTCCCCTTGTGTCGAATCAATAAATTTGGGTTGCATACTCTACCCTCGAAAGCTGTTGCGATCCCCTACACTTGTGGGTTATCAGCTGTCGCCGTAGAATAACAGGGGGTGTGGGTGAGTAGAGGGATGGCCTGGCCAGCGGTGGGAGTTGTAGGAGGCGGTGAGGCCTCCGCGGCATCACAGCCGGCCACAGGAGGCTGGAGCACGCGGCACAACCGGCGCTGGTTTGGGCGGCTGGAGCAAGAAGACCAGAGGTTGAAGAAGCACTACAGCCGTTGGATGAACATCGTACGGTAACAGGAGCTAGAATCGTTCATATTGACTAAGTTGACAAAGCCCTCCGTCCCCGTCAACTTGGCAGGCCCACAAGTCAGCCTCACACTATGCTTGGTTCCAGTTGGCAGGGGGAATATTCATTTTTTTGTGCGAAATAAGGAGGCACTTCCTTGCGTGCGAAGATAGCTGGTGGGTCCGACATGTCAGCGGGGGGCACGTTATGTTCGCAAAATACAGAGGCCCTTCCGGTGGGTCCCAGATGTCAGATGGAGGAATCATTATTTTGCGCGTAATAAGGAGGCATTTGTCGGCGTTCTGGGAACGGGGGTCCCCAAACTTGCCTGCCTGTGGCCTGCGGTGTGGCTCAAGGAGGGGCCTAGCACGGCCCATCTTCATCAACACAAGCCCAAGACCCTCGCGAGGGGCCAAGCCTCGCGGGGCGGACGACACGGAGCCTCCTCAGGCACGGCCTCATCAGGCTGGCTCGCGAGGAGGCGGAGAGATCAAGGCGGGGTACCTCACGAGGTGCCCATGACATGAGCCATGACGACCAAGGGCGCCAAGCGGGCTCCAGCCCGCGCAGTGTCCTCCTTTCCTCTTTGGTGCAAAGGGAGCAAGCGCAGGCGAGAGCATCAAGCAAAGGCACACGTTTCGGTGAAACGAGACCAAGACCAGCCCAACGGCAGGAAGGATGTCATCGTGGAGCCCAAGCAGGCGTCACCACCAGGGCCTTTGGCAGGCGAGGACCAATGAGTGAGTCCTGGATTAGGGGGTGTCCGGATAGCCGGACTACCATCATCAGCCGAACTATCATTGGCCGGACTATCATCATCGACTGGACTCCAAGACTATGAAGATACAAGATTGAAGACTTCTCCCCATGTCCGGATGGGACTTTCCTTGGCGTGGAAGGCAAGCTTGGCGATACGGATATGTAGATCTCCTACCATTGTAACCGACTCTATGTAACCCTAGCCCTCTCCGGTGTCTATATAAACCGGATGGATTTAGTCCGTAGGACAACATCAGAACAACAACCCTTACAATCATACCATAGGCTAGCTTCTAGGGTTTAGCCTCCTTGATCTCGTGGTAGATCCACTCTTGTAAACATCCACAATATCAATATCAATCGAGCAGGACGTAGGGTTTTACCTCCATCAAGAGGGCCCGAACCTGGGTAAAACATTGTGTCCCTTGTCTCCTGTTACCATCCACCTAGACGCACAGTTCGGGACACCCTACCCGAGATCCGCCGGTTTTGACACCGACATTGGTGCTTTCATTGAGAGTTCCTCTGTGTCGTCACCGATAGGCGTGATGGCCTCTTCAATTGATAACGACGCAATGTTGGGTGAGACCTTTCTCCCCGGACAGATCTTCGTATTCGGCGGCTTCGCACTGCGGGCCAACTCGCTTGGCCATCTGGAGCAGATCGAAAGCTACGCCCCTGGCTGTCAGGTCAGGTTTGGAAGCCTAAACTTCACGGCCGATATCCGCGGAGACTTGATCTTCGATGGATCTGAGCCACAGCCGAGCATGCCGCGCTGTCACGATGGGCATGACCTAACTCTGCCGCCGGACAGCACCTTGGAGGCCGCACACGAGTCCGCTCCGACCCATAGTCCGGAGCCGATCGCTCGGATCGAGGACGGATGGCTGGACACTGCCTCGGGAGCCGCAACTCCTACGGCGATGGAGCCGAACACTTACCTTGTCCCGCATAAATCTCATGACTCCGAGGTGCCGGACTCCTGCGGACTCCAACCTCCTGCGCCCGCCACCAAATCCGATCGGGCGCCAATCATGGAATTTACCGCTGCGGACATCTTTCAGACTCGCCCTTGGCGATATCATAAATTCATCTGAAGCATCTCTCGCTATCCGAGAGCCCTGGCGAACCACGGCCAGGATGGTTGGGATGCGACGACGAAGAAATTCAGACCCCACCCACCACCCACTTCAGAGCCACCGCCGACGATTTAACCGACGATTTGACTACGACTCCAAGACATCGACGATATGGACGACGATGCGGAGACTACTAAGAACCAAAGTGCCTACAGGACACTGGAAGACCACCTCGTCATACGACATATACATGGTGGACACCTCAAGGGAAGCGATAACGAGGAAAACGGACGCGCAGAGGATAATCTCGCCGATAAAGAACCAAAACGGCGATGTAGACACCGCCCTAAGTCCCGCCGATCAAAGCAGCCTTCCTAACGACTCCAGCGATAGAGCAGGGCAAACCAGCGACGATTTATTTAACAGGACGAGCCGGATAATCAACCCTTCATGGAGCAATCAACAGTCCGGACACAACACCGAGCATAAGAACATACACAAAAACTCGCCGCCATCGCAAGAAGTTTGAAGAAGGCAAACGAAGCTCAAAACAGCAGAAGACACGCCGAATGAAGTGGAGTAAAGTATTCAAGACCGCAGACAAATATGGCAATGGCCATCAAACTAAGAGCTACCCGAAGCGCAAGTTGCTGCCAGAATTTGACGAGGAAGCCATAGAGCCTTCACAGTCAAAAAATAAAGAGGCCGCCTGGCCGGATAGACGGCTAGACGACAGGCCCAAAGCAACAAGCGGGGCTGCACACAAGCCGAATTATAATCCTGGGAAAACCGACGGCCCAACTAGGTCCCTCACGGGCCAAAAAGAGGACCCTGTGAAGTAACACACCACGACAAGTGTTCAAGACAGCGCACACCCAAATCTGGGCGCCAGACACCCGCTTATGTTTTACCGATGAGGTGCTGGATCATGAATTTCCAAAGAGGGTTCGAACCCATAAACATAGAGGCATACGACGCACAACAGACCTTGAGTCTGGATAGAAGACTACATACTACACATACACATGGCTAGAGGAGATGATCTCCACGCCATAAAATACCTACCCCTCAAGCTCAAAGGGCCAGCTCGGCATTGGCTCAAAAGCCTCCGAGAAAACACAGTTGGAAGTTGGGAAGAGCTTGAGGACGCGTTTAGAGCAAATTTTCAAGGGACTTATGTCCGCCCTCCGGATGCAGACGATCTGAGTCATATAACCCAACAGCCCGGAGAGTTAGCGCGCAAATTCTGGAACAGGTTCCTTACCAAAAAGAACCAAATAGTCGAGTGTCCGGACGCAGAAGCCCTAGCAGCTTTTAAACACAACGTCCGAGACGACTGGCTCGCCAGACACCTCGGCCAAGAGAAGCCAAGAACAATGTCCACGCTAACAAGCCTCATGACGCGCTTTTGCGCAGGAGAAGACAGCTGGCTAGCAAGATGCAGCACCAGCGACCCGAGTACATCCGAGATCAGAGATGGAAACGGCCAGTCGCGATGCAGGAAAGACCAGCGCCAGAATAAAGAAAAAAGCCCAAAGGGCACGACGGTCAATGCCGGATTCAAAATCTCGCGGCCAAAAAATACAACACGACCTCTTAAGGAGAACAGAGACGAGCTATCAAATTTAAACAAAATTTTAGATCGGATATGTCAAATCCACAGTACCTCCGGAAGGCCTGCAAACCGTACCAACCGAAATTGTTGGGTTTTCAAACAGTTCGGCAGACTCAACGCCGGACTAAAGGGGCTCGATGCGCCAAGCGAGGACGATGACGAACCCCACCAGCAGAGCACCGAAAGTCAAAGGACTTTCCCACAAGAAGTCAAAAACAGTAAACTAGCTTCACGTGATAGTACGGAAAGCCAACACGGCACTCGCTAAGACAAGTGTCGCACGATCCACCCCAGTGGACCGAGATTGGATGTCAAAACCAATCACTTTCGACCATCTGGATTAGTCCAGAAGCATCCCATAATAGACGGACTGTAATTAACGCAGGTTTTGATGGACGACGGTAGTGACTCGAACCTGCTATTTCCGGACACAATCCGCAAGTTGGGATAGACCCTACTACAATTCGGCATAGCCGCACTTCCTTCAAAGGAGTGGCGCCAGGCCCTTACGCCAGGTGCAGTTTCATTATTACTAGAAGTTGTGTCGGGTGACGACAACTTCCGACGAGAAAAGCTAACCTTTCATGTCGCCCCATTTAAAAGTAGCTATCAAGCATCTTTGGGACGGAAGCTTTCGTCCGCTTCAATGCAACACCACATTACGCGTCTCTTACGCTTAAAATGCCCGGTCCACGTGGCATCATTTCATTAAAAGGTCGTTGAGACCCCGGACACGGCTGGGCGAGTCCGAATAAATAAGCTAGGGGCTACCTAGCCGCACATCCCTTCACAAGGGTTTGCACATATAAGCCATAATGAGCTAGCATAGGCTCAGCTTTCTTAATCTATATTTCAATTTTTTATGCACTTTCTCGCACGATTTCTTTTCCAACCAAGTTCTTCTCTTTTTACAGATGAACAGCGTGCACACCGGCCCGGATACAAGACAAGGAGACACAAAGCAGAGGCGTGCAAGAGGGACCCGTTGCAAGGACTCTTTTCAGACTAAGACCCTATGTAAACCTTTCTTCTGTCTCTTGTTGCTATAATCCCTGGTTTATCATTATAACCAGAGTGGAGATCTGGCGTTTTGGCATCGGCCGTGCTGTAAGAACCTGCCGCACGGACACAAGGGGCTTTGGGCTTTGTTTTGCCCGCTATTATAAAGACCGAACACCTTCGGAGTGTTCGGCGTCTCGAGTTAGGCCTTATATGCATCAGCTCGAATCATGTCTTTGGTCAAATGTTGGGTTTGCCCGGCTCCTGTGTTTTGCTGCCTTACGTTCCGTATCATCGGCTAACGCGGCCCGGAGAACTCTGCGATTGTGCCCCGGTCGGGCCGGGCGAGCACCTCAGTAGAGAAAGCCGAAAACTGACTGTCATGATACAGCGAGAGACTGGTCAACCACTCGATCGACCATGGGAATGTTTAGGATTCCTCCGCTTTGACGAAGGGCCGTTTCCCGGCCAGGCACATACGCGCCCCGAATTCGGAGAGCGCGGTGCCACCGAGGGGCTGCGTCGTAGCCCCACCCTCGAACTCCATGGCTAAGTGAAAGTGATAAAGCATTATAGTCCGGTTGCCTCGTTTGCTACGCTACCACCTCCTTTACAGGACCGAGACGTCCGATTAAGTGTGAAAACGCGCTATTTTTTGCGAACACCCCCGCACCTTGTGCGTGGGGGCTGAAGCCGACGACTGCCATCTTTCAGGTTATACACACGTATACATGAACGGCCGCATAGGAGATATTCTATTACTTGAACGCACAAGTATAAAAGGCGCTTACATCATAAATATTGTTTTACATCATATAAACGTTCATTCGAACGTAACATTTTTTGAGCATTGCGACTCTATTACACGAGCACCACGCAGCACTTCGCCAAAATAGTGCTCGGCGGGTAACCGGTTATCATCCGAACCCGGGGTCGCAACAGCGGTGGCATCCATCTCTGTCCAATGTTTCTTCACATGGGCGAGCGCCATCCGCGCACCCTCTATGTAGGCCGACCGCTTCATCGCCTTGATATGCGGCACCGCCCCAAGAAATTGCTGCAATAAGCCAAAGTAACTCTTCGGCTGGGGCCTATCCGGCCGGATATGGGTCACTATATCCGTCATAGCAAGCCCGGACAACCTATTTAGCTCAGCCCACTCAGCCAAACGGTCGGTCAGCGGAAGTGAACGCTCCGGACTATGGAATTGAGACCAAAACAGCTCTTCCGTCTTGTGATCCTTGTGGCTTCGAAAATGCACAATGGCATCCGCCCTTTTCGCTGCTAAGTCCATATAAGGGTCCTCCGGACACCACAGTTGGCCCAGCTGAGCATATTTTGGATCCGTGAACCTTCGGCGCAGCAGAAAAGGCTTGCCAGCTACAATATCTCCGGCCTGGCGCAGCTCTTCCTTCATAGCCCGCATTGCAGAGCGGGCATTCTTGGCTTCGGCGGTGGCCTTCCGCAGGTCTTCTTGCCCCGCTAGGCGCTCCTTCCCAAGAGCCTCATTGCGGTCGGTAGCATCTTTTAACTTCACGGCCATTTCGGCTATCTCTTCCCTGCTCCGGCAGTGTGCGGCCCTTTCGGCCGCTAACTCCTCGGCCGCCCTCGAGGCCGCCGCATTACTCCTTTTGGCCTGCTCCTTGGCTAGAGCAAGTTCGGCCCGAAGGCTCTCCACGGCAGCGGCACTATCTGCATTTCACGCACATGTTGTAAGGAGATAGCTTCGGCTCCCTTACCAAGTGACCGCGCAGTAACACTTACCTTGTGACTCATCAAGTCCCCTGTTGACCAGCATGATGTCCGCATCCGCAGCATCGAGTTGCCGCTTTAGTTCAGCAACTCCATCAGTCCGGCTGGCCTCCGGACGACCCGCCACCTGCATCGGCATGACGGGAATTTAAACCTGCGATTTTGATCCTCGGCACGCTGTCGATTTCGACAACCTACCGAGTCTCAGGGGCTACTATCTATACAGGCGCATTCTATATGCAAAACTGTTAAAAGGTGTGTCATTTTACGTACCTCAAACCCCGCCAATAAACTCCCGGACGGCATCGTGCAACCTGCCTTCGGCGGACGAAATCCTTTCAATCACCATGCTCATCAATGCGTGCTGATCCTCTGAGATAGACGCCTTCTCAAGCAGATCCTTCACCGTACACGAGTTGGCGCCGAACTATCCGGCTTTGCCAAACCCGGGGCTCCCTCCGTGGATTTACACTTCAGGCTCGTCCGCCCCTATCTCGACGGCGCCCCGGACGGAGGCGCTCTCTCTATCATCTCCGGACGAAGGTCCCCCGAAGACGAGCTCATCTGCGAAGGACGGAGATCCGAACTACAAGGTAAAAACTTTAGTTATCCTCAGAAGCACAAATAGGGATGTCCCTTACTATAAAACTCCTTTCTTTCTACTTACGACTCGTTGGAGGGCTGACTCATTAATGGAGATTGTGCGGCCGGGGCCTCCCCAGACGCAGGACCCTCTGGCGAAGATTTCTTCCCCCGTTTAGGGGCTTTTGCCCCCAGGTCCTCGGAGGCAGTCCTCTTCTCCCCTTGGTGGGAGGGATTCTCGATCCCCCCTCTTTCAAGAGCCTCCTTAGGCGAGGCAAGAGCTTTCTGCTTTCCCCTTCGCCTTCCTCCAAGGCGCAACCTCAACATCCGGACCAGCACGGATCCGCGCGGTCTCGGAGGGGGGCCGGACACCGTATCAATTTTTCTTCCGCTATCCACTCCTGTGTAGAAGGAAGTTGGTCATAAAGCGAATCATCGAAAGGAAAACAAACGGTATGTCCGGACTCGGAACTACTTACTTGAGTACTCGGGCGATTGCAGCTTAGGCCAGCATCCTCGGTCAATTCCGGATGCGCCTCTTGCGATCCGAAGAATAATTTGTACATCTCCAGGGGTGTCAAGCCCATGAAGTGTTGAAGAATCCGTGGACCCTCCGGATTGAACTCCCATAACCGGAGAGGGCGGCGTTTGCAGGGCAGGAGACGCCTAATCAGCATAACCTGCATCACCACCACCATATCGATCTCCCTCGTTTGGAGATCTCGAATCCGACCCTGCAGTAGGGGCACGCCCTTTGACGGCCCCAGCTGAGCCTTGGTTGACCCACGACATCAACCGTCGTGGAGGTCCCGGCGGAATAGGGCGGCGGCTTTTGTCCGCAGCCCCTCGGAACGGTAATATAGAACCACTCTTGCTGCCACAGCCGAGCTCCTCTTGAAGGAGCTGGGCCACGGGCATCGGCCCTCTTACTTATGGCCGCCCGCCACACTCCGCTTGACGCCCCCCGATCATCTTCGGCGCCACATTAAAGGTCTTCAGCCACAGGCCGAAGTGAGGGGTGACGCGGAGGAAGGCTTCGCAGACGACGATAAATGCGGAAATATGGAGGATGGACTCCGGAGCCAAATCATGGAATTCCAACCCATAATAAAACATGAGCCCTCTCACAAAAGGATCCATCGGGAATCCTAAACCCCGACGGAGGTGGGATACAAAAACGACATACTCGCCGGGCTCGGGGTGGGGATGGCCTGCCCTTGATAGGCAACCCAGCGAAATCTCAGAAGACAGGTACTTGGCCTCCCGCAACTTTAGCACGCCCTCCTCCGTGACGGAGGAGGGCATCCACCGCCCCGAGGTCGGAACCGGACATTGTTGAAGTCCGCAGCTCTAACTGGAGCTCTAGGTGCTGGAACTTGGAGCTGGGAGGATTCGATGAAGGATTGAAGAAAAAGAAACGAGCCTTGGTCCCGTTATAAAGAGGGAGAATACCAAGAGCCGCCTCCGTGACCGCTTGGGACTCGCCGATAGAGGCGTGGCGAACGGCGCGTTGGGTTACCCACGTCCGTATTGATGAGAATCCCGGATTAAGGGGAAACACGATCTCTGCTTCGACAAGACGTGACAAGGAAACCGCCTCACTAAATGCGCTGAGGTGGTAAAGTAAAAAACAATTCAAGTAGTGGCTTGGTAGTTGTGTGACGCCATGCCACAAAAAACGCCGACAGATTGAACTTGTGTATATTTTATTATTCTCTACTGTGGAATGTGGAATTTATTTTGTAGAGCCGACACTATCCTGGTGTTCATAATCTTCTATCATTCGGAGGAGGAACCCGCCTTGCAATGCCAAGCAACATACGCTACCGGACTTATCGTCATTGAAGCCTGGTTCAGGGCTACCGAGGAGTCCTGGATTAGGGGTGTCCGGATAGCGGACTACCATCATCGGTCGAACTATCATTGGCCGGACTATCATCATCGACGGACTCCAAGACTATGAAGATACAAGATTGAAGACTTCTCCCCGTGTCCGGATGGGACTTTCCTTGGCGTGGAAGGCAAGCTTGGCGATACGGATATGTAGATCTCCTACCATTGTAACCGACTCTATGTAACCCTAGCCCTCTCGGGTGTCTATATAAACCGGATGGCTTTAGTCCGTAGGACAACATCAGAACAACAACCCTTACAATCATACCATAGGCTAGCTTCTAGGGTTTAGCCTCCTTGATCTCGTGGTAGATCCACTCTTGTAAACATCCACAATATCAATATCAATCGAGCAGGACGTAGGATTTTACCTCCATCAAGAGGGCCCGAACCTGGGTAAAACATCGTGTCCCTTGTCTCCTGTTACCATCCGCCTAGACGCACAGTTCGGGACCCCCTACCCGAGATCCGTCGGTTTTGACACCGACAACCAAATTTAGTCAGGATAAGTGTACTGGATGTTCCCCTTCAAAATGGCCAATTGTTGGCGCCATTCCCGCTCAATGTTTGGGAAGAGGCCCAGGGCCTTTTCCTATAAATAGGACTAGCCACCCACAGGGTAGAGGCATCTAGAATCGATTCGAGCGACACCTCGAAGAGACAGAGAGAAGCAACCGAACTCCCCCTAGTAGTTCGTCGCACCAGCCAAGAACAGACCCTCGCGAGGCTGTTCTTCCTTGTATTGTTCATCATCATCAGCCCAAGAGGCAATCCACCACACCACAAACTAGAATAGGGTATTACACCGCAATGCTGGCCCGAACTAGTATAAACCCTGTGTCTCTTGTGTTGTTCTCTCCACAGCTTAGATCCTAGCGAGCCGGTGGGAACAGGTAGGTAGAGGGCGAGATCTCCGCGTGCACCCCTGTGTTCGAACCTCAAGGGTCTGCCGGAACCCGAAATCCGACATTTGGCGCGCCAGGTAGGGGGTGCACCGGGTTTTTCCCTTATACGACCACTACGACCTACCTCGCGATGAGTAGCGCGTCGCCCGCTCCGACCTCCAGCGCCGGCGCGGGGGCCAGGGGGCTCCAAGCCCTGGCCCCAGCCCTACAACGGGTGCGGTGGCCGGACAAGTTCAAGCCGACGACGCCGCCGCGCTACAACGGCAAGACTGATCCGCTAGCCTTCTTGCTGGCGTACGAGGAGGCCATCCTCGAAGCTGGAGGTAACGACAGGGTCATGGCCAACTGGCTTCCGATGGCCCTCACCGGCGCTCCGCGCGCATGGCTGCTCCACCTGCCGGCAGCCTCTGTGGCTTCTTGGGAAGAGCTCCACGGCCTCTTCCTCGCCCACCACGCTACACCAACACCCCTGGTCATCGTGGCCCTCCTGGGCGGCTCGCAGGCGCCGCCCACAAGTCACCATGTCAAGCCGTTCGTCCGCCGGGTCAGCGCCGCTCCGCTGTAGGCTCTCCCGGTCAGCGGCGCCAAGGCGGCCTGACCTTCAGCTCGGAGGACCACCCCTCCAACTCGGCCTGCTCGGGCACGCTCCCCGTGCTGTGCACCCCCACCATCTGCCAGGTGGCCGTCACCAAAACTCTCATCAATGGCGGCGTGGGCCTCAGCGTGCTCTCAGTTGAAGCCTTCAACCTCCTCTGTATACCCCTGGAACGACTGCAACCCAGTCGGCCCTTCTCAGTCGTCGGGGGCGGGTCATCTAGCTCCTTGGGATAGATCCGTCTCCAAGTGACGTGCGGCACCTACGACAACTTCCGCACGGAGCTGATTGACTTCAACATCGCCCCCATCGGCCTCCCCTACAACGCCATCCTCGGCTATCCAGCGCTGGCCCAATTCATGGTCGCGACGCACCCGGCGTACAACCTCATGAAGATGCCCGGGAGCAACGGGGTCCTCATCGTGCACGGGGACACCGGAGATGCGCTGCGAGCGCTCAAGCTCGCCTTCAAGACGGCGGCATCGGCACAACCCGCTGACTCGGAGACCCCCGAGCCTGAGGGGGCTGCACCCGCCAAGAAGAAACAGTTGTTCACCCAAGACAAGGCAGAAACCAAGCAGATACCCGTCGATGAGGACGGGTCCATCGACGCCACTTTCACCATCGGCGCCAACCTCGAGCCCAAGCAGGAGGAGGCCTTGGTC
Source organism: Aegilops longissima (assembly GCA_021605205.1). Classification (NCBI taxonomy): domain Eukaryota; kingdom Viridiplantae; phylum Streptophyta; class Magnoliopsida; order Poales; family Poaceae; genus Aegilops; species Aegilops longissima. The sequence goes on along the minus strand of CM038682.1, from coordinate 666,905,691 downwards.
AAGTTCCTGCGCGCGAACAAGAAGGTATTCGCCTGGGAGCCTGACCAGTTGGCGGGGATCCCTAGGAGCGTAATCGAGCATCACCTCAACGTGTGCCCCAACGTGCGCCCTGTGAAGCAGAAGGCAAGGCGGCAGTCCACAGAAAAGCAGGCCTTCATCGTCCAAGAGACCCGCAAACTAGAAGCCGCTGGGGTCATTCGCGAGGTCCGATATCCGGATTGGTTGGCCAACCCTGTCGTTGTGCCGAAGAAGGGAGGGAAGGAGCGCATGTGTGTCGACTTCACCAACCTCAACAAGGCATACCCGCAAGATCCGTTCCCGCTCCCCCGCGTCAACCAGATCGTCGATTCCACCACAGAGTGCGACCTGCTGTGCTTCTTGGACGCCTTCTCCGGGTATCACCAGATCAAGATGGCAGTAGAAGACGTCGAAAAGACAGCCTTCCTAACCCCGTGTGGGGTGTACTGCTACACATGCATGCCATTTGGGCTGCACAACGCAGGGGCGACCTTTCAGCGGCTGATGCACATCACCTTGGGCCCGCAGCTCGGGAAGAATGTTGAAGCATACGTCGATGACATTGTTGTGAAGTCTCGGGAGGCTAGAACCCTGATACAAGACCTGGAGGAAACCTTCGCGAGCCTCAACGCAGTGAACCTGCGGCTCAACCTGGAGAAGTGTGTGTTCGGAGTCCCCTCAGGCAAGCTCTTGGGTTTCTCGTGTCTCACCGAGGCATCGAGGCTAACCTGCAGAAGGTCAAGGTGGTCGAGGACATGAGCCCGCCAAAACCCTCGTGGAAATGCAGAAGCTCATCTGGCGCTGTGGATGCGCTTAGGGCGCTTTATCTCCAAGCTGGGGGAACGGGCGCTGCCTTTCTTTCAGCTAATGAAGAAGAAGGGGCCCTTTGAATGGACTGAAGAGGCCGACCAGGCGTTTCAAGATCTCAAGAGGTACCTAACCAGCCCGCCGGTCATGGTGGCTCCACGCCCGCAAGAACCCCTGGTACTCTATCTCGCCGCCACTCCCTACTCTGCCAGTGCAGCTCTGGTAGCGGTTAGGGAGGAGCGTCAAACCAAAGCCACAGCAGCAGCCCGAGTCAGGGCGAAGAAGGAACAAGGAAGGCCCATAGAAAACACCTCCGTGGCTGAGGAGGATCAGCCGCCGCAGAAGAGCACAATGGGAGCGGAAGAGGCCCCTCCCCCAGATGGCCCGCCTCCGGAGGTCTCACCACCTCAGGAGGCGCCACGATCTCCGGAGGGCGCCGTCAGCACCGACACTCCCAATCTTGTTGAGCACCCAGTATACTTCGTCAGCACGGTGTTGCGGGACGCGAGGGCACGGTACCCCATGCCTCAGAAGCTCCTCCTCGCGCTACTGGTGGCCTCGCGCAAGCTGCGGCACTATTTTCAGGGTCACCCCATCAAGGTCGTCTCATCATACCCCTTGGAAAGGGTGCTCAGGAGCCCTAACTCAGCCGGAAGAGTCGCTGAGTGGAACATAGAGCTGCAAGCGTTTCAGCTCGAATTCAGCACGACCAGAGTCATCAAGGGAGCAGCATTAGCGGATTTTGTGGCAGAATGGACGGAGGCACTGGGCCTCAAGGCCGGCGAGGATCGATCCCTCTCCCCGGGAAGCGAGGCGCCGGAGGGCTGGGTCATGTACTTCGATGGGGCGTTCTCCAGACATGGTGCTGGGGCTGGGGCGGTGCTTATATCGCCTACTCTGGACAAGCTCTACTACGCTGTACAGCTCTGTTTCCAGCAAGGTGAAAAGGTCTCCAACAACATAGCGGAGTATGAAGGTCTAATAGCGGGCTTGGAGGCTGCAGCTGCCCTAGGGGTGAAATGCCTCACCATCAAGGGAGATTCGTAGCTCCTCGTCAATTTCTCCAACAAGGTGTACGCGCCGAAAGATGAGCACATGGAAGCCTACCTTGCGGGGGTCCGCAGGATGGAGAAGCAGTTTTGGGGGTTGGAGTTGCAGCATGTGCCCCGCGGCACCAATCAAGAGGCCGTCGACATCGCCAAACGGGCGTCTAGGCGGTTGCCTTAGGAGCCCGGCGTCTTCGAGGAGCGGCTCTTCAAGCCCTCATCCCTACCGTCATTATCAAACACGGCGCAGCCTCGGGAGGAGCTCCCTCAGCCACCTGCCTCTGGAGCCCCAGTCTGTGGCCCGGCCTCAGGAGCACGGCTGCTCCTGACGATGGAGCCTCAGGAGGGGTGCTGGATCACGGAGCTCCGGAGTTACTTAACACAAGGGACCCTGCCAGAGAAGGAGGAGGAAGCGGAGCGTGTGGAGCGGCAAGCCACAACATACTGCATCAGGGATGGGGAGCTCTACCGTAAGCGACCAAACGACGTATCCCTGCGTTGCATCTCCAGGGAGCAAGGGAAGGAACTGCTGGCAGATATACACGGCGGAGACTGTGGGCATCATTCATCATTGCTGACCCTCGTCGGCAAGGCCTTCCGCAGTGGGTTCTATTGGCCCACCGCACTCAATGACGCCGTCGAGCTGGTGAAGGCTTGCGAGGCCTGCCAATTCCACGCCAAGCAGATACACCAGCCGGCAGGAGGCCTGCAGACTATACCACTTTCATGGCCATTCGCGGTCTGGGGGCTGGACATCCTGGGCCCGTTCCCGCGGGCGCCAGGGGGCTATCGCTACCTCTACGTCTCCGTGGACAAGTTCAAAAAGTGGACTGAAGTGGAAGCCGTCCGCACCATCCCTGCGGGTTCCGCGGTCAAATTCATCAAAGGCATCGTGAGCCGGTTCGGGGTGCCGAACCGCATCATTACGGACAACGGTTCGCAGTTCACCAGTAACCTCTTCAAAACATACTGTGCTAACCTTGGAACGCAGATATGCTACGCTTCGGTGGCGCACCCCCGAAGCAACGGCCAGGCCGAGCGGGCCAACGCAGAGGTCCTGAGGGGCCTCAAGACCAGGACATTCGAGAAGAAGCTAGAGGCCTGCGGCTGAGGTTGGTACGACGAGCTTCAGTCCGTGTTGTGGTCCATCCGCACAACCGCGACCAAGCCAACTGGAGAGACCCCGTTCTTCCTGGTCTATGGAGCCGAAGCGGTCCTCCCTCACGAGGTCAGACGTCGCTCCGCACGGGTCCTGGCGTTTGACGAGGCACAGCAGGACGCCAGGCGGGGGATGAACCTCGTGCTGGGGGAGGAGCGCCGCTGAGAAGCCGCGTTGTGAGCGGCGAGGTACCAACAAGCACTGCGACGGTACCATTGCCGCAACATCCGCCCCAGAACTCTTGAGGTAGGAGACCTCGTGCTCAGGCGGGTTCTCTCCAGGGAGGGACTGCACAAGCTCTCTCCCATGTGGGAGGGCCCGTTCAAGGTTGTTCATGTTTCCAGGCCTGGCTCCGCGCGCTTGGAGACTCAGGAGGGGGTGCCAATCCAGAACGCATGGAACATCTGAAACGCCCTCGATGCGGCTATATCTCCCACGTGTCGAAGCACGACTTAGAGGCATAACCGCATTGAAAGCAATGTCGCAAGTGAGGTAATCTTCACACAACCCATGTAATACATAAGGGAAAAGAGATACATAGTTGGCTTACAATCGCCACTTCACACAATACATGAGTAAAACATTACATCATACAGATACAATCAAGGTCCGACTACGGAACCAAAATAAAAGAAGACTACCCCAAATGCTACATGATCCCCGATCGTCCCAACTGGCTCCACTTGATCAACTCAAACGAAACAACACAATGAACAAGATCTTCATCGAGCTCCTCCTTGAGCTCGGGTGCATCACCTGCACGGTTTCATCGGCACCTGCAAACTGGTTTGGAAGTATCTGTGAGTCACGGGGACTCAGCAATCTCACACCCGCGAGATCAAGACTATTTAAGCTTAAAGGTAGGGCAAGGTAGTGAGGTGGAGCTGCAGCAAGCGACTAGCATATATGGTGGCTAACATACGCAAAAGAGAGCGAGAAGAGGAGGCAAAGCACGGTCGAACAACTATGATCAAGAAGTGATCCTGAAACTACTTACGTCAAACATAACTCCAACACCGTGTTCACTTCCCGGACTCACGAGAAGAGACCATCACAGTTACACACGCCGTTGGTGTATTTTAATTAAGATCAACCGGGTTTTCTACAACCGACATTAACAAATTCCCATCTGCCACATAACCGCTGGCACGGCTTTGAAAGTTCAAACCCTGCAGGGTGTCCCAACTTAGCCCATGATAAGCTCTCGCGATCAACGGCGAATAGACCTTCTCCCGGAAGCCCGATCAGTCTCGGAATCCGGCCACAAGACATTTCACAGCAATAAAACAAGACCAGAAGACCGCCCGATCGCCGACAATCCCGATAGGAGCTGCACATATCTCGTTCTCGAGGCAACACCGGATGAGACATCCTACGAGTAAAACCAAACCTCGAGTTGCCACGAGGGGCCCCGATCTACTCGGTTCGGGCCAGCACTTAGAGAAGCATTGGTCCGGGGTAATAAAGATGACCCTCGGGATGCGCGACTCCCAAGGGAAAAAGGCTAGGTGAGGCAAATGTAAAACCAATGTTGGGCCTTGCTGGAAAAGTCTTATTCAAAGCGAACTGTCAAGGGGTCCCATAAATCACCCGACCGCGTTAGGGACGCAAAAATCCGGGAACATAATACCGATATGACGGAAACTAGGGCGGCAAGAGTGGAACAAAACACTGCATAAGGCCGAGCCTTCCACCCTTTACCAAGTATATAGATGCATTAATTAAATAAGATATATTGTGATATCCCAACAAGTAAACATGTTCCAACAAGGAACAACATCTCCATGTTCCAACAAGGAACAAACTTCATCTTCACCGCAACTAACAACGCTATAAGAGGGCTGAGCAAAGCGGTAACATAGCCAAACAACGGTTTGCTAGGAAGGGTGCAACAGGTTAGAGGTTCATGGCAATGTGGGTGGCATGATATAGCAAGTGGTAGGCATCGTAGCATAGGCATAGCAAAAGAGCGAGCATCTAGCAAGCAAAGATAGAAGTGATTTCGAGGGTATGGTCATCTTGCTGAAATCCCGCAAGGAAGAAGATCAAGTCCATGAAGAGGACAAACGGCGTAGTCGAACGAATCCTCACAACTCCGAACGAACCGAAGCTAACGAGAGAAGAAAACCGAAAGAAGCAAACAACATAGTAAACACACAATCATAAACATGGCATGATGCACAAACAAATATGATGCATGTCCGGTTTAATGAGGCATGGCATGGCAATATGCACAAACAACACTACAAGTTAGTGGAGCTCAATATGCAACGAGTTGCATATTGATGAACACCACAACACTTATTTAGTTCTCTCTCGGTTAGGTACACAACAATATTAAATGTTGTTAAACATGGCAAGAGGTGGAGCATAATTGAACTAACTATTTAGGCAAGTTTAAATGAGGCCGGAAATAAGAAACAACAATTCCGGAAAATCCTCATGAGCAATATTTTAGATTCGGTACTGTTCTGCCCTAAACACAATTTTAGAGTTGTTAAACAGCAACATAAAGTGGACCATGTTAATCTAGGCATTTTTCCACCCCATTTACATATAAAGAACATTTAATTCCGAGTTACGGTTATTTAGTTATGAATTAAAGCATTTTAACATGGCATATTAGCAAATTAATGCAAACATCAATTTAAACATTTTAAACATGGATGAAAATGGCATATAATTAATCTACACGAAATTCTAAGCAATTTACATGTTTAAACCATTTTAAACCGATGCACGGTTGATGAGTTATTAAATGCATGAACTCTAGGGACTTTTCTGTAAATCTGAAATCTCAGGAATAAAAGCTAAATCGCGGATCTGAAAAAAAAACGTACACGGGCCAAATCTGGCAGAGGTCCAACAGAAGGGGAAAAAATGAGGCGCTGGGGGGGTGGCTCGCCATGGGCCTCGGCCCGGTCGGTGGAGCAGGAGGAGGACAGCCGGTGGACCTCGGCTGCAGCGTGGAGATGGGCCGAGGCGAGGCGCCTGGGCCTCGGGCTGGCGGTTTGGGGAGCTGGGTCGGTGGAAGGAGGCAGGCCGACGAGCGGCTCGAGTCAACGCTGGCGGCGGCAGAGGCGCTGGCGCGCGCATCTCTCTTGCTCGAAGCAGGAGCAGGGGAGGCCGGCGACGACGCGAAGATCGGCGAGGGCTCCGGCGAGGTGGCCTTGGCGGGGACCGGCCGGAACGGGGCTGGGACGGCGGGATCCAGCGGATCCGGTGGGCGACGCCACGGGGAGGTGGCAGGAGGAGGCGGACCGGGGTGGAGCTCCTGCGCGAAGAAAACACGAGGAAGCGATGGCGCTTAGAGGGGAAGGAAGGAAGAGAAAGGGCGCAGGGACGAAGGAGGCAGCACGGGCCTGCGGGAGGTGGTCGCCGGCGGCGAGGTTCGCCGGAGCTGTGGTTCCCGAGGAGGGGGAGCGCTCGGGCGCCGCGGCTTCCAGGAAGATGGCAGGGCGGCGGAGGAGATGCTTGGGGACCCTCCTGGTCCAGATCGAGCGAGGAAGGGCTCGGGGATGAGGGAGATCGAGGGGATCCACAGGAGGACGAGCTCGGGAGGCGGACAAGCGACGGGACTTGGGGCTCGAGGGTGTTGAGCTACTGGCGAGGTGAGGTGATCGTGGGACGAGGAGGCTGCGGCCTCGGGGACGCCAAGGGAAAGAAGCGTGGAGCCTGGGCTGCAGCTGCTGGATCTCGCGCAGCGCGCGACGACGGCAGCACGGGCGGCCGGACGCGGCCAGGACCAAGGAGGAGGAGGCACGAGGCGCTGGGCTGCTTGGGGTCGAGCCTTCCTCTCCGAGCAAGGAGGCGACGGGATCGAGTGGAGGCTTCGGGCTGGGGGATCGGGTGCTGATTGGGGTGCGGTGGAGGCCTGAGTGGAGGCGCTGGGATCCCGAGGAAGATCTTGGCGGGCGGCGCGAGGGACAAACTCCCTAGAAGTTAGGGTTTGGCCTAATTTAGACAAGGGAGTATTTATATAAGGAAAGAGGAGATTAGAATAGGTTTGGACCCTCCGGTCGAAATCGAACGGTCGAAAATAAATAGGTTAGGGAGTCCAAACAAAGAAAACGGAGATATTTTGTAGATGTTAGAGATGATCCGGACACAACGGTAACGAGTGCCCGGTCGGGTTCGGGGAGGTTTGGACCTTGAGGGTTCGATGCCTTTGCAGAGAGGGTTTGGACCGTGCGGTCGTGACGGACAACTCCGGAAGCGAAGAGGGAAGGAGGATGGACTAGGTGGGCTGTGGTGAGACTGCGAGGGGAGAAGAGAGAGGAGGGCCCGCATCTGTTTCCGGAGACCAAGACGTCCGACGTAAATACCGCTATATCCGGTTACATATTTAACGGTTGGGCAGTCAAACGAACTCCGAATGCGATGAAACTTGGCAGGCGGCCTGTCTACACAATAATAAGACCGCACGACAAGTTGCAACCCATTCCGAGAACATTTTTATGCCACTAATAAAATAATATTTCGGAGGTGCCGCGGGCGCGTGCAAGTGTGGACGGGCTCAGAATGGACAACGGAGAGAAACGGTGGAACACGAACGGATGCAAGTTTTGAAAAACATGCGGATGAAATGCAGATGATGACATGAGATGAAATGCATAACAAAACAAAATGCAAAACAACAGACAAAACCCAACCACGAAGGAAATAATAAATCACATCTCCGGAAAGGCAAGAGTTGGAGTTACGAATATGGAAAGTTGTATCCGGGGTGTTACAACACTCCACCACTACGAGAGGATCTCGTCCCGAGATCTAGGATGGCACCGGAGGGAAAAGGACGAGGAAGATGAGAGGTAAACCTAAGTTGCTTCTTTGACAAACGAGTGAAACCAAAGAACCTTGAGAGGTTGAGCAAAATGAAAGAAAGAACACAACGAAGATGAACAAGGTTGAAAACAATCCGTTAGAAAAGAGGAACAAGGAACATTACGATAACTTGAAGGTTGAAAAGGCATGAATCAAGAGTTTAATGGACAAGATAGAATTCGAAACCACTCCGTTTAAAACAAGATGAGAGAGGAAGAATTCGGGCAGCACTCCGATTGAGCATGGAAGGAATATAACATGAACTTGAGAAGATGGGATGATACTTGATGAAATCAACAACATACTGCCTCCGGAACTATTGAAAAAAAAAACACAAGGGGTAAGAAAGATTTCAGACAGCTCTCCGGTTGAGGAAGCAGGCAAAACTTGATAAGATGAGAGAACTCGAATGAAAACATGATACTCCGGTTAAATGGATAAGCAAGAAAAGAACATGATCTTGACAAAAGAAAGATGATGGGTCGAAGAGTGCAACATCACAATGCCTCCGGAAGAAAAACTGAAGATAGGTCATTGGAATAAAGGAATGGAGAAGAAAATGACAACTTCTACCACAAATGAACTTGGAAAAGCACCCTTGCAAAGAAGAATTGAACGGAGTTGTTGGAAAACCAACAACGAAAAGAATAACCTTTTAGTGGACTTATGGAAACATCTCCACATTATGAGGTGAGCTTCTGCCACCAACGGAAACAAACGATTGGATTGATATCAACAAGGAGACGAGAAACTTATTTCACCGAGAGGACAAATGAAGAACTTGGGTCATTAATAAGCACCATAAATAGCAACAATCCTTAGGGAAAGCTTTAGGTGAAATATAGCCCAATATAAGTCCAATGAAGAGATTGATGGATTTAAAATACCTCATTCTTGACAACATGTGAATCATGAAACACGAAGGGAAATTGCCAAGAGTGACATAACACCATCTCACGAGATAAGGTAGAAAGAATTGCACTTCGGAATGCAAGAAGAAGAATGCTTGAACTCCTCAAAACAAAACATGTGTTGAGCACCATGTTCAATTTTTGAGTATAGTTTGGCGGATCATAACTCCGAGAGAAAACTTGAAGAACAATTGACGAATGAAAGGAATCCTTGACGAACCACCATGTAGAACCTCCATGATAAACTCCGGTAACCAAAAGGGTGATAGAAAGAAAGAGAAGTTGAAAACACAAGGTGAATCCTTGCAGTGATAAGATGAAGCTTTAAAATGATCTAACCGAGAAAACTTGGGACTCCGGAAAGAAAAGATGAACAAATGAAATCAAGAATTTTTGATGATCCTCCGGAATAAGGAATTGAACTTACTCGATGAAACAAGAATAAGAATTACATTATGCTCATCCTTCACCAATTAACTTGATGACAAGCAATGGATTTGGCATACTACTTATTCCCGTAGAAAAGATTAAGATAGATATAGCGCAAACTTGGGAAGGTCTTCAACGAACCACCGGTAGGATTGGAAAGAACGGATGAGTCTAAATGATAACGAAGGAAGAGAACTCTTGAACAAACCACCATAATAATTGAGAATGAACGTAGCAAAGGCACAATTCACCGGGAAGAATTGTAAAAACGAATAAAGATGCTTGACAAAATTTAGATACATTAGAACGAAGAGATCATGAACTGATTAGAGGATATTTCGACGATGCACCGGTGAGATTTGGAAAACCAGAGTTGAACGCTTGAATGAATAATTCTGAGATGATGGGCTCCGAAGAATCAAACTGAAAAGACTCCTGAAATGCTCCGGATGGTTAAAAGAATTCTCACAATCAAAACAATTATGAGGATGGCACGAAGCTAGAACCATGAATCTTGAAGAGAAAGAAGCGAGATTTAAGAGAAACTCTTCTTCGGTCTTCAAAATTCGAGAATGACGACGAGAACATCACCATCATGAATTGTTGAAGCACTCCGGAATGAAAATTAGGAAGGTTGAACCAACAATGAAAATAATTTGGAAGATCTTGGAGAAAACCAAGACTGATGATAATTCATTCTTACGTCAAACTTTGCAAAGAATTTGAGAATAACTCCGAAAAATTAGAAGAGTCAGGTAAGATCCTGGAAAAAGACCTGTGGGTTAGGGCCCACTCAAAAGAACCACCATTGAACAATTGTTTGAAATAGATATTGCACCGGTAGAGTTAAATGGCTTGAATGAGATAGCATCCTCAAAAGAACTTGAGTGAATTGAGAATGGAAACTAGAATCTTCTGAGATATCTTCAACACTCCGGAACAATTGAATAGCGAGAAGTGGATGATTAAGAGATGCACCGACATGAGAAAGCATTTGAAATGATGAAAAGAATACGATCAACACCGAAAACTTGACTTGAGTCCACGGAGAAGAAAATTAGAATGGAACAATGATAAGGTTAAAGCTTCCTTAGCGTCTTCATGAGAAATCACCGATAAAACATTAAAGGAAAAGAATGAAGAAACTTCACTCAATAAAAATGGATACTTGATTAAGAAATCTGAGTCCTTGAAGAAAAAGGGTGGGAGGGCGGGAAATCAAAACAACTTGGGTCGGATGAAACGAACACCGTTGAGAAAAAGCTTAGAATTGATCTTGCGAATGTTGGAATGATCGGATTCACTTAAAGAGAAGCACGCCGGTTGGAAAAGAATTAACATGACGATCTCGACTATCAAGAAGGATTAGCACTCTCATAGAAATATGAGAACACCGCTTGAAAGGTATGGAATCAACACTTAGCATTGAAGCAACTTGAATACCACAAAACAAAACAAAACAAAGGATTTGGCTTCAAGAATGAGCCGGAACAAACACATGATAGAGATTTCGCCCAAAGTGTTCGTGGTGGGGCCCACACAGACACGACGATAGCGGACGTCACGAATGACAAACAAGACGTCCCGAATCAGCATAGCCAAGGATTCTTTAAGACGCCTCGCGACCATCGTAAATCGACCGTGAATGGGCGGACCACTAGACGTTGAACCCCAATCTCAAATCATACATCCATCGGAAAGATATCCCGTAAGCTACTAGAATTCCCACCTATAAACTCCCGAAACTTTCGGTTATGCAATCTGGTGTTGGGGATACAGGGACACAAAATATATCACCCAAACTAACAATACCTAGATCCAATTGTATCCATCCGTCAACACATAACCAAGAAAATCCTCGAAATCATGTACCTCGACCTTGAAAAACATCCGTTATACAAGTCATGGCAATACTCCCGACTCGCCACAAGATCGGGCTATCGGGGTTATCTCACCAACAACTGCACAAAAGAGATTTCGATGTCGGCAAAACTCAGGTATTCCGAACTGCAACGATAAAATTGTGACGACAACACCTCGGAGCTCAACTCCGGGACACCGCCACAACCCCTAAATGTCGAGGCACCAAGAACAATGTTCTCGTCACAAAACCATCGAACGATTCCAAGATACCCACGTGATCCTAAAAAATTTTTAGTGAAATTTGAGGAGAGAAGAGTCAAAACTCTACGTCGGGATACCTCACCAGAGCGACGAAGGGACCGGGAGTAAAAAGAATCCTACTCTCCGATATATATAATCCTAAGACTCAAAACATTTTCCATTCTAGACTCAACAACGTCCACAAACAATCAAGTAGGGGCTCCTAAGTCGGGAAGGCTCGATTACCAACTTGAACGCCTCGATGCGGCTATATCTCCCGTGTGAAGCACGACTTAGAGGCATAACCGCATTGAAAGCAATGTCGCAAGTGAGGTAATCTTCACACAACCCATGTAATACATAAGGAAAAGAGATACATAGTTGGCTTACAATCGCCACTTCACACAATACATGAGTAAAACATTACATCATACAGATACAATCAAGGTCCGACTACGGAACCAAAATAAAAGAAGACTACCCCAAATGCTACACAGATCCCGATCGTCCCAACTGGCTCCACTCTTGATCAACTGAAACGAAACAACACAATGAACAAGATCTTCATCGAGCTCCTCCTTGAGCTCGGGTGCATCACCTGACGGTTTCATCGGCACCGCAAACTGGTTTTGAAGTATCACGTGAGTCACGGGACTCAGCAATCTCACACCCGCGAGATCAAGACTATTTAAGCTTAAAGGTAGGGCAAGGTAGTGAGGTGGAGCTGCAGCAAGCGACTAGCATATATGGTGGCTAACATACGCAAAAGAGAGCGAGAAGAGGAGGCAAAGCACGGTCGAACAACTATGATCAAGAAGTGATCCTGAAACTACTTACGTCAAACATAACTCCAACATCGTGTTCACTTCCGGACTCCGCCGAGAAGAGACCATCACGTTACACACGCCGTTGGTGTATTTTAATTAAGATCAACTTCGGGTTTTCTACAACCGACATTAACAAATTCCCATCTGCCACATAACCGCTGGCACGGCTTTGAAAGTTCAAACCCTGCAGGGTGTCCCAACTTAGCCCATGATAAGCTCTCGCGATCAACGGCGAATAGACCTTCTCCCGGAAGCCCGATCAGTCTCGGAATCCGGCTACAAGACATTTCACAGCAATAAAACAAGACCAGCAAGACCGCCCGATCGCCGACAATCCCGATAGGAGCTGCACATATCTCGTTCTCGGCAACACCGGATGAGACATCCTACGAGTAAAACCAAACCTCGAGTTGCCACGAGGGGCCCCCCATGATATACTCTAGTTCGGACCAACACTTAGAGAAGCACTGGTCGGGGGTAAATAAAGATGACCCTCGGGATGCGCGACTCCCAAGGGAAAAAGGCTAGGTGAGGCAAATGTAAAACCAATGTTGGGCCTTCTGGAAAAGTCTTATTCAAAGCGAACTGTCAAGGGGTCCCATAAATCACCCGACGCGTTAGGGACGCAAAAATCCGGGAACATAACACCGATATGACGGAAACTAGGGCGGCAAGAGTGGAACAAAACACAGGCATAAGGCCGAGCCTTCCACCCTTTACCAAGTATATAGATGCATTAATTAAATAAGATATATTGTGATATCCCAACAAGTAAACATGTTCCAACAAGGAACAACATCTCCATGTTCCAACAAGGAACAAACTTCATCTTCACCGCAACTAACAACGCTATAAGAGGGCTGAGCAAAGCGGTAACATAGCCAAACAACGGTTTGCTAGGAAGGGTGATGGTTAGAGGTTCATGGCAATGTGGGTGGCATGATATAGCAAGTGGTAGGCATCGTAGCATAGGCATAGCAAAAGAGCGAGCATCTAGCAAGCAAAGATAGAAGTGATTTCGAGGGTATGGTCATCTTGCCTGAAATCCCGCAAGGAAGAAGATCAAGTCCATGAAGAGGACAAACGGGCGTAGTCGAAGCGAATCCTCACAACTCCGAACGAACCGAAGCTAACGAGAGAAGCAAACCGAAAGAAGCAAACAACATAGTAAACACATAATCATAAACATGGCATGATGCACAAACAAATATGATGCATGTCCGGTTTAATGAGGCATGGCATGGCAATATGCACAAACAACACTACAAGTTAGTGGAGCTCAATATGCAACGAGTTGCATATTGACTGAACACCACAACACTTATTTAGTTCTCTCTCGGTTAGGTACACAACAATATTAAATGTTGTTAAACATGGCAAGAGGTGGAGCATAATTGAACTAACTATTTAGGCAAGTTTAAATGAGGCGGAAATAAGAAACAACAATTCGGAAAATCCTCATGAGCAATATTTTAGATTCGGTACTGTTCTGCCCTAAACACAATTTTAGAGTTGTTAAACAGCAACATAAAGTGGACCATGTTAATCTAGGCATTTTCCACCCCATTTACATATAAAGAACATTTAATTCGAAGTTACGGTTATTTAGTTATGAATTAAAGCATTTTAACATGGCATATTAGCAAATTAATGCAAACATCAATTTAAACATTTTAAACATGGATGAAAATGGCATATAATTAATCTACACGAAATTCTAAGCAATTTACATGTTTAAACCATTTTAAACCGATGCACGGTTGATGAGTTATTAAATGCATGAACTCTAGGGACTTTTCTGTAAATCTGAAATCTCAGGAATAAAAGCTAAATCGCGGATCTGAAAAAAAAACGTACACGGGCCAAATCTGGCAGAGGTCCAACAGAAGGGGAAAAAATGAGGCGCTGGGGGGGTGGCCTCGCCATGGGCCTCGGCCCGGTCGGTGGAGCAGGAGGAGGGACAGGCCGGCTGGGCCTCGGCTGCGCGTGGAGATGGGCCGAGGCGAGGCGCTCTGGGCCTCGGCGCTGGCGGTTTGGGGGAGCTGGGTCGGTGGAAGGAGGCACGCCGACGCAGCGGCTCGAGTCAACGCGGGCGAGCAGAGGCGCCGGCCGCGCGCATCTTCTCTTGCTCGAAGCAGGAGCAGGGGAGGCCGGCGACGACGCGAAGATCGGCGAGGGCTCCGGCGAGGTGGCCTTGGCGGGGACCGGCCGGAACGGGGCTGGGACGGCGGGATCCAGCGGATCCGGTGGGCGACGCCACGGGGAGGTGGCAGGAGGAGGCGGACCGGGGTGGAGCTCCTGCGCGAAGAAAACACGAGGAAGCGATGGCGCTTAGAGGAGAAGGAAGGAAGAGAAAGGGCGCAGGGAGGAAGGAGGCAGCACGGGCCTGCGGGAGGTGGTCGCGCCGTGGCCAGAGGTTCGCCGGAGCTGTGGTTCCCGAGGAGGGGGAGCGCTCGGGCGCCGCAGCTTCCAGGAAGATGGCAGGGCGGCGGAGGAGATGCTCGGGGACCCTCCTGGTCCAGATCGAGCGAGGAAGGGCTCGGGGATGAGGGAGATCGAGGGGATCCACAGGAGGACGAGCTCGGGAGGCAGACGAAGCGCACGGGACTTGGGGCTCCGAGGGTGTTGAGCTACGGCGAGGTGAGGTGGTCGTGGACGAGGAGGCTGCGGCCTCGGACGCCGGCGGGAAAGAAGCAGGGAGCTCGGGGCTGCAGCTGCTGGATCCTGCGGGCGCGGACGACGACGGCTACGGGCGGCCGGACGCGTCCAGGACCAAGGGAGGAGGAGGCACGAGGCGCTGGGGCTGCTTGGGGTCGAGCCTTCCTCTCCCGAGCAAGGAGGCGACGGGATCGAGTGGAGGCTTCGGGCTGGGGGGATCGGGTGCTGATTGGGGGTGCGGTGGAGGCAGAGAGTGGAGGCGCTGGGGATCCCGAGGAAGATGCGGCGGCGGCGGCGCGAGGGACAAACTCCCTAGAAGTTAGGGTTTGGCCTAATTTAGACAAGGGAGTATTTATATAAGGAAAGAGGGAGATTAGAATAGGTTTGGACCCTCCGGTCGAAATCGAACGGTCGAAAATAAATAGGTTAGGGAGTCCAAACAAAGAAAACGGAGATATTTTGTAGATGTTAGGAGATGATCCGGACACAACGGTAACGAGTGCCCGGGTCGGGTTCGGGAGGGTTTTGACGCGCGAGGTTCGATGCCTTTGTGCAGAGAGGGTTTCGGACCGTGCGGTCGTATCGGACAACTCCGGAAGCGAAGAGGGGAAGGAGGATGGACTAGGTGGGCTGTGGTGAGACTGCGAGGGGGAGAAGAGAGAGGGAGGGCCCGGCATCTGTTTCCGGAGACCGAAAACGTCCGACGTAAATACCGGCTATATCCCGGTTACATATTTAACGGTTGGGCAGTCAAACGAACTCCGAATGCGATGAAACTTGGCAGGCGGCCTGTCTACACTATAATAAGACCGCACGACAAGTTGCAACCCATTCCGAGAACATTTTAATGCCACTAATAAAATAATATTTCGGAGGTGCCGCGGGCGCGTGCAAGTGTGGACGGGCTCAGAATGGACAACGGAGAGAAACGGTGGAACACGAACGGATGCAAGTTTTGAAAAACATGCGGATGAAATGCATAACAAAACAAAATGCAAAACAACAGACAAAACCCAACCACGAAGGAAATAATAAATCACATCTCCGGAAAGGCAAGAGTTGGAGTTACGAATATGGAAAGTTGTATCCGGGGTGTTACAACATCCAACACCTCCGGAGGTTTTACCCCTGAAAAGGCCTAGAGCCTGTGAAGAAGGCGAATGCCTGTGAAGACTATCTTTTTGGAAAAGGCCCAGAGCCTGTGAAGAAGGCGAACGCTTGTGAAGACTATCTTTTCGAAAAAGGCCCAGAGCCTGTGAAGAAGGCGAACGCCTGTGAAGACTATCTTTTTGGAAAAGGCCCAGAGCCTATGAAGAAGGCGAACGCCTGTGAAGACTATCTTTTTGGAAAAGGCCCAGAGCCTGTGAAGATTGTCTTTTTGGAAAAGGCCCAGAGCATGTGAATAAGGCGAATGCCTGTGAAGTTGTCGCTTTGTTGTAAAAGGCCCAGAGCCTGTGAAGAGGGCAAACACCCGTGAAGCTTGTTCCCCCAAGAAAGTCCCGGAGCCTGTGAAGAAGGCCAACACCTGTGAAGCTCGCCGCCCGTGACACTCTCACGTAATAATGAGTTGGGGCTGTACACGCCCCGAAGTCTCAGGAGCGCCGGCCTCAGGCCCTGGGGCTCCCTCCCACGGACAGTGGCAACACTTAGCACCGCGCTGGTGAGAAGACGTCGAAGACTAGATTAGGTGCCGGACGCGGCTTTTTCATTTGCTTTCCGCAGTTGACTTGTTCATTCTCATTTGAAGTTTTATCGAAGTTGTTGCCGTCTTTGATTTGGAGCTCTTCGACTTTTCACTCTCCTGCCTCGATTTCTCTCACGCACGGTCTCGCGAGGGGGGCAGCCCGAGCACCCTCGTGAGTGTTTCTTGTCCCTATGATTCAAAGGTTCCGCGACCTGGGTCCATTACAGGAGCACCCCTCCAGTCCGTGCCCCACGGGCACCGCGACACGAACACAGGACCCGGGTCGGTCGCCCCCACGGCAGAGGCCGGGAACTACTCACACGCGGGCGCGTAGCCGGAAGGAACAATAATGGAAACAAAGCGATGATTAACAGCAATAACCCAAACACGCCCCCACGGGGCACCACACTACTGTCTTTTTACACAGGAAAAAGGAAAAGGGAAAACAAATCAGGCGCGGCTCGCCTCACACCGGCCCTCAGGGAAGACTCACGCCGCCTCCAGAACTCAGGCGGACTCCCTCTCGCGCTTCACCGGGGCGCGACGGTGGGCGGACACGCTACCACCCTCCAGGCAGGCACGACGGCGTGCGGGCTGACCGCGGCCACTGCTAGAAGAGTCTCCACCCGAAGAAGAGCCAGTGAAGCTCGAGGAACCCTGAGCGCCGCCAACCACGCGGGCGCCATCCTCAGGGCAGCACCCTGTGCGGCGACCATCTTCCCCAAACACCCTCACGTAGAGGGTGGCATCGCCATCGAACTTGAAGTGAAGGGTACACCGACGGCTCAGGCCACGCGCGCGGGCAAACGTCTGCCTGCCGCGGGTCAAGGTCAGGCTCCCGGCTGCGGAGACCTCCAGCGAAGCCCACGAGGCCCGGCTGCAGCAGTCGTCTGCCTGGAGCCAGAGGCCGCCCGGGGCGCCGGCCGGGAGCTCACCGAGGAGGAAGCGAGGAAGTTGAAGCCTGCCAGCCGGCTCCGCAGACCACACGACGAACTCCGGCAGTACCTCTGCAGCGCGAAAGCGCGGCCTAGGGGGACGAGCGACCGGAGCGCGCCCCCCGGCCTCGCCTGTCCGCCCGTCACTGTGCCGGAAATCATCCCCACGGCCGCGGGGAGCCACCGTGGTGGCCACAGGATGTTTGCGAGGGCGCCCTCTGCCGCGCTTGGGCGGGGGAGAGGCAGGCTCAACCTGGCGGGCCTTCCCCTTCTCTGCGGCCGAGAACCTCCTCGACGGAGCCATTGCAGCAAGACGGAGCGAGGACCGGGAAGAAGGAGAAGCAAGAAGGGATGGACTGAAAGGACACGCACCGTCCCGTACTTATGTCCGGCGAAGGCCAACCGTCGGCCTCCACGATCGCAGGTAATCAAGACCCGCTTCGCATACAGGGATTTGTCCAATCCGTGCAGTTACCGAGGCGTCGTGGGGAAGTGGAGGCGCCCACGTCCAATCAACCGCCACGCGACGCCCAAGGCCGTAGGCTGTTAGGGCCTGCGGCGCTTCGCCCTTGCCCTTTCGCCTCTCTGCACGGCCAAGTCCGGGCGCGCCTTGAGCCTGGGGGCTACTTTCGGTGTTCCGGGAACGGGGGTCCCCAGACTCGCCTGCCTGCGGCCTGCGGCGTGGCTCAAGGAGGGGCCCAGCACGGCCCATCTTCATCAACACAAGCCCAAGACCCTCGCGAGGGGCCAAACCTCGCGGGGCAGACGACATGGAGCCTCCTAAGGCACGGCCTCATCAGGCTGGCTCGCGAGGAGGCCGAGAGATCAAGGCGGGGTACCTCACGAGGTGCCCATGACGTGAGCCATGACGACCAAGGGCGTCAAGCGGGCGCCAGCCCGCGCAGTGTCCTCCTTTCCTCTTTGGTGAAAAGGGAGCAAGCGCAGGTGAGAGCATCAAGCAAAGGCACCCGCTTCGGTGAAACGAGACCAAGACCAGCCCAACGGCAGGAAGGATGTCATCGTGGAGCCCAAGCAGGCGTCACCACCAGGGCCTTTGGTAGGCGAGGACCAACTTTAGTCAGGATAAGTGTACTAGATGTTCCCCTTCAAAATGGCCAATTGTTGGCGCCCTTCCCACTCAATGTTTGGGAAGAGGCCCAGGACCTTTGCCTACAAATAGGACTAGCCACCCACAGGGTAGAGGCATCTAGAATCGATTCGAGCGACACCTCGAAGAGACAGAGAGAAGGAACCGAACTCCCCCTAGTAGTTCGTCGCACCAGCCAAGAACAAACCCTCGCGAGGCTATTCTTCCTTGTATTGTTCATCATCATCAGCCCAAGAGGCAATCCACCACACCACAAACTAGAGTAGGGTATTACACCGCAATGGTGGCCCGAACTAGTATAAACCCTGTGTCTCTTGTGTTGTTCTCTACACAGCTTAGATCCTAGCGAGCCGGTGGGAACAGGTAGGTAGAGGGCGAGATCTCCACGTGCACCCCTGTGTTCGAACCTCAAGGGTCTGCCGGAACCCGAAATCCGACAGCATTTCCTTGTGTGCGGCTCTGGACCCAGCTGTCAGCCTCTCCATGAACAGTCTACTTCCGATGGTGTCATTCATTGACCACGTTGACCACGCCGCGCCGAGCGCATCCAAGGTGGTGGACGACGGCGAGGCCCCGAACAGCAACGAGCCGGAGATGGGAAGACGAGAGAGTAGAGTCGCAGACGGAGAGGTGTACGAGGGTTAACTGGTTCTAGTGCGGTGTGGTTCGATAGTCGGTGGATAAGAACAGGAGGTGTGGAGGGGTGGAGGGATGGCCTGGCCAACGCTGGAGTATTACTTTATAGCGAAGCGTCCTAAGCAGAGCTGCTAGCAGCAGGAGGCGGGAGGTGGTCCCGGCGGCGCTGGAGGAAGAAGACGAGAGATTGAAGATGGATGCCGGTCGTTGGATGTAAATCCAACGGCTAACATGTCAGAATCATTTGTTGACTAAATTGACAACGACTTGCATTGGCTTCGACCTATTGGCCCACATTTCAGCCTCCAAAAATGTGGCACGTATTCAACCCATTTTTTCAGAATTTACAGTCTTTTTTTTGTGCGGTAGAATTTACAATCAGTTTGACCTTTTTTTGAATTACAGCCATTAGCTGGGCTGGGTGAACAAATAATGTAGCGTCCATGCGGCCCATTTATTTTATTTCCTAAAAAATTACAGGCCATTTGCACTTTCTCGAAATACACGATTTTGCTGGGCTGATTCTAATTATAATGTTGGGTTGGGCCAGCAATGTTATCAAAACATAAAAAGGGGCTGAGCATTTTGTTATAATATATTTAAATAATAAGTGATATTATTACATTTGTCCTTAAATCTTACCAAGATTTTGTACACAATCACTAGGATTTTCGTGCCAAAACAATCCATGATTTTATTTGTTAAGAAATTATTTTTATAAGTTAATAAGATGCGGGATATTGTTTTCTTACATATGTAAGTATCTGTTAAATATGTGATGACAATAAAAATAATATATAATAACATATAAAATAATTTAAATATATATAATATAGTTAGAAGGGAAACATAAGTTGGACCTGGCGTTCCTATTCTTCTATAGAAAAATAGAACAGACCTCTGTGTTTTCTTCAAAAAAATACATAAATTGGGCTGCCAAAAATAAAACCTCGGATGGGAGGTTCATAGGCCGGTCGATACATGACGGCCCTAAGAAAATACAAACAGGCCTATGGACCTCCCATCCGGGGTCGTGGGTTGCGCATGTTAAAAATGAAAGCCTAGACAGGGCAGCCCAAAACCACGTGCAACACTTGCCAAAACATCGTCCCTCGTTTTCTCTGTGTTTCGCACACTCGACATTGTGTGGGCATTTTGACTGTGCATCATATGAAGATGCGCTATGCATGAAGGTTGATCAGCATGATGTTAACTGGCTGGTAGTTCTATTTTCGACCATGAATAAAACTTCCAACATGATGTTAACCCTGTTTGAAAAGGTCGTGTTAATATAAATGCTCTGCCTCTAAAAGTTGCATTTTCTTATCAGTTTCTTATCTGAAACTGAACTTGCAGTTTCTTATCTGAAACTGAAACTTGCAGTTTCTTCTCTGAGAATCACATTGTGTGCACTTTTATACTCCTATGAAACTACATTTTTTAAGTGCTAAAAATAGATATCTAGAATTCATAAAATACTTCATATGCTCAATACTGCAAATCTCAAATTAAAAAGACATTCATATCTGAAAGTACTCTCAAAATACACAACACAAAACATAATTCACAACCTGCAAATACTGACAACCCTAAGCTCCTCCTGACAATTCACAACCTGCCCGACTATTGGGCTGGGGGGGCAGCCCCCTCCTATTTCTCGGCGGCAGACAGCCGCTCCGTGAGACGATATGAACGGCGAGGGAGACGATGGCGGGGAAGCGTCGTCGGGCCAACTGCTTTTCTCCTCTTGCAGTTGGGTTCGATCGACGAAGACTGCACCGGCTCGCTCTAGCAGGACACCCTCACAAATGGCACCCTGTAGATGCTCGATCCTTCAATCTCTGGTGGATGCTCCATCTGGGATCGATACTCCCACCACCGCTCCCTCACGATCGGATTCGGTGAATCTGTTTGCTCCATGGCCCAGAGGAGCAGCTCTATGTACTCCGGCGCGACTCCCTCCGGGAGTATCGCCGCCTTTTCACTCTGTTGCAGATATTTGGCCATGGATGTCGCCGTCGCCTCTTGTTGGTCCTTGTTGTCCAACCAAGACTGTATCTCCAACATCCTAGCTAGCTTCACGGGGTCGCCGTCTGCGATCCTCACTTATCGGTTGCACTCCTCCATCGATCTACTTCTCCACAACACCTTCACTCGCCGGCGGTGGTTTTTGAATGGAAGAGGAGAGGAGCAGCGCTGGTTTTGGATTAGAACGGGAGAGGAGCGACGCTGGTTTTGGACTGGAACAGGAGAGGAGGGGCGGTGGTTTTGAAATGGAAGAGGAGAGGAGCGGCGCTGCATTTAGATTGGAACATGAGAGGAGCGGCGGTGGTTTAATAGGAGAAGAGCGGAAGAGCGGCGCTGGTCTTGGATGTATTTTTTTGTTATTTTGCGTATTTTGGGTCAAAGTTTGACCACGTACTGTATTTGACAAGCAAAATGTGAATGCATGTCACCAAAAATTGTATCGTTTGGTTCGTATCTGAATGTACTTTCAAATTATATTATTTTTATGACGTATAACATATATTTTATGTGCGAAAATCATGGCCAATTATGACCCAGAATAAAAGGGAGACTAGTTAATGTGGGGTCGCTCTCTTAATTGAAGGGTAAATTGATTTTGATTTTGATCCAGTCACAGTGCGCCGGCCCTCTCATCCAATCCTAAATCGTTCCCGCACGCTCCTCTCCCTCTTCTCGAATGCAAAACCACCTCCTCTCCTCTCCATCATCTCCATTCCAAAACCACCATCTCGCCTCTCCCTCTTCTGATCTTCTCCCTTGCAAAACCACCTCCTCTCCTCTCCATCATCTCCATTCCAAAACCACCATCTCGCCTCTCCCTCTTCTCTATTACAAGACCACCGTCTCTCCTCCCATCTTCCAAAGCTAGCACCAGACCACTCAGAAGGACATCTATGGAGAGGATGCAGCAGCGAATCAGGCAGATCGCCGACGGCGACCAGGCAAAGTTAGCCAGGTTGAAGGAGATCCTTAGTTAGTTTGACAATGAGTGGGATATTTCGAGGACGGTGCGGGCCATGTGGCAATGTATGCGAAAGAGCGAGACGGCGGCGATGAGGGCGGCGATGAACATGTACTCCTCGGCGGCAGTCACGCCACAGTCTTCTGAGTTCATCGAGTATCTCCTCTGGGCGATGGAGCAGATAGATTCGCCCGAGGCGACAGTCAGACGGAGGTGGTGGGCATACAGGTGGAAGGTCGAGCACCCAGAGGATAACGAATCGATCGAGTATGGTGTGCCGTTCGTGAGGGTGCAGAGCCAGCCGGAGCCACAGGAGTATTCGTTCTCCCACTGCAAGAGGAGGCCGGATGGCGCGACGTCGCTTCCCCGCCGTTCTCCACGGTTCCCTTGATGCTCGCCTCGTTTCAAAGGCGGCGGTAGGGTATAAGGTAAGCTTCGCAGTAACCTAATCTTCCACCTGCTCATGCTTACAATCAGTGTGACAGCTAATGAAAATCATGCTTACAATCAGTCTCCGAGTAGTACGCCAATCACCCTAAAATAGCTCTGGACCTTTGGGTCAAAGTTGTGACACGGTGTACAAATAAAGAAAAATGGATTGGTGCTTCTTTCAGAAAAGAGTACTCCCTAGAAAACTGCCAATATAAGCTACTAGTATTTGGTTAGATGATTTGCTACCGAGAAAGATCCGTCCACAGAGAGCGCCACACATCCCACTGGTGGTGGTGGATGCCACTGCGTGCATGCAACATGGTTGGTGTCGGTAATTTTTGACTTGGCACACCTCACACTCTGCATATATGTCGGTTCCATACGTACATTTGTGCAGTTCCACCAAAATGCAGCTGAATAACCCTGTTTGCACAAATAATGAAAAAGCGTGATTACATTATAGTGGCACTAGTTGATGAAACACACAAAATAAATAGAAGAAAATATTGCGATAGTATCATAGTATGCCATGCTGCGAGGGCGAGATGGGCCCTGCGACGCCTCATACGGTACGCTTCATACTGGACATCGTCCCAAGTCTCCCAGATACACCTTCTGCCAATGATGAACGTCAGTGTATAGCGGTAGTACAAGGAGGCGCCTTGAGACATTCAAATCTCTATTTTTGTACATATCAACTAAAATTAAGCACCCCAGTTTGCAGAAACGCTTAAACATTAATAATGCGACTAGTTGATGAAACATACATTAACAAAGAGAAGCACTTTCTTTATCTACATTGGAAATGAAATGATAGAGATGACACCCGCTCTATTTTAACTGTATTGTTACTTCATTTTATCAGTGACACTAGGGTCGAGCAGGTGGCAAACGAGGTGTACCGTGTGTCACAAGGATGGAGGCCGGGGGTGCTTAGACTGGGATGCTGAAGCTGGCTCTTTCAGTCACCAACATGGATGATTCAATTCATGGGACCTTTTGGTGCAGTTCACCTAAAATGAAGCAATGTCCCGTGAGCTAGCAGCTTCTTCTTCAATTTTTTTAAGAAAAGGGCTCCAGCCCCGTTCCATTTCCATCAGAAAACGAAACCCACAGAGCTTCTTCTTCATTAGTTGCAATAAAATTTAGCAACATCAAGGTTGGTTTTGAATCTCCTGGAATGCTCAACTATAATTTGGATATCATTTGTGAAGTTCAACTAAGATCGAGCGTGAAATGTATATCTCTGTTTGCACAAAAAAGGTGGAAAGGAGGGTGACTAACAAGTGATGAAACATGCATCAAATGAAAAGAAGCATGTTCCTTATCTGAATGGCCATCCTACAAGGACAGTAGCAATTTCTAAAGCAGTGGCATTGCTAGATATTAGTGTGGGCATTAGGATTTACTATGACAATCGTTAAATACGACATTACTTTGAGCACGGGAGAGTATGTGGACCAGGACAGTTGCATTTCTAACGAAAAGAACCAACTTATCTTTATGGGAAATTTTAGCAGGACATGTAAAGAAGTGCCATTGATTCATATTATTGGAGGCATTACATTGAAAACAACATTGGTTTAACGTGTCCTTACTTTTAACAGTGCGACTGCTACATTTTACCAGTGGCATTACATAAGAGTGGCTTGGGGCAACAAACATCAGAACAGGATTTATGGGTTGGTCCCATTTTTGTTCGGTATATCCACCTTATACTATGTGAGGCTTGCAAATCTAGTGCTGGACTTACTCTATTGACTTGTCCCCCAGTCCCCACTTTCTTTCCTTTTTCAACCAATAGATCGGGTTTATATTGAGTTTGTACTTGTGTTTCCTTTATTTCCTATTAGACCTAGAGACCAGTTGGATAGCAGGTCTCTGCTACTTTTCGCCCCCATTATTTCCTCTTTCGACCAAGTCCTAGATTCAGGTAACAAATCCTCCCCACCCCCACCCCCTTTCTTCCTTGTTTGAACCAAGTAGTACTAGATTCGAGTGCATGAACTAGTTTTACCTCTTAAACGTAAAAACAATTAGGTGGTTTTCGAACAGCCGATCGATCCTATCTACGAGGGGGCCTGAGAAATAGTAAAAGATACAAATGCAGCGATGTCAGGAGCTCGGGAAGTAGAACAAGGCCGGTTTCGAAGGAAGTTATACCTGATGGTCGCTGGGATGTCGCTAGGTGGGCGGCGGGAGGCCGGATCTGCCCACACTACGGCAGCGAAGAAGAAGGGTTCGGAGGCCCTCCCTCACCAGCGGTGCTTGGGAGAGAGCGGCAAGGCAGGATGATCGGGACGCGCCCCGCAGTGGGTAAGAGCCGTCGCCGAGGATGACCGCGTGAATGTTGCACCTTCTCACCTTCCCCGGCGGAGAGGATCCGACTGGATCTGTGACCAGCGGTGAGCAGAGAGAGAGAGAGAGAGTGTGGCCACCGTCGTCGTGTTTAGATCTGGAGAGGCCGAGACAGTGTGAAGTGAGCAACACTAGCAAGCAAGCACGGAGGCTCCTGCCTATATAGTGGAGTAGTACTAGTTTTCTTTTGTCTACTGGAGCCAGCTTGACCTCGTCAATGACTGTCGAGAAGTCTTCATGCACGTGGCCCGGAGGCGTAGTTGTCGTCATTTTGATCTAAAGCGCCGGATTATAACATGTAACACGAAAAAATGCCACATGACAAGAAACCATAACCTCACTGCCCAAAGGAGACAACATGAATCCCAACGGACAAACTAGACGAGGAAAAAAGCTCAAATTAAAGATAAACTCGTAGAAAAGGGGTATGTCGATACATGTCCTAATTAACATAGTCGGCCTGACCTAGATGGCAACCGAGTAGTCACTGTTCGTGCATGTGCCCCCAATGACTAGCCCAACTCAATTGTCGCTGTTTAACCTTCGCAGTGATCCGAAGCACATGACACCTAATTTTGCGAGATGACAAGAAACCTTTTTTTAGATTTCTCACCACAACTACAGCCATGTACAACACAGCCTGCACGATATGTAGACGATAGCCAATCCAGGCATGTCTGCTGGAGTCTGGTCACATGCATGGACGAACTGATCTTCCATGTCTTCCAGGGATCGTCCAGGCTCCAACGTAGTACAACACTTCTCTAGTACTATCGCTCGTCTCCCTCTTCTATTAAGTCACCCGACTTGCGGGGCCGGGGAGTGTGCCTATGGTCGGTTCTCAATTGCCGTCCCACATGTGTGTGCAAACACAATATGGCGCGTGTTCCATTCGGAGAGCAGCGTGCCAGACCGACCGATCGTCTGGGGTGCGACGCAAACGCGACGGGCGTGCTGTATACTCCGTACATGTGTACCGCCGTTTTCTAGACACTTTGCTCCATGGCGCGGTCGCAATCCATGGATACAAAATTAGTATACTGTATACTATTTAAAAGTCGAGGGCGGGGCTTTTCCTACATGGTAGGCGGGGCAGTTCCGCCTTGTCGGTTCGACAGAGACGCGAGAAGACGAGGGAGTAGGCTTCTACAAACGTAGGGCTGTGTGATTTGACAGCAAGTTACTGCTGGACAGATGGGGCCCCGTGATTTGACTTGCCATTATCATTTTAACGGCGGCGCTACGACCGGCGTGAGTCTCCCGATTCCTGACCACCTCCATACAGGTGCCTCTCCCAATGCTCCACCATGTAGTAGAGGCTGGCTCTTGCATGAGAGCCCACTTCTCCACTTTTTGCTTGCCTCTCTTTCCTCCACATATGCAAAAATGCCATGTAAAGCGCACTATTGTACTTACTTTTACTTGCTCCTACATGTGCTTAAGCTTGCCACATAGGCATAAAGTCTGATGTGGCAAGTTAATCTAGAAGAGAGAGACTAGTTTCGTGATCCAAGGAAGAAACGGTGCTAAGCGCGTGTGCCTAGGTGAAAAGACAATTTTGAGTCTATAGCTAATTAAATGAAGCAAACTTAGCAACACCATTCCATTGGAAGAGGTCACTCCTTGGCAAATGCAATAAATACTAGTACTCCCTGTGTCCCATAATATAAGAACATTTTTGGCACTACACTAGTGTCAAAACGTTCTTATATTATGGGACGGAGGGAGTACGAAGAAAGAGAAAGAGAGGAGTAAAAAAATACACTTATACCCAACCTTGTTGTAGTATGAGTGACTAAGTGATGACTATGTATGACATGCCAACATCAGATAGTCTAACGCACCGTGTTAAATCTCCAAAGGCGCGACCGCGCGAGCGACGCAACGGTTGTGGTAGGCGCGACCATGATACGGGCTGCTGGCAGCCCTTGGATCTGAGATCAAATGGTCGCATGCTAAGTTGCTGAAAATTTGCAGAATAACCCTCCATGATAGGATATTCACCCATAGGTCTAGAATCACGCCATGCAACCGTTCGATCTCAGATCCAAGAGCTCTCGGAAGCCCGTATCATGGGAGAATGGAAAGCCACTACCCTGCCGTTCGCATGCTGGCAGTTCGCTCCTACTCGTCCCCGCACGTCCTTCAATACTACGGTGGTTCGCTCCTAGTCATCCCGTCCATTCATATTACGGCAGTTCCACTAATCCTAACCCTCCTCCCAAATCCATGGTGTCCCAAATCTCAACGATCAGCGGTGAGTACAAGGTTAGAACCATCACCGGCGATGAGATCGACATCATCTACACCCGTTCTTCCGTGACGGTGAAAGGATGCCTTTCTCGCTTCGGACGCATGTTCGAAAACTCAGATGATGAGTGGGTCGCTGGGCTAGATGTTGAGTACACCACAGTCCTGGGACGAGAGAAGGATCTAAAGGACGAAGAGAGGAAGAAGCCCACCGTGATCCAGGTTTGCGTGCATGACTTATGCTTGGTCTACCACATATGCCATGCCGACGTTGAGTGCCAGGATTTTAAGGACTTCCTCGGGAGCAACCAAGTCAAATTTGTTACTGTAGACTTTGGTAATGACAAACAAGTCCTGCATCAGATAGGCCTCATTGTAGGCAACACCTTCGACCTCCAGAAGAATCGGCTGGTGTCCTCTCTTCACCTTCACGCCTGACCTGGCAGAGCCATGGTTCATCCTTCGTACGGTAAACTGGAGAAACCTCCATACACGTTTCATCGTCATGCATGCCAGCGGAATGTACTAGATATAGACCACATCCACTATGCTGCAATGGATGGCTACCTTTACTTCAATATCTATAAGGGTTGGATGAAGAGCAACAACCAAGTGTGCGGTTCAAGCAAAGAAGTATCGGCCAAGTGGAAGAGGGACAAGGACGAAGTTGAGGACGTGGACGAGGACTCCGAGTAAGGTGGCAGTGTTGTTGCTCATGGTGGTTCTAATGCAGTGTCTACCAGAATAGTTGCAAAGTTTAATTTCAGGTGTGCTTAATTTAATTTGAGGGATGTGTTGTGCTGAGCCCCCAGCAGAACTATGTTATGTTTCTTCTCGTTACTTTAACTCTTCAATACGTACATACTAGTATTTATTACATTTCATATTTTAGTACCACTCGTTTCTTCACATTATATACGTACAATATATATGGTCAACATCATATAGCCAGCAGTTTAGTTGTCAAAGAATTTCAGGGTGCTTAGTTTTCTCAAAGAATTCCAGGATGCTTCGAGGGTGCTTGGATCCAAGGGACTTATTTTAGTCTGAATAAAAATAGTGTCTTTAAGAGGCTAAAGTTCCAAGAACCTTTGGCTAAAGAGGGGCTAAAACTAGTCTTGAGACTAAATTTTTTTAGTCAGGGGTACCCCTACTAAAATGTGGATTAGTCCTCTCTCTACTCATTTAACTCCTCTCCTTTAACACATGCGAGTTCTGGATTGGAGGGTTTGGAGGATAAGAAATGCGCATTAACTTGATTTTAGCCTTTTTAGTATTTGGATCCAAGCATGGGTGAGGCTAGCATGTTTTAGTTCCACTACTTTTAGTCATGGGACTAAAACATAAACAAGCACCCTCTTAGTTTTATTTGAGGGGTGGGTTATGCTGGACACCATTATTGTGACTAGCCTTTTTAATAGTACTATATGCATAATTTGGCGACGAGCACTCTCTATATGTACCACCTTTTTTTATTTCAAGTTTTGCTCCATGGCGCAATCCATCGATACTACTGCTGTAGTACAAAAGTATACATTTTTTAAAAGGCTAGAGGGCGGGGCAGTCTAGCTTGGTCGGTTTCACAAGAGGCGAGGGCCTTTGTGATTTGACGGCTCATTACTGCTGGAAGGCGGGCCCTTGTGATTTGACTGCTCGTATAGATACACTGATGACCTGATCGAGGCGGAGCAAAGAACCGTGCGGTATACTCAAGTTTTCCACTGGAGTAGTACTGCGACGGAGGAGCACGAAACACGGCAGCCCAGTGCCATATGGAGATAAAAAATGATCTAATTTGCTAGTCATCTCATTGTTAGCATTGTTCTATTCATTCCCTAAAAAAACCATTGTTTTATTCATGCCTCACAGAGAACGTGACACATGCGGCGAAACACCCGAAGCAAAAGATGAAACATAGGAGCAAAAGAAGAAGGAAGATTATCACCCCAAATGATCTAATTTGCCGCGGAGTCGTAACTACTTCTTCATCGCCTCCACGACCTCCATCTACTTGCGCGTCTCCTCCGCCATCATCTTCATTCTGTCCATGACGCGGGATTTCTCGACGCGATGCTTCATCATCTGTTCCACGGCCGCATTACGTACCTTGACAGCAGCCGGGTGCTCGATGCGGAGCTTCGCCAACTCCTCCTTCTGTTCCATGACGAGGGCCTGCAACATCTTCATCGAGGAACTACTATTCTCATGCAGCTTCTTCCAGCCGGCTTTCTTCTCCTTCAACAGGTCGATCTCGTCATAGAGCTTCGCATTGTCCTCCCGAAGTCGCAGGATTTCACCGGTCGCCTTCTTCTCCGAGGCAATGCTCTTCTTCAGCAGCATCACCAAGCCGGCGGTCAACTCCCCCTGCTGATTGAGCTCAGCGGGCATGTCGTCGAGGTTCTCCTTCAGCAACTCCATCCAGCCTTGGATGAACTCCTTCTACTTATTGAGCTGATCGGGCATTCCGTCGAGGGATAACGACTCCAGCTCCGCCGGCTCGGCATGTTCGCCTCCGCGGCTAGGGCGCTCCTGGGAGCCATCGCCTGCCCATGAGAGATCTTTCGAGGTCTCTGTGTTGTGGCGAGCCCTCTCTTTTTTGTCCACAGCCTTGGTTGCCGCTCCCTTGTTACGAGTAGTTTTCGACCTAGAGCTCTGCTCACCGGCCATGACAATGACGGACGAAGAAGAAGCACTTATGAGGAGGAAAGGTAGAGTAATTTTCGGTTAGGTAGTTCCCCTTTTTATAACCTAAGTACTAGCACTAGTACTAATACCTGCATAGTGGGAACACGTTCAGGTTTGGTGCGATACTAGTAGGTGTGAGCAGGCTTTGAATGTGATGGGAAAAAGGTAAAGATTAATTGATGGTTTTGGTTTGAGGTTCAAACGGCTCCCGATGAGTTTAGCGGAACATAAATTTCAAGTACTACACTGCTCAAATGCGTAAATATTATGTTACTGTCAAAAATTGGCACAAAATATGAAGGAGACCAATGGAAGTACTACTAGCAACCCATGATTTAACTACTCGCATGCGCGCAGTGGAGTAATAATGTATTTCTTCCGCCCTCACGTCCACTCATTTTGCATGCGCTATATTAATTGACCATCGATGAAGTGAATGACTTACACACGTCAAATTATCACATGGGGTGGATCTTGGTACAAAATTGCGTCCGCCCGTGTACCCGCGTGTGCGTGCGAGGGAATGAGTGTGTGTGTGGTGTGCGTGCACATCTTCACTTCGTGCATGTACCGCCAGTATGGCTCAGGGAGGACGGGTACATTCTTCTGGAACCAGCAGCACGTCACTGTGATCAATCCATGCAAGGAGGTCGCGACAGCGCCTCCACATGTGCCACGTGGCTTCATGAACTGTAAGAGAGACATTTTGTAGCGTGCCATTGGTATTCTAATTTACGTGTTTTGCACATACTCGAAGTACTAGTAAGGTACACGTGCATTGCACGCATCAGATTTTGCATCCAAATTATGAATAAATACCACACTATAGCATGTAAGCTCTGAGTCATATATGCCTGATGTAGACCTTCGTTTAATTCTTATAGTTCATCTCATTCAAAATCAATTATTTTTTATAAAAAAGCTAAGAACGTGGGAATAGGAAAAACATAGGATTATAGTGGAATGTCATCTTGAATCCTACGGGATTGTACGAGTATTTGATTGTGCATAGAAAAAACGCAGAATTCTTTCAAAGAGGTTTGAGTGGATGGGATGTTTCCTATGAGATCTAGTGCAAATGAATCATATGGAAAAATTCCTATGGTTTACAATCCTACGAATCAAACAACCAAGATAGGAAAAATTCCTAATGATTAGAATCCTCCAAAATTCCTTTGAGAATCCTTTGAATCAAAGAAGCCCTTAATCTATTTTATGATTCATGGAATTGTGCGTTGTAAAGCATAAAGTAAAAACAAATAATGGCAATTCAACTAGAAAAAAAGTTTGGGCAGTTATGATACGGAAGATTCTAGAACAAAAGAGAACCATTGTTGTTTTGAGGTTTGTGCATTATGCTTAAGTTCAACCATGGAGTCTTCTAGATTGTACATGTGGCAAAATCCGGTGGGGGGCTAGAAGATGGTGCGAGGGGCCGAGTGGAGGGAGACTATGAAGGAATGCACAAGTGCGAGATCGATATTTAGAGAGAGGGGGCCAACACATGCGCTGTTGCACGCAGTGGCGGAGCCATGAAAAATAAATGAGCTAGGGGGCCAAGCATTGCTAATCCTTTACGAGGAGGGTCAATTCATGAACTTAAACCATTTTTAGCAGCAATTGTCTAATGATCACATTCATATTAGCCTCGATATATAGTGATGTTAGGGGGCACTACAAAAAAAATACACTTTCGTGATGATACGTGTTTGTCACAGTAGGTCACGTTTTTTGTCATGCATGTACATCCATGACAAATTTATGACAGAGTCAAGATAGTCATACCTTTGCTGTTGTAGAAGTGTTCCATGACATTACCAAAATTATCATCACGGAAGTGTCCACTTCCATGACGATAAATCGCGCATCACAGAAGTGCTTTCGTCAAGGGTGACCGACACGTGGCATCCACCGTAACAGAACGTCGTTAAGCTATAGTGTCGGGTTTTGGATCCGATAACCCGTTAACAGCCCCGACCAATGGGGATTTTCCACGTGTAAAATCATCATTGGCTGGAGGAAACATGCGTCAGCTCACCATTGGGACAGATGTCATCCTCTCATTGGACCGAAGGCGCCTATGATACGACGACACGTGGCACGGCCCAATAGAGGCCCATTCCTGTGAAAAGGCCGGCCCGTTTGACTTGGTCAAAAGGTGGCGGGCCGGCCCACGGAAAGCCTGTTAACAGCCTGTTCGCATATAGCCCATCTACAACCCGCTAACCCAGGGCCCATTACACCCTATCCGAATTAGGCCCAGTAGCGTCATCTGGGCCGTCCAATATGATTCAGCCCGTTTTAACTTCCGGCCCATGTGTGGCCCATGAGTTCTTTCGGCCCATATGAGGACCTTTTTAACTCTTGGCCCATTAACAGCCCGTGGTGAAACTGGCCCATTAATGATTGGCGAAATGATGATACGCCCCGTAGAAGGCCCATGGATCCTACGGCCCGTATGAGGCCCATGGATAGTACGGCTCGTAGAAGGCCCATGGATCGTACGACCCGTAGAAGGCCCATGGACCCTACGGCCCATAGAAGGCCCATGGACCCTAAGGCCCATATAGAAGGCCGATGGATCATACGGCCGGACAAAGGCCCATGGATCATACGGCCTGTAGGAGGCCCATGGTTACAACAGTCCGTCTGTTGCCATGATTATTTTGGCCTAGTTACCAAAAAAGGCTATTGTGGCCACTAGAAAAAAACAGAAAAAGAACTGAGGTGACTACAAGCAAACAACTAAATAAGACAATAAGGAAGTAAATAAGCAAGCAATTAACGCTAGCCTATTATCGCTATTACACATATTACATCCACTGGGCATCAAAGTTCGCCACCAGTGCAAATATAGGGAACAAAGCAGCACATTACATACACTGGCCGTCAAAATTGGCCACCAGTGCAAATAAACGTGGCAGCAAAACAAGAGCATAATTGAAACAACTTCAGAAGAGCTCAAGAAACGTTATCCTAGGTATCCACCATGCTGGCAATAAGCTTAGCAAGTTGATTAGCTTTGTCCTGTTTGGCGCTAAAATCCTCCAACGCTTGCTGTTGCACCAGAAAGTATGCATCTGAATGCTCCAGGGACTTCCGCAGTCTTTCCGCTTCTTGTCGCAGCATAGCTGATCGATGTCTTTCAGCTTGTAGCTGAGACTCAAGAAACCGAACTGATTCAGACAGTGAGTTTGAATAGCTTGTGCAATCGGTAGTGGCATGTAACTCGAACACTAAACCAAGACAGGACTTTGGGGTTGTCTCGCTGTCTTCAAGATAGTCTTCCTTAGCTATTTTATAAGCTTTGTTGGAGACAACAAGGATGTGTCACTATCCTGAACCTTATCTGCATTACTTCCTTTACCATTGCTTAATAAGGCACTCTTCCCCAATATTCTGTTAGCATTCTAAAAGAAGAAACAAGCAGACACATAACAAGTTTAGCATGTACTAGTGTATGAAACACATTTCGGTGAACCGGTTCATTAGTAAGGTGGACAGGATTAAACTACCAAGTCTTCTATTGCCAAGTACTAGAACATAATAAAAGCATCAAACAAACATATATCTATGTCCTATGGTCACTGCACTGTCTTGCCAAATCAAAATAGAGACACGGTTCAAATCATATCAGTTCAAGACAAAGCAGCAGTGAAAGAATACAAAGTGTGGGAAACTACATGGCACAACAAGATTTCAGATGGGTACCACAGGTCTACATGTACAACAACACTATTGGCTCTATTGTGATGCTAGTAATGTGCATGATATGAAAGTCAACTGTATACACAATTGAAATTGAAATCAACAGAGCTATTGATAAGAGCAAAAATGTTAAAGTAACATGCGTGAACATACCTACTGTGCCATTGGAGTTTCGATTGGATCCTTCAATTTAAAAATAAGTTTGTATGAGTAAATACAGTGATACAAGAGCAAAGCAATCATAGTTAAAAAAGACACGCCTATGCGAGCGCTTAAGCGCGCCTAGGCTCTAGGCGTTGGCAAAATGCATTGCGCATAACTACGCATAATCTGTGCATAACTACGCATAAGCATGCGCTTTGGTCAGTAAAGCGCAAGGCGGTGGCAAAACGCACAATTAACGTCTAGCACTTTTTTGAACTATGATAGCAATGGAATCTTAAATTAGACTAGTTGTTCTTTAGGTTTAGGCACTTGTTCTACATGAACAGAGTACAGTAAGACGCAAGAATATAATACTTAAAAATAGAAAATGAGCTCATAGACCTTACCACATTCTTCGTTCGGGACTAGTATGAACAAAGGCGTTCCCGATCATCGCCCGATAAATGTGTCTCAGGAGAACGTAACGGAATTTGATGAGTTTCTTTGCTGGTGAAGTACGTTTTCTTCAGGTAATTTCGATACTGCCACCAAGCATTCTTGAAGATAGCAGAGGTATTAGCACAGGTTACCTCATCCCGAGTTTCCAAATCGGTCCTTCTCTATAGAGAAAAATGGGAAATTTTGCTGTATTATAACCATCATGGAGGTAGGATGTATGGGACGAAGCAAAGTAATTGTCATGAATAAGATTACTTACACATAACTCCTGGAAAAACACCTGCAACTGGCATTTTCCTTCATCTTCAGTATAATATTTCCAAGATGGGAAGATACGCACATACGATTTAACAACATCAAATGCGATAGATGCTAAACTACGACTAACTGGTTGTGCTTCCTCCACAGGAATAGGCGTACTAACTGGTGGAGTTGGGGTTCGCCGTGATAATCTTGGCCCTTTGGGCCTTTGGAGCTGCCTTACTAACTGCTCTTGTTTGGGAGCTCTGTGGTGGAGATGGTGCTGTGTCAACATGAACTGGGTTACTATCGGCCGGGGTTGGGGTTAGATTGGTGAAGCTGATTCTCTGTCCATCGCAGTAGGGGTACAATCTGCGAGAGTTTGGGTTATGTGTGGTAGGGCTGGTTCTTGTGCATGTACAACCGGGGTGCTATCTCCACCAAGAGGTAGCACTGTTTTATTTGAAGACAGTGTTTTTAGTCCGCTGAATCTGGCATCACCGCTCCAATTCAAATGGCTGATAAACAGGAAACATAGTTGAATGTACAGACATTGTATGAGAGACAGATGCAATAGATAGTGTGGAAAAAAGAGGGAATGAAATAGTTGACTGATACATCTCCAACGTATCTATAATTTTTGATTACTCCATGCTATATTATCTACTTTTTTGGACTATATTGGGCTTTATTTTCCACTTCTATATTATTTTTGGGACTAACCTATTAACCGGAGGCCCAGCCCAGAATTGGTGTTTTTGCCTATTTCAGAGTTTCGGAGAAACATAATATCAAACAGAGTCCAAACGGAATGAACCTTCGGGATCGTGATTTTCTCTTTAGATAAGACCCAGGAGACTTGGACCCTCCGTCAAGAAAGCCTCGAGGCGGCCACGAGGGTGGGGGGCGCGCCCACTCCCCTAGGAGGCGCCCCCCTGCCTCGTGGGCCCCTCGGAGCTCCACCGACGTACTTCTTCCTCCTATATATACCTACGTACCCCCAAACGATCAGATACGGAGCCAAAAACCTAATTTCACCGCCGCAACCTTCTGTACCCACGAGATCCCATCTTGGGGCCTGTTTCGGAGCTCCGCTTGAGAGGGCCGTCATCACGGAGGGCTTCTACATCATCCTAGCCCCTCCGATGAAGTGTGAGTAGTTCACCTCAGACCTACGGGTCCATAGTTATTAGCTAGATGGCTTCTTCTCTCTTTTTGGATCTCAATAAAATGTTCTCCCCCTCTCTTGTGGAGATCTATTCGATGTAATCTTCTTTTTGCGGTGTGTTTGTTGAGACCGATGAATTGTGGGTTTATTATCAAGTCTATCTATGAATAATATTTGAATCTTCTCTGAATTCTTTTATGTATGATTGGTTATCTTTGCAAGTCTCTTCGAATTATCAGTGTGGTTTGGCCTGCTAGATTGGTTTTTCTTGCCATGGGAGAAGTGTTTAGCTTTGGGTTCAATCTTGCGGTGTCCTTACCCAGTGACAGAAGGGGCAGCAAGGCACGTATTGTATTGTTGCCATCGAGGATAACAAGATGGGGTTTTTATCATATTGCATGAAACTATCCCTCTACATCATGTCATCTTGCTTTAGGCGTTACTCTGTTTTTAACTTAATACTCTAGATGCATGCTGGATAGCGGTCGATGAGTGGAGTAATAGTAGTAGATGCAGGCAGGAGTCGGTCTACTTGTCTCCGACGTGATGCCTATATACATGATCATACCTAGATATTCTTATAACTATGCTCAATTCTGTCAATTGCTCAACAGTAATTTGTTCACCCACCGTAGAATACTTATGCTCTTGAGAGAAGCCACTAGTGAAACCTATGGCCCCCGGGTCTATTTTCCTCATATCAATCTCCATCACTTTAATCTTGTTTGCTTTTTACTTTGCCATTTTACTTTTCACGTTGCATCTCTATATCTAAAATACCAAAAATATTATCTATCATCTCTATCAGATCTCACCCCCGTAAGTGACTGTGAAGGGATTGACGACCCCTAATCGCGTTGGTTGCGTGGAGCTATTGTTTTTGTATAGGTACTGTTGGGGAACGTAGTAATTTCAAAAAAAAAATCTACGCACACGCAAGATCATGGTGATGCATAGCAACTAGAGGGGAGAGTGTTGTCCACGTACCCGCGTAGACCGAAAGCGGAAGCGTTAGCACAACGCGGTTGATGTAGTCGCACGTCTTCACGATCCAACCGATCAAGTACCGAACGTACGACACCTCCAAGTTCAACACACGTTCAGCCCGATGACGTCCCTCAAACTCCGATCCAGCCGAGTGTTGAGGGAGAGTTTCGTCAGCACGACGGCGTGGTGATGATGTTGATGTTCTACCGACGCAGGGCTTCGCCTAAGCACCGCTACAGTATTATCGAGGTGGACTATGGTGGAGGGGGGCACCGCACACGGCCAAAAGATCAACTTGATCAATTGTTGTGTCTATGGGGTGCCCCCTGCCCCCGTATATAAAGGAGCAAGGGGGGAGAGGCGGCCGGTCAAGGAGGGCGCGCCAAGGGGGGAGTCCTACTCCCACGGGGAGTAGGATTCCTCGTTTCCTTGTTGGAGTAGGAGAAGGGAAGGAAAAAGGAGAAGGAAGGAAGTGGGCGCCCCCCCCCCCTCCCTAGTCCAATTTGGACCAGTCCATGGGGAGGGGTGCGGCCACCCTTTGAGGCCTTTTTCTCCTTTCCCGTATGGCCCATTAAGGCCCAATACGAATTCCCGTAACTCTCCGGTACCCCCGAAAATACCCGAATCACTCGGAACCTTTCCGATGTCCGAATATAGTCGTCCAATATATCGATCTTTACGTCTCGACCATTTAGAGACTCCTCGTCATCTCCCCGGTCTCATCCGGGACTCCGAACTCCTTCGGTACATCAAAACACGTAAACTCATAATATAATTGTCATCGAAACTTTAAGCGTGCGGACTGTCGGTGTCAAAACCGGCGGGTCTCGGGTAGGGGGTCCCGAACTGTGCGTCTAGGCGGATGGTAACAGGAGACAAGGGACACGATGTTTTTACCCAGGTTCGGGCCCTCTCGATGGAGGTAAAACCCTACTCCTGCTTGATTAATATTGATGATATGGGTAGTACAAGAGTAGATCTACCACGAGATCAGAGAGGCTAAACCCTAGAAGCTAGCCTATGGTATGATTGTTGTTCGTCCTACGGACTAAAACCCTCCGGTTTATATAGACACCGGAGAGGGCTAGGGTTACACAGAGTCGGTTACAATAGGAGGAGATCTACATATTCGTATCACCAAGCTTGCTTTCCACGCCAAGGAAAGTCCCATCCAGACACGGGACGGAGTCTTCAATCTTGTATCTTCATAGTCCAACAGTCCGGCCAAAGGTTATAGTCCGGCCATCCGGACACCCCCTAATCCGGGACTCCCTCGGTAGCCCCCGAACCAGGCTTCAATGACGACGAGTCTGACGCGCAGATTGTCTTCGGCATTGCAAGGCGGGTTCTTCTCCAAATCCTGTGTACCTGTTGAATAGTGTCCGTCTTCTCATAAATATTTCGCTCCTTGGCTTCCACGCCTAATAATGGTCATCTTCCACGTGTCAAACGAATCCGAAAAGCCAGGGTATTTTTACATTTACCCCCTAGCTGCGCAAATGAGCTGCCTATAAAAGAGATGAGGATCTAGATCCGAATCACACCATCCTCCCTTCGCGAGCATTCATCGGAGCGCATCTGACAGAAATCCATTCCATCACGCCCAGTCAACGCGACTCCTCTTCTCGCCCTCCCAGCCCTTAGCCTGGAGATGTGGGGACCCGGACTCATAAGTTGTGATCACCGAATGCACGTGTACAGTGATCCCAGAGATCAATGCTCACTGAACACACAGAAGCTGAATAACAAGAGTCTTACATCCATACATACCGTATTGCACAAGTAGGACCATTATGGTCGAGTCTTGAGTATAACATCGCAGCGGAAATCTTCGTCGATAACTTGGACCCATGCCATCTGCCTTAACCCTACAGGCATTCTGACTGGGAAGCGTCCTAGCTCGCATGTTCGTCACTGAATTATTCTTCATCATATCATGTTCTTTCATGCCTGGCCAATAAAATAACAAGTGGCAAGCCAATGAGTACTTTGAATGTACTCGCAAGCAACCCATGTTTTGGTTCAAGATACAACAATGGATGATATAGGTAAATTTTTGTAGAAAGCTAGATTCGAGTGCAATGACATGTTCAACAACTTGTAAGATATGCATCAGGAGGATTCAAGTAACCATGAGGACAGGTTACAGATATCAACATAAATAGAGTGGGCACCAACCCAACTCAATCATGTCAAGTCCTTTGACTTGACCCAAGTAGTTCTATCAAGTCACACCCACGGTTGTAAACTCTGGATGTAGTTTAAACAGCACCGCCCAACTGTCCTTGACCATGGACACGACTATTCGAATAGTTTTACACTCTGCAGAGGTTGCACACTTTACCCACAAGATCCGGGGAACTTCCGTGTCATCCACGACCCGCGGTACCTCAAGTACCCAGGGTAAGCACCCGATCACTATCTTTCCCTAGACGACACTAACGAGGAGTCCACTCGTTGTTCCGTATCCTCACGATGTACATCATACGAGACTCACTCGAGATCGTAACATCCGAGAGGGGACACAACGGTGTATCCGGTGCCCTGTAAAGACAGTCATGGCCGCCCTACCTGGCACGACCCCGTCCCGAGAGAGAGCACCAACTCTCCCCCGTCACTAGTAATGTGGGCTCCAAGCTAGTATCGGCCTAGGTAATTAATAATGCCCTTTCCCATATAAGGGTAGAGTGGTTGCGCATGTAAGGTTGGGACAGTCGACAAATCTTAAATCTAATCCGTTTTCGAAAACAACACACACACTTGCCTCGGTACACCACTTCGTCATCAAGTGGTTACCCAACTCATCATCTCCCCTGGGCATAAGTGGCACCCGGCGGGGTTTCGGAAAGTCTTTTGAAAATAATTTTGCCTCCTTCACCATGCATATTCCCGTCCCTTTTTGGGTAGCACTACCTTAGCATCCTATCTACTCCCACCGGCATAACCCTCATAAGAAGGTAGGGTCACGCATAATGCAAGTATCAATAAGGAAGTAACGGAGGCAACCCATCAAGGTGGTTACCACCTCATCATGATTCCGTTGCAACAACAATATGGTGCTATATGACATGCATAAAAAGGGTTTCATAGACATGGTCAAAGGGCTGCTTGCCTATTTCATCAGAGTCTTGAGGTCTTCTGGTCCTTCTCCAGGTACTCCTTCTAGTTCGGCAACTAACGTCGGAAACAATCACAATAAGCAACACAACAAGGCAAGAATGAATGTGCTCTAAAAATATGAAGTTGACTTTTATTGGATACCTCTGGTCATATGAGGAATGACTAAAGTGATTTCATTGGAAGTGGATCAATGGATATTTCTAAACATTTCGATATGATGGAATCAAGGGGTTTATGGATTTGCAAGAAGTGTACAGAAATATATTTTTGAACAATGAGCAAAGGCACCCATTTAACAAAGGATGATTTTAGAAGCATCTAGGAATTGGTTTCACTGGATTTGAGTTGAGATGATTTTCCTATGAATTTGCAAAGTTGGCTATATATAAAGAAATAGACCATTATTTGAGGTGATACAGAAAGTATTAGTAAAAATGTTCAAAAACTAAGTTTTGAACTTATAGACATCTAGGATTTTGAATCATGGAATTTGGATCAAAAATGGGCTCTCTGTGATTTTCTAAAGTTTATCACAGAAATGAAAAATGGGATTTTATTTAATTTGTGTGAAGGAAAGTTTTCTGGAAAAATTTGCATGTTGCACCAACAGGTAGAGCAGGATTTATGGAATCACTAGAAATTTGAATTATCAAATTTGGAGGCAAAATGAATATTTGGGAGATTTTACAATTTTCTGGAAAAAAGAAAAAGACAAAGGAAGGGGGGCGCTATACCTATGCTGTGCACTGGGTGCAGCATAGTGCCGCAGCGCACTGGGCCGGCCCAGCGGCTCGGCCACGCGGGCGATAGGGTGACGTCGAAGGCGGGAGAGGGCGAACCCGCCTCCACTTGCCAGCGTGGCCCGGTGGCTGGGCCACTGACGAGCGGGGCCCGCCTGCAGGCTCGTCCTCAACCTCCCGCACGCGCTCTGGCCGCAGGGGGGAGCTACTCCCGACGGTGATAGCCGGGGCTACAGGGCGTCTCCGGCGACGCTCCGCCCATCGGCGTTCTCAGGAGGATGAGCCGCATCCATCGGTGTACGGCTCGCTTGCCGAGGAGAGCCGTAGCGGCGACGGCCTGGACGACCGCGGAGGAGGCATTCGGCAATCTTCGGCTTCGAGCATGCGATGCTCCTGGGGACGAACGGCGGCGAGGGAAGGGCTTGCGGTGGTGACAAGAGGGTGCGGGGCTATCCAGGGGAAGAGAGAGGGGCCGAGGCCTGCGGATTTGAGCATCGGCCGGCGGCTCGGCTCCAGCCTAGGAGGGGGATGGACAGCGCGAGGAGGGGAGTGGGTTGGTTTAGGGGGTTCATGGGAGGGAGAGAGAGGCAAATGAGTAGAGAGGAGGCTCGGGGGTGGCCTTAAATAGAAGGGGGCAAGGTGCACCGTGGCTCGTGCGCCGGCGAGCTTCTAGCCGTTGCTGGAGGCCACGGGAGTGCTTGGCTTCGAGTCAGGGTCTTCCTGGGCATGGTCTACGGCCAGGGGAAGGGAGAGAAGAAGCGGGGGAGCGTGAGGGCAGCGCGCGTGTGAGCATGCCCGTTGGAGCTCTCGGGCGGCCATGGTGCTCGTGCGAGCAGGGGCAGGAGAGAGAGAGGAAGAAGGGGCCGACAGCGTGCCGTGTACTGGACGTCGAGGCAACCTCGGGGGACACGAGCGGGAGGCCCTAGGTGGTCCGGTGGCTCGGGCAGAGAGCGGCTACGGTGCTAGGGCGCACTGTAGCGCGCTCCAGAGCGCGTCTTTGGCCGGCATGGCCATTGTTTTGGCAAAGTGGGTGCGGCCACTAATGTCTGGTAGTGCTAGGGGGTAGTAAAGAAGTGTGGAGAGGCATTGGATGCCCTGGA
Organism: Aegilops longissima; assembly: GCA_021605205.1. NCBI lineage: Eukaryota > Viridiplantae > Streptophyta > Magnoliopsida > Poales > Poaceae > Aegilops > Aegilops longissima. Next base: position 666,864,166 of record CM038682.1, on the reverse strand, counting down.
GAGCCAGTAGGAGAGGAGAGAGGTTGAGGGAGAGAGAGAAAATGGCTGTCCAGAGAGAGAAGGAGAGGGTTTCACTCACCAATGTTTGAGCCATGGCCATGCTACTCTTACTAGAGGTAAAGGAGAACTAGAAGAGGCTCTGGTAAAAGGTTGGGCTCAAGGAGAACAAGGAAAGAGGTGAAAATATCAACTTCTAAAAATTACGAGAAGGTGTTTGATGTAGGTTTGGGCAAGAAATTTAATTTCATTTGACATGAAACTTAATAGGATGAAATGGCACATAGAAGTAGGGTGTTCCACCAAGTTTGAGCTCATTTGGGAAAAGTAGCCAATGTAACTTTGGTAAACCCTAGAAATGAGCAGAAATGGCTTTACCAAGATTTAGTCATGCAAATCTATTTTCCTTGATGCACCACTTGGATTAGTGTCATCATTTGAGGATTTTAACATGTCCACAAAAATTCAGATCAAAAGGACGCACTTGGGAATGTAGAGTTGTTCAAATTTGGTTCTGGACAGAAAGGGTTTTGGGGTACTTTGATCAAGATAACATTCTCTCCAACTTGTGCCATTTGGTCTAGATGTGTTATTACACCATTTGAGCATGTGCACCAAGTTTGAGAGCATTTGGACATGTTTGACAGTGCAAAAATGTTCAAACTTGAAAAAGGACAGAAGTGGTTTTGAGAGGGTTTCATGGGGTTATACTATTCTCCATGACATGGTACTTGGCAAGATCATCCAAAATATCATATGTGACTTGTTAGAATTTTCTTGGATTTTTATGAAAATATTTCCTGTAGAAATTTTTCAAATCCTTGAAATGAGAAGAAATGGTTTTGGGAGGTTTTGTCCAATATTTTGATCATGACCATGTGTTGAAACTCATATATATGGAAAATATATGTCCATTGAGTCTCCCTAATTTTTCTCAAATATTTTTAAAGATTTTAAAATAATTTTAACCTATTAAAGACCATATCTGGCCTTAAGAAAAAGCCTTTAAATAAAATAGAAAAATAATTTTTAAAATTATATTTTTGTGGTTTCTGGGTATCCTATATCTAATAGGAGTCAAAAATATTTTTAGACAGATTTTTACTGCCCTTAATTAAGTACTTGCAGTGCAAACCTCAATTCAGGGGTTTTTGGAAAACTAATTTTTGAAAATACTATTTGGCCAAATTATTTTTGTAAGAAATTATTTTTTGTCCTATACACATGGCATGATCATTGCTTCAACAGTTTGGAGCAAGGAGATGAAGTATATGAGTTGGAGGATTTATTTTATTTTTAGAGCACTTGCAAACATCAGACAAAAATCAAATCAAGCAAAGTCCAAAACACTCAAAAGTTTTTGTCAAACCACATTTTATCATGATTCATTAGCTTAAGTGTTGTGGCATGAAAATCGTGGTGTGACAGACCTACCCCCCTTACAAGAATCTCGTCCCCGAGATTCCCAGACTAGGCGCGGAAAGGAATACGGAAACTTGGATTCGGGGTAGTCTTCACGTCCTCATACTGCTTCTGCTTCTGTTTGGTGCTCCATTGAACTTTAAGTACTTGATGGTGTGGCTTCGTGTATGACGTTCTTCTTGATCCAGGTTTCTAATGGTTAGCTCGTGGTAGGTCAGATTGGGCTGGGGGTCGATGGCTCGTGGTCGATGTCCTTGTAGAGACCGGGCTAGTTGGGAAGTTGGAAACGTTTCCGGAGTGGTGTCGTGTGGAGAAACATTGTGCAGAGTAGGTAACTCAGGTGGTAACTCCAGCTGGTAGCCGTCTGTTCTTCGTCTTGTGGTGATCTTGGAGAGGGCCGATAAATCTTGGTGTGAGCTTCCCTTTGATATGGAAATGCTTGGTTCCTTCAAGAGAAGTGGTTTGCAGATATGCCTGGTCTTTGATGCGGAGGTATACTTCTTGAAGATGGTGGTTGGTGTAGTTCTTCCTCCTAGACATGACGATCTTCAGATGTTCCTTGACCAGCTCAACGATTCTTCTTCCGTCTTCGGGTAGACAAGTATGTCATCAAAGAAAGATGACAACTAACTTGTCCAAGCACTCCATGAAGTCTATGGGGTACGTAAAGTGGGCTGAGGCATTGGGGATGGTCACGGTTGAGCACTGGTCAAGGTCTTATCGATCTAGAGCCAAAGCCCAAGGTCAGGATCCGACCATGTTGTGGCTTGGTAGGGCGTAAGTGTTTCAAGGATTTTAGTGTGCGAGCGAACGTTTGTCACCTTATCCTTAAGCACGGTTCCTGAGATGCCAATTGTTCTATCTAGTCCTTTAAACAAATAACCTTATACCACCGAAAGCATCAACTCTAGTAGGTCAGCCCCAATCATCACTCATGCTATTATTATCCTCATGACTCCCAAGGGGAGGTCTAATAAATCTATATATGTCAACTATCCTAACTCATATGTATGGCTTCCCCTAAAAATCCATGGGTAAAGCATATAAGCTGCTAAGCTTGAATTTAATCACCACAATCCAAGTGCTCAGTCTATTGGCCCAAGGTCCATGATAAAGCATCTCTATCCTAAGGAAACACGTCGTAAGCCACTCCAAGATCTTGTTTCCTTCCTATGAATCAACTCCAATAGCCCATTAACTTTCATTAATCACTGCACAATCCATTAATTCTACAAATCCAATGTTTATGGTGTTCCACATGATCTTCTAAAGTCCTTTAGTCCCCAAATACTTGATAGTGCTGTCTCAACTATAGTAATTCCACCAATCTCCATTATCATGGTCAAGTAAACTCCAAGGTCATGCTTATATCAACTCCGACAATTAATCCAATCTCCTAGTTTATTGTCCTCCAAGAAACATGGTATCATGATCGAGATCATCAGTCTAAATCCAATTTACTCAGAACCATGTAGACTTACTCACCACCTATACTCAACTAGGATCACCTATTTAAATCCAAATCCCATGTCCAACGAGAATTCCTACATGCTTCCCCAAAGTCATTATCATAATGTCAACTATCTCCTATCAATATCCCCTGGCTAAGTCAAATCCTCATACTTCCGAGAATTCAGCTTGGATCTTAATTGTCCCACTAAATCAAATTTATCCAGGGGTAATGAAAGCTATGCTACTCTATATTAATGATCCCACCAAGTTCATCTACCAACATGAAAGTCTCATAATCCACCAAAGTCTCAGATAATTCCTCAAGGTCACTGATATAAACTCACCAAGTCATTTGTCCTCTGTTCTTACATCCCCAAATTGGTCTTCCCTATGGCATCGTCAACTTTGGTGATATCTTAGGATGATAATTTTCTCGTTCACTATGTCCACTAGTTCTATAATGAACCCAGTGATAAGCAAGGCTTACTGTAGCTTAAATTGTTCTCTTGTGATTCTGTAGGTTAAGCTCAGGGTTAAGGTTTCGAGCTGGGGTATCTCGTGAAGTCTCTAAGGGTCTAGGAATGGGTTTCTAGTCTGGAGGATTAACCATAACTCTACGGGGTTGCATTTGGTTGAGGAGGTTGTAGCAAAAGTCCGTAGTGCCAGTTGGTTCCAAAGTAGAATCCTTAGTGTTCCTTGTCTTCCAGTCTTCAGTTGAGGAGAGAGAGATGAGAGGGAAAAGTAGCATAGAGGAGGGGAATGCTTAAAGGGGGTTCTATAGTGCTAGTGCAAACAAACAGGTGCAAAGAGGGCCAAACAAAAGAAACAAGGTGAGGAAGGTGATATAGTCGCATACTTGTCGTCCAGGGCAAAAAGGGCGACTGATATTGACGGTGTCCTGGACTAGGGGGTACTCACCACGTCGTCTCCCGATCAGTTGGATTGGGCCGAGGATCCCCATGGCCGTATACTCATGGGCCAGTCCGGACAGTTGCCGCATACAAGGAAGATTCCACAAGACTTGGCGATCAAGACAAGGACTCCTCCCCCTCTGGCGTATTCGGCTAGGACTCTTGTTATCCTAGGCCTATGGTGCATTATATAAACCGAGGCCAGGCTAGTCAATAGATATATACAACAATCATACCATAGGCTAGCTTCTAGGGTTTAGCCTCTTTGATCTCGTGGTAGATCCACTCTTGTAACACACATCATCAATATTAATCAAGCAGGACGTAGGGTTTTACCTCCATCAAGAGGGCCCAAACCTGGGTAACACATCGTGTCCCTTGTCTCCTGTTACCATCCGCCTAGACGCACAGTTCAGGAACCCCTACCCGAGATCCGCCGGTTTTGACACCGACATTGGTGCTTTCATTGAGAGCTCCACTGTGTGTTCGGCAAAAGGTCGATGGCTCGCCTGCAGATCAACTGCGACTTCGGCATCTTCGTCACCAGCTCGACTGGTCACCTTGCTTCGACCAAGGACTGCGCCCTACCTCCGATCGTCATGTTCGGATGAGGGCCTTCATCAACATCAGCTCCGATCTCTATCAAGATCATGGAGGAGTCATCCAGGGAGCCCGGGGGCTCAACGTCAGCATTGCCCCCGGGCGTCCGTTCTATATTTCTGGACAGCGGACTTGTGTCCGCCGCCACCGCCTCCTCAGGTGTCGTTTTAACGATTGCTTCGGTTGAATTGTGCGGAATTGAGTCTACAACAACCCTAGAAAATTTCGACGAGTTCCGATGGAGGAATCTCTGGCAATCTCCGGAATGCCGGAGCCGCATTGAATCTGAACGAGAATCCGGACGAGTTTAGGGTGTGGTGTCCAGCTTCTAGCTCGGACTTCCTTTGGAAGATCCAACCGTTGATCGGCTACGGAATTCCTATATCTACCACCCCTCAAAATTTCAGCTCGATCCGATCGTCCAAACTCCGGAACCTTCCGATTAGTGCATCACTTTTCGGATCTGTTTTCGCAAAACGAATCCGACCGAGTTCGTCTTTTTATGAACGGGATTTCGGACATCCTTTTTGAAGGAAGTTTTGTATGGGGTATTGTGTTTTGTTTTCGAACACATCCCACTAACTTTAAGATCTTTTGAACACGATCTTCAACATCATGCTGGTGTCAAACCAGTCCGGCAATATTGCTCCACGGCTGCCGACCTGCGCTAGACACGTCGTCACTTTGTTGAGCCGAGCTCAACTTTTCGAATCATCATCTCGGCAAGCCGAACAAGAGTCCGGCATCGCGAAGGATAAATCATCACCAACATCGCCGCCCCATGGATTACACGGAGCGGGCATACCGGCATCGCCGCACGGTCACTTCATCAAGCCGGCATCGACCATGTCACGACCTGCATCGGCACGGCCGCACTATTGCTTCTTCAAGCTGGTGTCCATCATGTCGACCTACTTCGACATCTCGGCTGGACCGGGGGCTTCGCCATCTCGTCATCAACCTACTCCGGACACTTCGGCGTCACTAGCCGACCAGGCAATGGGTGCGCGGATCGAGTCCCAATTTTGGGAATCACCTTCCTTCGGATTGCTACAACAAATAAACCAGGTGCTATTAATCCTAGTATTTTATTTGCTTGTTTGGGTTAAGTTTTCCCAAGGAATTATTACTCTGGTTTGTCCATCATATGTACACAGGTCTATCAAATGGTGGCCGCATTATCGACGGTCGCATGATGGTTCGGTCAGTTTTCGTACATAGTCCGGCGAACGCCGCATCCGGAACTCGGACCGACCTGTGAATCCAGGCTTTGCCACGCCTTCATTGCATTACGCCGACGACCTGCATCGACATTGACTTCGGCGCCTGGCCATATTTCTTTTATTACTCACTTTGCATAAATTATTTATTATGCAACGATTTTTTTTAATTATCGTTATTACTATTATCTCCGGTTTGCACCATTTTTTGTGCACAGGAAAATGATCCGGGGACTTCGGCGTCACTGTGCCGGTCTGAATTGACCGTGCTATGTCATCACTTCGGCGTGTCGAGCTCTCCCCTCCGCCACCTGGGACCGGCTTGGGGGATGGAACCTTGTCCTGCATCAAGCTCGGACCGCGTCATCAATACCGAACACATTAACCAGCTAAGTCGCTTTCATGCTCAAAGCTTTAATTTCTAACTTGTGTTCGGTTCGACCAAGCATTATACTTTTCTGGAAAAAAATTGCTTGTAAAAAAATTCCTTTTCCAAACTTTGTTTGTGACGCATAAATTCAAATACCCAATTCATTTGGGGCTTCCTTCATAAAGCTTTTCCTCTTGCATATGATTATACTTGTACGGCTTTGTTCCTTGTTCGTGTATTAATATGCCACAATATGCACCATATTGACTTAAGAGATTTGCAAGCTGGGTTGCCTCGCTCCTGTGTTTACCCCTACGTTCCCGATTGTTCGGCTAGGGAGTAAAGGGAGCACCTCTGCGATTGTCACGATCGGGTCACCCGAGCCGGACCTCAGACTGGGTGAAGCCGAAAGCTAGCGCTCTTACTGTTTTCAATAATGGTCGGCACACAACTAAACTCATGAGTACAAAAATCTATTGCACAAGTCTCATATTAACAATGAGCACCAAGAAAGGTATCGGTGGGGTACTATTTTCTTCAAGATGCTTCTTACACTTTATCGATAATATAGCATAAGTTCCCCGAAGCGCTTTGTCTGTTACAGCCTTATGACCTGATTGCTGGTTATTGGAAACACCGTCGATATTCTCGACGGATGGAGTACATAACACTTTTAGGTCCTTGACCGAAGAGGGAGAAGCCGACGGTCGGTTAAGATGCGCTTAAAGTTCGGTTGAACATAGATATGATATAAGTACTTGATGCGTATAATCATTCTTTACCCAAGTCACTTGGGGCTCTTATGTTTATTTGAGCCGTTTTATAATAAGTGTTTTTCTTCTTAGTCGTTGCAGAGTTTTTATTATTATTTATCACTCCTTTTCTCGACACGAGTGTGCGGTCACTAGCCGTAGGCTGACCCGCTTGAAGTCTTGAGATAGGATGTGTCATGTTAAAGCACGGCAGAAGCACCTTTTTGTCTAAAGTCCAATTTTTGGATTGGCATCGAACACTTGATCTTGTTCGGACGTCATGTTTTTACTAAAGTTTTTTGGTTTTCCAAGCTTTTGGCACTTTTTAACTATTTGTGTGTTTTCAGCACAAGTCACGCAGTGCAACGTCGGATACCTTTAGAGATTCGGCAAAAACATTCTCGGATATTGCTATATATGCATCAGTTTCGAATTGTGTCTTCAGTCAATAGTTGGGTTGCCCGGCTCCCGCGCTTGCCTCCTACGTCCCGCTTTGTTCGGCTAGGTGTGCAAAGGAGAACCATCGATTGTGCTTCCAGCTCGCATGGTCAAGCACCTTAGTGGAGAAAGCCGAAACTGGCTGTCACAATAGGTGTAAACTGGTCAGCGATCCGATGACTATATTAAATGACGGGCCATTCATAAAATTGGCCGAAGTGTTTCCGGCTTGACCTCGACTGTCGCCGAACACTACCGGCGGCTAGAACTGGCCTCCCAAACTAAATCCTCAATATTTTGCTCTTACATTGGAGCTGAGGTTTCATGATCATGCTTAGCATGACTACCCAAAGAAAGGAACTGATAGCGGGACTATTTTCTTTGGAAGACATTTCTTCTGTTAAACAGTAATATAACATATCTCTCTGCGTACCTTTGTTTATAAAACAGTATGGCCAGATTGCCTTGTTTGTCGTAAATCTTTGCCCTCATATAGGCTTTATAAAGTAGTACAAACACTCCTCGGCTACTGGGTGAGGAGGTTGAAGCCGATGGTCGGTCAACAAAGTTTTGTACAATGCGGATCCGAGCATTAATGACATAAAGTACATGGATACATTGAGTCATTACACATAATTTGTGATTTTACTATGGATATCGATCCTTAATTGCCACCCGTGCCGCATTAAGGCTCGGGGCTCTTGGGCTTCGGGCTTATTATTTACAAATATTAAAGGGGCACATCAATCCCCTGATCTAGTGTTGCCACCCGACCAGTGTCTCGGGGGCTACTGCATTGCCTGTTCTATGCAGAAAAATTTAAGTGCAATACAGTTTCCGAGGAGATTTTGATCCTCAGGTTGGTCGGCCGCACCCAACCCGAGTCTCGAGGACTGAGCACGCCACTTTTTGTGTCCCAAAGTATTCTGCCGAGCTAGGACTTGATCCTCAGGCCAATTTTGCAAATCAACCTGAGTCTCAGCGACTAGTGGGATCAACGGTCTTATGTCATCCTTCAGGTGCATCTCGGGTTTTAGACCGATACACACCTTGTGGGCTACTGGCTATATATCTCGGCAGAGAATAAATTGCACCAATAAAAAAATATTGACAAAATCGGCCGGGTGGTGCACCACCTCGGAAGCAGTTCGGCATAAAGCTCGGACGCTAGTGGCTGGCTCCATAGAGGGCATTTCCGGCATTAACATCGGCCAAACTCCTTCAAACTTCTTTGAACCAAGGTGATTTACGACACCTCGGATACAGTCCGACGTTGGAGCTCGGATACATAGTCCGGCGTTGGAGCTCAGATACAGTCCGGCGTTGGAGCTCGGATAAATAGTTCGGCGTTAGAGCTGGGAAGCAGTCCGGCATTGGTGCTCGGCTGCAAAAGATACCTCGAATGCAGTCCGGCGTTGGAGCTCGGACGCAAGAGGACGTTGCCGCCCGGGAACAACTTCAAACCCGAGGTGTGGCATAAAAATAACAAGGCATTGATAAAGGCCGTAGACTTTAAGGGGCTCCTCGGAAACCCAACGTGTAAACTCTTCGTATGCACTTAGGTGATCCTCAAGATCGAAGATGAGCAGATTTGTTGGACCAGTTTTCAAGACCGACGACCGAAGATGAAGAACAGTTCGGAAGAATTGAGGAGCGTCCCCAACTTGAAGACCGGTTCAGGGGGCTACTGATGGTGTCCTGGACTAGGGGGTACTCACCACGTCGTCTCCCGATCAGTTGGATTGGGCCGAGGATCCCCATGGCCGTATACTCATGGGCCAGTCCGGACAGTTGCCACATACAAGGAAGATTCCACAAGACTTGGCGAGCAAGACAAGGACTCCTCCCCACGGGCGATTCGGCTGGGACTCTTGTTATCCTAGGCCTCTGGTGCATTATATAAACCGAGGCCAGGCTAGTCGATAGATATATACAACAATCATACCATAGGCTAGCTTCTAGGGTTTAGCCTCTTTGATCTCGTGGTAGATCCACTCTTGTAACACACATCATCAATATTAATCAAGCAGGACGTAGGGTTTTACCTCCATCAAGAGGGCCCGAACCTGGGTAAAACATCGTGTCCCTTGTCTCCTGTTACCATCCGCCTAGACGCACAGTTCGGGACCCCCTACCCAAGATCCGCCGGTTTTGACACCGACAGATATCAAAACACAAACAAATAAAAACAAGCAACACACAATCATGGTTCTATTCAAACCATCATACGGACTCGACTGGGCATAGGGGTACACGACTCATCCTACCCTAGGGGTTCTCGGACTAAGTAGTCGTGCTTTACTTTGTGCCTCGTGCAGTCTTCTGAGCTTTCCTCCGGTGTTGCTACGTCTCTTGTAGTTGTTCGATGAAACGATCCAGGTTGAGCCTGAAGATTCTTCAATAACTTTTTGCCTGCTGAAGTGATGGGGTGAAGGTGGCTCCTCGTAGCAGGCATTGACTCGGTCTTCTGTTGTCTTCTTAATCATGACGATCCCGTTTTGTCTTATAAGGCATCGATAGTACCAGGTAGGTAATCCTTTATGCAATGACAATATCAAAGCATAATAGAGGTCCATCATGTCGGTTACGTTGGTGACAACATCGACACCAAGAGCGGGGGATGAAGAGAACCGTTTTCCTGCTCACTATAGTGAGGCGGACCAAATGGTTAGGTTCTCATCCACCGGCGGTCGCCGATACATCAACGGTAGTGACAGGGTTACCCTATTAGCGATGTATATCATGATCTTGCATATCCTATGCCCTGATCATCGTAGGCTAAGGTTGCATCATCTTGGGGCTGCGTCAAGGGTGTCACCATCTCCTGAGCCTTCATGCCCTCATTCCTCGAGGATGTATCTTCTGTTGGTATCGTCTTGTGGTGGTGTCGCCAATCTTGTGTTCAGAAGAGGTGGGTGAGTGTTTGGAAAAGTGTACTCCTTCGAGGATTACAAGGAATCCCGTGGTCAGGGGCTTGAGGGTGCTGGCGACCATTGCAATAGTTTTGAAGGGGAAGAGATCAATAAGGAAAGTATACCTTAGTTTTTGAAAAACTGAGAAGGGAAGAGAAGTATAGATAGTTTTGAAAACTTGTAATACTTTTAAAGAATAGTTTTACCCTAACTAACGACCATGCTAACTAAGGCTTCCTACAGTCATGATGGCTCTGATACCAGCTCTGTGGGGACCCCGACTCATAAGTCGTGATCACCGAATGCACGTGTACAGTGATCCCAGAGATCAATGCTCACTGAACACACAGTAGCTGAATAACAAGAGTCTTACATCCATACATACCGTATTACACAAGTAGGACCCTTATGGTCGAGTCTTGAGTATAACATCGCAGCGGAAATCTTCGTCGATAACTTGGACCCATGCCATCTGCCTTAACCCTACAGGCATTCTGACTGGGAAGTGTCCTAGCTCGCATGTTCGTCACTGAAGTATTCTTCATCATATCATGTTCTTTCATGCATGGCCAATAAAATAACCAGTGGCAAGCCAATGAGTACTTTGAATGTACTCGCAAGCAACCCATGTTTTGGTTCAAGATACAACAATGCATGATATAGGTAAATTTTTGCAGAAAGCTAGATTTGAGTGCAATGACATGTTCAACAACTTGTAAGATATGCATCAGGAGGATTCAAGTAACCATGAGGACAGGTTAGAGATATCAACATAAAAAGAGTGGGCACCAACCCAACTCAATCATGTCAAGTCCTTTGACTTGACCCAAGTAGTTCTATCAACTCACACCCATGGTTGTAAACTCTGGACGTAGTTTAAGCAGCACCGCCCAACTGTCCTTGACCGTGGACACGGCTATTCGAATATTTTTACACTCTGTAGAGGTTGCACACTTTACCCACAAGATCCGGGGAACTTCCATGTCATCCATGACCCGTGGTACCTCAAGTACCCGGGGTAAGCACCCGATCACTATCTTTCCCTAGACGACACTAACGAGGATTCCACTCGTTGTTCCGTATCCTCACGATGTACATCATACGAGACTCACTCAAGATCGTAACATCCGGGAGGGGACACAACGGTGTATCCGGTGCCCTGTAAAGACAGTCATGGCCGCCCTACCTGGCATGACCCCGTGCCGAGAGAGAGCACCAACTCTCCCCCGTCACTATTAATGTGGGCTCCAAGCTAGTATCGGCCTAGGTAATTAATAATGCCCTTTCCCATATAAGGGTAGAGTCGTTGCGCATGTAAGGTTGGGACAGTCGACAAATCTTAAATCTAATCCGTTTTCAAAAACAACACACACACACTTGCCTCGGTACACCACTTCGTCATCAAGTGGTTACCCAACTCATCATCTCCCCCGGGCGTAAGTGGCACCCGGCGGGGTTTTCGAAAAGTCTTTTGAAAATACTTTGCCTCCTTCACCATGCATATTCCCGTCCCTTTTTGCGTAGCACTACCTTAGCATCCTATCTACTCCCACCGGCATAACCCTCATAAGAAGGTAGGGTCACGCATAATGCAAGTATCAATAAGGAAGTAACAGAGGCAACCCATCAAGGTGGTTACCACCTCATCATGATTCCGTTGCAACAACAATATGGTGCTATATGACATGCATAAAAAGGGTTTCATAGACATGGTCAAAGGGCTGCTTGCCTGTTTCATCAGAGTCTTGAGGTCTTCTGGTCCTTCTCTAGGTACTCCGTCTACTTCGGCAACTAACGTCGGAAACAATCACAATAAGCAACACAACAAGGCAAGAATGAATGTGCTCTAAAAATATGAAGTTGACTAGTATTGGATACCTATGGTCATATGAGGGATGACCAAAGTGATTTCATTGGAAGTGGATCAATGGATATTTCTAAACATTTCGATATGATGGAATCAAGCGGTTTATGGATTTGCAAGAAGTGTACAGAAATATATTTTTGAAAAATGAGCAAAGGCACCCATTTAACAAAGGATGATTTTAGAAGCATCTAGGAATTGGTTTCACTAGATTTGGAGTTGAGATGATTTTCCTATGAATTTGCAAAGTTGGCTATATATAAAGAAATAGACCATTATTTAAGGTGATATAGAAAGTATTAGTAAAAATGTTCAAAAACTAAGTTTTGAACTTATAGACATCTAGGATTTTGAATCATGGAATTTGGATCAAAAATCGGCTCTCTGTGATTTTCTAAAGTTTATCACAGAAATGAAAACTGGGACTTTATTTAATTTGTGTGAAGGAAAGTTTTCTGGAAAAATGTGCATGTTGCACCAATAGGTAGAGCAGGATTTATGGAGTCACTAGAAATTTGAATTATCAAATTTGGAGGCATAATAAATATTTGGGAGATTTTACAAGTTTCTGGAAAAAAGAAAAAGATAAAGGAAGGGGGGCGTTATACCTATTACGTGCTTTGGTACAAGATATCTTGCCCATAGCAAGACTGGGCCGCCCATGGCTCGGCCACGCGGGTGACAGGGTAACGTCGAAGGCGGGAGAGGGCGAACCCGCCTCCACTTGCCAGCGTGGCCCGGTGGCTGGGCCACTGACGAGCCATGGTTGTCCAGAGAGAGAAGGAGAGGGTTTCACTCACCAATGTTTGAGCCATGGCCATGCTACTCTTACTAGAGGTAAAGGAGAACTAGAAGAGGCTCTGGTAAAAGGTTGGGCTCAAGGAGAACAAGGAAAGAGGTGAAAACATCAACTTTTAAAAATTACGAGAAGGTGTTTGATGTAGGTTTGGGCAAGAAATTTAATTTCATTTGACATGAAACTTAACAGGATAAAATGGCACATAGAAGTAGGGTGTTCCACCAAGTTTGAGCTCATTTGGGAAAAGTAGCCAATGTAACTTTGGTAAACCCTAGAAATCAGCAGAAATGGCTTTACCAAGATTTATTCATGCAAATCTATTCTCCTTGATGCACCACTTGGAGTAGTGTCATTATTTGAGGATTTTAACATGTCCACAAAAATTCAGATCAAAAGGACACACTTGGCAATGTAGAGTTGTTCAAATTTGGTTCTGGACAGAAAGGGTTTTGGGGTACTTTGATCAAGATAACATTCTCTCCAACTTGTGCCATTTGGTCTAGATGTATTATTACACCATTTGAGCATGTGCACCAAGTTTGAGAGCATTTGGACATGTTTGACAGTGCAAAAATGTTCAAACTTGAAAAAGGACAGAAGTGGTTTTGAGAGGGTTTCATGGGGTTATACTATTCTCCATGACATTGTACTTGGCAAGATCATCAAAAATGTCATATGTGACATGTTATAATTTTCTTGGATTTTTATGAAAATATTTCCTGTACAAATATTTCAAATCCTTGAAATGAGCAGAAATGGTTTTGGGAGGTTTTGTCCAATATTTCGATAATGACCATGTGTTGAAACTCATATATATGGAAAATATATGTCCATTGAGTCTCCCTAATTTTTCTCGAATATTTTTAAAGCTTTTAAAATAATTTTAACCTATTAAAGACCATTTCTGGCCTTAAGAAAAAGCCTTTAAATAAAATAGAAAAATAATTTTTAAAATTATATTTTTGTGGTTTCTGGGTATCCTATATCTAATAGGAGTCAAAAATATTTTTAGAAAGATTTTTACTGCCCTTAATTAAGTACTTGCAGTGCAAACCTCAATTCAGGGGTTTTTGGAAAACTAATTTTTGAAAATACTATTTGGCCCAATTATTTTTTTAAGAAATTATGTTTATGTCCTATACACATGGCATGATCATTGGTTCAAGAGTTTGGAGCAAGGAGATGAAGTATAGGAGTTGGAGGATTTATTTGATTTTTAGAGCACTTGCAAACAGCAGACAAAAATCAAATCAAGCAAAGTCCAAAACACTCAAAAGTTTTTGTCAAACCACATTTTATCATGATTTATTAGCTTAAGTGTTGTGGCATGAAAATCAGGGTGTGACGGGAGATTGGGAGAGATGTTCCATCCCGCACAGCGAGCTAGTGATGCTCCAGACCAAGGGATTCCTTCCCCCGGCCTTCATGGTCCCGGTTCGAGCCGGACTCGCCACCTATAGTGGCGGAAAGTAAGCGGAGAGCATCCCCAGTCCCTCCAAAGGAGAGCGGGTGTGCCTTATCCCTTATTTAATAAGAAGGCTCGGATTTCCAATTCATCCGTTCCTCCGGGGGCTCCTAGAGTTCTACGGCCTCCAGTTGCACAACCTTACGCCTGCTTCCATTCTACATATTGCGGGTTTCGTGGCCCTTTGCGAGCTGTTTTTTGGCATCGAGGCTCATTTTGCGCTGTGGAAGAAACTGTTCTGCCTTGTGCCCCGTTCTCAAGAGGGGTCAATACATCAAGTGGGCGGAGCCGAACTATGGCGCATCGCCGGAACCGGATATCTATCCGAACACGAAGAAAGCGTCAAGAGGCGGCCTTCGAGAATGGTTTTATATAGAAGATGTCCCTTGCGGACCTGTCGGATCGGCCTCCCGAGTTCAATAATGCTCCTTTGAAGAAGCGCCTAAGTGGCGTCCACGGAGCCCTCGGAAGGAAAATGACAGGGACGTCCTTTACGATGAGCGGATAAGGTTGTTAGCTCATTACGGACTGACCATGATCGAGGTCATGGCTACGTGCATTATCACGGGGTGCAGCCGCTTGATATAGAGACCACCCATGTGGGATTTCAATGGGGAGGACGATGCCACCCGTTCTGCGGCCGTAAGGGGCGGGATCGGTTGCGGACCGACGAAGATCTTGTGCGCATTGTACAAGGAGAAGAGGAGGAATTCCTCGCGTCAATCCTGAGGCGGATTTTCTATGAACAATTCTCCAAGCTGGGTAAGCGGACACTTCTTTTTGCCCCTCCGATCCATATTCCCGTAGTCAAGTATCTCATTTTGTGATTTCGATGCAGGAACTGCGCCAGGCCGTAAAGGATATAAACAGCCCGCCTCCACAGCCCAAGAATCCGGAACGGTTCCTCGACGCGACCTCCCAAGAGGATCCGGATATACTCGTGGAGCTGATTGATGGGGTATTTCACCAACTGAGCATCGACAATGCCTTGGTCGCCATTACGGCTGATTACCCCGGAATTCTTCCAGCCTCACAGTAATGGCGAGGCGAAGTCGATGATTTGAAAACGACCCATCCGTGCTTATTCTTAATCACCGCGTACTAATGGTGTTTTGCAGGGGAAGTCCTTGAGGCGGAAGGCCGAGCCTGCGGTGGCTGGCCAACAAGGGGCAGCAAGGCCCAGCAGGCTGAAAAGAAGTGCGGTCCGGATCGAGACGCCGGCGCAATGGTACGGCGTGCCATCTTATTCCCAGGTTTTATTCTCTCAAGGCGTACTAACGCTCGTGCTCTCTTCAGGAAGAAGAGCGCTCGCCGGACTATATCCGGAGAAGTTGCCACTCGCGCCTCCACCGAACAGGCTCCACGGCCGGGTCCGGAAGCGGAGGCGAACATGAGGCGCGCTCCGGAGCCTCCTCCGACAGAGGATGCGGACAAGATGTCTGCCACCAATTCCGAGGTGGAGCGTGCCATGAACCACAGGCGTCGCCAGACAGCTCTACGTGACGTTTGTTTCTCCCAAGAGGCATTGGATGCCTTCAAGTCAGGAGATGCGTTCCTCCGTGCCGCTCAAAATGGTCTAGCCAGAGCCACGGAGCGGTATGTGAAAGACATACGGGTGAGAAAATTTGATGGTTACACATGCCAGTAGCCCCCGAGACTTGAAACAGTTGGAATAACTGATTTAAGGATCATATGTTATGCAGGATCTTACAGAAAAGAATACCCAGTTGTCCAAGGAGCTGGAAGGGTGCAAAGCCCAACTTGAGGCCGCACTAGCCGCGACAGGGGAAGCCAAAGAGACCCCCTCTGGTAAAATATGCTTCAAAAGATAAGTATGCTGTGAAGTGCGGCGTGTGTGTAAATCTGACAATATCATTGCAGATGGCGCCGGAGTAGATCCGGACAAGCAACAACTCTTGCGCCGGTTAAAGGCCGGTGAGAGCGTGCTTACGAGGGTGAGGAAGGAGAAGAATAATATCCAAGATGCCAACACCCAGTTGGGTGAGGAACTAAAGGATGTTCGTGCCCATCTATCGGACTCCGTGAAGGAGAATCGGCGGCTTCGACGCGGCATTTTAAGTAAGTGCTTGAACGAACTTTGAAAAAAGAGTTCGGTGAGGAAGTCGACTAATAGAATAATGTTTGTAGGTGTGCTCACAGGTCGTCCTGCAGAGGAAATGCCCGGTTCTACGGGTGACCTTCTCCCCGAGCTCTTTCAACTGCACGAAAGAATTCGGCAGGTGATGAAAAGCGTCGCCCAGGCCTTGTGGCCATCTGTCTCCATGCCCGAAGGCCTTGGAGAGCTTGTAGAGAGGCTTAAAGGAGTGCGGCGGTGCTTCCGACTATGGAAGATATCGGCCTGCCGTCAAGGCGCTAGGGAGGCCTGGGCCATGGTGAAGGCAGCGGTACGAAGGTTGACCCAAACCACATGGCCGAGTCGGACTGTGGGGGCGATGGGAAGGAGATCCCGTGAGCTTAGTATCTGCCAAGTAGAGTTGGCCGACAAATATTCCCAATAGGACTGTAAACTAGACAGCCTGTTGGATGGCATTGAGGAGGAATATGCCCAGTCAAGTTGACTGTGTAATGTAAGATGACATGTAAAATGCCTTCTAGCCGGATTGTAGATCGTTTTTCATGGCGGACCTTTTCGCTTCAACCTCGGGACCCGATAGTCCGGAGTGTGTCCGAATACTCTCGCGGTTATGCAAGAACCGGGGCATGCGTGGAGACCAGGCGTAGGGGTCATTAGTGCTTTATCAGACAAGTGCCCAACTAGTTATGTTATATTACATGGTTAGTAAGAAACATCTTCCAGGGAGAATAGTTCCATTAGGGGTTCCTTTCCCTGGGAGGCATGCCCTAAAGTGCATGTCTGGACTGCGAAAAATGCAGAAAAACATCTGGGGGCAGATAAATAAATAAATGAAAGATCGCCTTTTAGTTCGCCGACCGAATATTCCCTTAAGAACGCTAGCTTTCAGCTTCACCCAGTTTGAGGTACACATCCGGCTGACCTGGCAGTAACAATCGCAGAGGTGCTCCCTTTACCACCTAGCCGAACAATCGGGAACGTAGGGGTAAGCACAGGAGCCAGGCAACCCAGCTTGGCCAAAACTTAAGTCATATCGTTGCATATAATGGCGAATAAAAGGTACATGCAGAAGTTTGACACATGTGTTGGCATTAAGCCCGTATAAATAAGCTTCTGTTAAAGAAGCCCCCAGGTAGAATGAGCGTGGATAATGCGTCAAGTGTGTGCGAACAATGTGCGAACGAGCCTTCAAAGGCTGTAAGAGAAAAGAAGGGAGAAGGAGAGAAATATAAGGCAGCTAATGTGTAAAATATAGACAGAGGAAGGAAACGAACTCAGAATCCGGCGCTAGGCGTAGAATCTTCGGAGACGGGCTGCGTTCCATGGGTTCGGCTCGAGTAGGTTATCCGACGCATCTTGCAGACGGTACGCTCCACCGGTCAAGACTTGGTCAATTATAAAGGGACCTTCCCATTTGGGCTTGAGTTTGTCCTTTTTCTTGTCCAGCAGGCGTAGAACTAGCTCGCCAACATTATAAGTTTTGGCCCGTACTTCTCTGCTTTGATATCTTCGAGCCTACTGTTGATAGAATGCGGAATGGGCTTTGCCACGTCACACTCCTCCTCCAAGGCATCCAAACTGTCTCTGCCTATCAAGCTCGTCTTCTCTTTCTTCGTACATGCGCACGCGAGGTGAGTCATGAATTATATCACAGGGCAGAACTGCCTCTGCGCCGTGTACCATAAAGAATGGTGTGAATCCGGTGGTGCGATTCGGCGTGGTCCGCAGCCCCCGGAGTACGGAGTCGAGCTCCTCTACCCAGTGCGTGTTAGATTCCTTGAGGGACCGCACTAATCTGGGTTTGATGCCGCTCATGATTAGACCATTTGCTCGCTCGACTTGACCGTTAGTTTGAGGGTGATAGACTGAAGCATAGTCGAGCTTGATGCCCATGTTTCTACACCAGAGTTTGACCTCGTCGGCCATGAAGTTCGTGCCGTTATCAGTGATGATGCTGTGGGGGACGCCGTAACGTTGTACGACCATTGATATGAAGTCTATCACCGGTCCGGATTCGGCCGTCTTAACAGGCTTGGCCTCTATCCATTTGGTGAATTTATCCACCATGACCAGTAGGTATTTTTGATTGTGGGTTCCTCCTTTAAGGGTCCAACCATGTCAAGCCCCAGACCATGAAGGGCCGGTGATGGGTATAGTTTGGAGGGCGGTGGGTGGCATGTGGCTTTGATTAGCAAAGAGCTGGCAACCGACGCATCGTTGGACTAAGTCCTGAGCATCAGCCCGGGCCGTCGGCCAATAAAATCCTGTACGGAAGGCCTTGCTTACAAGGGCCCGGGCTGCGGCGTGGTGCCGGCCGATTCCGGCATGAATTTCAGCCAGAAGATTCCGCCCTTCCTCTTCGGGGATACACCTTTGAAGGACTCCGGTGGTGCTTTTCTTATAAAGCTCTCCCTCATGGACTTTATAGGCTTTAGATCGCCACACTATGTAGCGTGCCTCGTTTTGGTCCTCGCGAAGTTCTTGCCTGGTTAGGTAGGCTAGGAATGGTTCCGTACACGGGGCAATGATTGCGCTTATTATGTGGGCTGAAGATGTTACTTCGTTGGCAGAACCACCGATTGTGTCAGAATGTTCGGGGTCGGGCAATGCGGTTGGGTCCGGGCTGTTATTTCCGGATTCCCCCTCCCATAGTACGGATGGCTTGAACAGCCTCTCTAGGAAGATGTTGGGGGCGACGGCATCGCGCCTTGCGCCAATGCGTGCCAACACGTATGTTGCCTAATTATTTTCCCGGGCTATATGGTGAAATTCGAGCCCCTCAAACTGAACTGACTTTTTAGGACGGCGTTGCGATAAGCTGCCATTTTCGGATCCTTGGCGTCAAAGTCTCCATTTATTTGGGATATTGTGAGGTTCGAGTCCCCGCGCACCTCTAGGCGTTGAATGCCCATGGAGACTGCCATCCAGAGACCATGTAGAAGGGCCTCATATTCGGCTGCGTTGTTGGAGTCCGTATACATTATCTGGAGTACGTATTGAACTGTATCTCCAGTTGGGGACGTCAGAACGACGCCATCCCCCAGACCAGCCAACATTTTGGAGCCGTCGAAGTGCATGATCTAGTTGGAATATGTGCCGTACACTTTAGGGAGTTCGGCTTCAGTCCATTCGGCGACGAAGTCAGCCAAAACTTGCGACTTAATAGCTCGCCGTGGCTTATAGGTTATGTCGAATGGGAGGAGCTCAATGGCCCATTTGGCAATCCGGCCCGTCGCGTCGCGGTTGTTTATAATGTCGTTAAGAGGTACTTCGGAGGCTACTGTTATCGAACACTCTTGAAAGTAGTGTCGCAGCTTCCATGATGCCATAAACACTGCGTACGCTATATTTCGATAATGCGGATACAGTGACTTGCATGGAGTGAGGACAGTGGACACGTAGTAAACTGGTTTTTGAAGGGGGAACTTGTGTCCGTCCGTTTCTCGTTCGACAACGAGCACCGCGCTTACAACTTGATGAGTTGCCGCGATGTAAAATAGCATTGGTTCGCCCATGTTGGGCGCGGCCAGGACCGGGTTTTTTGCCAATATGGCTTTTATTTCTTCGAGTCCGGCCGTGGCGGCATCCGTCTACTCAAAGTGTTCGGTGTGCCGAAGGAGGTGATAAAGGGGTAATGCCTTTTCTCCCAAACGGGAGACAAAGCGGCTTAGAGCCGCCACGCATCCAGTAAATTTTTGTATTTGTTTGAGGTCCTTTGGGATGTCCAATTGTGACAGAGCTCGGATCTTGGTTGGGTTTGCTTCAATTCCTCTACCAGATACAACGAAGCCCAAGAGCTTTCCGACTGGTACGCTGAAAACGCATTTTTACGGGTTAAGCTTGATGCCATATGTTCGGAGGTTGTCGAATGTGATCCTCAAGTCGTCTACTAGTGTTTCGACATGCTTGGTTTTGACGACCACATCATCTACGTATGCCTCCACTATTTTGCCGATCTGGTTTGCCAGACATGTCTGAATCATGCGCTGATATGTTGCGCCGGCATTTTTGAGCCCGAAGGGCATTGTGTTGAAGCAGAATGGGCCGTATGGGGCGATGAATGCCGTTGCGGCTTGGTCTGGCTCTGCCATCTTAATTTGATGGTAGCCGGAATATGCATCGAGGAAACACAATGAATCGTGTCCTGCGGTAGCATCGATAATTTGGTCGATGCGGGGGAGGGGGAAGGGATCCTTTGGGAAAGCCTTGTTGAGGTCCTTGAAATCGACGCATAGGCGCCATGATTTATCCTTCTTTGGTACCATCACCAGGTTTGCTAGATAGTCCGGATGTTTTATATCTCTGATGAATCCGGCCTCCAATAGTTTGGCTAGCTCCTCTCCCATGGTTTGTCTCTTGGGTTCGGAGAAACGCCGAAGAGCCTGCTTGACTGGCTTGAATCCTTTTAGGATGTTTAGGCTATGCTCGGCCAGCCGGCGTGGGATTCCTGGCATGTCTGAAGGGTGCCAGGAAAAAATGTCCCAATTTTCACGTAGGAATTCTCGTAATGCAGCGTCTACATCAGGGTTTAATTGCGCCCCGATGGAGCCCGTTTTTGTAGGGTCCGTTGGATGGACTTGGAATTTGACTATTTCGTCTGCCGGTTTAAAGGAGGTGGACTTGGATCTTTTATCGAGTATCACATCGTCCCTGTTCACCGTGGAGCGCAGCAGCGATCAGTTCTTGCCGCTAGGGCTTGGATAGTGCCTCAAGGGCGGTCGGCTGTCTTATTTTGGTAGAGTGCTATGTCCGGTCACTAGCAAGAGTGGTGATTCCGTTGGGCGGGCATTTTGAGCTTCATGTACCCGTAATGGGGTATAGCTTGAAAATTGTGAATGCCTCTCGCCCTAATAGGCGTGGTATCCGCTGCTGAACGGGGACACTTGAAACGTGACCTCCTCGGACCTGTAATTATCCGGCGTGCCGAACACCACATCCAGTGTGATTTTTCCTGTACAGCGCGCTTCCCGACTAGGGATTATTCCTCTAAAGGTTGTGCTGCTTCGCTCAATGTGGCTCCAGTCTATTTCCATTTTTCGGAGGGTTTCCTCGTAAATGAGGTTCAATCCGCTGCCACCGTCCATGAGTACCTTGGTAAGGAGAAAGCCGTCCACTATTGGACTGAGGACCAATGCGGCTGGTGCTCGGGCTGTTCGAAATTTAGGTTCGTCACTGGCATTAAAGGTAATAGCCGTGTCACTCCATGGGTTTATTGTTGCTACTTGGTAGACTTCGGCAAGGCTGCGGAGTGTTCGTTTCCGCATATTATTTGATGCGAAAGTCTCGAACACTGTTAATACCGTACTGGTATCCCTGGGCTGGTGCTCTGGAGTTAGGAGCTCTTCGCCACTTTTGGCCACCTGCCCTAGTATCCAACATGCTCTAAGGCTATGAGTTGGAGTGGCGCCCTCTGTACTATGTATTTTACAGGGTCCATTGATCCATCCCTCCAGTACGGTTCCATGCCCTATAGAGGGTTTTTGCTTTTTGGTGTTTAACCCAGGTGCCTGGAGATAATGCACCCTTTTATTTCGGACTGGGGTTGTATTCAGGGACGGATTGTCCCAGAATTTGATTTCGGTTTTCCAGGCGCTTTCCATCGCACAGTACTTTCGTACTATGGACGCCAAGTCAGCGAAGCGTGTAATTTCATGACGACTTACGACGTTGAGGATTCCCTTGTCCGTGCAATTATTGCAGAATAACGAAATTGTGTCTTCCTCGCGGCAGTCCTTTATCCTGTTCATGACCAGGAGGAATCTGGCCCAGTAATGGTGTACTATTTCTGCGGGCTCTTGCCGAATTTAGGATAGATCGCTTATATTTGGGTGGGCGGGTGGAATTAAACCGGGAACCCCGTCAAGTTTAAGACTAAGGGGCCAAGAAGTTTCCGAACTTGGAAGCTTGGGTTCTTGGATGTTGTCCAATGAATCTAGCCCGCTGCCTGACTTTAGGTTCAGGGCTTGAGTGACGTCCTCCCCTCCTCGGGAATCCGGCTTGGAGGGATCGGGAATCCGGACATAGCTAGTCCTTAAGATAGATGAAGGGTCGCCGCATTGTTCCTCTACCACAACGACATGGTTGGTGACATGGGGAGAGTTAATCTCTCTCAGATCGGGTTTAGGCCCAATCTGATCGTAGTCTGTAGTGACTCCCAGGGCGGCGATGCGATCCAGGAGCTCGTTTAAGGAAGAGAGCTCCATCGGATCTAACTGCTCCGCGAGTTCCGAGTTGGCATGAAGATTGCTTTCGATGACCCGAGAAGTCATCGTCGGCGCGACGGCCGAATAGGCGGTCATAAGAAAACCGCCTAGCCGGAGAGTTTGGCCGATAGCCAAAGCTCCTTTAGCAACAGTGTCGTCTTTAAAGACGGGATGAGGCATCCTTCCTGATGGCGACGGCACAGAGGAACTCTCAATGAAAGCACCAATGTCGGTGACAAAACCGGCGGATCTTGGGTAGGGGGTCCCGAACTGTGCGTCTAGGCGGATGGTAACAGGAGACAAGGGACACGATGTTTTTACCCAGGTTCGGGCCCTCTCGATGGGGGTAAAACCCTACTCCTTCTTTATTAATATTGATGATATGGGTAGTACAAGAGTAGATCTACCACGAGATCAGAGAGGCTAAACCCTAGAAGCTAGCCTATGGTATGATTATTGTTCGTCCTACGGACTAAAACCCTCCGGTTTATATAGACACGGAGAGGGCTAGGGTTACACAGAGTCGGTTACAATGGGAGGAGATCTAGATATTCGTATCGCCAAGCTTGCCTTCCACGCCAAGGAAAGTCCCATCTGGACACGGTACGGAGTCTTCAATCTTGTATCTTCATAGTCCAACAGTCCGGCCAAAGGTTATAGTCCGGCCATCCGGACACCCCCTTATCCGGGACTCCCTCACGGACCCTACGGGTTCGAGAACTATGTAGACATGACCGAGACACATCTCCGGTCAATAGCCAATAGCGGAACCTGGATGCTCATATTGTCTCCCACATATTCTACGAAGATCTTTATCGGTCAGACCGCATAACAACATACGTTGTTCCCTTTGTCATTGGTATGTTACTTGTCCGAGATTCGATCGTCGGTATCTCAATACCTAGTTCAATCTCGTTACCGGCAAGTCTCTTTACTCATTCCGTAATACATCATCTCACAACTAACTCATTAGCTGCAATGCTTGCAAGGCTTATAGTGATGTGCATTACCGAGTGGACCCAGGGATACGTCTCTGACAATCGGAGTGACAAATCCTAATGCCGAAGTACGCCAACCCAACAAGTACCTTCGGAGACACCTGTAGAGCACCTTTATAATCACCCATTTATGTTGTGACGTTTGGTAGCACACAAAGTGTTCCTCCAGTAAACGGGAGTTGCATAATCTTATAGTCATAAGAACATGTATAAGTCATGAAGAAAGCAATAGCAACATACTAAACGATCGTGTGCTAAGCTAACGGAATGGGTCATGTCAATCACATCATTCTCCTAATGATGTGATCCCGTTAATCAAATGACAACTCTTTGTCCATGGCTAGGAAACATAACCATCTTTGATCACCGAGCTAGTCAAGTAGAGGCATACTAGTGACACTCTGTTTGCCTATGTATTCACACATGTATTATGTTTCCGGTTATCATAATTCTAGCATGAATAATAAACATTTATCATGAAATAAGGAAATAAATAATAACTTCATTATTGCCTCTAGGGCATATTTGGTTCAGTCTCCCACTTGCACTAGAGTCAATAATCTAGTTCACATCGCCATGTGATTTAACACCAATAATTCACATCACCATGTGATTAACACCCATAGTTCACATCGTCATGTGACCAACACCCAAATGGTTTACTAGAGTCAATATTCTAGTTCACATTGCTATGTGATTAACAGCCAAAGAGTACTAAGGTGTGATCATGTTTTGCTTGTGAGATAAGTTTAGTCAACGGGTCTGCCACATTCAGATCCGTATGTATTTTGCAAATTTCTATGTCAACAATGCTCTGCACGGAGCTACTCTAGATAATTACTCCCACTTTCAATATGTATCCAGATTGAGACTAAGAGTCATCTAGATGAGTGTCAAAACTTGCATCGACGTAACCCTTTACGACAAACCTTTTATCACCTCCATAATCGAGAAACATATCCTTATTCCACTAAGGATGATTTCGACCGATGTCCAGTGATCTACTCCTAGATCACTATTGTACTCCCTTGCCAAAATCAGTGTAGGGTATACAATAGATCTGGTACATAGCATGGCATACTTTATAGAACCTATGGCCGAGGCAATGGGAATGACTTTCATTCTCTTTATATCTTCTGTCGTGGTCGTGTTTTGAGTCTTACTCAATTTCACACCTTGTAACACAGACAAGAACTCTTTCTTTGACTGTTCCATTTTGAACTACTTCAAAATCTTGTCAAGGTATGTACTCATTGAAAAAAAAAGTTATCAAGCGTCTTGATCTATCTCTATAGATCTTGATGCTCAATATGTAAGCAGCTTCACCGGGGTCTTTCTTTGAAACACTCCTTTCAAACACTCCTTTATGCTTTGCAGAATAATTCTACATTATTTCCGATCAACAATATGTCATTCACATATACTTATCAGAAATGTTGTAGTGCTCCCACTCACTTTCTTGTAAATACAGGCTTCACTGCAAGTCTGTATAAAACTATATGCTTTGATCAACTCATCAAAGCGTATATTCCAACTCCGAGATGCTTGCACCAGTCCATAGATGGATCGCTGGAGCTTGCACATTTTGTTAACACCTTTAGGATCGAAAAAACCTTCTGGTTGCATCATATACAACTCTTCTTTAATAACTCCATTAAGGAATGCAGTTTTGTTTATCCATTTGCCAAATTTCATAAAATGCGGCAATTGCTAACATGATTCGGACAGACTTAAGCATAGATACGAGTGAGAAACTCTCATCATAGTCAACACCTTGAACTTGTCGAAAACCTTTTGTGATAATTCTAGCTTTGTAGATAGTAACACAACTATCAGTGTCCGTCTTCCTCTTGAAGATCCATTTAATCTCAATGGCTTGCGATCATCGAGCAAGTCCACCAAAGTCCACACTTTGTTCTCATACATGGATCCCATCTCAGATTTCATGGCCTCAAGCCATTTCGCGGAATCTGGGCTCACCATCGCTTCCTCATAGTTCGTAGGTTTGTCATGGTCAAGTAACATGACCTCCAGAACAGGATTACCGTACCACTCTGGTGCGGATCTCACTCTGTTTTACCTACGAGGTTCGGTAGTAACTTGATCTGAAATTTTATGATCATCATCATTAACTTCCTCACTTATTGGTGTAGGTGTCACAGAAACCGGTTTCTACGATGAACTACTTTCCAATAAGGGAGTAGGTATAGTTACCTCATCAAGTTCTACTTTCCTCCCACTCACTTTTTTCGAGAGAAACTCCTTCTCTAGAAAGGATCCATTCTTGGCAATGAATGTATTGCCTTCGGATCTGTGATAGAAGGTGTACCCAAAATTTTGGGTATCCTATGAAGACGCACTTCTCCGATTTGGGTTCAAGCTTATCATGTTGAAACTTTTTCACATAAGCATCGCAACCCAAACTTTAAGAAACGACAACTTTGGTTTCTTTCTAAACCATAATTCATACGGTGTCGTCTCAACGGATTTAGATGGTGCCCTTTTTTAACGTGAATGCAGTTATCTCTAATGCATAACCCCAAAATGATAGTGGTAGATCGGTAAGAGACATCATAGATCGCACCATATCTAATAAAGTACGGTTACGACGTTCATACACACCATTACACGGTGGTGTTCCAGGTGGCGTGAGTAGTGAAACTATTTCACATTGTTTTAACTGAAGGCCAAACTCGTAACTCAAATATTTTACCTCTGCGATCATATCGTAGAAACTTTTATTTTCTTGTTACGATGATTCTCCACTTCACTCTGAAATTCTTTGGACTTTCCAAATGTTTCAGACTTGTGTTTCATCAAGTAGATATACCCATATCTGCTCAAATCATCTGTTAAGGTCAGAAATAATGATACTTGTCGCGAGCCTTAATATTCATCGGACCACATACATCAGTATGTATGATTTCCAACAAATCTGTTGCTCGCTCCATTGTTCCGGAGAACGGAGTTTTAGTCATCTTGCCCACGAGGCATGGTTCGCAAGCATCAAGTGATTCATAATCAAGTGATTCCAAAAGTCCATTAGCATGGAGTTTCTTCATGCGCTTTACACTAATATGACCTAAACGGCAGTGCCACAAATAAGTTGCACTATCATTATTAACTTTGCATCTTTTGGTTTCAATATTATGAATATGTGTATCACTACGATCGAGATCCAACAAACCATTTTCGTTAGTGTGTATGACCATAGAAGGTCCTATTCATGTAAACAGAACAACAATTGTTCTCTAACTTAAATGAATAACTGTATTGCAATAAACATGATCAAATCATATTCATGCTCAACGCAAACACCAAATAACACTTATTTAGGTTCAACACTAATCCCGAAAGTATAGGGAGTGTGCGATGATTATCATATCAATCTTGGAACTATTTCCAACACACATCGTCACTTCACGCTTAACTAGTTCCTGTTCATTATGCAACACCCGTTTCGAGTTACTACTCTTAGGAACTGAACCAGTACCTAATACCGAGGGGTTGCTACGAACACTAGTAAAATACATCAATAATCTGTATATCAAATATACCTTTGTTCACTTTGCCATCCTTCTTATCCGCCAAATACTTGGGGTAGTTCCGCTTCCAGTGACGAGTTCCATTGCAGCAGAAGCACTTAGTCTCAGGCTTAGGTCCATACTTGGGCTTCTTCACTTCAGCAGCAACTTGCTTGCCGTTCTTCTTGAAGTTCCCCTTCTTCCCTTTGCCCCTTTTCTTGAAACTAGTGGTCTTGTCAACCATCAACACTTGATGTTTTTCTTGATTTCTACCTTCGCTGAATTTAGCATTGCGAAGAGCTTGGGAATTGTATTCGTCATCCCTTGCATACTATAGTTCATCACGAAGTTCTACTAACTTGGTGATGGTGACTAGAGAATTCTGTCAATCACTATTTTATCTGGAAGATTAACTCCCACTTGATTCAAGCGATTGTAGTACCCAGACAATCTGAGCACATGCTCACTGCTTGAGCTATTTCCCTCCATATTTTAGCTACAGAACTTGTTGTAGAGTTTATATCTCTCAACTCGGGTATTTGCTTGAAATATTAACTTCAACTCCTGGAACATTTCATATGGTCCATGACGTTCAAAATGTCTTTGAAGTCCCGATTCTATCCCGTTAAGCATGGTGCACTAAACTATTGAGTAGTCATCAACTTTGCTCTGCCAGACGTTCATAACATCTGGTGTTGCTCCTGCAGCACGCCTGGCACCCAGCGGTGCTTCCAGGACATACTTCTTCTGTGGAGCAATGAGGATAAACCTCAAATCACGGATCCAATCCGCATCATTGCTACTAACATTTTTCAATTTAGTTTTCTCTAGGAACATATCAAAATTAAACAGGGAGCAACATCGCGAGCTATTGATCTACAACATAGATATGCTAATACTACCAGGACTAAGTTCATGATAAATTAAAGTTCATTTAATCATATTACTTAAGAACTCCCACTTAGATAGACATCCCTCTAATCCTCTAAGTGATCACGTGATCCATATCAACTAAACCATGTTCGATCATCAGGTGAGATGGAGTAGTTTCAATGGTGAACATCACTATGTTGATCATATCTACTATATGATTCACGTTCGACCTTTCGGTCTCCGTGTTCCGAGGCCATATCTGTTATATGCTAGGCTCGTCAAGTTTAACCTGAGTATTCTGCGTGTGCAACTTTTTGCACCGTTGTATTTGAGCGTAGAGCCTATCACACCCGATCATCACGTGGTGTCTCAAAGACGAAGAAATTTATAGCGGTGCATACTCAGGGAGAACACTTGTACCTTGATAATTTAGTGAAAGATCATCTTATAATGCTACCATCAATCAAAGCAAGATAAGATGAATAAAAGATAAACATCACAGGCAATCATAATATGTGACATGATATGGCCATGATCATCTTGCGCCTTTGATCTTCATCTCAAAAGCATCGTCATGATCTCCATCGTCACCGCCATGACACCATGATCTCCATCATCTTAATCTATATCAATGTGTCGTTACATGGTCGTCTCGCCAACTATTGCTCTTGCAACTATTGCTATCGCATAGCGATAAAGTAAAGCAATTATTTGGCGCTTGCATCTTATGCAATAAAGAGACAACCAAAAGGCTTCTGCCAGTTGCCGATACTTCCAAAAAACATGATCATCTCATACAACAACTTATATCTCATCACGTCTTGACCATATCACATCACAACATGCCCTACAAAAACAAGTTAGACGTCCTTTACTTTGTTGTTGCAAATTTTACGTGGCTGCTACGGGCTTAGCAAGAACCGTTCTTACCTACGCATCAAAACCACAACGATAGTTTGTCAAGTTAGTGTTGTTTTAACCTTCGCAAGGACCGGGCGTAGCCACACTCGGTTCAACTAAAGTTGGAGAAACTGACACCCGCAAGCCATCTGTGTGCAAAGCACGTCGGTAGAACCAGTCTCGCGTAAGCGTACGCGTAATGTCGGTCCGGGCCACTTCATCCAACAATACCGCCGAACCAAAGTATGACATCTTTGGTAAGCAGTATGACTTATATCGCCCACAACTCACTTGTGTTCTACTCGTGCATATGACATCTACGCATAAAACCCGGCTCTGATACCACTGTTGGGGAACGTAGTAATTTTAAAAAAAATCTACGCACACGCAAGATCATGGTGATGCATAGCAATGAGAGGGGAGAGTGTTGTCCACGTACCCTCGTAGAACGAAAGCGGAAGCCTTAGCACAACGCGGTTGATGTATTCGTACGTCTTCATGATCCAACCGATCAAGTACCGAACGTACGGCACCTCCAAGTTCAGCACACGTTCAGCCCGATGACGTCCCTCGAACTCTGATCCAGCCGAGTGTTGAGGAGAGTTTACGACGACCTGACGGCGTGGTGATGATGTTGATGTTCTACCGACGCAGGGCTTCACCTAAGCACCGCTACAGTATTATCGAGGTGGACTATGGTGGAGGGGGGCACCGCACACGGCTAAAAGATCAACTTGATCAATTTTTGTGTCTATGGGGTGTCCCCCTGCCCCCGTATATAAAGGAACAAGGGGGAGATGCGGCCGGCCAAGAAGGGCGCGCCAAGGGGGGAGTCCTACTCCCACCGGGAGTAGGATTCCTCCTTTCCTTGTTGGAGTAGGAGAAGGGAAGGAAAAAGGAGAAGGAAGGAAGGGGGCGCCCCCTCCCTAGTCCAATTCGGACCAGTCCATGGGGAGGGGTGCGGCCACCCTTTGAGGCTTTTTTCTCCTTTCCCGTATGGCCCATTAAGGCCCAATACGAATTCCCGTAACTCTCTAGTACCCCGAAAATACCCAAATCACTCGGAACCTTTCCGATGTCCGAATATAGTCGTCCAATATATCGATCTTTACGTCTCGACCATTTTGAGACTCCTCGTCATGTCCCCGATCTCATCCGGGACTCCGAACTCCTTTGGTACATCAAAACACATAAACTCATAATATAATTGTCATCGAAACTTTCAGCGTACAGAACCTACGGGTTCGAGAACTATGTAGACATGGACGAGACACGTCTCCGGTCAATAACCAATAGCGGAACCTGGATGCTCATATTGGCTCCCACATATTCTACGAAGATCTTTATCGGTCAGACCGCATAACAACATACGTTGTTCCCTTTGTCAATGGTATGTTACTTGCCCGAGATTCGATCGTCGGTATCTCAATACCTAGTTCAATCTCGTTACCGGCAAGTCTCTTTACTCATTCCATAATACATCATCTCGCAACTAACTCATTAGCTGCATTGCTTGCAAGGCTTATAGTGATGTGCATTACCGAGTGGGCCCAGAGATACCTCTCCGACAATCGGAGTGACAAATCCTAATCTCGAAGTACGCCAACCCAACAAGTACCTTCGGAGACACCTGTAGAGCACCTTTATAATCACCCTTTTACGTTGTGACGTTTGGTAGCACACAAAGTGTTCCTCCGGTAAACGAGAGTTGCATAATCTCATAGTCATAGGAACATGTATAAGTCATGAAGAAAGCAATTGCAACATACTAAACGATCGTGTGCTAAGCTAACGGAATGGGTCATGTCAATCACATCATTCTCCTAATGATGTGATCTTGTTAATCAAATGACAACTCTTTGTCCATGGCTAGGAAACATAACCATATTTGATCACCGAGCTAGTCAAGTAGAGGCATACTAGTGACACTCTGTTTGTCTATGTATTCACACATGCATTATGTTTTCGGTTAATACAATTCTAGCATGAATAATAAACATTTATCATGAAATAAGGAAATAAATAATAACTTTATTATTGCCTCTAGGGCATATTTCCTTCAGGTACGAGGGACTCGAGCGTAGCCTCCTACTGGATTGATACCTTGGTTCTCAAAAACTGAGGGAAATACTTACGCTACTTTGCCG
The DNA here is from genome assembly GCA_021605205.1 of Aegilops longissima. Lineage (NCBI taxonomy): Eukaryota > Viridiplantae > Streptophyta > Magnoliopsida > Poales > Poaceae > Aegilops > Aegilops longissima. The sequence continues at coordinate 666,833,224 of CM038682.1, read as the reverse complement.
CATCATGCTCTCCTATTCGGGGAAATCCAACGCAGTGCTCAAGAGGTAGCAAGAAGAATTTCTGGCGCCGTTGCCAGGGATTCTGCGCAAAAGTGAACATACCAAGTACCCATCACAATCCCTATCTCCCGCATTACATTATTTGCCATTTGCCTCTCGTTTTCCTCTTCCCCACTTCATCCTTGCCGTTTTATTTGCCCTCTCTTTTCCGTTTGCCTCTTTCTTGCTTGCTCGCCGTTATGTTTGAAATTGGGGAAATTATCGCCGATATGGGCGATAATAATATCATGGAAAATTCTGAAGCTCCTGCTGAAGAACCCCCTACCTATCATACAAAAAAATTTCGTATCGGTAGTGGTAATATTATTGGAAAAGGAGTTATTCAAGATTTCTTTACTTGTGCCGGTGCTTTGCCCTCTATGGGCAGTTCTATTCTTCATAGAACTAGTAGTCTTGCGGACGCTATTGCCATGCTTATTGTTGAACTTGAAAGGCAATTTATGCATATGCACCCTTCTATACAAGAATTTTCCTAGAATTTTCTAATATCGAACACTCCTCTGTTAAGCGTGCCGCTACTATCTTTTTGCATCACGAATTCAGATTTATAATAAAAGAAGCCAAAGAAATCTTTGCGCACTATAGGGTGGACGCTGGCCGTCCTCCCATAGAATCTATCCTCTTTGATCAAGAAGAAATTATGCGTTTTCAATCTCTTGACTATGTTGCTTTCAATGAAAACCTTAGAAAAAAGGTGCCAACCAATATTTTAATCGATAGAATCTCCGAACTTAATGATGATTTGGCTATTCAAAATAATGAGCTAGGATACTCTCTTGAGTGTAGGCTCACAAGGTTCTGTCAAAAGAACGTTTAAATGATGAATTGGTTGTGCATTATGAAGGGCCGAAAGAGGAACCCATACCTCCTAAAATTGATCTTGGGGATTTTTGGCCTATTAAATTTAGCTCTTTTGATTACTTTTTCTTGCCTCAAAGAAAACTTGCTGCCGAACATAGATAATATGAAATGAGTTTCACCGATCTATCTTATTACTACGGCACTACCTAGATCTATCCTCGCTTTTATGCCTAGCTAGGGGCGTTAAACGATAGCGCTTGTTGGGAGGCAACCCAATTTTATTTTAGTTTTTTTTTGTTTTTGCTTCTGATTAGGAATAAATAATCCATCTACCTTCTGTTTAGATGTGGTTTTGTGTTTTAGTTAGTGTTTGTGCCAATTTAGACCTATAGGATCTTCTTGGATGATAGTTATTTGATCTTGCTGTAATTTCCAGAATCTTTCTGTTCACAAAAACAATTGTTACAAATTACCAGAACGTGATAAAATACTGATTCCAATTGCTGCTGATCAATAAACAAATTTTCTAGGTCGTCCTATTTTGGTAGAGTTTTTGGAGTTCCATATATTTTCGTTAGTTACAGATTACTACAGACTGTTTTGTTTTTGACAGATTCTGTTTTTCGTGTGTTGTTTGGTTATTTTGATGAATCTATGACTAGTAAAATAGTTTATAATCCATAGAGAAGTTGGAATACAGTAGGTTTAACACCAATAAAAATAAAGAATGATTTCATTACAGTACCTTGAAGTGGTCTTTTGTTTCTTTCGCTAACGGATCTCACGAGATTTCTGTTGAGTTTTGTGTTGTGAAGTTTTCAAGTTTTGGGTGAAATCTTTTGATGGATTATGAAACAACGAGTGGCAAGATCCTAAGCTTGGGGATGCCCATGGCACCCCCAAGATTATCAAGGACACCAAAAGTCAAAGCTTGGGGATGCCGGAAGGCATCCCTCTTTAAATCTACTTCCATCGGTAATTTTACTTGGAGCTATATTTTATTCACCACATGATATGTGTTTTGCTTGGAGCGTCTTGTATTATTTGTGTCTTTGTTTTTTAGTGTTCCACAATCATCCTTGCTGTACACACCTTTTTAGAGAGCCATACATGAATTAAAATTTGATTGAATACTCTATGTGCTTCACTTATATCTTTTGAGCTTTATAGTTTTGCTCTAGTGCTTCACTTATATCTTTTAGAGCACGGTGGTGGATTTGTTTTAAAGAAATTATTGATTTCTCATGCTTCACTTAGATTATTTTGAGAGTCTTTAATAGCATGGTAATTTGCTTAATAATATTAATAAGCTTGGTGTTCAAGATTTGTAAAACTTTCTTTTGAGTGCGTTGAATACTAAGAAAAGTTTGATGATTGATAATTGTTTTGAGATATGGAGGTGATAATATCAAAGTCATGCTAGTAGAGTAATTGTGAATTTGAGGAGTGCTTGTGTTGAAGTTGGCAAGTCCCGTAGTATGCACGTATGGTAAACGTTATGTAACAAATTTGAAACACGAGGTGTTATTTGATTGTCCTCCTTATGAGTGGCGGTCTGGGACGAGCGATGGTCTTTTCCTACCAATCTATCCCCCTAGGAGAATGCGCGTAATGCTTTGGTTTTTGATGACTTGTAGATTTTTGCAATAAGTATATGAGTTCTTTATGGCTAATGTTGAGTCCATGGATTATACGCACACTCACCCTTCCATCATTGCTAGCCTCTTCGGTACCGTGCATTGCCATTTCTCACATTGAGAGTTGGTGCAAACTTCGCCGGTGCATCCAAACCCCGTGATATGATACGCTCTTTCACACATAAACCTCCTTATATCTTCCTCAAAACAGCCACCATATCTACCTATTGTGGCATTTCCATAGCCATTCCGAGATATATTGCCATGCAACTTTCCACCATTCCGTTCATCATGACACATCCATCATTGTCATATTGCTTAGCATGATCATGTAGTTGACATAGTATTAGTGGCTAAGCCACCATTCATAATTTTTCATACATGTCACTCTTGATTCATTGCATATCGATGACGTTGCGGAGGCATTCATATAGAGTCATACTTTGTTCTAGTATCGAGTTGTAATCATTGAGTTGTAAATAAATAGAAGTGTGATGATCATCATTTTCTAGAGCATTGTCCCAAGTGAGGAATAATTTAAAAAAAGAGAAAGGCCATAGAAAAAGAAAGGCCCAAAAAATGAGAGAAAAAGAGAGAAGGGACAATGTTACTATCCTTTGCCACACTTGTGCTTCAAATTAGCACCATAATCATCATGATAGAGAGTCTCTTGTTTTGTCACTTTCATATACTAGTGGGAATTTTTCATTATAGAACTTCGCTTGTATATTCCAACGACGGGCTTCCTCAAATGCCCTAGGTCTTCGTGAGCAAGCAAGTTGGATGCACACCCACTTAGTTTCTTTTGTTGAACTTTCATACATTTATAGCTCTAGTGCATCCGTTGCATGGCAATCCCTACTCCTTGCATTAACATCAATTAATGGGCATCTCCATAGCCCGTTGATTATCCTCGTTGATGTGAGACTTTCTCCTTTTTTGTCTTCTCCACATAACCCCCATCATCATATTCTATTCCACCCATAGTGCAATATCCATGGCTCGCGCTCATGTATTGCGTGAAGGTTTATGAGTTTGAGATTATTAAAGTATGAAACAATTGCTTGGCTTGTCATCGGGGTTGTGCATGATAAGAGCATTCTTGTGTGACGAAAATGGAGCATGACTAAACTATATGATTTTATAGGGATAAACTTTCTTTGGCCATGTTACTTTGAGATGACGTAATTGCTTTGTTAGTATGCTTGAAGTATTATTATTTTTGTGTCAATATGAACTTTTGTCCTGAATCTTTCGGGATCTGAATATTCATACCACAATTGAGAAGATTTACATTGAAATTATGCCAAGTAGCACTCCGCATCAAAAAATCTCTTTTTATCATTTACCTACTCGAGCCGAGCAGGAATTAAGCTTGGGGATGCCTGATACGTCTCCAAGGTATCTATAATTTTTTATTACTCCATGCTATATTATCTACTGTTTTGGACTATATTGGGCTTTATTTTCCACTTTTATATTATTTTTGGGACTAACCTATTAAACGGAGGCCCAACCCAGAATTGCTGTTTTTTGCCTATTTCAGAGTTTCGGAGAAACAGAATATCAAACGGAGTCCAAACGGAATGAAACCTTCGGGAATGTGATTTTCTCATCAGATAAGACCCATGAGACTTGGACCCTCTGTCAAGAAAGCCTCAAGGCGGCCACGAGGGTGGGGGCGCACCCACCCCCTAGGGCGCGCCCCCCTGTCTCGTGGGCCCCTCGGAGCTCCACCGACATACTTCTTCCTCCTATATATACCTATGTACCCCCAAACGATCAGATACGGAGCCAAAAACCTAATTCCACTGCCGCAACCTTCTCTACTGTGACGCCCCGAGATCGATGCTCGAGAATACTTCCATATATTCCGGGTTTCGCCGTGTGTTTCATTTGTGCCTGCCCTTTTATTTTTGCATTGCATCATGTCATCATGCCATCATCTCATAAATCTTTTGCAACTCAACTAAATAAATGGCATGGATCTTTGATCCATTTAAATCGAGGGAATTCACATGGTGATTCTCTTTAAAACATATCCTCTCGATATTTAGAGAGCTATAGTAAATATTCAATTATTTGGATTTACATAAACACACTTACAAAGTATCCTAATGCCTTTGTTGTCTTAATTCTTGATCTCCAACTTTGCCATTTATTCTTTTATCATCTTCCGGAGCTCCACCAATAATCCCAACATTTTTTGAAACCTCTAATTCCTAGTCCTTGCTCAAACCTTTTGAATTAAATTCAAATGACTTTGAATTTAATTCCTGCAATCTTGCCACTCCTATTTTTCATGGACCATGCACATTTTTACGAGTCCGTGGAAATTATCCCCATGCCCAACTCTTTCTCTAACCTTTCTTTTCTTCCCTTTTTCTTTCTCTTTATTTTCTGTTTTGAAAAGAGAATTAGAGAAAGAGAGAGAGAGAGAGAAGGAGCCCAGCAGCCTGGGCCTCCCAACCTCCCGCGCCGGCCCAAGGACAAGGCCCAGCCGCCCCCACCAATCCCTCCTAACCCTAGCCCGAACCCCCCTGCCCGATCCCCATCTCTCGATCCTTCCTCCAGCACCGCCAACCTCCCTCGTCCTCATCCTGGTCGCGCTGCCAGGGAAGAGCCGAACACCCGATCCCCACCTCTCTCGCTCGCAGTCCCGCTCGGTCCCCCTCGTCTCTTCCTCCCTCCACTCTCTCCCTCGCGCCGCCACACGCAGGGATGAGGAGCCCCGACAAGCGCTCCTCCTCTGCCTCTCGTCGCCCTCCAGCGCCGCCCCCGTCCGGATCCGTCGGGCCCTGCCATGGCCGCGCCTCCCTGCTGCCGAGGCCCCGCCGCCAAGTCCCGCCTGCGGCGTCCTGGCGAGCGCCGGGTCGAACGGCAGCAGCTCCTCCTCGCCTCGTCCACGTCAACGGGAGCCGTGCCTTGGACCTCTGCAACCTCGCCGGAGTGAGCTCGTCCCCGCCGCGCCAAGCCCCTCTCCATCGACCCCGCACGCCGTCGCAGAAACTTCGTCGCCGTCAGCCGGTGCAGCAGCGCCACCGCAGTACCGCCCCGACCTCCGCGACCAGCGCCTCCACTACCTCCCCGTCGCTGCGCCAGCCTCCTGCATCGCTCCAAGTCCCAGCATCGCGCCCCTGTTGCTGTTGACGCCAAGTCCAACGGTCACCGAGCGTGGAATTTGCCAAGTACCACCAAGTTCTGATGGATCGCCAAGTCCCAGCGAGACCTGTTTTCGTCAAGTTCGACTACGGCTATGACCTCGAGTTGGACCATAGCGCCAAGTACCCCACCGGCAAGACCACACGGACGCTCGAACGACTACAGACCGAAATGTCAAGTACCTTGTCGATACGTGTACGACTACCGTCGCCGAAGTCCGCGAGTACCACTACTTCCACTACCCTCGTCGTGTAGCACTACTTCCTCTACGACCGTCCCGAGAACGACTACTTCCCCTACGAACCGTGAACGACTACTTCCCTTGACATTTGTGAACCGCCTCGAAACACATGCTTCGAAGGTATAACCCCGAGACGACCTTCCGAGAACGAATGTGGGTTGTATGAGATGCCCGTGTTTGCACCATGTCCGAGTTGTTCCTTGCGCGTTCCTCATTGCCCTGTCGTCGACACGTGGGAACCCGGTAACCGGGATCACCCCACCATCTTGCATGGCACGCTCTCCACACTTTCTTTTGCACCGACATCTCAATCGAGTTATCGGAACCGGAATGTTGCTGTGGCACCATTTCCGTTGTCGTTGCCGTGGCACCCTTTTTTGTTTCCGCCACGACGACAAATGCTTCATAATGCTCTTGTTAACATTTTCATAAAATTGCTTAAAACTTGCATATGTCATCCGCATCATGATAACAACAATTAAAATGTTTAAAATGTTGTTTGTTTAAATTTGCTTAAGTGCCATGCTAGAATGATTTATTTCATAACTAAATAACCGTAGCTCCAAATTTATTAAACTTTATATGTAAATGGGGTAGAAAAATGCCTAGTTTAACATGGTGGCATTAATTTGCATGTTTAACAACTCTAAAATTGTGTTCAGGGCATATCAGTTCCAAATCTTAAATATGCATATGGGGTTTTACCGGAATTGTTGTTCGTTGTTTCCGGCCTCATTTAAACTTGCCTAGATGTGTAGTTTACTGTTGCTTCACCTCTTGCCATGTTTAACAACATTTAATATTGTTGTGTTCCTAAACGAGAGAGAACTAAATAATTGATGTGGTGTTTCGTCAATATGCAACCCGTTGCATATTGAGCTCCACTTAATTTGTAGGATTGCTTGTGCACTTTTGCCATGACATGCTTCATTAAACTGGACATGCATCAGACTTGGTTGTGCATCATGCCATGTTTATGTGATGGTTGCTTAATATGTTGTTTGTTTGTTTCCGGGTTGCTTCTCTCGTTAGCTTCGGTTTCGTTCCGGAGTTGTGAGGATTCGTTCGACTACGTCCGTTTGTCTTCTTCATGGACTCGTTCTTCTTCCTTGCGGGATTTCAGGCAAGATCACCATACCCTCGAAATCACTTCTATCTTTGCTTGCTAGATGCTCGCTCTTTTGCTATGTCTATGCTATGATGCCTATCACTTGCTTATCATGCCTCCCATATTGCCATGTCAATCCCCTAACCATCCTTTCCTAGCAAACCGTTGTTTGGCTATGTTACCGCTTTGCTCAGCCCCTCTTATAGCGTTGTTAGTTGCAGGTGAAGATGAAGTTTGTTCCTTGTTGGAACATGGAGATGTTGTTCCTTGTTGGAACATGTTTACTTGTTGGGATATCACAATATATCTTATTTAATTAATGCATCTATATACTTGGTAAAGGGTGGAAGGCTCGGCCTTATGCCTGGTGTTTTGTTCCACTCTTGCGGCCGTAGTTTCCGTCATATCAGTATTATGTTCCCGGATTTTGCGTTCCTTACACGGTTGGGTGATTTATGGGACCCCCTTGACAGTTCGCTTTGAATAAGACTCCTCCGGAAGGCCCAACATTGGTTTTACCATTTGCCACCTAAGCCTTTTCCCTTGGGTTCTGCAGACTCAAGGGTCATCTTTATTTTAACCCCGGGCGGTGCTCCTTTGAGTGTTGGTCCAAGCTGTCGACCGCCGGTGGTACCCGGGGCAACTCTGGGCTCGCCTACGGAAGTTTGGACAATCCGGTGTGCCACGAGAACGAGCAGTGCGTGCGACTCCTATCGGGATTTGTCGGCACATCGGGCGGCTTTGCTGGTCTTGTTTTACCATTGTCGAAATGTCTTGTAGCCGGGATTCCGAGACTGATCGGGTCTTCCCGGTAGAAGGAATATCCTTCGTTGACCGCGAGAGCTTATAATGGGCTAAGTTGGGACACCCCTGCAGGGTATTATCTTTTGAAAGCTGTGCCCGCGGTTATGAGGCAGATGGGAATTTGTTAATGTCCGGTTGTAGAAGACCCGAAGTTGATCTTAATTAAAATATACCAACCGCGTGTGTAACCGTGATGGTCTCTTCTCGGCGGAGTCCGGGAAGTGAACACGGTGTTGGAGTTATGCTTGACGTAGGTTGTTCTAGGATCACTTCTTGATCATAGTTGTTCGACCATGCTTTTGCCTTCTCTTCTCGCTCTCATTTGCGTATGTTAGACACCAGATATGCTAGTCGCTTGCTGCAGCTCCACCTCACTACCTTCTCCTACCTTTAAGCTTAAATAGTCTTGATCTCATGGTGTGAGATTCTTTGAGTCCCGTGACTCACAGATACTTCAAAACCAGTTTGCGGTGCCGATGAAACTGTGCGGGTGGCCACCCGAGCTCAAGGAGGAGCTCGATGAAGATCTTGTTCATTGTGTTGTTTCGTTTCAGTTGATCAGTAGTGGAGCCCAGTTGGGACGATCGGGGATCTGTGTAGCATCTGGGGTAGTCTTCTTTTATTTTGGTTCCGTAGTCGGACCTTGATTGTATCGGTATGAAGTAATGCTTTACTCATGTACTGTGTGAAGTGGCGATTGTAAGCCAACTATGTATCTCTTTCCTTATGTATTACATGGGTTGTGTGAAGATTACCTCACTTGCGACATTGCTTTCAATGCGGTTATGCCTCTAAGTCGTGCCCGACACGTGGGAGATATAGCCACATCGAGGCGTTACAAGTTGGTAATCGAGCCATCCCGACTTAGGAGCCCCCGCTTGATTGTTTCTTTGGCGTTGTTGAGTCTAGAACAAAATGTTTTGAGTCTTAGGATTATATATCGGAGAGTAGGATTCTTTTTACTCCTCGGTCCTTAAATCGCTCTGGTGAGGTCTCTGACGAGAAGTTTTGACTCTTCTCTCCTCAAATTTCACTAAATTTTTTTAGGATCACGCGGGTATCTTGGAATTGTTCCGATGGTTTTGTGGCGAGAACATTGTTCTTGGTGCCTCGACATTTAGGGGTTGTGGCGGTGTCGGGGAGTTGAGCTCCGAGGTGTTGTCGTCACAATTTTATCGTTGCAGATTCTGGAATACGAGCTTTGCCGACATCGAAAATCTCTTTTATGCAGTTGTTGGTGAGATAACCTCGATAACCCAGTACTGGGGCGAGCTCGAGAGTATTGCCATAACTCGTATAACGGATGCTTTTCGAAGGTTGGGGTACATGATTTCCGGAGTTTTCTTGGTTATGTGTTGAAGGATGGATACAACTGGATCTAGGTTTTGTTAGTTTGGGTGATATATTTTGTGTCCCCTGTATCCCCAACACCAGGTTGCATAACCAGAAAGTTTTGGGAGTTTATAGGTGGGAATTCAAGTAGCTCCTAGAATATCTTTCCGACAGATGCATGATATGGGATTGGGTAAATCTCTATCATATGTATTTGTTCCGGCTGATTCTGCAAGCCAAATCCTTTGTTTTGTTTTATTTGTGGTATTTGAGTTGCTTCGATGTCAAGTGTCGATTCCATACCTTTCAAGCGGTGTTCTCATATTTATATGGGAGTACTAATCCTTTTGATCATCGAGATTGTGATGTCAATTCTTTCCAACCGGCGTGCTTCTCTTCAAGTGGATTCGATCATTTCAACATTTGCGAGATCAATTCTAAGTTTTCTCAACGGTGTTTGTTTCATCCGTCCCTAGTTGTCTTTGTTTTCCCGCCCTCCCACCCTTTTCTTCAAGGACTTGTATATTTTAATCAATTATCCATTTATTCATGTGAAGTCTCTTCACTCTTTTCAATCAATGTTCTGATCCAGTGATCCCTCATGAAGATGCTCAACAGCTCCAAGTTCATCATTCTTCATCCTCGTATTCTTTTCCGGTGGATTTAACTCAAGCTTTCAGTGTTGATCATATTCCTTTTCTTGTTGCAAATGCTTTCTCTTGCTGATGCACCTCTTAATCATTCACTTCTCGCTATTCATTTGTTCTGGAGTGTTGAAGATATCTCAGAAGGCTCATCTTTTCATTCCAGATCCGTTCAAGTTATTTTGAGGTTGTTATCTCATTCAAGCCATTTAATTCTCTGGTGCAATCTTTATTTCAAGCAATCGTTCAGCGGTGTTTCTTTTGAGTGGGCCCTAACCCACAGGTCTTTTCGATATCTTACGACTCTTCTAAATTTTCCGGAGCTTCTAAAATTCTTTTCTAAGTTTGACGTAAGAATGGGCTTTCATCAGTCATGGCTTTCTCCAAGATCTTTCAAATTCTTTTCATCGTTGGTTCAACCTTTCTAATTTTCATCCCGGAGTATCTCAACAATTCATGCTGGTGTTTCTCATCGTCATTCTCAACATTTGAAGACCAAAGAAGAGTTTCTCTTAAATCTTGCTCCATTCTCTTCAAGATTCATGGTTCTAGTTTGATGCCGCCCTCTCATAGTTGTTTTCGATTGTGAGAATTCTTTTCACCCATCCGGAGCAATTCAGGAGTCTTTTCAGTTTGATTCTTCTGAGCCCATCATCTCAAAATTATTCATTCCAGCTTTCAGCTCTTGTTCCCCAAATCTTACCGGTGCATCATTCAAGTATTCACTAATCAGTTCATGATCTCTCCGTTCTCATGTATCTAAATTCTCTCAAGTATCTTCGTTCATTTCTAATTCCTTACGGCGATTCGTTCTTTTTCTTCGTTCATTTTCAATTCTTACGGTGGTTCGTTCAAGAGTTCTCTTCCTTCGTTATTATATAGATTCATTCGTTCTTCCCAAATCCTACCGGCGGATCGTTGAAGACCTTCCCAAGTTGAGCAATATCTCTCTTCAATCCTTTTTCAATGAGAATAAGTAGTATGCCTAATCCGTTGCTTGTCATCAATCTAAATTGGTGAAATATACGCATAACATAATTCTTGTTCTTGTTTCATCCAAGTGATTGATTCATTCTTCCGGAGTTCGTAATGGTATCAATTTCTCAGTTCTAAGTTGTTCATCTCTTCTTTCCGGAGTTTGTTCATCATATCACATTCTCGGTCCGAGATGCTTCATCTTTTCTTTCCGGAGTTCAAAGTTTTCTCGGTTATATCATTTCAAAGCTTCATATTATCACTGCAAGGCTTCACCTTGTGTTTTCAACTTCTCTTTCTTTTATCATCCTTTTCTTACCGGAGTTCTTCATGGAGGCTCTACATGGTGCTTCGTCAAGGATTCTTTTCATTCTTCAATTGTTCATCAAGATTTCTCGCGGAGTTAAGATCCGTCAAGCCATACTTCAAAATAAACATGGTGCTCAACACATGTTTTGTTTTGAGGAGTTCAAGCATTCTTCATCTTGCATTCCGAAGTGCAATTCTTTCGACCTTATCTTTTGAGATGGTGTGTGTAGGCCCCCCAGCTCCTTCTTTACGGCACACATCGATTGATATGCCTCTCTAGCCAGGTGTGCCTAGCACAAACACAAGCTTCCCCTCTTCTCTTGCCACCGTCCATGCCTCACTCCCAGCACTCTTTTCATCGTTCTCGTACTCGCACACTCCTTCCCCCTCGATATAGTATGCCTCTCGTACCACCTCCTACATGAATCCCTCTCTCTCTATCCTTCTCTACGTGCCTCATTTGCTTCTAACACACACATGCATGTATACCGATCGATCTCCCAACATATACCTAGATCGACTTTAACTACCCCCCATCGATCGACGTACCTCACAAGTTATGTCTCTCCTTTCTCTAACAAAGGCGATTGATCTTCCTATGTAATTACGTCACCGCTACCACAGCCACATCGTCCCCCTCTTAATTCGTGCATGCCTCCTGACCCGTCTCTCACACGCACGTGCATAGACAACAAGCAACCATCTCCTCTCTTATTGATATTGCGGGCGTGCCCTCCGTTTGTCTAGCAAGCCTATTGAGGGAGTTTCGGACTAGGGGGTGTCCGGATAGCCGAACTATCATCATCGGCCGGACTCCAAGACTATGAAGATACAAGATTGAAGACTTCGTCCCGTGTCCGGATGGGACTTTCCTTGGCGTGGAAGTCAAGCTTGGCGATACGGATATGTAGATCTCCTACCTTTGTAACCGACTTTGTGTAACCCTAGCCCTCTCCGGTGTCTATATAAACTGGACGGCTGTAGTCCATAGGAACAACAATCATACCATAGGCTAGCTTCTAGGGTTTAGCCTCTTTGATCTCGTGGTAGATCCACTCTTGTAACACACATCATCAATATTAATCAAGCAGGACGTAGGGTTTTACCTCCATCAAGAGGGCCCGAACCTGGTAAAACATCGTGCCTTGTCTCCTGTTACCATCCGCCTAGATGCACAGATTCGGGATCCCCTACCGAGATCTGCGGTTTGACACCGACATTGGTGCTTTCATTGAGAGTTCCTCGTGTCGTCACCGATAGGCCCGATGGCTCCTTCGATCATCAACAACGACGCAGTCCGTGGTGAGACCTTTCTCCCAGACAGATCTTCATATTCGGCGACTTTGCTGCGGGCAATTAAGCAGCCATCTGGAGCAGATCGAAGCTTCGCCCTGGCCATCAGGTCAGATTTGGAAGTTTGAACTATACGGCCGATATCCGCTGAGACTTGATCTTGACGGATTCGAGCCGCAGCCAGCGTGCCGCGACTGTTTCGATGGGCATGATCTGGCTCTGCAGCGAGCAGATTGCCACGAGGCCGCACCGACATCCGCTCCGTCCCTTAATCCGGGCGGATTCCCCGATCGAGGGCGAGTGGTCGGACACGCCTCGGGGCTACAATCTCTACAGCGATCGAGCGAACTCCATCCCTGTCCTTTGCGAAGACCTCGACTCCGGTGCGGACTCCTCTCGGACTCGAACCCTCAGCGCCCCGCCAATCGGATCCGATTGGCGCGGTCATGGAGTTCACGGCCGCGGACATCTTTCAGCACTTGCCCTTTGGCGACATCCTGAATTCACTAAAGTCTCTCTCTTTATCCGGAGAGCCCTGGCCGGACCATGGTAAGGAAGGTTGGGATACGGACGACAAAGAAATTCAACGCCCACCCACCACCCACTTCGTAGCCACTGTCGATAGCCTACACAACATGCTCGATTTCGACTCCGAAGACATCGACGGTATGGACGACGATGTAGGAGACAACAATGAACCAGCGCCTATAGGATGCTGGACAACCTCATCCCATGATGTATACATGGTGGATACACCTAAAGGAAATGAAGACGAGGAGCAGCGGGCGCACGAAGGATAAATCCCTCGAAAAGCAGTCAAAGCGGCAGCGTAAGCGCCGAACAAAGTCCGCCTCAACAAAGACCCAGCCATAGAGCGGGGCGAACCGGTGGACAACGAACAAGCTATCGAGCAATCGGTCGAACAAGACAACTTGGATAAACAATCTGTCCCCGGCAAAGACAACAGTCCGGACGATCTCACGCCGGACAAACTATTGGAGCAAAATGACCTCGAGAAAAGGCAAATCGCCGCTGCGGCGTAGCCTGAAAAAGCAAGCGGAAGCTCAAAACAGCGGAAGATGCACTCAGGATCAGATGGAGGAAAGTATCCAGCACCGTAGACAAGTACGGCGACAGTCGCCGAACAAAGAGCTACCCGAAAAGAAAGCTACTGCCCGAATTCGACGAGGAGGCCTTAGAGCCCCCACAATTAAAAAATAAGAAGGCCACCCGGTCGGTTGGACGACCCCACGTCAAAAAGAGAGCGGTGAATGGCGCCGCACACAAGCCAATATGTGATCCGCATAAGGATTCACATCAAAAGGATGGCCCAGTTAGGTCCATCTATGGGCCAAGAAAGCAGGCTCGTCAAAGCAATGCAATCGCCAAAATTCGAAGATCACGGCACACCCAAATATAGAGGCGCACACCCCTATGTTTTACCGATGAGGTGCTGGATCATGAATTTCGATGGGATTCAACCCGTAAACATAGAGGCATCTGACGGAACAACAGACCACAGAGTGCGGATCGAGGATTACATCCTCCACATACACATGGCTAGAGGAGACGATCTCCACGCCATAAAATACTTACCCCATAAACTCAAAGGGCCAGCTCGGCATTGGCTTAAAAGCCTCCTCGAAAATACCATTGGAAGCTGGGGAGAGCTCGAGGATGCATTTCGGGCAAATTTTCAGGGAAATTATGTCCGCCCTCCGGATGCAGACGATCTAAGTCACATAACTCAACAGCCCGGAGAGTCAGCTCGGAAATTCTGGAACATGTTCCTTACTAAAAAGAACCAAATAGTTGACTGTCCGGACGCCGAAGCCTTAGCAGCTTTCAAACACAACGTCCGAGACAAATGGCTCGCCAGACACCTCGGCTAAGAAAAGCCAAGAACAATGGCCGCATTAACAAGCCTCATGACCCGCTTTTGCGCGGGAGAGGACAGCTGGCTGGCTAGATGCAGCACCAGCGACCCGAGTACATCCGCAATCAGGGATGGGAATGGGAAATCACGACGCATAAAAGATCAGCGCCGGAATAAGGAAAATGGCCCAAATAGTACGGCGGTCAACGCCGGATTCAAAAGCTCTCGGCCGAACAACAAAACACTACCCCTAAAGGATAACAGTGACGAGTTATCCAACCTAAACAAGATTCTGGATAGATTGTGTCAAATACATGGTACCTCCGGGAAGCCTGCAAACCATACCCACAGAGATTGTTGGGTCTTCAAGCAGTCCGGCCGACTTAACGCCGAACACAAGGGGCTCGACACACCAAGTGAAAGGGACGAAACCCAAAATCACCACAAGCAGAGCCTCGGAAAACAAAAAGCTTTCCCACAGGAGATCAAAACAGTAAACTCACTTCACGTGATCAAAGGAAAAACAAAGTGGCGCCCCTAAAAGCGCGCCGCTGCCGGTTGTCAAAACCAATCACCTTCGACCATCGGGACTATTCCGATAATATCCGGACGCAGGATGGACTGCCTTGATCTTGGATCCTATGATCGACGGATTCAATTTACACATGTCCTCATGGATGGCGGCGATGACATAAACCTGATATATCAGGACACAATCCGCAGGATGGGGATAAACCAACCAAAATTCACCGTAGCAACACCTCCTTTAAAGGAGTCTTGCCAGCCCATCGCCCTTTGCACGGGCTCCATACTGCTAGAAGTTGTGTTTGGTTCATCCGACAACTTCCGTCGCGAAAGGTTACTCTTCCATGTCGCCCCGTTTAAAAGTAGCCATCAAGCACGATTGGGACGCGAAGCTTTCGCCCGCTTTAACGCAATACCGCATTATGCATCTCTAACACTTAAAATGCCCGGTCCACACGGCATCATCTCGTTAAAAGGAAGTATTAAGTGTTACTCGAGCACGGAAGAAGGGGAGACTGCATCGACAGCTCCACAGCTATCCGGCTCCACTAGGCAAAGAACCTGAAATTGGTCATTCAAACCCCGGACTTGGCTAGATGAGTCCGGCGCCTACTAGCGGCATACCCCATACGAGGGGCTACATGCATGTATAACAAGAGACAATAGAGGTCAATTTTATTCTTCGAACCGTACTCTGTTCATTTAATATTAATACATCTTTCGCACGATCCTTCTTCTTTCAAACTAAGTTCCTCTCTTTTACAGATGAACAACGTGCTACACCCGTCCAGGATACGGCACAACGGAGACACAGGCGCAGATGTGCAGCAGGGACCCGTTGCAAGGATTCTTTTCAGATTAAGACCCTGCATAAACCTTTTTTCACTGTCTCTTGTTGATATACATTCCCCCGGTTCCTTAATATAACCGAGGAGGAGGCTGGTGCTTTGGCATTGGCCGCACCGGAATTTTTGCGCGTACCTGGACACAAGGGGCTTAGGGCATTATTTTGCCCATTTTCATAAAGACCGAATACCTTAGGGAGTATTCGGCGTCTTGAGTTAGGCCTTATATGCATCAGCTCCGAATCATGTCTTTGGTCAAATGTTGGGTTGCCCGGCTCCTGTGTTTTGCTGCCTTACATTCCGTTTTCACGGCTAACGCGGCACCAGGAGAACTACTGCGATTGTGCCCCGGTTCGGCCGGGCGAGCACCTTAGTAGAGAAAGCCGAAAACTGACTGTCATGATATAGCGAGAGACTGGTCAACCACTCGATGACTAACAGGAATGTTTAGGATTCCTCCGCATTAACGAAGGACCAGTTTTGGTCAGGCACATCGCACCCGAATTCGGGAGAGTGCGGTGCCCGTGGGCTATATAGTAGCCCCACCCTCGAACTCCTATGGCTAAGTGAAAGTGATAAAGCATTATAGTCCGGTTGCCTGGTTTGCTCGCTATCACCTCCTTAACAGGACCAAGGCGTTGGATTAAGTGTGAAAAAGCGCCTTTTTTGCAAACACCCCGCACTATGTGCGTGGGGGCTGAAACCAAGGACTGCCATCTTTCAGTTATATACACATATACATAAGCGGCCGCACATGGAGTAGTTTACTACTTGAGCGCACAAGTATAAAAAGCACTTATGTTACATTGAAACATTGTTTTCACAAATCATACATGTCATTTAAACATAATATCCTTGAGCACTGCGTCTCTATTAAGCGGCGCTGGCGGGACTTCTTCAAAGTAGTGCTCGGCGGTACTCGACCTCTGTCTCGAATCTTGGGATGCAACGTCGATGGACTTCATCTCTGCCCAAGAAGTCTTGACACGGGCAAGAGCCATCGCGCTCCCTCAATACATGCCGATCGCTTCATTGCGTCGACGCACCGCACCAAGAAACTGCTGCACTAAACCAAAATAGCTCTTCGGCTGGGGTCCGTCCGGCCACAAGTGAGTCAAGACATGCTTCATGGCAAATCCGGACAATCGATTCAGCTCGGCCCATTCGGCCAACCGATCGGTCAGCGGCAGAGGACGCTCCGGACTATGGAATTGCGACCAATATAGCTCTTCCTTACATGCCCTTACGGCCCGGAAGTGCTCAACGCGTCCTGGCGCTTCGCCGCCAAGTCGAGATAAGCATCCTCTGAACTCCACAATTTATCCAACTAAGCATACTTTGGATCTGTATATTTCCTCCGCAGCAGAAACGGTTTTCCAGCCGCAATTGCCCCGGTCGACTCAGCTCCTCCTTGGCAGCTCTCAAAGCCGATTGGGCATTCTTGGATTCGCGGCGGCCTTCTTTAAACCCTCTTGTTCCGCAGCGTTCCTTTTCAAGAACCGCGCAGCGTCGGTAGTATTCCTTAACTTTTGGCCATATCGGCCATCTCCTCCTTGCTTGGCGGTGAGCAGCCCGTTCAGCTTCTAGCTCTTCGCCGCCTTCTGACGCATTACTAATTCTGGCTTGCTCTTTCGCTCGGGCGAGTTCTGCCCGCAGCTCCTCCACGGCAGCAGCACCATCTGCATTAAGCATACAAACAGTAAGACATGGGCGTCAAGATCCCTTACAAGGTGTCCGCATAGAGGTCGCATACCTTGTGACTCGTCAAACCGTTTATTGACCAGCGCGATGTCCGCATCCGCCTCGTCAAGTTGCCGCTTTAGTTCGGTATATTCATCAGTCCGGCTGGCCTCCGGACGCCCCGCCACCTGTTTAGGAGCGGCGATATGTTATAACTGAGAATTTGATCCTCGGCACGTTGTCAATTTTGACAACATACCGAGTCTCAGGGGCTACTATCTATACAGTGCACATTTTTATATGCATAAACTGTCAGAAGGTACATTATTTTCTGTGTACCTCAAACCCCGTCAGTAAGCTTGGCTTCATGCGATCCGCTCTCTGCGGATGCAATTATTTCAATCACCGTACCCATTAGAGCACCGTGATCTTCTGAGATAGCCGCTCGCCCGAGCAGATCCTTCAGCTCCTCCGACCGCACACCACTTGGCGCCGGACCTTCCGGCCTCGCCGGACTTGGGGGAACCCTCCGCGACGACACCTCCGGGTCGTCCGCTTCACATGAGGGTGCGACAGGTGGAGGCGTTTCGCTCTCCATCATCTCCGGAAGAAGATCCCCCGAAGACGAGCTCTGCTGAGAAGGGCTGAGGTCTGAACTACAAGGTACAATTTCGGTTATCTTCATAACAAATACAGGGATGTTCCTTATTTACAAGACCCCTTCTTTTTTTACATATGGCTCGCTGGAGGGCTAATCCCCTTGTGGAAATAATGCGGCTGGGTTACTTCCCAGCACCGGACTCTCTGCCGAAGATTCCTTCCCCCTCTTTGAGGCCTTGACCTCCGGATCTTCCGAAGCGGTCCTCTTCTCTCCTCGGAAGGTGGGACTCTTAATCCCTCCTTCCTTGATATCCTCCTTCGCAGAGGCGGTTGCTTCCCCGCTCCCCCTTCGCCTTCTTCAAAAGGCGCGACCTTCAACATCTTGGTCAACATGGGATCCGGCGTGGTCTCTGGGAGGGGAGTCGGACACCTTATTAACTTTGCCTTGGCTATCCACTCCTGTTCAAGAAACGGCTCCTTCAAAGGGCATATATATATGAAATAAATGAATGAACAGCTTGTCCGGTTACAGGACTACTTACTTGAGTATCTGGGCGATTGCAGCTTAGTCCTGCGTCCTCGGTCAAGTCCGGACACTTCTCTTGTGATCCGAAGAACAATTTATACATCTCCACAGGCGTCGTGCCCATAAAATTTTGGAGGCTCGTGGTCCCTCGGTTGAATTCCCACAGGCGGAGGCGGCGTTCTTGAGGCTGAAGGCGCCAGATCACCATAACCTGCGCCACTACAACCAGATTGATCCCTCTTTCCTGGAGATC
The DNA here is from genome assembly GCA_021605205.1 of Aegilops longissima. Classification (NCBI taxonomy): domain Eukaryota; kingdom Viridiplantae; phylum Streptophyta; class Magnoliopsida; order Poales; family Poaceae; genus Aegilops; species Aegilops longissima. Next base: position 666,814,553 of record CM038682.1, on the reverse strand, counting down.
TCGAATACGGCCCTGCAGCAGGGGAATGTCCTTGGACGGCCCCCAGTCGAGCCCCTTGTTGACCCATGATGCCAGCCGCTGTGGTGGACCTGAGCGGAAGGCAGGGAGCACAACCCATTTGGTGTCCCTGGGAGCGGTGATATAAAACCACTCCCGTTGCGAACCAAGATCCTCTTGAAAAGAGCCCTCGGTCCACGGAGCATCATCACATTTGCTTATGACCGCCCCTCCGCACTCCGCTTGCTGTCCCTTGATCATCTTTGGCTCCACCTTGAAGGTCTTGAGCCACAATCCAAAGTGGGGGGTAATATGGAGGAAGGCCTCACATACGACAATGAATGACGAGATATGGAGGATGGTCTCCGGATTCAAGTCATGGAAATCAAGCCCATAATAAAACATGAGCCCCCGCACGAAGGGATCTGTCGGGAAGCCTAAACCCCGAAGGAAGTGGGACACGAACACCACGTTCTCGCCGGGCTCAGGAGTGAGAATGACCTGCCCTAGAGCAGGTAGCCTATGCGAAATCTCGCCGGTCAGATACCTAGCGTCTCGCAGCTTTAGCACATCTTCTTCTGTGACGGAGGAAGACATCCATCGGCCGTGCTGATCGAAGCCGGACATCGTCGAAAGTCCGAAGCGCCTGAATCTGAAGCTTTGGGTGTTGGAACTCGAAGCGTGAGGCAGAACTCGATGGAGGGTGTAAAAAGAAGAGGGCCTTGGTCTCATTATAAAGAGGTTGAATATCAAGAGCCCACCCCATGGTCGATTAGGACTCGCCTTTGATAGAGGAGGCGTGCCAACGGGCATGGTTGGGTTACCCATGTTCGTATTGATGAGAATCCCGGAATAAGGGGGGCACGATCTATGCTTTGATAAGGCGTGCCAGGGAAACCGCCTCGCTAAGCACGCTGAGGTGGAGCAGTAAAAAACGATTCATATAAAGGCATGGCAGTGGTGTGATGTCACGTCGCGGAATACGTGAGCAGATCTGTGCAAAAATTATTCTCTCTACGGTGTTATGTGGAACTTGTTTTGCAGAGCCGGACACTATCCTGGTGTTCACAATCTTCTATAAATTATTCAGAGGAATAACCCGCCTTGCAAAGCCGAAGACAACATGCGCGCAGGACTCGTCGTCATTGAAGCCTGGTTCAGGGGCTACTGAGGGAGTTCCGGACTAGGGGGTGTCCGGATGGCCGAACTATCATCATCGGCCGGACTCCAAGACTATGAAGATACAAGATTGAAGACTTCGTCCCGTGTCCGGATGAGACTTTCCTCGGCGTGGAAGGCAAGCTTGGCGATACGGATATGTAGATCTCCTACCTTTGTAACCGACTTTGTGTAACCCTAGCCCTCTCCGGTGTCTATATAATCCGGACGGCTGTAGTCCATAGGAACAAAAATCATACCATAGGCTAGCTTCTAGGGTTTAGCCTCTTTGATCTCGTGGTAGATCCACTCTTGTAACACACATCATCAATATTAATCAAGCAGGACGTAGGGTTTTACCTCCATCAAGAGGGCCCGAACCTGGGTAAAACATCATGCCCCTTGTCTCCTGTTACCATCCGCCTAGACGCACAGTTCGGGACCCCCTTCCCGAGATCTGCCGGTTTTGACACCGACACCTATCCCACCATTTGCTAGAAGCAACTCCACTACCACCCCCTCCAACACTCTAGCTCTGTCTCTCTCCCAACCTTATTCCTCTCCTGCACATATGCATGGATGCCGATCGATCTCCCTTAATACATGAGGCAGATCGATCTCCTTAATACATGAGGTAGGCCTCTCTCCTCCTCCACACATATACCAGCCATCGTACCTCTATAGTTAATTGGGCCTCCCTCTTCCCCCACCACACACCGATAGTCGAGCGCTGCAGGTAGGTATCCATGCCACAAAGACAAACTGCACATGTCCCATCTCATGTTCCAGTAGGCCAGCCACTCTATATATTTGACGTGGGCACACACAAATTCGATGGCACTCTTTATCGATCGCGCACGCACACACACACACATCATCATCCCTCTCTTCGATTCTATGGACACGTCAAGCCGATGATACCTCCACTCTCTTATCGTGGATCGCCCCCTCTATATATATGTTATATCCAGGACTATATTTCACACACATTGCATATGTTACATTTTTTGATTGATCCCCCCCCCCCCAAAAAAAACTCTCAAGAACCCACACACTATATATATCTCTCTAGGTTTGTATCTCTCTCACACAACCCCACGTAGGTGGTGTACGTATACAAGAAGAGAATAGGTTCACCGTGCACGCACTCATGCTTGGTGCCCAGCCACACCCGCGCGGGTACACGGTGGAGCTCATTTATTTACGAAATGGCAGCCCACGTGCTAATTTGAACACCTGTAGCGGTTGTTTACCTAGGGAGGTCGTGTACCACGCGTGCACGAAACAAAGTTCGACTTGACGCGTTGCCCCGTTATTTTTAAATAAAGTTATAGCGCTCAATGGCACGTACACAGAATATAAAACAATTTTTATGGAGAAAAAGGTAGTCCGCTCACTATATACAATGGAGCCTTCCTGCCTGGTTTGTCACTCTTCAGAGTATCTCACAAAAGGTTGCGGTGCCTCTCTCTCTCTCACCGTTGGTCACTGATCCGGTCGCGTCCCGTCCACCAAGGGAAAGGGAGTGCGGTGGCCTCTCTCTCTCTCTCTCTCTCTCAACGTTGGTCACTGATCCGGCCGCATCCGATCCGTCAGGGGAAAGGGAGGAAGTGCATCGTTTCTCCGTTTGACGGTGCCGAGGCAGCACGTCCCAATCTGCCGTACACGTCGTTCTCTCTGACCAAGCTCCGGCGCGGCAGGGCCGATGCCACCTGCTCGCAGATTCTGCCCGCCGCCGCTCACGTAGTTACATCCCGACGACCTCCAGGTATCCCCTCCGGCCTTGCTCCACTGCCCGTCTTCCCACGTCGCTGCATGTAGATCTTCCATAGTTCTTTGCCCAAAACGTAGCTCGTCCGGCGTACTTTCCATATTGCATTCTCGTCCTCACACCGTTTTAGACAAACACAACCGTGTTGTTATCTTCCCTTAGGACAAGGAATATGCTTCTTTTTGTCGTCGCATGTGTCATCATTGTTATTGGCGATAATTGTTTCCTTTCTACCTCTTTTTTGAAAACAGGGCTATCCATTTCACCTCGTTGCTATTGCGACCTTTTGGTGAACTGCACAAATCACTTTTTTTCTTAAGAGTGTTTTGTGCAGTTGTACTAAAATGTCACACGGGCAACGTCTCTACATTTCAGTGCGACTGCACAAAGGGAGATTGGTTTTGCTCTATCCTCCTCATGCAAATCCGAGCCTAATCTTCTCCAACTAGCTAGTCTTAAGAGAGACTGCAAAGGTGACCGGCTTCTATTTGTGTGTTTATTGTTTCATCAGCAGTACTCTTTTATCGTAATCACACTTAATATCTTTGGAACAGGGACGCTCAGCTCTATATTAGTGGAACTTCACAAAATGATCGGAATGTTGCATGCTCTAGACAGCTACTTTTTTCCCAACATGCCTTGTTGATTCAGATAGAGCTGGGGGGACGTTGCTGCCAATGAAAGCACGGATCAATTTTAATTTAACACCTTCTCACAACTCTGTCTTCAGTTGTGATGTAATTATTAGCTCTGATCTGCTAATAATTGACATGCATTAGCAAGGAAGTTAGTTTTTTATTGTTTCCGAAAGAGCATCGATGGCAAGACATGCGAAACAAAAGCTGAAAGCTCACAGCATTGTACAATTTCATGTCGCTTGAAAATTATTTGTATAGTACTTCAATTATGTAAACAAATGATGGAAGATTGATAGCATTGCCAGAAGCCTCTTCATCATCCGGGTCCATGTGCCATGCACAAAATTATACTCCTTCATTCCTAAATATTTGTGTTTTTACAAATTTCAAACGGGCATATTCTAGAGTGTAGATTCACTCATTTTCTTCGTATGTGTACTCCCTCCGTTCCTAAATATTCTATTCATCTTTCTAGAGATTTCAACAAGTGACTACATACGGAGCAAAATGAGTGAATCTACACTCTAAAATATGTCTATATACATCCGTATGTGCCAGTCCATTTGAAATCTCTAAAAAGACAAATATTTGAGTAGTCACTCGTTGAAATCTCTAGAAAGACAAATACTCCGGAGTATATTTAAGAACCGAGGGGGTAGTGCACAACCGCATGGGAGACTCAGCCCGGTCGTTGCGCCGCATTAATAGTGAGTAATGAGCAGTCAAATTATAAGCCTCACCTTTCCCACTGTAAGTTACTTCGAAGAAGCAACCATCAATACGCTCTTCTTTGAATCCGCTCATACTACTCCATCCGTCACTGTTTATACAACACGCTTCAGAAAAAACAAAAAAAAATATGTGGGACCAAGGCGACTAGCGATCGGCCTGAAAAATAGCATTGGTAGTTATAGCACGGCGTCTATTACTAGAGGGAATAATGCGTACACACATGCATGCAGTGCTTCCACCCCGGGTACACACATGCATGCACTTACTCCACTCCGTAGTACATGGAGAGAAAATTGTGGACTTGATTGCGGTTACCACACCCTAATTAATTGAGCATTAAACCAAACGCGTCTAAAGTCTCTCTGGTGGTGGAAATGCATTGAGAGAAATGCATCATAATGAAGCATGCCCTGTAAACTGTGACGGAGGGAGGAGTAGTATGAAGGTGCAAAACCAAGTAAGCGTATGGCCAGTCGGTCAATGCACCTCCTCTTGGCATATCACTAACATGTGGGACAGGAGTGTGAGCAAACCGATCTCAATTGACGGCAAAGAGCCAACCCACCGTTCCTTGAGAGAGACGAGGAGCAAGAACACACAGACGGGCTTGCACGGAAGCCAAGATATATTCGAGCATGGTTGGTTGATCGATATCATTCATTACATGTTGGGCTGCCGTTTTCCGCCCTTCTCCGGGATAAACGTGTACTTTATCAGACATAAAAAAAAGAGTACAGACGCTCCACCAAGCGGTTCTAGTAGTAGTACTACTCGTACTACTGCGCTTGGCTCTTCGCCTCTTCCTGAAGTCGAACAATGATGGTACTCCGCATGTTTGGTACCACAGTGTATTCCTCTGACAATCTGACATCGAATGGACTGATGCATGTCCACCGAGGGTAGGTTGCATTAGTCAAAAGGCGTAAGCGAGCTTCACCTTGTCCTGCAAGCTTCTCCTCATTCTGCGAGTTGATGGGACACACCAAAAAGTCAGTGGACTTCATAATACGCTCATTGCGCTCAATATATATATATATATATATATTTCGGTGTTTATACGGTAACTAGCACACCTGACTGAGTATGTGTGTGCATGCACGTGTAGGTTGAGCACTTGAGCATGACCGTGTGTGTTCCGTCGTGTTCTCGGACATGCATGCATTAGGGCGTCGCGCGCGTTTTTGCGTCCATGTGTACGTGTGACTGTTTCATACCTGTAGGGGGAGTACGTGTAGGGGCCACTAAGGAGCAGTCAAATCACACAGTAAGTTAGTCGGAAGAAGCAACCATCATTTCACTCTTGAATGACACGTACGCAATATAAAATGGTTGATATGGAGAGGAAAAGAAAACCACTATATATACACTAGCAGGAGCCTAAGCTACAAGCCTGCTTGCTTAGGTTGCTCTGTTCACAAGCATAGAACGACGGGCCTGATCCCGCAGCTGGGGGAAGGGAACAATGTTCTGCGTAGACGCGGTCGACATCGGCGAGGGAGAAAACGCACAGTCGGTGCGTCCCAATCGGGGGTCACCGCGGTATGGGACGATGCCGCGTCCCAACCGCCCTTCTAGCTACAGCCTGACGTCCCAGGTAGTCCATCTTCCTTTTGGAGCCGCCTTGCTCCACTACTGTAGCTCCATCTCCATGTCGATCTTTCTCTATTTCTACCGGCTTCTACTTGTGATGAGTTTATGTCTCATGAACTAGTGCCAGTACTATTATTCTAATCACACTTCTTCAATATCTTTGCCATCAGGGATGCTCAGGTCGATTTTAGTGGAACTACACAAAAGCATCGTATGATCCAAGGGTGCCTACCTGTCTTTCCTTCGACAGGTTCTACCTGGCTAGGAAATTAAATCATGTTTAGGGTTTAGGGTTTAAGTCGTAGTGACCCCATCAGTAGTTTTTCTTTCGTACACACTTTCAAAACTTTTTTCTTTAGTTGTGAAGTAAATATTGGCTATGATCTGTGAATCATTGAGATGCATCAGCATGCGTGTTAGTTTTCCTTTGTATTTGATGGAATGTTGTAACGGGGCAACCTTGGAATAGGAATCAAAATGGAGTGGAAAGTTTCCGTTTTTCCGGAGAAAAAATGGAAACGGAGAGAAACCAACGTTTCGTTTCGTTGGATCGCGCCATCGAGCTAAACCAACGTTTAAATCACGTCTGTCGTGTACGTCTCTCACCCTCCTCCATGGCTCGACCCCACACGGTCGCTGGGCATGCCACTCACCGCAAACCGAGTATACGATAACTTTCCCGCCTGCTTGTCGATGGATCGCGCTATGGAATACTAGCACTACTGTAAGAGATTGACGAGTTGGGGGAGGACAGCTAGCTGTAGCACGGACTCCCAAGAACTTTTTGCATGCATGTTGTAGCAGGCTATTGCGACCTTTGAACGCGGAGCAGCCGGGTGCACCCGGAAGCAGCGCGGGCGACGCTCTCTCGGCTGGCGCGCCGCTTCAATGCCGGCGCCAGTGAGAGGTCGCGTCCGCTCTGGCCGGGCATGGATGCGGCACTGACCGTTTCGGGCGGGAAGCATGCGCGGGTGATGAAGAGGGCTCGGGTTGGTCAGGACAGGCCGTGGCAGCGGTCCGGACGTGCGCAAACAAGAGATGTTGTACGTTAATATTGCTGCGTATAAAATTAACAACTTAAATAATGTGCCAGTTGGACAAATATGATTGGAGATGGAGATGGAAATGGAAGTTTATGTAAACACGGATATGCATGTCTATGTCTATGTGTGTGTGCGCGATGACTCCCGCGACCTGGAAGCGGGGGCGTGTTTTTGATCGAGTTTTCTTTCTTCGTACATTATAAAATCAGTTTGTCTAATCCACAAGTATATAATGTAGCAACAAGAAATAAAAAAAACTAGGAAAAAAATAGACCACAAACAGAGTGGACATCAACTTAGATGTGACATAACTATGTCACATCTAGATGTGTCCTAGACAAACCCTTAAAAAATTGTCCGCCAGTTTTCGTTTCTTTTTTCTGGGAACGCGCGTATTCTATTTAAAACCACTGCTATGGAGAGATTTTTTTACTCCATTATAGCCTCTTGTTTGATAGAGTTTCTCGCGTCTCGCTCTCTCACCCTCTCCATATCAAAACAAGATGACAGTGTCCACTCTATCTCTCTCCTCACCGGTGGTCACAGATCCGGCCGAATCCCGTCCGCTGCGGAGGGGAGGAGGTGCAGCGTTGACGTTGTCACCGTCGGCGACGGAGGAAGCCTGAGGCACACCGTCCTCTCGGAGTCGGTGCTGGCACGGACGAAAATCCTCCGCGCCCTTGTTCGCTGCCGTCGTGTGGGCAGATCCCGCCCGCCCGCCTAAAGGACATCTCGCCCACCTGAGGTACTGGTCCAGCTCCCTAGGTTGCTGCGTGCGGGTTTTCTTCTATGTGACTACTCCCCAGCTCCCCATGCATAGTAGCTAGGGTTCGTCGGCTGGTCCAACATCACCTACTAGTACTATTATAGAGGAAATGCCACTCGAAAAGTTGTCCTGATTTATGCCTCGGTGGAGGTATATACATGTTGTTTTGACAAAAAGTACATGGTGGTTGTGCGGTCATTGTCCATATGGTGGTAGTACTTTTCATTAATTCTTATTGACAATTGAGATGTCGTTGCTAACCCTTTTTTATAATTTTGGAAACAACGATGCGTGTCTCCATACCCGGGCATGTCTTCCTCAATTTTAGTGGAACTACACAAAATTGGATGGCCATTGTTGTTCCGCCTCACTATCCTCTGCCACGTGGTTCTTCCTTCCTTGAGCTTGATTACTGAGAAGAAACAGACCACAGTGAGGATTTGTCGAACTTCATAGGTGCCTCACCCAAACTTGATGCCAAATGGATGATGCATCACCATGATGACCTATCTATGCTCATGGTTGCGCCTCATGGTTGCGTCGGCTGGTGAAGCTGATCGATTTTCAATGAAAAACAAGTTGTCTTCCATCAGTGCTCTTTGCTTGTTACGCACAAAGATGATATCCTTCATCAGTTCACCTTGGTTGCGTTGGAGAAGCAGTCGTCTTTCACGTTGGTGCAATTTTATCACACAATTGGCTATGAAGCAAATGTTTCCTCGAAGAAGGATCGACGTTGGTACTAAGAGCATAAGTTTTGTATTGATTTCTAAGCCTTCTCACAACTTTGTCTCCAGCTCCCCTGTAATTTTATTTGTCCAACTATTAACTTTGATTTAAAAAATGGTGTGGACTAAAAACCCGGATGGACGTAGTAGCCCTCCATTTTTATTTACTCTGCATATTAGATTTGACTAAAGTCAAACTTTGTAATACTCTCAAACCTTTCTGATAATTGTAATTAAAATTCCTTATTTGTACACACTCTCACATGTTTCTGATAATTTGGCGCATGTGTGGTTGTTCACTTAAGGGAGGGTAGTGTACCACACGTGAAGGACAGGAAGTGCGACCAGGACGCGTGGGCGTGGATCGTTAGTTCATCGGAAGTAGTACTAGTTTTCTTCACTGTACATTAAATAAAGAGTTTCGTTTCGTACTTACACAATTTAAAACGATTGTTATGGAGAGAATAAGAAAACCACTCCACTAGATATTAGTCGTATACACGAGAGTACTATATGAACGCAGCTTAATTGAATTCGTGCACCTGCCTTTGGATTTATGACAGGTGGGCCCAAAATGTGGCTGGCTCACACGTCATACAGTGCAAAAGCAAAAAGTGAAGGCACCGGAGCTCAGTCCGTACTACAGTAGTATATATATAAGCGGGAGCCTCATCGCTTGTTCGCTAGGGTTTGCACTCTCCACACGCCGCCAAGACTACATATATGTTACACGCTGGAAGCTCAAAGATTCATTTGCTAGGGTTTGCTATATTCACAGTCTCTCACCTCTCTTCACCGATCTAAACAAGACTGTGTTGGCCTCTTTTATCTCACTCCCCTCACAGCCTGGTGAAGGAGGCGTCCGTATCCCGTCAGACCGGAAGGGAGGAGGTGCAACGTTCACTCTATCGCCTTGGCGAGGGAGGCAATCCACTGCCGGCTGCGCTGTTCTCTTTCACCCAAGACTGTAAGGGAGGGCCACCGACCCCTTCTTCCTCGCTGTCGTGACGTGGTGTGGGCAGATCCGGCCTCCGCCAAGACGCCTTGCCACATCCCGACGACCCTAAGGTATAAGTTTCTTTGAAACCGTCGTTGCTCTAGCTACATGTGGATCTTTTTTGATATGTAGTCGAATCTAGGTCTTAGTTCAAAGAGGAAAGAAGGGTGCGGTGGGCTGGAGCAAGAATCTAGGACGTGGTTCAATGAGGAAAGGAGGGGCGGAAAGTAGTATGGACTGGCTATCCAACCGCTTTGTAGGTCGAAAAGGGAAAAATGGGGTAACCCAGTACACACATCTGTAAGGAACCGATCTCTTTGTTGAAAAGGGAAAGAAACTGGGGAGTCGGGTAGTTTGTGCAGGACTAGATTTGCTGCCCTCACATAGGAAGAAGGTTCAAAGAGAGCAAATATGGGACCAGCGCATATATGATGCTTGGCTACATACTCTGCATCACCCATTTATACGTGTGGACGCACATGGTGCTGACATGTCCCATACAGCTATTTTGCTGTTGTTAATCTAAGAATGCCACCGGAAAATTGAAGCAATGCCACTGTTAAAAGTAAATTACATTTTTTAAAGAATGTTGTTTCAAGAGAATGTCTCTGCTAATATGAATCAAGGCAACCATTTTAGAAATGCTGCTGTCCTACTTTGTTTTCCATCCAAGATAAGTTAGATGCTTCTTTCTGTCTCCGTTTGTTTCATCCTCCTTTATCGGCAAGTAATTGTTTCCTTTTTTGCCTTTGTTAAAACAGGGGTATCGATTCAACTTGTTGCTATTGCGACATTTTGCTTCGCTACTCGAAACACTTTTGTTTTAAGAGTGTTTTGTGAAGTTCAACTTGAATGTCACACCGGTGACTTTGCTTAATTTTGGTGGAACTGCACAAAAGGAGACCGAGATTTGTTTCCAATCTTCGTGGTGAGTTGTTTCAAATCTTGGTCTCAACCACATGATGTGCAGTGTGCTTTGAGATGTTTTGCTACTTGTTTTGGTACTGTTTTAAATAAATGTTGAATTGAAGCTATTGTATTGCTGTCTTTTCCCATTAAGTAATGAACAAAAATGGGACCAACCCAGACATGATGTTTGTTGCTTTGTTACAACAAATTCAGCATCACCCCCTTTATAAGCCAGTAATTGATGCCACTCTCAGAATTAGCTACTTAATCTTATTTCAAAACTGCAACACTTGTTAGGGATTGGCGGGATTACCATTTTTGTGGCCGCATGTTTCATCCTCCTTTATTAGCCAGTAATTGATTCCTTTTTTGCCTCTGTTTAAACAGGGATATCTATTCAACTTGTTGCTATTGCGACATTTTGCTTCGCTACACGAAATACTTTGCTTGATTTCAGTGCAACTGCACAAAACAAGATTGGATTTCCTATTCGTGTTGGCAGATTCGTATTTTATCTTGTCTGTCTCAAGAAAGGTCAGTACAGGCCTTCACCCACATGATTGTGCAGTGTGCTTTGAGATGTTGTGCTACTTGTATTGGTACTGTTTTAAATAAATGTTGAATTGAAGCTATTGTATTGCTGTCTTTTCCCATTAAGTAGTGAACAAAAATGGGACCAACCCAGACATGATGCTTGTTGCTTTGTTACAACAAACTGTGCGTCACCCCCTTTATAAGTAGATGGAAGCACATACTGTTGTTGCGCCCACTCTCCCTGGAACTGTTTATGCTTTTCGTTAATCTAATGCCGTTGGTAAAATTAAGCAATGCCACTCTCAGAATTAATTAACTACTGAATCTTAGTTCAAAACTGCAACACTTGTTAGGAATGGTACTATCCTGCTTTGTACTTCTTTCTATATGTTCAACCAAGGTATTGTTAAGATAATGTCTCTGTTAAAATGAATCAGTTGCATTGTTTTAGAAATGGTACTTTTCTGCTTTGTCGTTCTTTATACATGTTGAAAGAAGGCATTGTTAAGATAATGTCTCAGTCAATATGAATGAATCACACTGATGGAGAATTGCTACTCTCCTGCTTTGTTTCCCATTAAGATAAAGTAGATCAGTAGATGTTTTTTTCTGGGAGTACAAGTCATCAACCGTTATTTCTTAGTAATTGTTTCCCTTATACCTATTGTTGCTTACAGGGATATCAAAATTAAAGCTCGGTTTTATTCCGACATCGATTTTAGTTGAACTGCACAAAAGGAGCCAATGTGTCCAAGGCAAACTGCTGCATTACTGGGTCCAGTTGGTCGTTCCACTTTGCAGAAAGAAGCAGTCACTATTTGCGCTACATTACAGAAGGAATGACCAGAAGCTTTACAGAGTATTATTAGACACCGGTGACGTTACTAGTCTGAAGAGACCATTGGCAATTTGACAACACGTGGAGTGCCCTGGGCAAAAAGTGCCCAAACAAGTACAAGAAGCGACAGGACTCCACGATCATAGGCATTACATATTTTGAACGGGAAAAGCTTGTCAAGGTTTAATCATTGATGTTAGCAAGAAGACGTTAGTTTAATATATTGGAATTGGAAAACCTTGTCAAAATTTGCTCATTTATATTAGCGTAAGACATGCATTTGATATTTTTGAGTGGGGCGCCCTTCTTTGTGAGCAGCGTCGAGTGTTTTTTCCTATTCATGTGTTCAGTTTAGAAGTAAATAGTTACTCTGCTAAGATATTCCTGTGTTAAGAGTTTGTTCTGAATATTGTCTATGTAATGCCAGGCCTTGTGTTTGATTGCAAAGTTGAGCTTGGAATGTTGTGGCATGCGGCATCACGAGCTGTTCACCGTGGCTCCTGAGAATAATGCTTCGTATTGTTTTGCATGTCGATCTAATGCCAGTGATTTGCTTGTTAAGAAGATCATCCTCTTCTGTTGTTTCCGTGCTTAAGAAGTTCATCGTCTGATGTTTCATTCATAGCCTATACGATAAGTCGGGTAGGTTAGACGTGAAACCATATGATCTTCTGACCAACTCATAATATTAGGCCGTGATTGGATCGTTGTTTTCCAACCAAAACCGCTCGTAAAACTGACGCTTGTAAATTAAAGCAGATGGTCTCGGGCGAAGGCGCTTGGTTGGTCGATTTTGACTAGTAAAATATCGGAAGTACTTCACACACGATAAAAACGCTGAAAGACACTCGGATGATTGCTAATCCAGCCGTTAGTTGCTGTTTCAGCCTTGCCCATGGATGGCAGGATACGCACGTCGTGCATGTATCGTCTGGTAATGTCGTCCATATAGCAGTGCTCATAAAATATACACCGGTCTCTCAAATTACACGCGTAACCCGCCGGTTTTACTTACAGACCTCGGGCCCTTGGTTTCATTACGCCTATATTTTACGCGTTGTTTCCGATGACGAGTAAATTACACTTCTATGTTAATACAGGTTTGAAATAAACCAGAGCTCCCAAGCGCGGCCTTACCGTTTCATGCCGTATCAGTTTCTCGAAGGTGCTCATAGGTGTCCGATGATCCTGGCTTCCTGAATGAGCAGCGGGCGCTGTACCAGACCATCTGTAGGGCACGCGAGGCCCTCTCCGCTGTCCTTAGAGTTGTTGCGCTCGTCGTGGCGCCGAGCATTGTTAACATCGTCAACGAACATGAGGATTCAGGAGATGACTTTATTTTGACTGGATGACACTAGGGACCCACTAGGGCCATAGCCATACGTACGCAAGTGCCTCCTTATTATGTACAACTACATTTGTTTTTGCTTTCTCCTGGTTTCCTGACATCACGGTCCCACAACATTGTCAACCTATGTAGTCAATATAAATGAGAGAATTGCACAAGGTGCGGCCGACAGCTGGGACCAAGCAGCTCGAGCAGTATTTGTGTTTTTGAGGCGTGAGCACTGCAGAGTTTTTCTTGGCGATGATTGTGTTGTTGTTCAGAGGAGAGCAGGGTATTAACTGGGTGGGCTGTGGCCCGTCTAGCCCAGGCCAGATATCCGGCCCAGATACTAATTTTTTCAAGATGAAAATGGCTAGCCCAGCTATACGTCTTTTTGATGAAAATGGCAAGGTCAACTTGTAATTCTCCTCCCCGCTGGGCTGCAAATCTTTCCTAGGAGGGATGCATTAGTCTTAACAGGAAAATGGGCTTTAAAAATAATAAATGGGATGTAATTATAAAAACTGGGTAGTAACTATAAAAAAATGCACCAAACATGAAATTAGTTTATAAAATATTATTTATAGATTTTGAAAATCTTAAATTTTCATTGTTGTGCGCAAATTGTTTCGTTGGATTTTTACGTAATACAAATTTATATTTAATCTAACTAGAAATTTCGGGATAAAAATGTTTTAGATCCCATCAAAATGTGGGAAATTTTATAAAATCCTGTCTTCAACGGTTGGTTGAAATTATTAATCTTATCCTAGCTAGAAAATGGGTTGTACTTTTAACAAACTGTAAATGGGCTGTTGTAAATTAAATTAGAATTCAAAAATGGGTTGTACATTCTTACAAAATGCAAATGGGCTATAAGTTCTCTGCCACACACTTGTGGGCCTACTAAGTGACGCGTCCCCTAAAAAAATAATTTGACGCGTATGCAAGGCTTTCTGAACTTATTATAGTCAACACACGGTTCTAGCAGCAGTGGCCGTTGGATGTCTATCCAACGGATGTCGTGCTTCTTCTTCAATCTCGGATATTCTTAGCTTCGGCCGCCCAAAAAATGATTCCTCCCCCTGACATCTGGGGCGCACCGTTTCGGAGGCTGACCTGTGGGCCTACTAAGTTGGAGCGTACCAAGGGCTTTGTCAACTTAGTCAATATAAACGATTCTAGCTTCAGTGACCGTACGATGTCCATCCAACGGCCGTACTGCTTCTTTAACCTCTGGTCTTCTTGGTCCAGCCGCCCAAAGCAGTGCCGGTCGTGCCGCCTGCTCTTGCCTCCTGTGGCCGGCTGTGCTGCCGCAGTGGCCTCACCGCCCCCATACTACTCCCACCGGTGGCCAGGCTATCCCTCCACTCACCCACACCCCCTGTTATTCTGCGGCGACGGCAGCCTCACACCGCAGCCAAACCAGTGAACCCTCGTACTCCTCTCCGCGCGGGCTTCCACTGTTGCGTCTTCCCCGGCTCCGTGTTGTCCCGTTCCTAGGCTTCGCCGTCGTCCACCGCCCTGGTGCTCTCGGCGTGGCGTGGTCAACATGGTCAACGATCGACTTCCATCGGAAGAGTACTGTACGTGGAGAGGCTGACAGCTAGGTCCACGGCGGCTGTTGGGGAACGTAGTAATTTCAAAAAATTTCCTACGCACACGCAAGATCATGGTGATGGCATAGCAACGAGAGGAGAGAGTGTATGTCCACGCCCTCGTGAGACCGTGAAGGAAGCGTTATAACAACGCGGTTGATGTAGTCGACGTCTTCACGATCCGACCGATCCAAGTACGAGCAACGGCACCTCCGAGTTCAGCACACGTTCAGCTCGATGACGATCCCCGGGCTCCGATCCAGCAAAGCGTCGGGGATGAGTTCCGTCAGCACGACGGCGTGGTGACGATGATGATGCTTCACCGGCGCAGGGCTTCGCCTAAACTCCGTGACGATATGACCGAGGTGGAATATGGTGGAGGGGGGCACCACACACGGCTAAGGAACGATCACGTAGATCAACTTGTGTGTCATGGGGTGCCCCCTGCCCCCGTATATAAAGGAGCAAGGGGGGGTGCGGCCGGCCCTAGGGAGGCGCGCCTGGAGGAGTCCTACTCCCACCGGGAGTAGGACTCCCCCTTCCTAGTTGGATTAGGTCTTGGGGAAGGGGGAAGAGGGGGGCGCCGCCCCCCCTCGCCTTGTCCTATTCGGACTAGAGGGGGAGGGGGCGCGCGGCCTGCCCTGGCCGGCCCTCCTCTTCTCCCTTATGGCCCATCAAGGCCCATTGACCCCGGAGGGTTCCGTAACCCCGGTGTTCGGTAAAATCCGTTTTCATCCGGAACCTTCCAAGTCCAAACATAGGCTTCCAATATATCGATCTTTATGTCTCGACCATTTCGAGACTCCACGTCATGTCCGTGATCACATCCGGGACTCCGAACAAACTTCGGTACATCAAAACTTATAAACTCATAATAAACTGTCATCGTAACGTTAAGCGTGCGGACCCTACGGGTTCGAGAACTATGTAGACATGACCTAGAACTATTCTCGATCAATAACCAATAGCGGAACCTAGATGCCCATATTGGTTCCTACATATTCTACGAAGATCTTTATCGGTCAAACCGCATAACAACATACGTTGTTCCCTTTGTCATCGGTATGTTACTTGTCCGAGATTTGATCGTCGGTATCCTATACCTAGTTCAATCTCGTTACCGGCAAGTCTCTTTACTCGTTCCGTAATACATCATATCACAACTAACTTATTAGTTGTAATGCTTGTAAGGCTTATGTGATGTGTATTACCGAGAAGGCCTAGAGATACCTCTCCGACAATCGGAGTGACAAAACCTAATCTCGAAATACGCCAACCCAACATGTACCTTTGGAGACACCTGTAGTACTCCTTTATAATCACCCGATTACGTTGTGACGTTTGGTAGCACCAAAGTGTTCCTCCGTAAGCGGAGTTGCATAATCTCATAGTTACAGGAACATGTATAAGTCATGAAGAAAGCAATAGCAATATACTAAACGATCAAGTGCTAGGCTAACGGAATGGGTCATGTCAATCACACCATTCTCCTAATGATGTGATCCCATTAATCAAATGACAACACATGTCTATGGTTAGGAAACATAACCATCTTTGATTAATGAGCTAGTCAAGTAGAGGCATACTAGTGACTATATGTTTGTCTATGTATTCACACATGTATTATGTTTCTGGTTAATACAATTCTAGCATGAATAATAAACATTTATCATGATATAAGGAAATAAATAATAACTTTATTATTGCCTCCAGGGCATATTTCCTTCAGTCTCCCACTTGCACTAGAGTCAATAATCTAGATTACACAGTAATGATTCTAACACCCATGGAGTCTTGGTGCTGATCATGTTTTGCTCGTGGAAGAGGCTTAGTCAACGGGTCTGCAACATTTAAGATCCGTATGTATCTTGCAAATCTCTATGTCTCCCACTTAGACTTGGTCCCGAATGGAATTGAAGCGTCTCTTGATATGCTTGGTCCTCTTGTGAAATCTGGATTCCTTTGCCAAGGCAATTGCACCAATATTGTCACAGAGAGATCTTCATTGGTCCCGATGCACTAGGTATGACACCTAGATCGGAAATGAACTCTTTCATCCAGACTCCTTCATTTGCTGCTTCTGAAGCAGCTATGTACTCCGCTTCACATGTAGATCCCGCCACGACGCTTTGTTTAGAACTGCACCAACTGACAGCTCCACCGTTTAATAAAAACACGTATCCGGTTTGCGATTTAGAATCGTCCGGATCAGTGTCAAAGCTTGCATCGACGTAACCATTTACGACTAGCTCTTTGTCACCTCCATATCGAGAAACATATCCTTAGTCCTTTTCGGTATTTCAGGATGTTCTTGACCGCTGTCGATGATCCACTCTGGATTACTTTGGTACCTTCCTACCAAGCTTATTGCTAAGCATACGTCAGGTCTGGTACACAGCATTGCATACATGATAGAGCCTATGGCTGAAGCATAGGGAACATCTTTCATTTTCTCTCTATCTTTTGCTGTGGTCGGGCATTGAGTCTGACTCAATTTCACACCTTGTAATACAGGTAAAAAACCTTTCTTTGCCTGATCCATTTTGAACTTTTTCAAAACTTTATCAAGGTATGTGCTTTGTGAAAGTCAATTAAGCGTCTTGATCTATCTCTATAGATCTTGATGCCCAATATGTAGCAGCTTCTCCGAGGTCTTTCATTGAAAACTTTTATTCAAGTATCCTTTTATGCTATCCAGAAATTCTATATCATTTCCAATCAATAATATGTCGTCCACATATAATATCGAAATGCTACTGAGCTCCCACTCACTTTCTTGTAAATACAGGCTTCTCCAAAAGTCTCAGATAAAACCATATGCTTTGATCACACTATCAAAGCGTTTATTCCAACTCCGAGAGGCTTGCACCAGACCATAAATTGATCGCTGGAGCTTGCATACTTTGTTAGCACCCTTTGGATCAACAAAACCTTCTGGTTGCATCATATACAATTCTTCTTCTAGAAATCCATTCAAGAATGCAGTTTTTACATCCATTTGCCAAATTTCATAATCATAAAATGCAGCAATTGCTAACATGATTCGGACAGACTTAAGCATCGCTACGGGTGAGAAAGTCTCATCGTAGTCAACCCCTTGAACTTGTCGAAAACCTTTCGCAACAAGTCGAGCTTTATAGACAATTACATTACCATCAGCGTCAGTCTTCTTCTTAAAGATCCATTTATTCTCAATGGCTTGCCGATCATCGGGCAAGTCAACCAAAGTTCATACTTTTTCTCATACATGGATCCCATCTCAGATTTCATGGCTTCCAGCCATTTTGCGAATCTGGGCTCACCATCGCTTCTTCATAGTTTGTAGGTTCGCCATGGTCAAGTAACATGACTTCCGAATAGGATTACCGTACCACTCAGTGCGGATCTTACTCTAGTTGACCTCGAGTTCGGTAGAAACTTGATCTGAAGTTTCATGATCAATATCATTAGCTTCCTCACTTATTGGTGTAGTTGTCACAGAACCGGTTCTTGTGATGAACTATTTTCCAATAAGGGAACAAATCTGATTATCTCATCAAGTTCTACTTTCCTCCCACTCACTTCTTTCGAGAGAAACTCTTTTCTAGAAAGGATCCGAATTTAGCAACGAAAATCTTGCCCTCGGATCTGTGATAGAAGGTGTACCCAATAGTCTCTTTTGGGTATCCTATGAAGACACATTTCTCGATTTAGGTTCGAGCTTATCTGGTTGAAGTTTCTTCACATAAGCATCGCAGCCCCAAACTTTAAGATCGACAACTTTGGTTTCTTGCTAAACCATAGTTCATAAGGTGTCGCTTCAGCGGATTTTGATGGTGCCCTATTTAGCGTGAATGCGGCCGTCTCTAAAGCATAACCCCAAAGCGATAGCGGTAAATCAGTAAGAGACATCATAGATCGCACCATATCTAGTAAAGTACGATTCTGACGTTCGGACACACCATTTCGTTGTGGTGTTCCGGGTGGCGTGAGCTGCGAAACTATTCCGCATTGTTTCAAGTGCAGACCAAACTCGTAACTCAAATATTCTCCTCCACGATTAGATCGTTGAAATTTTATTTTCTTGTTACGATGATTCTCCACTTCACTCTGAAATTCCTTGAACTTTTCAAATGTTTCAGACTTATGTTTCATTAAGTAGATATACCCATATCTGCTCAAATCATCTGTGAAGGTGAGAAAATAACGATACCCGCCGCGTGCCTCAACATTCATCGGACCACAAACATCAGTATGTATGATTTCCAACAAATCCTTTGCTCGCTCCATAGTTCGGAGAACGGCGTTTTAGTCATCTTGCCCATGAGGCACGGTTCATAAGTACCAAGTGATTCATAATCAAGTGATTCCAAATGTCCATCAATATGGAGTTTCTTCATGCGTTTTACACCGATATGACCCAAGCGGCGGTGCCACAAATAAGTTGCATTATCATTATCAACTCTGTATCTTTTGGTTTCAACACTATGAATATGTGTATTACTACTATCGAGATTCAATAAAATAGACCACTCTTCAAGGGTGCATGACCATAAAAGATATTATTCATATAAATAGAACAACCATTATTCTCGACTTAAATGAATAACCGTCTCGCATCAAACAAGATCCAGATATAATGTTCATGCTTAACGCTGGCACCAAATAACAATTATTTAGGTCTAAAACTAATCCCGATGGTAGATGTAGAGGTAGCGTGCCGACCGCGATTACATCGACTTTGGAACCATTTCCCACGCCGATCGTCACCTCGTCCTTAGCCAATCTTCGCAATCCGTAGTTCCTGTTTGAGTTGCAAATATTAGCAACAGAACCAGTATCAAATACCGTGTACTCTGCGAGTATTAGTAAGGTACACATCAATAACATGTATATCACATATACCTTTGTTCACCTTGCCATCCTTCTTATCCGCCAAATACTTGGGGCAGTTCCGCTTCCAAATGTCGATCTGCTTGCAATAGAAGCACTCGGTTTCAGGCTTAGGTCCAGACTTGGGTTTCTTCTCTTGAGCAGCAACTTGTTTGCTGTTCTTCTTGAAGTTCCTTCTTCTTCCCTTTGCCCTTTTCTTGAAACTGGTGGTCTTGTTAACCATCAACACTTGATGCTCCTTTTTGATTTCTACCTCGCATGCTTTTAGCATTGCGAAGAGCTCGGGAATAGAATTGTCCATCCCTTGCATATTATAGTTCATCACGAAGCTCTTGTAGCTTGGTGGCGTGATTGAAGAATTCATCAATGACACTATCATCGGAAGATTAACTCCCAGTTGAATCAAGTGATTATTATACCCAGACATTTTGAGTATGTGTTCACCTTGTGTAACTATTTTCCTCCATCTTGCAGCTATAGAACTTATTGGAGACTTCATATCTCTCAATCCGGGCATTTGCTTGAAATATTAACTTCAACTCTGGAACATCTCATATGCTCCATGACGTTCAAAACGTCGTTGAAGGCCCGGTTCTAAGCCGTAAAGCATGGCACACTGAACTATCGAGTAGTCATCAGCTTTGCTCGCAGACGTTCTTAACGTCGTCGGTTTGCATCAGCAGCAGGCACTGGCACCCAGCGGTGCTTCGGGGCGTAATTCTTACGTGCAGCAATGAGGATAATCATCAGATTACGGACCCAGTCCGTGTAATTGCTACCATCATCTTTCAACTTTGCTTTCTCAAGGAACGCATTAAAATTCAACGGAACAACAACATGAGCCATCTATCTACAGTAAACATAGACAAGCAAAATACTATCAGGTACTAAGTTCATGATAAATTTAAGTTCAATTAATCATATTACTAAAGAACTCCCACTTAGATAGACATCTCTCTAGTTATCTAAGTGATTACGTGATCCAAATCAACTAAACCATGTCCGATCATCACGTGAGATGGAGTAGTTTCAATGGTGAACATCACTATGTTGATCATATCTACTATATGATTCATGTTCGACCTTTCGGTCTCCGTGCTCCGAGGCCATATCTGTATATGCTAGGCTCGTCAAGTTTGACCTGAGTATTCGCGTGTGCAACTGTTTTGCACCGTTGTATTTGAGCGTAGAGCCTATCACACCCGATCATCACGTGGTGTCTCAAAGACGAAGAACTTTCATAGCGGTGCATACTCGGGAGAACACTTCTTGATATTTAGTGAGAGATCATCTTATAATGCTACCGTCAATCAAAGCAAAATAGGATGCATAAAGGATAAACATCACATGCAATCAATATAAGTGATATGATATGGCCATCATCATCTTGTGCTTGTGATCTCCATCTCCGAAGCACCGTCGTGATCATCACCGTCACCGGCGCGACACTTTGCTCTCCATCGTAGCATCGTTGTCGTCTCGCCAACTATTGCTTCTATGACTATCGCTACTGCTTAGTGATAAAGTAAATCAATTACATGGCGTTTGCATTTCATACAATAAAGCGACAACCATATGGCTCCTGCCAGTTGCCGATAACTCGTTTACAAAACATGATCATCTCATACAATAAAATATAGCATCACGTCTTGACCATATCACATCACAACATGCCCTGCAAAAACAAGTTAGACGTCCTCTACTTTGTTGTTGCAAGTTTTACGTGGCTGCTACGGGCGAGCAAGAACCGTTCTTACCTCGCATCAAAACCACAGCGATAGTTTGTCAAGTTGGTGCTGTTTTAACCTTCGCAAGGACGGGCGTAGCCACTTTCGGTTCAACTAAAGTGAGAGAGCAGACACCCGCCGGTCACCTTTAAGCAACGAGTGCTCAAGCGGTGAAACCAGTCTCGCGTAAGCGTCTGGCGTAATGTCGGTCCGGCCGCTTCATCTCACAATACCGCTGAACCAAAGTATGACATCTGGTAAGCAGTATGACTTATATCGCCCACAACTCACTTGTGTTCTACTCGTGCATATGACATCAACGCATAAAACCAGGCTCGGATGCCCATGTTGGGGAACGAGTAATTTCAAAAAATTCCTACGCACACGCAAGATCATGGTGATGGCATAGCAGCGAGAGGAGAGGTGTATGTCCACGTACCCTCGTGAGACCGTGGCGAAGCGTTATAACAACGCGGTTGATGTAGTCGACGTCTTCACGATCCGACCGATCCAAGTACGAGCATACGGCACCTCCGAGTTCAGCACACGTTCAGCTCGATGGCGATCCCGGGCTCCGATCCAGCAAAGCGTCGGGGATGAGTTTCACATCGACGACGGCATGGTGACGATGATGATGCTTCACCGGCGCAGGCTTCGCCTAAACTCATGACGATATGACCGAGGTGGAATATGGTGGAGGTGGGCACCGCCTGCGGCTAAGGAGCGATCACGTAGATCAACTTGTGTGTCATGGGGTGCCCCCTGCCCCGTATATAAAGGAGCAAGGAGGAGGGTGCGGCCGGCCCTAGGGAGGCGGCGCTGCCGAGGAGTCCTACTCCCACCGGAGTAGGACTCCCCCTTCCTAGTTGGATTAGGTCTTGGGAAGGGGAAGAGGGGGGGGCGCCCCCTCCTTGTCCTATCCGGACTAGAGGGGAGGGGCGCGGCCTGCCCCTGGCCGCCCTCCTCTTCTCCCTTATGGCCCATCAAGGCCCATTGACCCCGGAGGGTTCCAGTAACCCCGGTGTTCGGTAAAATCCGTTTTCATCCGGAACCTTTCCAAGTCAAACATAGGCTTCCAATATATCGATCTTTATGTCTCGACCATTTCGAGAGTCCTCGTCATGTCCGTGATCACATCCGGGACTCGAACAAACGGTACATCAAAACTTATAAACTCATAATAAAGCTGTCATCGTAACGTTAAGCGTGCGGACCCTACTGGTTCGAGAACTATGTAGACATGACCTAGAACTATTCTCGGTCAATAACCAATAGCGGAACCTGGATGCCCATATTGGTTCCTACATATTCTACGAAGATCTTTATCGGTCA
Source organism: Aegilops longissima (assembly GCA_021605205.1). Classification (NCBI taxonomy): domain Eukaryota; kingdom Viridiplantae; phylum Streptophyta; class Magnoliopsida; order Poales; family Poaceae; genus Aegilops; species Aegilops longissima. The sequence continues at coordinate 666,791,996 of CM038682.1, read as the reverse complement.
AACCGCATAACAACATACGTTGTTCCCTTTGTCATCGGTATGTTACTTGTCCGAGATTTGATCGTCGGTATCCAATACCTAGTTCAATCTCGTTACCGGCAAGTCTCTTTACTCGTTCCGTAATACATCATCTCACAACTAACTTATTAGTTGCAATGCTTGCAAGGCTTATGTGATGTGTATTATCGAGAAGGCCTAGAGATACCTCTCCGACAATCGGAGTGACAAAACCTAATCTCGAAATACGCCAACCCAACATGTACCTTTGGAGACACCTGTAGTACTCCTTTATAATCACCCAGTTACGTTGTGACGTTTGGTAGCACCCAAAGTGTTCCTCCGTAAGCGGAGTTGCATAATCTCATAGTTACAGGAACATGTATAAGTCATGAAGAAAGCAATAGCAATATACTAAACGATCAAGTGCTAGGCTAACAGAATGGGTCATGTCAATCACACCATTCTCCTAATGATGTGATCCCATTAATCAAATGACAACACATGTCTATGGTTAGGAAACATAACCATCTTTGATTAATGAGCTAGTCAAGTAGAGGCATACTAGTGACTATATGTTTGTCTATGTATTCACACATGTATTATGTTTCCGGTTAATACAATTCTAGCATGAATAATAAACATTTATCATGATATAAGGAAATAAATAATAACTTTATTATTGCCTCTAGGGCATATTTCCTTCAGCGGCCGCAAGGAAGTGCCTCCTTATTACGGGCAAAATAATTATTCTTCCACCTGACAGCGGGGACCCACCGGACGGGCCACCTTATTTCGTGAAAAAAGTGTTTCCCCCTGACTGCTGGGACCCATCGGACGGGCCACCGTATTTCGCGAAAAAAACGTTCCCCCCGCTGTCAGCTCGGACCCACCGGAAGTGCTTCCTAATTACGCACAAAAAAATGAATACTCCCCCTGCTAGCTAGGACCCACCTTGGTGGGAGGCTGACTTGTGGGCCTACTAAGTTGACGAGGACGGAGGGCTTTGTCAACTTAGTCAATATGAATGATTCTAGCTCTAGCGACCGTACAATGTACATCCAACGGCCGTAGTGCTTCTTCAACCTCTGGTCTTCTTGCTCCAGCCGCCCAAAGTAGCGCCAGTCGTGCCGCCTGCTCCTGCCTCCCGTGACCGGCTGTGCTGCCGGGGAGGCCTCACCGCCCCCTACTATTCCCACCGCTGGCCAGGCCCTGCGGCGACGACAGCCTCACACCGTAGCCGAACGAGTGAACCCTCATACTCCTCTCCGTGTGGGCATCCACTGCCGCGTCTTCACCGGCTCTGCGTCATCCCCTTCCAAGGCCTCGCCGTCGTCCACCGCCCTGGTGCTTTCTGCACGGCGTGGTCAACGTGGTCAAGGAACGACTTCCATCGGACGTGGACTATACGTGGAGAGGCTGACAGCTGGGTCCACGGCAGCAGCAAGGAAGTGCCTCCTTATTACGCGGAAAATAATGATTCATCCACCTGACAGCAGGGACCCACCGGACGGGCCACCGTATTTCGCGAAAAAACGTTTCCCCCCTGACTGCTGGGATGCACCAGCTACACCTTCGCAGGCAAGCAAGTGCGTCCGGGCAAAAAAAAAACAAAATGATTCGCCCCCCTGACTGCTGGGACCCACCAGCTACATCTTCGCACGCAAGGAAGTGCCTGACAGTCGAGACCCACCTGGTCGAAGCGTACGTAGCGTTGTCATTCTGGTCGCGAACGTGTACGTACATATATACTGGTGGATGTAGAGGCGCGTACATGTCATAGTAGAGGCGCACACGTAGCATGTACACGTACGTACAGCGGCCAGGGTGCAAGAAATAAAATACGGCCACATATGTGTACATACGGGCGGGGTCTCGAACGCCTACTCGCGCATACGTACGGCGAGGGCTCGTGTACATTGCTGGGTCGGAACGGAGAAACATCATCGTCGTCGTGTTCATGGGGAGGCAACGGAATGCGTCGTGTTCATGGGAGGCAATGGGATGCGTCGTGTTCATCGGGAGGAAACGGAACACGTGGGAGCCAACCGGCTGGGTCAGAACGGAATGCGTGGTCGTGTTCATCGGGAGGGCTTGGATGGAACAGGCGATGGAAACGAGGCCAGCGTATCGCAGAACGGAGAAACGACCTTGTGTTCGACCGCCACGTCAAGCGGGATCTTGTTCATCGGGAGAAGTGCGGCGCGCCGCCAAAGCGAAGAAGCGGACCTCCTACGGTCAAGCGGGGTCTGTTGATCGGGTGTGGCGTGCCGCAAAGCAGAGAAGCAGACTTGTATTGGGCGCTTGGTTGAAGCAGGGGTCCTGTTCGCCGGGAGGGTGTGGCGTGCCGCAAAGCAGGACTCCACGGATCTGTTCATCTCCACCGTCAACCTCCTCCAGCCTCCACGGGCTTCATCGACCTCGTGCAGCCTCCACGGGCTCCTGTTCATCCAGCCTCCACCGCGCTTACTCCACCGCTCTTGTTCAACCACCCCTCCACCATCTACTGTTCATCCAGCCCTCCACACCACGGGGTCCTGTTCAACCACCCCCCAGGGGCACCCCTCCACCGTCTACTGTTCATCCAGCCCTCCACACCACGGGGTCCTGTTCAACCACCCCTCCACGGGCACCCCTCCACCATCTACTGTTAGCCCAGCCCTCCACCACACCACGGGGTCCTGTTCATCCAGAGGCAACGCCACCGCTCACTGTTCATCCAAACCCCCATAGCGCTCCTTTGTTGCTTGATTAGCGATAGTAGCGAAGGAATCGCTCGATCGGGTTCAGTTAACAGCCATCAATCGATCGCTCGGGTTCAGTAATGCGTAGCCTGCAGTGCAATCGCTCTGGTTTAGTTAGAGCCCAACACCTCACGCGGGTTCAGTTAAAGCCAACGCCTACTTTTTGCAGCGTCGCACGTCTGAGAGAAGCGATGCATCGCTCGCCCTGACCTCCCACCGTAACCGGGAACTCCCCAAAATTTTCCTCCCCCTCGCTTCTACCATGGTTTTTTTCTTCATGGATGACCCAAAGAATGTCATGCAGCTGCGTCTCCGGCCCGCCCAGGACGAAAAGCCCATTTTCTGTCATGATTTTTTGTCATAGAAGTAGGAGCCCACCACATCTATCATGATACCGGGTTTTGTCACAATTATCGTCATAGAAGTGTCATATGTATGACAGAAAAAAATTTCGTTCGGCCCAAAATGTCACGGGTGTCTTTTTTTTGTAGTGGGGGAGGGGGCAGGGCCCTTACTGCCCCTGTCTTCGCCATTGTGCACGCGTCTGAGAGATGAAGCGGAAGGCATGGATGACGAGAGGGGGACGTTGGATATTTAATTAATGTGGGTGTATTAGCTATATATGTTAATCCTATATAGAGAGGTATAGATTGATCGATGTGGACATGGGAAAGAGGGTGAGACCTGACTGGATATATAAATTGATCGGTTTGTGTGGAAAACTATGAAATACCTAGCTATATACACACATACATAGAGGAACATCGATCGTTGCGCATGCACGCGTGAGAGATAAAGAATGCCCGATATGATGGAGAGGGGGATGTGTGTGGGTTTGTGCCTTCATGGGAGACCGACCTGAAGAAAAATATTGCATGCGTGTGATGGATAATGCCGACTGGTAGTGTGTGTGCATGCATGCACGAGAGAAAGTTAGTGGTACAATTATAAAGAGAAGACTACTGTGTGGGTGTAAAAGAATAGGTGAGGTCATAATCAATGTAAAGTTGAATTCAAATATTTGAATAAGAGATCCTGATGTTTGAAACCCATGCATGCATGAATATAACGGAGAGCTGCGCGGTGTGGTTTGGAAAGGAGAATGTTGTAATGTTTACACATTGAACAAGGTCAGACTGATTTGAATTTGAGATACCGATGGCAGACATCATTTGGCCACGTCGCATCCGTGCATGGACACACTATTCTAATTGGAGATGATGGGCGGCTTTCGCATCACATATCTATATATTATATTTTATATTTTTTTATATTGTGTGCGGGTAACTTTAACTTTGAAAGATGGTCGTTGGATGAGGCGAATCCGATAGTCCAACGATGGAAAATTTGAGCACTACTGGCCGTTGGATATCATCCAGATTCCACCAGATTTCGCCACATGTATAATCTAGAAGACTCCATGGTTGAACTTAAGCATAATGCACAAACATCAAAACACAAGCACTTCTTATTTGTTCTAGAATCTTTCGTACCAGAATTGCCCAAATGTTTTTCTACATGATTTTCCATTATTTGTTTTTACTTTATGTCTTACGACGCACAATTCCATGAATCTTAAAATAGATTAGCTTTCTTATAAAAACTAGATGATTTTGAATGAAATGAACTATAAGAATTAAACGAACATCTACATCATGCATATATGACTCAAAGCTTGCATGCTATAATGTGGTATTTATTCATAATTTGGTTGCCAAATCTCATGCGTGCAATGCACGTGTACCTTACTCTAGTCTAAATGGTGTTTGTGTGTGTGTTGTGCGTGTTGAGGTGCAAATTGTCTTTTTTTTGGGTACACGTTAATCTTGTTCTTCCAAAATTTGAAGCCGCGCCTTGTTATGCCGAAAATTCAAGCTAGCATCTCTGTTTATCGTGCTGCGAAACTCCCGTCTCTTCAACCCGTGCCTTGTTAGCCCGAAATATTTAAAATATATCTTTGTCTCGTTGTGCTACGACAACTCCCTCCATCTCAACCTGCGCCTTGCTATTCCTAAATTACAACGCGCGCGAAAACTCCCACCTGCTATGAAATCGCGACACTCGAAATGCCCGCGGTACCCCTGAACCGAAAGAACCACCTCAAATCGGTGGGGGTACTTTCGTAACTTACCCCACATTTCGGACAAGCGTGTCTCTAAGCCATGGTTCTCCACTGCCATCCCATCCGCCCACCCATTCAAACACCGAGGCCGCAAAAACCCGCGACGAAACCCCACACCCTGCTCCGTCCGCCACCCAGCCGAAGCCTCTTCCCCGACGACGTCGTCCACAGCAACACCTCGACATCCCTCATCCACCGTACTGGATGAGGATCCGTCGTTGATCTCATGGTCCCGCCGGTTCAGCCACCCCGTCCTCCACCTCCAAGGAGCTGCCTCGACGCTCCCCTCGTCTTTCGTGCCACCTCCATTCCCACACCGTTGTCTTCACCTGCACCATCGGAAGAGCATCATCATCACCGTTTCCTCAGATGAAGCTGCGGCCTAATCAGCGCCACCAAAGAGGTTGTACACTAATCGCCGCATTTTCTTCTTGATTCGATATCACGGTGCTGCCGGCGCTCGGTCCCGAGACGACACGGCGCGGCTCCATCCACGGCGGCATCGCCGGCCACTTCCTCCACGGCGTCGCTCCGTCGGCGGCGACGTCCACATCAGTAGGAGCTTATGTTGCTGCTTTAGCTCTCGCTCGCGCTGCTGCTCTGCTCTTGCTCTCGGTCCCCTGCCTGGTCTGCTCTTGCTATTGCTTTTGCTCGCACTGCTGCTCTCGCTCTTGGTCTTTCTTGCGATGCTGCTCCGATTTAGCTACACTTGATGATTGAATCATTGTTGGGTCGATCGATTTTCAGGGGGGGGGGGGCTCGCGGGGTGAAGGAAGAACCAGCCGCAACATGGAGGGCTCGCCGAGAGGTACCCCACTATCTATCCTAGGGTTCAGGATGGGGCGGTGGTCGCTGGCGGTGGCGGGCGGCGTGGGGATCGCCGGAGAAAAGCTCGGCATGGGGGGCCTAGAGGATGGCAGGGCGGCGGACGGCGGTGGGGAGTGTTTTGGCGAGGGGGCGGCGCACCGCCGGCCGCGGGCGGCGGGGGGCTGCTGTTTGGCCGGTGGTGGCTGGCGGCTCAGGGGGGTGCATGTTGAAGATGAACCGCACACCCTTGATTTCGTATCCAACGGCTACAAAATCGACTGACCAGAGATGAAAAAGTCTGTCGACCGACGTGTAGCCTCACCTTGCGAGTGCATTCAGTTTCGACAGCAAAATTTAGTTTCGATAGGTAAGTTCAGTTTCGACAGTTAAGTTCAGTTTCGACAGTTAAGTTCAGAGATGAGCGGCTGATGTATTTTACATTTAGCACTTTGTGGTTATGTATTTTACGTCATGTATTGGAGATGCTATTAGAATTCCACTCAGGTTAACGTTGTTCTTTGTCTCTCTTGTCCTGCTTCAGCCTCAGCGTCTTACAACTCACCGAAGCTGCTCCAACGACGAAACCCTCCATCACAGCGGAGCAGTACCTCGGGCTCCATCTCTAGATGCCAAAGATCTTCTTCCCCTCCTCCGACAACCAAGTCAGCCGCAGCATCCTCACCGGCCAACCCAATCACGCTGAGATCGACATGGCTTCGCCAAAGAGGTTGTACACTTGTTGCATCTCTTTTTTACTCTACATGTTATATATATTGTCCTTTGAGCACTTTCGTAGTAATGGGAAATCGATTATTTTATCCTACTATATGACAAGCAGTGAGGTACCAGGCAACTTAGCTATCCGTGATGGACTCTCTTGAACACCATCATTATTTATCTCTGCGCATTTGAGTTGTGCATTTGTCGATGGGCCTGCGAGTTGAGCTAGTATGGCAGTGGCCTGGGTCCAAAGTAATAGAAGTAGCACAAAAACATTTTTTTAGAGTAGGATTTTCCTTGCTCAAGCCTGCCTACTAGAATTGCTAGTGCTTGAAAGGAAAAGTGAATGAAAAACATAATAATTGGAAAGTTTCCTATGGTACTACTTTTCATGAATTTGGTGCAAAGGAATGGAGCAAAGGAAAACTGTAGATTTGTTCCTTTAGTGTCTCCTTGAAAGAAAAACCATAGGAATTCTAATTTCCACTTCTCCTCCTTTTCATATTCCTATTCATCAAGCACAAGACTAAGAGATAGTAGCATAATAGCATTATAACCGTACATTTTCTTGTGGTTTGACTTAATCTCACCATGCTTTTTTGCATCCTGTGATCTTCCAATTGTTGTGGATCAAACACCCAGATTGGCAGAAATCCTGTGTTTTTGAATTCTCTGTTTTGCACGTACATTCCTATCGTATTCCTGTCTATTTCCTATCCCTGCATTGTTAGAATCCTCAAATTCAAACAAGCCCTTACTCAATTACTTCTGTTACAGATATGTGTCAAAGAAAACCTTGTGTGGTTTGTCCTGCTCCTGCGGCGCTGTGTTCCACCCCAGGCCAGCTGCTCTAACGACGGAAGAGTTCACCACAGCAGGGATCCGCTCTCTAGACTGCCTTTCGCCACCTCAGATCTTCTTCCCCGCCGCCGGCAGCCACGGAAACTGCATTACCATCATCAACTGAGCAGATGACCTTGAGGACTACACGGGTCCGCAAGAGAGGTCACACTCTTCCGTGTCTGCTTAAGTTATGCGTCGCTTAATATGATGACATGCTACATTATCGTCGTGTTCACCTATTAGACTCCGAGTCAGGTCCAAAGTAATGCTGAAACTTGAGTTTTTAAATGGTTGTGGGGTACATATTGGGGTAGCAATCAGTACTATCTGGTTAATCTCCGGTGTCTACTATGAGTTTCATGTTGGGTGCAAACAAACATTAAAGGAGCCATTATCTATATTTTTAACTAAAGCTATTATCTCCTGCTATCATTGGTTTTGGGTCTATCCACAGTTTGCTACCATCACTCTGGATTTGTGCATGCACACCTTACATAATCCCACTATGTTTTATTCCTATGCATGAAAGTTATTGTACACATTGGAACTGATCATGTAGAGCAAAAGAGACGAGCCTTGTGTGGCAATAAAATTTCATGCAGATGTCGTTCCATGGTGGGTGCAAAGGCAGCCCCACCCCTCCACCCATTTCGGATCGTAATCAAGAGGAAAATAACTGTTATGAGGGGGATTCAGAAGGAGAAGACCACTCCTATTTACCCCATGAGGTCTTCGCTCTAACTTGGCATGCTCATGTTGGTAATATCATGCATATGGTGCCTTGCATTGCTTACTGTATACATTAAATATGTCATCTGCTTAGTTTAGACATGCTTTGTGTCAATGCCATCTGTTTAGTTTCTTTATCGTATATGTGAATCATGCAATGCCATCTTGTCTAGCTAGGCATCATATATGTGAATTTTGCAATGCCACCCTGGTTAGCCAGTCATCTTATATGTGAATTATATCATGCCATCATTTTTTATTACATGTTAAATTTGTCAACAGTTTTAGTACATTCAATTACTCTTCCTGTGCATCAGCCATTCGACACGGTCATGGAAAAATCTGGAGTGGAAACAAGGTCTTCAGAGCAGATAATGCTATCTGACGAAGCGCATGTCTTGCTGGTTACCGATAGCTCCTAAGAGGAGGATTTAGAGACAGATGACGAGTCATATTCCCCCCCCCCCGAGGTGCATGCCCTAACTTGGCAGGGTTATTGCTCATATCGTGCGTATGGTATCTTGCATTGCTATGTCATTTACTTAGTTTAGACATGCTTTGTGTGAATGCCACATGTTTAGTGTCTAATTACCATATATGTGAATTATGCAATGCCATCTTGTTGCAAGACATTATATATGTGAATTATGCAATGTTATCTCGTTGCAAGGCATTATGTATGTGAATTATGCAATGCCATGATGTTTAGGCAAGCGTCATATATGTGAATTATATCATGCCGTCCTTTTTTTTTGTATTTCTCATTTCTTTTGTCGACAATGTTTGTATACTCAACTACTCTTCCTGTGCATCAGCCATTTGAATTGGTGATGGAGAATTCTGGAGTGAAAACAAGGTCTTCAGAGCAGACAATGCTACCCACTGAAGCAGATATCTTGCTGGTTACAGATAGCTCTTCAGAGGAGGATTCAGCGGCTGATGACCAGTCCTATTATCCCCCTGAGGTGTATGCTCAAACTTGGCAGGGTTATATTACTCATATAATGTCACACCCTGATTTTCATGCCACAACACTTAAGCTAATGAATCATGATAAAATGTGGTTTGACAAAAACTTTTGAGTGTTTTTGACTTTGCTTGATTTGATTTTTGTTTGCTGTTCGCAAGTGCTCTAAAAATCAAATAAATCCTCCAAATCCTATACTTCATCTCCTTGCTCCAAACTCTTGATCCAGTGATCATGCCATGTGTATAGGACATAAAAATAATTTCTTACAAAAATAATTTGGCCAAATAGTATTTTCAAAAATTAGTTTTCCAAAAACCCATGAATTGAGGTTTGCACTGCAAGTACTTAATTATGGGCAGTAAAAATCTTTTTAAAAATATTTTTGACTCCTATTGGATATAGGATACCCAGAAACCACAAAATTGTAATTTTAAAAATTATTTTTCTATTTTATTTAAAGGCTTTTCTTAAGGCCAGAAATGGTCTTTAATAGGTTAAAATAATTTTAAAAGCTTTACAAATATTTAAGAAAAATTAGGGAGACTCAATGGACATATATTTTCCATATATATGAGTTTCAACACATGGTCATGATCAAAATATTGGACAAAACCTCCCAAAACCATTTCTGCTCATTTCAAGGATTTGAAATATTTCTACAGGAAATATTTTCATAAAAATCCAAGAAAATTCTAACATGTCACGTATGACATGTTTGATGATCTTGCCAAGTACCATGTCATGGAGAATATTATAAACCCATGAAACCCTCTCAAAACCACTTCTGTCCTTTTTCAAGTTTGAACATTTTTGCACTGTCAAACATGTCCAAATGCTGTCAAACTTGGTGCACATGCTCAAATGGTGTAATAATACATCTAGACCAAATGGCACAAGTTGGAGAGAATGTTATCTTGATCAAAGTACCCCAAAACCCTTTCTGTCCAGAACCAAATTTGAACAACTCTACATTGCCAAGTGTGTCCTTTTGATCTGAATTTTTGTGGACATGTTAAAATCCTCAAATGATGACATCAAGGAGAATAGATTTGCATGACTAAATCTTGGTAAAGCCATTTCTGCTGATTTCTAGGGTTTACCAAAGTTACATTGGCTACTTTTCCCAAATGAGCTCAAACTTGGTGGAACACCCTACTTCTATGTGCCATTTCATCCTCTTAAGTTTCATGTCAAATGAAATTAAATTTCTTGCCCAAACCTACATCAAATACCTTTTGGTAATTTTTAAAAGTTGATGTTTTCACCTCTTTCCTTGTTCTCCTTGAGCCCAACCTTTTACCACAGCCTCTTCTAGTTCTCCTTTACCTCTAGTAAGAGTAGCATGGCCACGGCTCAAACATTGGTGAGTGAAACCCTCTCCTTCTCTCTCTGGACAACCATTTTCTCTCTCTCTCTCTCAACCTCTCTCCTCTCCTACTGGCTCTCCAGGGCATCCAATGCCTCTCCACACTTCTTTACTACCCGCTAGCACTACCAGACATTAGTGGCCGCACCCACTTTGCGAAAAACAATGGCCATGCCGGCCAAAGACGCGCTCTGGAGCGCTTCTGATCTTGCCCTCGCCTTTGTAACCGCTCTGCCGAGCCACCAGACCACCTAGGGCCTCCCCCTCATGTCCCCCGAGGTCGCCTCGACGTCCAGTACACGGCACGCTGTCGGCCCCCTTCTTCCTCTCTCTCTCTCTCTCTCTCTCTCTCTCTCTCTCTCTCCTGCCCCTGCTCGCACGTGCACCATGGCCGCTCGAGAGTTCCAATGGGCATGCTCACACGCGCGCTGCCCTGACGCTCCCCCGCTCCTTCTCTCCCTTCCCCTGGCCGTAGACCACGCCCAGGAAGACCCCGACCCAAAGCCAAGCACTCCCGTGGCCTCTAGCAACGGCTAGAAGCTCGCCGGCGCACGAGCCACGGTGCACCTCGCCCCCTTCTATTAAAGGCCACCCCCGAGCCTCCTCTCTACTCCTTTGCCTCTTTCTCCCTCCCGTGAACCCCCTGAACCAACCCACTCCCCTCCTCGCGCTCTCCATCCCCCTCCTAGGCCGGAGCCGAGCCGCCGGCCGATGCTCAAATCCGCAGGCCTCGGCCCCTCTCTCTTCCCCCTAGATAGCCCCGCACCCTCTTGTCGACTGTCCCAACCTTACATGCGCAACCACTCTACCCTTATATGGGAAAGGGCATTATTAATTACCTAGGCCGATACTAGCTTGGAGCCCACATTACTAGTGACGGGGGAGAGTTGGTGCTCTCTCTTGGGACGGGGTCGTGCCAGGTAGGGCGGCCATGACTGTCTTTACAAGGCACCGGATACAGCGTTGTGTCCCCTCCCGGATGTTATGATCTCGAGTGAGTCTCGTATGATGTACATCGTGAGGATACGGAACAACGAGTGGACTCCTCATTAGTGTCGTCTAGGGAAAGATAGTGATCGGGTGCTTACCCCGGGTACTTGAGGTACCGCGGGTCGTGGATGACACGGAAGTTCCCTGGATCTTGTGGGTAAAGTGCGCAACCTCTGCAGAGAGTAAAACTATTCGAATAGCCGTGTCCACGGTCAAGGACAGTTGGGCGGTGCTGCTTAAACTACGTCCAGAGTTTGCAACCGTGGGTGTGAGTTGATAGAACTACTTGGGTCAAGTCAAAGGACTTGACATGATTGAGTTGGGTTGGTGCCCACTCTATTTATGTTGATATCTGTAACCTGTCCTCATGGTTACTTGAATCCTCCTGATGCATATCTTACAAGTTGTTGAACATGTCATTGCACTCAAAACTAGCTTTCTGCAAAAATTTACCTATATCATGCATTGTTGTATCTTGAACCAAAACATGGGTTGCTTGCGAGTACATTCAAAGTACTCATTGGCTTGCCACTGGTTATTTTATTGGCCAGGCATGAAAGAACATGATATGATGAAGAATACTTCAGTGACGAACATGCAAGCTACGACGCTTCCCAGTCAGAATGCTTGTAGGGTTAAGGCAGATGGCATGGGTCCAAGTTATCGACGAAGATTTCTGCTGCGATGTTATACTCAAGACTCGACCATAATGGTCCTACTTGTGTAATACGGTATGTATGGATGTAAGACTCTTGTTATTCAGCTTCTGTGTGTTCAGTGAGCATTGATCTCTGGGATCACTGTACACGTGCATTTGGTGATCACGACTTATAAGTCGGGGTCCCCACATATAATGCATATGTTGTATTGCAATGCTTAGTTTTTACATCATATACATAATATTGAATGCCATCTCCTTAGTTGACACATCATATATGTGATTGCCCTCTGCTCACTTCCTTAGTATATAAATCATATATTTGAATTATGTCATGCCATGATGTTTACATAGACAGCATGTATCTGAATTATGGCATGCCAACCCATTTTCTAAAGACATAATATAGTTATATCATCTCATCCTGTTTACATAGTCATCATATTTTAAATTATGTCATTCTATCCGTGAATTATATCATGCCATCATGTTTCCATCGATGGCATGTTTGTGATTTATGGCATGCCAACCACTTTAATAGACACATCGTATAGTTTATATCATGTCATCCTGTTTACATAGTCATCATATTTTGAAGTATGTCATTCTATCGTGTTTAGTTAGCCATCATACATGTGAAATTGTGTCATGCTATCGTGTTTAATTATCCATCATATATGTGAAATTATGTCCCGCTATTCTGTTTGCTTAGACAACATAAATGTGTATTATTTCATGCCCTGTTTTCTTCCCTACTATCCATTGCACCTGTCTATCTTACAATGTCTGTACATTCAATTACTTTTCTTATTTATCAGCCATTTCAATTGGAGGGAGTGATGGCATTATCTTTGGGAGTAAAAACACGATCTTCAGAAAAGATCGTGCTACCTGTCGATGCAGATAGAACCACGGTTGTACTTGCCCAAGAACCAGCCCCACCACACATAACCCACACTCATGCAGATTGTACCCCTACCCGGGTGGACAGAGAACCAGCTACACCCCTTCTAACACCAACCCCAGCAGATAGACACCCAGTTCCCGTTGACACAGCACCATCTCCACCACAGAGCACCCAAACACGAGCAGTTAGTAAGGCAACTGCAGTGCCCAAATCACGAGGACCACCACTCCAAACCCGAAGTCAATGCTTAAAGCAGAAGAAGTTCTCAGGTCAGGTTCTGTAGCTATGGTTCATACTACTTTGCTCTTGCATCACTGTATTTACTGATACCAACTAATTTAAAATTTGAAGGATGCAATTGAAACTCCAATGGCGCAACAGGTATGTTTTAAACCTGTTTCTTCAACGTGTTTGGCTGTTTGCTGTTGTAACTTTCTCTATGTTGATTTCAGTTTCAATTGAATAAACAGTTATGTTCTCATGCCATGCACATTACAAGTGTTGTTATTCTTTGTGTAGTTTAGCACACTTATATTCAGTCTATGCTGCTTTGTCTTAAATAGATATGATTTGACTGTATCTATCTTGATTTGGCAACATAAACTAGAATGATATAGACCATCTGTGACCATACTACATAGATATATGTTTGTTTCATCTCTGTTATCCTGTCCACCTTACTACTGAACTGGTTTACCAAAATGAGTTTCATATAATACATTGTAAACCTGAGATGTGTTTGTTTGTTTCTCTTTTAGAACGGGATAAAATATTGGAAAAGAGTAACGTGTTATGCAATGGTAAAGGAAGTAATGCAGATAAGGTTCAAGATAGTGAGACATCCCTGTTGGTCTCCAAAAAAGCTGATAAAAACTATATTGAAGACACTGAGACAACCCCAAAGTCCTGTCTTGATGTAGTGTTCGAGTTACTACTGGCTACCACTGCTGGCACCAGCTCTTCGAAATCGTTGCCTGAATCAGTTTAGCTTCTTGATTCTCAACTTCAAGTTGAAAGAAATTGATCGAGATGTTCTGCGATAGGAAGCCGTAGAAGGCGAGGAAGTCCTGCAGAATTCAGATGCATACTTTACGGTGCAACGACAAGTTACTGGAGGACTTAAGCGCCAAACAAGAGAAAGTTAATAAGCTTGCTAAGCATCTTGCCGACATTATGGGTACCGAGGATATTGTTTCTTGAGCTCTTAAAGTGGTTTCGATTACGGACTTGTTTTCTGCGGCGTTTATATGCTGTTGTGTTCCCTATATTTGCACTGGTGGCGAACTTTGATGCCCAGTGGATGTAATATGTGTAATAGCCGTGATATCCTAGCGTTAGTTGCTTGCTTATTTATTTCCTTCTTGTCTTGTTTATTTGTTTGCTTGTAGTCATTGCAGTTCGTTTTCCGCGGTTAGCTAGTGGCTGCAATAACCTATTTTTTAAAACTAGGCCACAATAACCATGGGCTAATATTTACTGTAGTGACCTTTGGGCCTCCCTCTCGTCGTAGAAAGCGATGGGCCTTCTACGGGCCGTAGAAACAATGGGCCTTCTACGGGCCATAGAAACAATGGGCCTTCTGCGAGCCGTATCATCAATGGGCCTTATACGGGCCGTATGAACGATTGGCCAAACATGGGCCAAACAGACCGCATTATGGCCGTAAACGGGCTAGAGTTGGAATCGTCCGTTCATTGGCCCACCATAACGGGCCATCGTTAATAGGCCATATTTGATGGCGCTATGAAAACGGCCCAACTTATTAACGGACCACAAACGGGCCGACTGTAACCACGGGCTGAATTTGGCCCAAGCGAAAAATAGCGAACGGGCTGTAAGTAAGCGAATCTTTGAAATGAGCCCAAGATTAAATGTGCTCGAGAAGGCGAAAGATAACATGGGCTGGAAATGGCCCAGCGGAATAACGGGCCGTTAATGGGTATAAAGTGATACACTGTTCATTACGAGCCAGTTTCACCACGGGCCGTTAATGGGTGTAATGTGATACACTGTTCATTACAGGCCAGTTTCATCACGGGTCGTTAATAGGCCAAGAGTTACATAGGGCCTCATATGGGCCGAAAGAGGTCATGGGCCATACATGGGCCAGAAGTGAAAACGGGATGGAATCATATTGGGTAGGGCGTAACGGGCCTTGGGTTAGCGGGCTGTAAATGGGCTATATGCGAACAGGCCGTTAACAGGCTTTCCATGGGCCGGCCCGCCACCTTTTAACCAAGTCAAACGGGCCGGCCTTTTCACAGGGATGGGCCTCTGTTGGGCCGTGCCACGTGTTGACGTATCATAGGCGCCTTCCATCCAGTGAGTGGATGACATCTGTCCCAACGATGAGCCGACACGTGTTTCCTCTAGCCAATGATGATTTTATACGTGGAAAATCCCCATTGGTCGGGTTTGTTAATGGGTTATCGGATCCAAAACCCGCCCCGATAGCTTAATGGCGTTCCGTTACGGTGGATGCCACGTGTCGGTCACCCTTGATGAAAGCACTTCTGTGACGCGCGATTTATCGTCATGGAAGTGGACACTTCCGTGATGATAATTTTGGTAATGTCATGGAACACTTCTGCGACAGCACAGGTATGACTATCTTGATTCTGTCATAAATTTGTCATGGATGTACATGCATGACAGAAAATGCGACCTACTGTGACAAACATGTATCATCACGGAAGTGTATTTTTTTGTAGCGCCCCCTCCTCCCCCTACTTATAGCCCCAGGCGGCGGAGCCGAGGGGGCGAGAACGTGGGGGGTCATGTGATTAACTGCGCCCACGATCCCATGATTACTGCGCCAGTAAAGGCGTGTATTAATTGCCGCAGAAGCCCAACTGCACGCATTGACCATGGCGGATTCGCCCACGTGCCGAGGCGCTGTAGTGGTGGGCCCCGGCCTGCGGCGACGTCCCATCGCGCGCGTGGGTTGGCAGGCCGACCTGGCCTGCTGGCGCCGCGTGGCTGGTGAGCAACGGGTGGCAAGTCCGACGTCTGGCTGGCGTGCCACCTGGTCCCCACCACGACATTTCAAAATCACCAGGCGGCCTGCCTGGTCACGGTCGGCTCCTAGCAGTCGGCACTTCCGAAGACGGACGAAGCGAAACCACCAGTAGGAAGTTGTTGAGGCTTCTCGCCTTTTCAGGCACGACACCCCACCATCTTCAGGGACTACTGTCGGAAAAAATGACCACGGGTAGCCTCATGTGCTCCCCATGGTATTTCAAGACATCGGGGCCAGCTGCTCCCCTCAATCCCCAGAGACAAAGAGCCGCCTTCTTAGGGCCGACTATTCCAAGTGGCCGGTTGCTCGAAGGCATCAGATCCTAGAAGGAAGCCGCAAGGTGGGCCAACTCCTAGCAGGCGGCCTCCAGAGATGCCGGCTACTAGCAGGCGCCCCCCTCGTTCCCTTGAAGTTAGGACCTCATTACAACGACGAGACGCGGAGAGGCTATAATGCAGCCCGCCACCCCCGAATCCAGGGCATAACGTGGCCACAGTGCAACGTACTAGGTGAACATCCCTCGCCGGACGCAGCACTGTTGCCACACAGCCCGTGAAATCATCCATGGCAGAGGAAGCCATGCTCCCACGACAGGCTGTCGGTACGGCCTACAGGCGTCGGGCCCTACCTGTCCGTGAGAAGCCAAAAGGCAGTGAGCCCTGACCAGTCGGCATAGGGGGATGCCGACTCATAGCAGGCGGCCTACCCCCTCCCTCGGAGTCTGTGTGCCATTAATCAAAAGAGACGGGGAGTAGCTACAGTGAACGCCCACCAGGCGGCGGACTGTAGCCACGCTCTCCCCGACAAAGCACACATCATCAGTGGCATTGCCACAGTACTAAGCAGCCGGCAGGACCAGCAAGCGGCGGGCACGGCCTGTCGGCCAAGTACAAGACAGCCGGCGGGACCCACCAGGCGACGAGCCCCAGCAGCCGGCAGAGAAGCCGGCGACCAGAGACACTGACGGTCGAGTCCTACACCTGGCGAGTTTACCATTGTACCCCTGGGGGCAGTCCTATATAAACCCCCAAGGCACCCATGCAAAGGGTTCAGAACCTCACCACACATACATACCACATAGAGAGTGTGGAGTAAGGGCTAGCCTTGTTCTTCTTCCTCCTCTAGACAAAAAAGCTCAAGGAGCAACCCTGTAGCCACCTTGTTGAGATAGTGATCATGCGGAGACCCCGCAAAGCAGGACAAGGGGTGTTATCTCCAAGGAGAGCCTCGAACCTGGGTAAGATGCGTCGGTGTACATGTTTACGCCTCATCCCATTTCCAGGCACTGGCGACGTACTATTGTGCCCCAGCATGATAATCCATCCATTGGCTTATGTCGCACGACACCCCCGACAACCCGCATGTGTATTGTTCCCGTCGATCTAGATTCTAGCTGCCAATAAATACTACCTTGCTCACATCGTCCCGCTTGCATTCTCATCTACATCCTCCCCTCGCGCGCCCTCTCTCTCTCTCTCCATCTCTCAAATCTCTGCTATGGCACCACCTGTCTACCCACGCGTCGACGAGGAGTCGCCGCCCCCTGAGGACGCTCACTCGAATAGCAGCGACAAGGACCCCTATGCACCACCAGACGAGGTTGCGCCGGACCCCCAAATTTGGATTCGTTTTGGGGCCAGTACAATCTTTGTTCGTGGAAGTCGCTTGTCAGGACCCTGATCCTAAGTCACACCGATATAGCATGTATCACATCATATCACTTCGCGGCCTCACGCACGGTATTCCCACGGGTATTAGCTTACCTGGCCCGGGACCGTTTGCGCCTTTTGGCTCACATATATGATAGTGTCGCTAGCATCCATATGACAGAGAACCCGGGCCGACATGACTAGTCATGAATCCAAAGTGGCACTAACTTACAGGGCCAGGCATAAATGACCCAGCAACGACTGTGTCGGTCATAGACGTATGAACCCAAGTCGTAGCAAGCTACAAGGACTTAAAGGAACAACACGTGACATTTCCCTAAAGGGACAGACACAGGAACGAAGAAGGACACATGCCGGCCAGCCTAAGAGTTCTGGAGCAGTAGTAAGCTTCCATGGCTCAGTGGAAGCACTAGGAGACATTTCCCGGTAAGAGAGGCTACCAAGGATAAACAACTAGGTTGTCAGATCCCACACATACCAAGCATGTCAATAACATACACACAATATGCTCGATATGTGCAAATACAACATGGCATCACAACAAAACTCTATGACTCAAAGTATTTATTCATTAGGCTTCGAGGAGCCAGATATTACAAACATGGGTATGATCACCCACCATTCAAATCATACAATCAATAAGCACATGCGGAAGCTTAACTTGTCTGAGTACAGACAACTACAAATGAAAAAGGCTGAGAAGCCTGACTATCTACAAGGCCCTCCCAAGGGTACAAGATCGTAGCTGAGCTAACAAGCTAAACGTCGAAGTCCACGAGGAACTACTAGCGAGACTGAAGTTTCTCTGCAAAAACATAAATTAAGCAAACGTGAGTACAAATGTACCCAAAAAGACTTACATCAGAACTAGCTACATATGCATCATTATGAACAACGAGGTGGTGGAGTTTAACTGCAGCAAGCCAGCTTTGAATCGGTGGCTATCCTGAACTACGACTGCAAGTAACTCTTTTTGGCTGGCGCACACGAGTCCACATATTCACCAATCAATACACCACTATGGATTCGCACCCGTCTCCCTACGAGAGCGCCATCCATAGCACTCACGCTTATCTTGCGCATTTTAGAGTATCCACTTTCACTTGTCTACGAATTGAATAGGCAACCCAGAAGTTCTTTACTGCGGACGCGGCTATTCGAATAGATCATGTTAACCCTGTAGGGGTGTACTTCTTCACACATGCTCTCACCACTTATCGCCGTTTACACGACATGTACTCGGCAACCTTCAAGCGGAATCCCAGCGAGGGTGTCGGCCACGACCTAACTAACCACACAAGTCTCTAGTCTAGGTTTATGGCCTATTCGGGTTCCATCCGCAAGGAGATCCGGCCGGGGTTTCACTCACGGTCCCAAACCATGAGAGCAGGGTTCCCAAGCCACCAAACGGGCATCCTGGTACACCATGCCTCGTGTCTCTACCGCATCATAGCCCACCGCTAGGGTCAGTGCTACGCACGGCCCCCAACACATATCCTACAAACACAAGAAACTAGTTGCAACTCCTGGACAGAGATTAAGGCGATTAATAAGTCGATAGGGGCACTTAAGCATTCCAATGTGCGGTAGTAGCAGTTAATGGATCACAAACACAGAACTCAGTTCCTGAGGACGGTTCAATGAGACAACCCACCATGTACTCCTACATGGCCTCTCACCGCTACCTTTACCAAATCGTGTTCA
The DNA here is from genome assembly GCA_021605205.1 of Aegilops longissima. NCBI lineage: Eukaryota > Viridiplantae > Streptophyta > Magnoliopsida > Poales > Poaceae > Aegilops > Aegilops longissima. The sequence continues at coordinate 666,772,750 of CM038682.1, read as the reverse complement.
CACACTTAGCTCTCAATAGTAGGACATGTTCACCACATTCAAATTTATCCCCGACGAATTGGACCTGACTCAACTCTAAGCAGTAGCAGGCATGACAACAAGCATGAATGAGTAGGCACAACAGGGCTCAAACAACTACTACTCATGCTAGTGGGTTTCATCTATTTACTGTGGCAATGACAGGTCATGCAGAGGAAAGGGGTTCAACTACCGCAGCAGGTAACAGTTGAAGCGTTGTTGTCCTAATGCAGTAAAAGGGAGCAGAAGAGAGAGGGTGGGATTGTATCGGATTGAACAAGGGGGTTTTACTTGTCTGGAACTTGTGAAGATAGGATAGTTCTTCATCGGTGTCATCGATCTCATCGTCGGAACCACGTCTACTGAGAGGGGACATATACCGACAACAGAGAAGGAACACAATCAATGCAATGCAACAATAGGATGCTTGATCATGACATGGCAATATGTTGTGGTTTGAGCTAATTCAACTAGCAACAATTTAAATGAAGTTGGTTTGAATCCAAGATTCAAATTCAAACTCCATATGTGGATATGCAAATGCCATTTATTTGATTTTCCTAAACAGAAGCCATAAGTCATTCTAACATGCATGAAAATGGCACAGCTGGATAGATTGGATTTTTCTGATCTTTTTTCATATATAAATTCTTTTCATTGGAGTTATAGATTATTTTCTATGAATTTTAGAAGTTTTGCATATTTTCTGAAATAAATAAATCATTTCTGATTTATTTAAAATCCCAGAAAACATTTACTGCGTCAGCATCGCATCACTGTGACATCAACAAGTGAATGGGGGCGGGTCCAAGTCAAACCTGAGGTGTGGAGTCCATATGTCAGTGACATGGTGCAGGCTAGGGTCACAGACAGTGGGCCCAGTCAACGTCCACGTCAGCAAAGTCAATGCTGATGTGTGGGTCCCATTCATTGTGAAATAATCTATATAGAAATTAGACTAACCTAAACAGGCATCGGGGCCCACATGGCAGTGGCTCTAGGGGTGTTTAGTGGGGTCATTAGTGCTAACTAAACCGGCGCCACGTCAGCAGTAGACGCCGGCGACCACAGCAATGGTGGAGACTCGCCGGAGTTGCTCGGGACAGCGCTACAGGCGTCGCCTCGATGCGCTGGAGGCACCAGAGGGATGCCCGTCCTCGCGCATATCCAGGGGATCACTTGGGAGGCCGCGGGGTGGCCGGAAATGATGGCCACGACAACCATGGCGGCAGCCGGAGCTCGGCTAGTTGCGGGCGCGGGGCTGCAGCTCGCTTCCGAGTCAACGGAGGGCATAGGAGGCATATACGGGGCAGCAAGAGCCTGACAACATGCTCAGACGCGGTGTTGGGCCACCGTAATGACGACAGTGACAATCGCGGCGGCCGGAGCTCACGGGCACTTGCGGGCGATGGCTACGGAGCAAGATTGAGCAAGGGGGAGGTGGGTAAGCGAAGGAGGGCTCACAGGGATCGCATAGGGCACGTCAGCGAGCTCGGGGAGGTGCCGGAGTGGTCAGGGCAGCGAGGGGGATCTCCGTGGCCGAAGGATGAAGAAGAGCTCGGGGTGGTCTCTTGAGGGCGTTCGGCGTCGCGTGCGTCAATGGAGAGGTCGATGGCGATGAGGCGAAAGTCGTGGACACATTGGCGAGGCGAGGAGGTGGTTGTTGCTATAGCAACGACGAGCGTCGACGACGGGCGTGCTCGGTGGTGCTGCGGGGAGAGGGCAGAGGAGGGGTAGGTGGTCCAGAGAGAGAGGGGAGAGGTGCAGAGGGTTCGAGGCGGTCCAGGGCGGCGGAGTGGGTTGAGGGGGAGCAGCAGCATGGCTAGCAGGAGGTGGCCGCGGCTCGGCTGTGCGCGCGCCATGCACAGTGCCAGTAGGTGCAGGGAAGACGACACGCTAGTAGGTGGGCTAGGCCGTCCAGCTGGGCCGGGCTACGGGGGTGCCAGGCAAGTTACAGGTAAGGTCTCTTTTTCCTTTTGTTTCAGTTTTTCTATTTCTTTTATTCTGTTTTGAATTAGTAAAAATACCAATTCATTTTTAAAACTCCTGAGAAAAATTGTGGGCACTATTTGGATTATTCCAAAAGCTCACAACTGATTCCAGAATATTTGGAGCATTTAAGATATGTATGGAATTCAAATGCCCCAATTCAAATACATTATGATTTAATTCAAAAATCCAGGAATGACCTAGAAAAATGTGCACCATTTTTGGCAGAGGTTCTGTACCAATTCAAAAATGATGAACTTTTCTGAAAGGCATTTTGGGTTCATTCGAAATATTTCATTTTGATCCTAGTTAGATTTCATTTGGTGCTAGGGTTTGAACATCCCCATTTCAAGTTTAAAGAAAATTTAAACATGATGCACACATGACTAGCTAGTGTAGGTCATACCAGAACTAGGGATGTGACAACTCACCCCCACTAAACAAGAATCTCGTCCCGAGATTCAAGACGTGAGGTAAGAAGACAGAGGGGACACAAAGCTAACACGATCTTCATGATCCAACTACGCTCATCGTTGATATTGATACATTGCATCATATTGATCTAGACGTCTGTCTTCGAGAACTTCACCCAACATGACGAGAAAAGGGGAAGGGAAACTCTACCAGGATCGGTCTTCACGAAGATCGAGCAACTCACGAGCAACTCACAGAATGAGACATTGAAACATCTCTTGAGTTGAGTCATAAAACACATAGGGTGATGGTAAGGAACCGATGACGAAGGTTCAATTTTGGTAGGCAACAATTCCACGCTCAAGTAGATGGCGAGTGAGTGTCAAAGTAGCGAGAGATAAGTTGCCCTGATTCCATAATGGGGCACCTTAGAGGAGGTGAGTCATAGAATTATTCCCTAAAGTGGCAAAAAGAATTACGTTTGATCCATAGATCATTGAAACTCTTCATACCAGGTTGAGGCAATGCACAATGGATCATTTGAAGGAGTTCGAAAGAATGACCTACTCAGTTTGCAAAGGAAACTATGGTTATAGAACAACTCATCAACGGAAAGCACATCCGAATTGATACCGAGGTTATAACCTAGTGACTGAGCGTGCTGTCAAGAACTTGAGCATTTCCATACTCATCAGGGTTTTACCAACATCCGTGCCAAGATCTTGGTGACACCTCGTACTAGCATGATCAATAGAGATGGAGGATGCAGATGCAAAGGAAGACAACACTTTCTCACATTTCACCTTAGCAATGCCAAGGAACAAAACCTGGATGATCGACCAAGAGACATTTAGCACTTTGCTTCTAATGTTCTCCTTGATGTACTAGATATCACGATCACGCATAGAAGCATTAACATGGCCATCAAGTATAGGGCGGACTTCGGAAGCACAACATCCATAAGGAACAACTTCTAGAATAAGTCGCACGAAATCCTCGTGGAAAAGATGGACAAATTTATCATTCAAGATACTAGATAATAGACCATCCGGCTAGGTGTGTCAGCCAGAACATCAACCTTGTCGGGACCTACATCATAGATATTGGAAAAGTTCCAACCATCATATCTGCCTAAGATTCAGATCCGGTTGGTTTCAGGATATTCTAGACTCATCAAGTCTAGAAAGAAAAATGAAAGTTTGAAACACAAATTGATGAGATGGCGTTGCGAGATTCTCGGGGAATGAACTACGATAGCAAGCTCCAAAACATGAGTTGGTTCTGCTACACACATGTGAACACGATGTTCCAGACAAGCATGACCACGTAGTAGTCTTACAACAAAACACTACCGAGTTTGGTTGGGAACCATTAACGGGGATATCGATGTCCTTTCATAAGTCCGGATTAGCTCTTACAAAGGAACTCCTTCTCCTTGAACAAATCAGTTAGTGGCTTGGTGTACTAGGATATACATATGGAATGGAGGTAGCGAGCCTGTCAAACCATAGCGTACTTCGCACGTGCATGACTGACTTGGGATGGTACCAGAGGAAACTAAAACAATCTTTCTCGAACTCACGGTGGCAACTTGCACCAAATGCACGTGAATCAGAGAAAGTCACTTGTTTCATCCAACATATGATTCATGAACAGGACATCAAGATAATGCTTTTAGAAGTTTCCAACACTAGCTGGATGTTCAACACGAATCATGGAGGAGATAAAAATGTTGCTGATGGGCTCAACAACAAGTCAACAAGATTCCCATGAAGATGGAATTCCACAACTATGTGAACAAGGCGATAGCATTGGTCAGAACAAAAGATATAACGGAGTATGCTCGAGGAAAAACCACGATAAGACAACATTACGAACATTGTTGGTTCTGATTTCATTTGAGGATAGCCCACACTCAAATCAAAGTTTTGATGAGAAAGTAGGTCCAACAACTGATCAAAGCGACCAATCGGTGAAGATATCATCTTTCATCAACACACACAAAGATATCCCTTGAAATGAACTAAGCTAGGCAAGCTTTTATCCTCCAACTCTCCAATTTGTTTTTGGCTAAACCAACTAGCTCAGGGGTATCCAACAAGGATTCTTGAAGAAGGGGTGGTTTACAAGAAACCAACTTGATCACGAACTCAACATAGCGGTCAGGTGACAACCTGGTAATACTTCCAAGAAGATATTCGGAAAATCACGAACCACCGATATGTTACTAAGCTCGAGAACAATCTTGCTTTTCAGGGCAAGACGATGTGATAAAAAACAAGGGGTTGACACAATCCTAACTCATTAATCGAAGAATGCACTAGGGAAATGGTCTAGGTAGCACAATCTATCTTAGAATGATGATTCCAAACCAACACGCTAAGAATGAGGTTATTGTCCATTTAGCTACCGAACAACAGATTTGCTAATAGTATTGATTTCACACATCACGATTCACTCGTCGGCATTTCGGTTACAATAACACGTGAACTGAGGAATGAACAATAATGGCAAGAAGTATCACTGCGTCAAGAATTCGTAAGAGTTGGTGCATTTCTCATGATATTCCTGACATAAAGCAGGTAATACTTGAGGGTAGAACAGAATCAAAAGCTGGGTTGGCATTTTGATTTGCTGATTACAACTGCTTTGACCCAATCCTGGAAATGGATAAGGTACTGGAGTTTGTTTTTCCTAGTCATTCCAAGATATAATGGCTTGACGGAACACTAGAGTAAAGGGCATCAATGAACACGAATGCACGACTACTCCTGACTATCGGTTGGCAGACGAAGGTAAGAAACAACTAAAGGGGGACAACTCAAAGGAACATATGATTTTCCGAGTTGTAGATGCATAGATTGGTATGTCGAACAAGTTCAACATGTTTCTTCCGGATAACCCATGCAGAAAGGTAGGATTAGCAGAGTCGTAATATAAAATGGGGAACTCATCGAGAGCACTCTTGTTGTGAGCTTTTGGTTCAAAGAACTTCTGCCATAAGCAGTTCATGGTATTTGGAACAAGGAAATACCATGGACCTTGAGAACTATTGCAAAGGTTACCAATATCCTAAAGGAACTAGCAAACCCTATCAACATGAAGTAAGTAGGGTGAATCTCGGGTTCAAGAACCCAGGAATAGAATGCCTACTAACTAAGTGGCATCATGGGATGCTTTCGATAATGATGGCCAGAATCATTACACTGGGAACACAAAACATGGCTAGATTACTAGGTGATCCTCTAAGACACCTAGGGTCATAATAATAGCTCCAACATATATGTCAAGGTAATGGAGTACCTCAACTCACCGATTAGTGTGGTTAAATTGGCCCAAAGAAACATCGGGAATGAAAAGAAGGCAGTTGCAAATGCATCAGATTATTTCAAAACCTGGGATGACTCGGACAACATAACGACTGTAAATGCTCATAAAGATTTGAGACATCCTGCAAAATAGTGGCATGCCCACTCAACATCACAATATCAAGGTTCTGAGGCCAGCTATGAACATACGGAAGTAGTAGAAACTGAACTGAGACTTGAATCTATCAATCCTATAAGTCTATAGATAAGTAACACGTGATCCTGATAGAATGAATAGAAATCCTAGTTCCTTAACCCCGTAGGAAAGATATGATGACTCGGAACAGAACGGCATAAGGTAAAGGAGTAAAAAGATCCTTACGTTCCCTTCCATAATAAATTCCCTTATATAACTAAAGCATTTCTAGACACGACTTCGACCAGTTTGGCTTGGTAATCCTACGGGCAGTCAGGCTCTGATACCAAAGCTGTCAGGACCCTGATCCTAAGTCACACTGATCTAGCGCGTATCACATCATATCACTTTGTGGCCTCACGCACGGTATTCCCACTGGTGCCACCTTACCTGGCTCGGGACCATTTGCACCTTTTGGTTCACGTATATGATAGTGTCGCTAGCATCCATATGACGGAGAACCCGGGCTGACATGACTAGTCGTGAATCCAAATTGGCACCAACTTACAGGGACAGGCATACATGACCCAACAATGAACGTGTCGGTCATAAACATATGAACCCAAGTCGTAGCAAGCTACAAGGACTTAAAGGAACAACGCGTGACATTTCCCAAAAGGGACAGACACAGGAACGAAGAAGGACACATGCCGACCAGCCTAAGTCTTCCAGAGCAATAGCAAGCTACCATGGCTCAGTGGAAGCACTAGGAGACATTTCCCGGTAAGAGAAGCTACCAAGGATAAACAACTAGGTTGTCGGATCCCACACATACCAAGAATTTCAATAACATACACACAATATGCTCAATATGTGCAAATACAACATGGCATCACAACAAAACTCTATGACTCAAAGTATTTATTCATTAGGCTCCGAGGAGCCAGATAATACAAACATGGGTCTGATGACCCAACATTCAAGTCAAACAAGCAATAAGCACACGCAGAAGCTTAACTTGTCTGAGTACAGACAACTACAAATGAAAAAGTCTGAGAAGCTTGACTATCTACAAGACCCTCCCGAGGGTACAAGATCGTAGCTGAGGTAACAAGCTAAACGTCTAAGTCCACGCGGAACTACTAGCGAGACTGAAGTCTCTCTGCAAAAACATAAATTAAGCAGATGTGAGTACAGATGTACCCAACAAGACTTACATCAGAACTAGCTACATATGCATCAGTATCAATAAAGGGGTAGTGGAGTTTAATTGCAGCAAGCCAGCTTTGAATCGGTGGCTATCCTGAACTATGACTTCAAGTAACTCTTTTGGGCTGGCGCACAAGAGTCCACATATTCAGCAATCAATACACCACTATGGATCCAGACTTGTCTCCCTACGAGAGCGCCATCCATAGCACTCACACTTATCTTGCGCATTTTAGGGTATCCACTTTCACTTGTCTATGAACTGTATGGGCAACCCAGAAGTACATTACCACAGACTCGGCTATTGAATAGATCATGTTAACCCTGCAGGGGTGCACTTCTTCACACACGCTCTCACCACTTATTGCCGTTTACACGACATGTACTTGGCAACCTTCAAGCGGAAGCACAGCGAGGGTGTCGGCCATGACCTAACTCACACAAGTCTCTAGTCCAGGTTAATCGCCTATTCGGATTCCATCCGCAAGGAGATCCGGTCGGGGTTTCACTCACAGCCCCAAACGATGAGAGTAGGGTTCCTGAGGCACCAAACGGGCGTCCCGGTGCACCGTGCCTCGTGTCTCTACCGCATCATAGCCCACCCCTAGGGTCAGCGCTACGCACGGCCCCCAACACATATCCTACAAACACTAGAAACTAGTTGCAACTCCTGGACAGAGATCAAGGTGATTAATAAGTCGAGTGGGGCACTTAAGCATTCCAATGCGTGGTAGTAGCTGTTCATGGATCACAAACACAGAACTCAGTTCCTGAGGACAATTTCAATGAGACAACCCACCATGTGCTCCTACATGGCCTCTCACCCCTACCTTTACCAAATCGTGTTCACACACTTAGCTCTCAACATTAGGACATGTTCACCACATTCCAATTCATCCCCGATGAAATCAGACCTGACTCAACTCTAAGCAGTAGCAGGCATGACAACAAGAATGAATGAGTAGGCACATCAAGGCTCAAACAACTCGTACTCATGCTAGTGGGTTTCATCTATTTACTGTGGCAATGACAGATCATGCAGAGGAAAGGGGTTCAACTACCGCAGCAAGTGACAGTTGAAGCGTTGTTCTCCTAATACAGTAAAAGGGAGCATAAGCAAGAGGGTGGGATTGTATTGGAATGAACTAGGGGGTTTTTCTTGCCTAGCACTTCTGAAGATAGTATAGTTCTTCATCGGTGTCATCGATCTCATCGTCGGAACCACGTCTATTGAGAGGGGACATATACCGGCAATAGAGAAGGAACACAATCAATGCAATTCAACAATATGATGCATGATCATGACATGGCAATATGTTGTGGTTTGAGCTAATGCAACTAGCAACAATTTAAATGAAGATGGTTTGAATCTAAGATTCAAATTCAAACTCCATATGTGGATATGCAAATGCCATTTATTTGAATTGTCCTAAACAGAAGCCATAAGTTGTTCTAACATGCATGAAAATTGTACAGATGGATAGATTGGATTTTTCTGATCATTTTTCATATATAAATTATTTTCATTGGAGTTATAAATTATTTTCTATGAATTTTAGAAGTTTTGGATATTTTCTGAAATAAATCAATCATTTCTGATTTATTTAAAATCCCTGAAAACATTTACTGCGTCAGCATCGCGTCACTGTGACGCCAGCAAGTCAACGGGTGCGGCTCCAAGTCAAACCTGAGGTGTGGTGTTCATAGGTCAGTGATACGGTGCAGGCTAGGGTCACAGACATGTGGGACCAGTCAACGTCCACGTCAGCAAAGTCAATGCTGACGTGTGAGTCCCACTGTTTCTGAAATAATCTAAATAGAAATTAGAATAACCTAAACAGGCCCTAGGGCCCACATGGCAGTGGCACTAGGGGTGTTTAGCGGAGTCCTTAGTGCTAACTAAACCGGTGCCACGTCAGCAGTTGACGCCGGCGACCACAGCAATGGCGGGGACTCGCTGGAGTTGCTCGGGACAGCGGTATAGGCGTCGGCTCCACGCTGGAAGCACCAGCGGGATGCCCATCCTTGCGCGCATCCAGGAGCTCACGCGGGAGGCTGCGGGGTGGCCGAAAACCATAGCAGCAGCCGGAGCTCAGCTAGTTGCGGGCGCGGGGCTGCAGCTCGCTTCCGAGTCAACGGAGGGCATAGGAGGCATATACGGGGCAGCAGGAGCCTCACCACGTGCTCAGACGCGGTGTTGGGCCATCGTAATGACGACGGTGACAATCGCGGCGGCCAGTGCTCACGGGCACTTGGGGGCGACGGCTACGAAGCAAGACTGAGCAAGGGGGAGGTGGGTAAACAAAGGAGGGCTCACGGGGATCCCGTAGGGCAGGTCAGCGAGCTCGGGGAGGTGCCGGAGTGGTCGAGGCGGCGAGGGGGATCTTCGCAGCCGAGGGATGAATAAGAGCTCGGGGTGGTCGCTTGGGGGCGTTCGGCGTTGCGTGCGTCAACGGAGAGGTCGATGGCGATGAGGCAAAGGCCGTGGACACATTGGCGGGGCGAGGAGGTGGTTGTTGCTACGGCAACGACGAGCGGCGACGATGGGCGTGCTCGGTGGTGCTGCGGGGAGAGAGCAGAGGAGGGGTAGGGGGTCTAGAGAGAGAGGGGAGTGGTGCAAAGGGTTCGAGGCGGTCCAGGGCGGCGGAGCGGGTTGAGGGGGGCAACTGCGTGCTAGCAGGAGGTGGCCGCGGCTCGGCTGTGCACGCGCCATGCACAGTGCCAGTAGGCGCGGGGAACACGACGCGTTAGTAGGTGGGCTGGGCCATCCAGCTGGGCCGGGCTACATGAGCGCCAGGTAAGTTACAGGTAAGCTCTCACTACAAAAAAATACACTTCCGTGATGATACGTGTTTGTCACAGTAGGTCACGTTTTTTGTCATTCTTGTACATCCATGACGATTTTATGACGGAATCAAGATAGTCATACCTGTGCTGTCGTACAAGTGTTCCATGACATTACCAAAATTATCATCACGGAAGTGTCCACTTCCATGACGATAAATCGCGCGTCACAGAAGTGCTTTCATCAAGGGTGACCGACACGTGGCATCCACCGTAACGAAATGCCATTAAGCTATCGGGTCGGGTTTTGGATCCGATAACCCGTTAACAGCCCCGACCAATGGGGATATTCCTTGTGTAAAATCATCATTGGCTGGAGGAAACACGTGTCGGCTCACCGTTGGGACAGATGTCATCTGCTCATTGGACCGAAGGCGCCTATGATACGGCGACACGTGGCACAACCCAATAGAGGCCCATTCCTGTGAAAAGGCCGGCTCGTTTGACTTGGTCAAAAGGTGGTGGGCTGGCCCACGGAAAGCCTGTTAACAGCCTGTTCGCATATAGCCCATTTATAGCCCGCTAACCCAGGGCCCGTTACGCCCTATCCGAATTAGGCCCAGTAGGGTCATCTGGGCCGTCCAATATGATTCAGCCCGTTTTAACTTTCGGCCCATGTGTGGCCCATGACTTCTATCGGCCCTTATGAGGACCTTTGTAACTCTTGGCCCATTAACGGCCCGTGGTGAAACTGGCCCGTAATGAACAGTGTATCACTTTATACCCATTAACGGCCCGTTATTCCATTAGGCCGTTTACAACCCAAGTTATCTTTCAGCCTTCTCAGGGCCATTGATTCTTGGGCTCATTTGCAGCATTCGGTTACATACGGCCCGTTACTGTCATTTTCCGCTTGTGGGCCAAATTCAGCCCGTCGTTACAGTCGGCCCGTTTGCGAACCGTTAATACGTTGGGCCGTTTTCATGTAAAAAAACCCGTTGGGCTTTTTTCATAGAGTTATCGAATACGGCCTATTAACGGCCCGTTATGGTCCACGAATAGTACGACCCATGATTGGCGAAATGATGATACGCCCCATAGAAGGCCCAGGGATCCTACGGCCCTTATGAGGCCCATGGATAGTACGGCCTGTAGAAGGCCCATGGATCGTACGACCTGTAGAAGGCCCATGGACCCTACGGCCCATAGATGGCCCATGGACCCTAAGGCCCGTATAGAAGGCCGATGGATCCTACGGCTGGACGAAGGCCCATGGATCATACGGCCTGCAGGATGCCCATGGTTACAACAGTCTGTGTGTTGCCATGATTATTTTGGCCTAGTTACCAAAAATAGGCTATTGTGGCCACTAGAAAAAAACAGAAAAAGAACTGCAGTGACTACAAGAAAAAAACTAAACAAGACAATAAAGAAATAAATAAGCAGGCAATTAACGCTAGCCTGTTACCGCTATTACACATATTACATCCACTGGGCATCAAAGTTCGCTACCAGTTCAAATATAGGGAACAAAGTAGCAGATTACATACACTGGCCGTCAAAATTGGCCACCAGTGCAAATAAATGCGGCAGCAAAACAAGAACATAACTGAAACAACTTCAGAAGAGCTCAAGAAAAGTTATCCGGGGTATCCACCATGCTGGCAATAAGCTTAGCAAGCTGATTAGCTTTGTCCTGTTTGGCGCTAAAATCCCGCAACGCTTGCTGTTGCACCAGAAAAGTATGCATCTGAATGCTCCAGGGACTTCCGCAGTCCTTCCGCTTCTTGTCGCAGCACAGCTGATCAATGTCTTTCAGCTTGTAGTTGAGACTCAAGAAACCGAACTGATTCGCAGACGGTGAGTTTGAATAGCTTGTGCAAGCGGTAGTGGCGATAACTCGAACACTAAACCAAGACAGGACTTTGGGGTTGTCTCGCTGTCTTCAAGATAGTCTTCCTTAGCTGTTTTATCAGCTTTGTTGGAGACCAACAAGGATGTGTCACTATCCTGAACCTTATCTGCATTACTTCCTTTACTATTGCGTAATAAGGCACTCTTCCCCAATATTCTGTCAGCATTCTAACAGAAGAAACAAGCAGACACATAACAAGTTTAGCATGTACTAATATATGAAACTCATTTCGGTGAACTAGTTCATTAGTAAGGTGGACAGGATTAAACTACCAAGTCTTCTATTGCCGGGTACTAGTACATAATAAAAGCATCAAACAAACATATATCTATGTCCTATGGTCACTGCATTGTCTTGCCAAATCAAAATAGAGACACGGTTCAAATCATATCAGTTCAAGACAAAGCAGCAGTGAAAGAATACAAAGCGTGGGAAACTACACGGCACAACAAGATTTCAGATGGGTACCACGGGTCTACATGTACAACAACACTATTGGCTCTGTTGTGATGCTTGTAATGTGCATGATATGAAAGTCAACTGTATACACAATTTAAATTGAAATAAACAGAGCTATTGATAAGAGCAAACCTGTTAAAGAAACATGCGTGAACATACCTGCTGTGCCATTGGAGTTTCGATTGGATCCTTCAATTTAAAAATAAGTTTGTATGAGTAAATACAGTGATACAAGAGCAAAGCAATCATAGTTAAAAAAGGCGCGCCTAAGCGAGCGCTTAAGCGCGCCTAGGCTCTAGGCGTTGGCAAAACGCATTGTGCATAACTACGCATAATCTGTGCATAACTACGCATAAGCATGCGCTTTGGTCAGTAAAGCGCAAGGCGTTGGCAAAACGCACAATTACGCCTAGCGCTTTTTTGAACTATGATAGCAATGAAATCTTAAATTAGAACAGTTGTTCTTCAGGTTTAGGGATTTGTTCTACATGAACAGAGTACAGTAAGACGCAAGAATATAATACTTAAAAATAGAAAATGAGCTCATAGACCTTACCACATTCTTGGTTCGGGACGATCTGAACAAAGCGTTCCCGATCATCGTCCGATAAATGTGTCTCACGAGAACCTAAGGGAATTTGATGAGTTTCTTTGCCAGTGAAGTATGTTTTCTTCAGGTAATTCCGATACTGCCACCAAGCATTCTTGAAGATAGCAGAGGTATTAGCACAGGTAACCTCATCCTGAGTTCCCAAATCGGTCCTTCTCTATAGAGAAAAATGGGAAAATTTGCTGTATTATAACCATCATGGAGGTAGGATTTATGGGACGAAGCAAAGTAATTGCCATGAATAACATTACTTACACATAACTCCTGGACAAACACCTGCAACTGGCATTTTCCTTCATCTTCAGTATATTATTTCCAAGATGGGAAGATACGCACATATGATTTAACAACATCAAATGCGATAGATGCTAAACTACGACTAGCTGGTTGTGCTTCCTCAACAGGAATATGCGTACTAACTAGTGGAGTTTGGGTTCACCGTGATAGTACTGGCCCTTTGGGCACTGGAGCTGCCTTACTAACTCTTGTTTGGGAGCTCTGTGGTGGAGATGGTGCTGCGTCAACAGGAACTGGGTTACTATAGGCTGGGGTTGGGGTTAGATTGGGTGAAGCTGGTTCTCTGTCCATCGCAGTAGGGGTACAATCTACGAGAGTTTGGGTTATGTGTGGTAGGGCTTGTTCTTGTGCATGTACAACGGGTGCTATCTCCACCAAGAGGTAGCACTGTTTTATTGAAGACCGTGTTTTTAGTCCGCTGAATCTGGCATCACCGCTCCAATTCAAGCGGTGATAAACAGGAAACATAGTTGAATGTACAGACATTGTATGAGAGACAGATGCAATAGATAGTGTGGAAAAAAGAGGGCACGAAATAGTTGACATGTATATTGTTTAACTAAAATGGATAGCATGACATAATTTCACATATATGATGTCTATCTAAACTAGATAGCATAGCATAACATAATTCAAAGATATGATGAATAACTAGCAGGATCGCATGACATAATTCACCTACATGTTATCTAAGTAATCCGGATCACATCATTTAATTCACATATGTGATCTATATGCTAAACAGAGGGCATTCGATATGATGTCTGAACTAAGAACATGGTGTTGAATATTGTGTATATGATGTCTAAACTATGCAATGCAAGACACCGTATGCATGATATGAGCAGTATAACCATGCCAAGTTAGAGCATACACCTCAATGGGGGAATAGGACTGGTCATCTGTCTCTGAATCCATCTGTGAGGAGCTATCGGGACCCAACAAGAGATTTCCTTCGACAGGTAGCACTGTCTGCTCTGAAGGCCTTGTTTTCACTCCAGATTTTTCCATCTCCCACCCAAATGGCTAATTCATAGGAAGAGTAGTTTAATGTACAAACATTGTCGACAAATGGAAATGTAATGAAGAAAAGGATGGGCAAGGTATCATTCAAATATATGATGCCTGGTTAAATAGGATGGCATTGCACATTTCACATATATTATGGCTGGCTAAAAGACATGAGACTACATAATTCCCATATATGATATAGAAACTAAACAGGTGGCATGATAGACCATGTCTAAACTAAGCAGATGACATATATGATGTCAAAAGTAGGCACTTCAAGGCAACAAATGCATGATATGACTAACATCATCATGCCAAGTTAGAGCAAACACCTTGGGGGGGGGGGGGGGGTAAATAGGAGTGGTCAGTGGCGTCTGAATCCGCCTTAGAACAGATATCTTGCTCTGGATTACAATTTGGAGAGGGGTGGGGAGGGTTTGCCATTGAACCCACCATGGAGCGATGTCTGCATGACATTGTATTGCCGCGCAAAACTCTTCTCTTTTTCTCTACATGTTCAGCAGATTTGTGTACAATATCGACATGCATACGAAAAAAATATAGTGATATTATGTAAGGAGAGCATGCAGAAATTTAGAGTGATGGTAACAACCAGTGGATCGACGTTTTTCCGTTGAACCAAAATAGCCCTAATGGATCGACGTGAATGAATAGTAATAAGTGATGAAATCAGTGTACAACCTCTTTGCCGTAGCCATGTCAACCTTAGCATCATTGGGTTGGTAGCTGAAGCAGTTGAGGCAGAGGTGGCTGTCGGAGGTGTGGAGGAAGATCTAAGGAATCTGTAGACGGCGTCCAGGGCACTGCTCTGTTGTGATGGATCGATCTGTCGTTGGAGCAGCTCTGGTGAGCCGTAAGACGTCAAGGCTGAAGCAACACAAGACAGACATCGTCAATCTCAAGTGGGATTCTAATAGCATCTCCAATAGATGATGTAAAATGGATGTAAAATTAACATCACCAAAAACCACTTGACTACAACAGATGAGGTAAAAGCTGTTGACTCTGAACTTAACTGTCGAAACTGAAATTTACTGTGGAATCTGAATGCTACGCTCGAAACTGAACGCAATGGTAGCAGAGAGGCACTTGACATGTAGTTTAGGGAGGGCCTGCAGTTCATCTTCAACATGCACCCCCTGAGCCGCCAGCCACCACCGGCGAACCGCCGGCCCCAGCGCCGCCTCGCCGCCCCGAAACAACTCGCCACCGCCGCCCCGTCCAACACTCTAGGCCCCCCGCCCACACCCTGAACCTTGACATAGATAGTGGGGTACCTCTCCTGCGAGCCCCCGTCCCCGCTGCGGGTGGTTCTTCCTTAACTCCGCGAGCCCCCCCAACCCCTTGAAATCGAGTGACCCAAAAGTCGATTCAGTCGACTAAAGTGAGGCTTAATCGGAGCAGACCAGCAGCATGAGCGAGGGGGAGAGAAGCAGCAACTGGGCGGCGAAGCGATCGAGGAGAGCCGGCAAGAGCAGCAAAGGCAAGGAAGGAAGCGAGAACCGGAGCAGCAGCAGCAGATCCGGCTGGTATGGACACCGCCACCGAAGGGGCCTCGCACTGGGGGAGAGCCGCCATGGAGATGTTGCCCGCGGCCCCGGCTTCAAGGTAGCCGCTCCATGGGGGTGCGGGATGGAGCACCGTCGGCGCCGGGAGGTCGAGTTAAGGAGAAGGTGTGATGCGATGAGTGTACAACATCTTTGGTGGCATTGAGTAGGCCTCGGCTTCATCCGAGGAGTCTGTGAGGATGCTGCGGTTCCGGTGGAGCAGGTTAAGGCGGCGTTGTGGGGATGGAGCAGCCGCGATAGACGAGGCGATTGTCACATCCCTAGTTCTGGTATGACCTAGACTAGCTAGCCATGTGTGCATCATGTTTAAATTCCATTTAAGTTTGAAATGAGGATTTGTGAAACCCTCATAATCATTTCTGGAAATGACCCAGATAAAAATTGCTTCAATTTGGCCCAAGTAAATGTTCCTGTTTTTCTCTAAAAATATTGGTCAGAGGTAAAATTCCAACCAATATTTTTGGGAGCTCAAAAGTATTTATTTTTTGCCATTTCAATTAATGCAGTAAATATTTGCCTTGGATATATATATGTTATATATATAATATATATCCAAAAATTATCCTAGTTGTTGAGGAGTTCTGGAATAATATAATTAGCTCCTACAAAAATTGGCATAATAAAATAAAATGGTTTAGTATTTTATTAAACCAAACAAATGTCAGAAAAATAGAAAAGTTAAACAAAAATAGGGGAAAACCTACAGCACTTACCGCGCCGTCGGCCCAAAGATCTTGGCTTTGGCGGCCAGTTGGCCAGCCCAGCCCACCAGGGCTCCCTCTGTCGTCTTCGACCTCCTGCCAGTAGGCAGGAGGGCGTGTGGCCACGGTGCGCGCGCACGCGCTTGGCCAGCTCCTGCTTGCCGCTGCTGCTGGACGCCGTTGCGAGCGCCACGCGCCCCCTGACCGCTTTCACTTTCCCCCCGGGTCGATCCCCTCCTCTGCTTCCTCCCCCTCGCTCTTTCTCTCACAGCCGAGCGGCCGCCGTCGCCGCCGTTCGCCGCAGCCGTAGCTACCGCCTCCCTCTCGCCTCTCTAACGCGCCCCAAGGATCTGCCTCGTCGCCTTCGTCCTCCTCGCCGAGCTACGCGACGCCGGAGGCCCTGCTTCGTCGCCACCATCGCCCTCTTCGCCTTGGCCGCCATGGATCACCGCCGTCGATTCGTGACAACCCACGCTTCCCCGACCCTGCCGTCTGCACCATCCACCTCCCCGGGAGCCCCTGCTTCATCTCCCCTCTCTCCCCTAGTCGCGCTCGCCCTCTAGCTGTCGTCTCCGCCATGGCCGAACCTTCGCCGCCGCCCGAGCTCGCCGTTGACGCAGCTCCGGTGACCATTTGGTCACCCCGGTGAGTCCAACAAGACCGTAGGGCCACGTAGAGCATCCCTAGCGCTTTGCTTCTCTCGTCTTCGAGCTCCAAACGCGCTCTCGTGCACGACCGAACTCCGGCGGCCGCAACTGAGCTCGCCGCCGTCGACTCCGGCCATCCGAGGCCCAGCCACGGCCACCGCCCGACGCGCCATCGAGCTAGCTCTCCAACGCGCCTAGCCGCACGTCATTTGGAGCACCACAGAGGAAACCCGGGGCACAAGTACGCCGGGGATCTCGCCGGCGACTAATCGCCGGCAGGTTTGACCTGTTTAACCCGGGGTTTGACCTCCCTGGGGTCAACACACGTGGGCCCCGCCCCTGACTAGATTAGCTTAGGACTAACTACCCCTGCTGACACTGACAGTGGGCCCCAGCGCCACTAATCTAAATTAGATTAGAAATAACCCCCCTGTTTAACACTATGACACTGATGTGTGGACCCCACACGTCAGGTTTGACCCCAGTCAGCGCTGTTGACTTGCTGACGCAAGCATGACGCAGTTATTTCTTTTCCAGTTTTAAATTAAATCAGGAAATTCCAGAAAATGTTATAAACTTCAAAAAATCATAGAAATTTAACCATAGCTCAGATTGAAATAATTTATATATGAAAAATTATCAGAAAAATGCAATCTATCCATCTATTCTACTTTCATGCATGACAAAACAACTTATACCTGCTGTATAGGTGAAAACATATAAATGGCATTTGTAAGAGTTTAAGTTGGAGCTGCATTTGAACCCTTGGTTCAAATGGACTTCATTCAAATTGAATACTAGTTGCATTAGCTCAAACAGCATCACATCTTCATGCCATGTTCATGCATCATATTGTTGCATATGCTTGTGTATTGATTGTTGGCACCGTTCCTTCTCGATAGGTCCTGCTCTGGAGACTGTTCCAGAGTACCTATCTGTGAAGCAGTGCCTCCCCTGTTGATCTACCAGGCAAGCAAACCCCCTTGTTCATTCTGATACAATCCTACTCTCTCGCTCCTGCTCTTAGTTATTGCATTAGGACAACAATGATTCATCTGCTACTTTGTGCTGCGGTAGTTGAACCCATTCCTCTGCATGACCTGTCATTGCCACTGTAAATAGTTGAAACCCACTAGCATGTGTAGGAGTTGATTGAAGCCATTGTTGTGTTCCTACCATGCTATGCCTGCTATTGCTTAGAGTTGTGTCAGGTCTGATTCATTGGGAATGAATTGGAGTACAGTGTTCTATGTTCTGATGCTGAGAGTGAACGTGTGAACACGATTTGGTAAAGGTAGCGGTGAGAGGCCATGTAGGAGTACATGGTGGGTTGTCTCCTTTGGAACCGTCCTTAAGCACTGAGTTCTGTGTATGTTGTCCAATGACTAGCTACTACCACACATTGGAATGCTTAAGTGCCCCTCTCGACTTATTAACCAACTTGACCTCTGTCCAGGAGTTGCAATTAGTCTCTGGTGTTTGTAGGTAGTGTTAGTAGTCTACCAAGTGGCACCCGGCCAAGTGGGCTTGGGACAGACTAGGCACAAGTGGCACGGTGTACCAAGCGTAGATCCATCCGGCGAGGTGGGCTTGGGAACCCTGCACACATCATTTGGGGCCGTGAGCGACACCCCGGCCGGATCTCCTTGCGGATGGAACCCGAATAGGCGATAAACCTGGATTAGAGTCTTGTGTGGTTAGTCAGGTCGTGGCCGACACCCTCGCCAGGCTTCCGCTTGAAGGTTGCCGAGGTACATGACGTGTACATGATGATAAGTGGTGAGAGCGTGTGTGAAGAAGTACACCCCTGCAGGGTTAACATGATCTATTCGAATAGCCGTGTCCTCGGTTATGGACTTCTTGGATGCTTACGTGGTACATAGACAACTTGAAGTGGATACTATAAAATGCTCAAGACAAGTGTGAGTGCTATGGATGGCCTTCTCGTATGGAGATGGGGATGAATCCTTAGTAGTGTATTGATGTGGTGACTAGTGGACTCGTGTGCGCCATATCACCTCAAAGAAGTTCTCGTAGTTGTAGAACATGATAGCCACAGAGTCAAAGCTGGCTTGCTGCAACTAAACCCCACATTACCTTCTTGATACAAATGCATGTATAATAGGATCTGATGTAGGTCTTGCTGAGTACCTTTGTACTCATGTTGCTTTATTTATGTTTTTGTAGCGGAGACTTCGGTCTTGCTAGTGGTTCCGCTTGGACTTCGACAAGTAGCTTGTTACCTCAGCTACGATCTTGTACCCTTGGGAGGGTCTTGTAGATAGTCAGGCTTCTCAGCCTTTTTCATTTGTAGTTGTCTGTACTCAGACATGTAATGCTTCCGCTTGTTTCTTGTATGCCCTGAATGATGGGTCATGTGACCCCTGTTTGTATTTAATGTTATGTGGCTCTTCTGGGCCTTTATCTATATGAGTTTGCGTTATGTTGTGATGCCATGTTGTACAACACATACTTGCATGTTATGCGTACATGTAACGTGTATTGCTATGTGTGGGATCCAACAACCTAGTTGTCTATCCTTGGTATCCTCTCTTATGGGGAAATGTAGTCTAGTGCTTCCACCGAGCCATGGTAGTCCGCTACAGCCCGGTTTGCGGAGTCCCGCTAGCCCAGACTACTCGCTCCGAACACTTGACAGTGGCACGTGATTCACTTCTGTTCGTATGTCTGTCCCTCGGGAAATGTCACGCGGTGACATCCGAGTCCTGCCTAGCCTGCTACAGCCGGGTTCCCGGAGTCCTGTTAGCCAGTCGACAGCCCGGATTCGCGCGCTGACCGACATGTTCGATGTTGACTCATGTATGCCTGTCCCCATAAGTTAGTGCCACTTTGGGTTCACGACTAGTCATGTCGGCCCGGGTTCTCTGTCATATGGATGCTAGCGACACTATCATATACGTGAGCCAAAAGGCGCAAACGGTCTCGGGCCATGGTAAGGCGACACCCGTGGGAATACCATGCGTGAGGCCGCAAAGTGATGTGAGGTGTTACATGCTAGATCGGTGTGACTTAGAATCGTGGTCCTGACAGCTTTGGTATCAGAGCCTGACTGCCTGTAGGATTTCCAAGCCAACCTGGTCGAAGTTGAGTCTAGAAATTCTCTAGTTATGTAGGGGAATTGATTGTGGGAAGGAACGTAAGGCTCTTTTTACTCCTTACCTCATGGCCTTCTGATCTGAGTCATTCTACCTTTCCTACGGGGTTAAGGAACTAGGCTTTCTCTTCCGTCTATCAGGATCACGTGTTACTACTCCATAGTCCCATATGATTGGTTGGTCTGAGTCATATCCCAGTTCTAGTACTTCCGGTGTAGTCTGTTTAGTACTATCCCAGAACCTTGAGTGATGATGTTGAGTATGTTACTACCTCACTTTGGCAGGATGTATCATTCTGAGCATTTTACTGCCGTTATGCTGCCGGATTTGTCCTAGGAGTTTGAGATTTGCAAATTTCCTTCTCCTACATTCTATAGCCTATAGTTGATGCTGATTCCGTCCTTGATTTCGTTTCTCAGGATGTCATCAGTTAAACGAAGTTCCGTTGCTTGTAGCCAGAACCGTGGAGATGGTAGGGATGAGGATCCTCCCGACCAACCTTCATTGACAGAGTTCATGTTAGAGATGGAGAGGAACAAGCGTGAGTCTAACCGCTTGTTGGCACGTATCGAGGAGAACACCGCACATCAGCTCAAAGGGTCTGCAACCATTCATGACTTCATTCGTTTGCACCCACCTACCTTTCATCATTCCATCGAGCCATTCGATGCAGATGACTGGCTCCGTAGTATCACACACAAGCTCCGATCTGCGAACGTAGCTGAAAGTGACAAGGTCACTTATGCTGCATATCACCTGGAAGGTCCTGCTAGTCTTTGTTGGCAGAACAATGAGGCTATGCTTCCAACTGGTCATGTTCCTACCTAGAGAGATTTCACTGAGGCTTTTCGCGAGCATCACATTCCTGAAGCCCACATCGATCGTGTCAGTGTACTAGAGTAGGGGTACCCTAGTATCCCGAACTTGTGCAC
The DNA here is from genome assembly GCA_021605205.1 of Aegilops longissima. Classification (NCBI taxonomy): domain Eukaryota; kingdom Viridiplantae; phylum Streptophyta; class Magnoliopsida; order Poales; family Poaceae; genus Aegilops; species Aegilops longissima. The sequence goes on along the minus strand of CM038682.1, from coordinate 666,751,615 downwards.
AGGCGCTTGCAACACCAGCAAGCAAGGCTTGCCGGGTGACCGCCAAGGTCCTCCGTGGTTCCTTTGGAGCCATTCAAGAACAAAGTATTCAAGCCAAGGAGGCAAGGCCACGGCAAGAGGAGCTTGCCGGAAGGCCACCCAAGGCACCTAGGAGACAAGGCCACGGCAAGAGGAGCTTGCGGGAAGGCCCGATGGCGACAAGCTTCCGGACGCGACAAGGCAACAACGCATGCAAGGCGCTTGCGCAGCAGACTCACCACTGTTCCTGCGCTCCAAGCACAACCACCAACGTGTCGCCACAGGACCTTTCGGTAGCGCGTGTGGCAAGCTGTCTTGACCAGCCGAAGAGCTGGTGGCAAGCGGCGCGACAAGATTGCCATCGTGGCAGCGGTGGCGTCCACGACGGTCCCTGTTTGCACTATTTGGGCGACATAGACGGGCATTTAATGCCTTTGTCCCCTGCCGTCAGGGTTCGGTATGATACACTGTACAGGTAGCTGTACCAACCGCAATCCTTTTTCCATTTTTACCCTTGTCTACGTTGCCACCTGTCGGAGACCCCTTGAGCATATAAAAGGAGGCCCATGCGCAACGTAGGGGGGGGGGTTCGAAAGGTTCGTAGCCAGAAAACACTCAAGCTAGGTCTTGTTAGCAGCTGGTGTGTACTGTAGCACTCAGCGCTCCCTAGCAAGAACTCAATACACTCAGACATGCAGCTGGGTAAACTGCTCGTGTGCTTCGCCTCGATCTGCTCTTCGTGCGATCTCCCCCCCCCGAACCGAAAGGGGCTCGGTCCGCCGGTCCCATAGGTGTTCGTGGATCAGCTTCCCCGACATCTTTGGCGCGCCAGGTAGGGGGCGTCGAGATTGTGTGAACCTGATCCGGCGTTCACACGAGCTACATCTTCATCGTCTTCATCGACATGCCACCGAAGAAGAAGGCTTCGGCGGCAGCGGATCCGTCCACGTTGATCCCACCACCACCGGAGCAAATGGGTGGTGGGGTAGACGCCGGCGGAAGAACGGGCGTCGACGAGGGAGCCCACGGTGCTGCCAGGTCCAAGGACAAGGCCGCGCAGACCTCGGCGTCCGTACATGCACCGCGCCCATCTCAGGAGGCGCGGGACCGACAACGTCATGGTATTCACAGTACCATACGTTCGTTGGACCAAGATCGAGCTGGTGGATTTCGGGGTGCTCAAGACCAGCATGCGCGCCAACATGCGAGCACGAAGCGAGCACGGTCGCTGGGCGGGATCTGCTCCTTCTAACATAGTTAGAAGTCGAGCATATCCGCGCCTCGAGCCGTTCACCACCGCCACCCACCACTCCAGCGAAGCTTTGGCGAGAGCTCAACTGCTCTGGATTACCCTCCAACAGCCGACAAGGTCGATGAATGGAGGCCACCATTCGAGTCTCATCGGCTTTGCCAACGGCGACACTCCATGACAGCCGAGTACATCGCTGCCGTGGCAGGACTGCCAAGCACGTCTTTGGTGGCGATTTAAACGGTGGGGTGCAACCACCATGCACTCTCCACCCCGAAGGCCAAGATCGCCAACTCGCCGGATCCACCTCGACTCCACCGCGTCATCAGATCCACGAGCTCGTCGCGATCAGCGCCAAGTTCTTCACAAACGACAGCAAGAAGATGCTCGAACTCGCATCGACCACCGAATAGAAGCGCGGCGTCAATCCGACCAGCGCGCTGGGCCCTCTGTCGACATGCATGCGCCGAGAGGAACCAGCGACTTGCCGTCTGCGGTAGGTTGCCCTGCGTTCACTCGTGAGCTGCGGCAAGTCCGAGGGCCCAAAGAAGAAGAATTTCGCCGACGTGCGAGAGAAGTACAACGGCAAGACGATCCGTCGGAGTTCCTCAAGCATCTACACCATCGTGGTGCAAGCTGCGGGGCGAGACGACAAGATCTCGCCAACTACTTACGCGGTGCTCAAGCCCAATGTCGATCTGGCTCATGCACTTGCCGGACAACCCCATATCCTCTGGCGGATCTATGCCATCAGTTTGCCGGTGCGTTTTACAGCGTGACCACAAGCCTCATGGCCAAGAGAGCGACCTTCATCTGCCGCCCGAAGGAAGGAGAGCCCTGCGCAAGTATATTCAGAGATTCAGCCGCGTACAGCACAACATCCCAGATGTCCACCCTGCCGCGGTAATCAGCGCGTTCCATCAGAACGTGCAAAACCGCAGGATGCGGGAGGAGATGGCGATGTGCAAGATCGAGACGTCGATGAGCTATATGCCCTGGCCGACAAGTGTGCGTCTTTGAGGAAGGAGGAAACTCCCGGAGAGAATGAAGCAGGAGGATCTGATAGTGAGGAGGCCGCCCCGGCAAAGAAAAACCGCCGGCGGAACAACAGGAAGAAGAAAGGCAAAGATGTGCTAGTCGTTGAGCAGTCCGGCAACGGAGGTGGCGCCAAGAAAGCCAAAGTTGGTAACTCCGGCAAGGAGGTTGCCGCGGCACCAACTATCGGGCTGTGGCGGTCGCCGACAAGCGGACGGCTCCAACAAGCGATCTTGCAAGATCCACCGCACCAAGGGCCATGACCTCCGAGCTGCAAGAAGGTCGAGCAGCTTGTCGAGCAACAAAAGGCTGAATACGAGCGGGCGCGACAAGGAGAAGGCCTGGAAGGTGCTGGAGGAGCTAGCGAAACGCCTGCCGGGAGGACGCTTGTGGCAAGGCCAAGCAGCGGCAAGGAGACACACCTCCCCGCGGCCGCGACAAGGATGAAGATGACAACGACGATGAAGATATGGATGATGACGAAACCGATGAGAAGGAGTTCCAGAAAGCCACAGAGGTCTTGTGCGTTGACGGCGGTGCTTCTCTGCATACTTCACACCGCCAACTCAAGAAGTGGATGCAGGAAGTCAATGCGGCAGAACCATCCATCGAGTCACGCAAGCCTCTGAAATGGTCCAGCACGCCTGTCATCTTTGATATTGAGAACCACCCTGATCGCATAACTGCGGTCGGGTGCTTGCCGATGTTGGTTTCACCAACTATCCGCAACCTCAAGGTCACTAAGATGCTAGTTGACAGCGGGGCCGGCTTGAACCTGATCTCCTCCGCGGTACTCCAGAAACTCCAGATCGATGGCGAGCTCGAAGAGACCGGCACATTCCAAGGAATCAATCCGGGAAGGAGCAAGCCGAAGGGAAAGATCACGTTGCCAGTGACATTTGGTAGCGAGTTGAACTTCAGGACTGAGAGGGTAACTTTTGACGTTGCCGACTTTCCATTGCCTTACAATGGGATACTTGGTCGTCCAGCACTCGCCAAATTCATGGCAGCCTCTCACTATGCATACAACATGCTGAAGATGCCAGGCCCGATAAGTGTCATTTCAGTCCCTGGCGACAAGAAGGATGCTCTTATCTGCACCGACAAGATCTACCGGGAAGCAGCTGCTGCAACAGATCGCAAGACACTTGCCGCTGAAGCTCCCGGGGGGAAGAAGAAGACCAAGTCCGGCAAGAGTTCTGATGCCCACTCCGGCAAGCGCACCTCTTCGGAGTGCTGCGCTACCATCGAGGACGCACCATCGAGCTCCACCGGCAAGTGTAAGAAGACAATGGCAGCTCCACCAGAAACCAAGAAGGTGTCCGCCAAGGAGGACGGCACTGGTGGTACCTTCACCATCGATTGCCACTCGACCCTAAATAGGAAAGGCCGTTGCTTTCCTGCGGGCTAACGTCGGCGTGTTTGCATGGCAACCGTCTGACATCCCCGGTGTTCCCAGGAAAGTAATCCAGCACCATCTTGCCGTCTGTCCTCATGCACGGCCCGTCAAGCAGAAAGTCAGGAAGCAGGTAGTGGAGCGCCAAGAATTCATCACAAAAGAAATCAAGAAGTTGGAAGCAGCAGGCCTTGTCAGAGGAGTGCTCCATCCTACGTGGTTGGCCAATCCTGTAGTCGTGCGCAAGGCAAACGGGAAATGGAGGCTTTGTATCGACTTTACTGATGTTAATAAAGCTTGTCCCAAAGACCCATTTCCCTTGCCGCGCATCGACCAAATTGTTGACTCCACGGCCGGATGTGACTTGCTTTCATTTCTTGATGCATACTCAGGATACCATCAGATCTTCATGGCAGAAGAGGATGAGGAGAAGACCGCATTCATCACCCCATGTGGCACATACTGTTTTCGTACGGATGCCTTTCGGTTTAAAGAATGCTGGTTCAACATTTGCAAGAGTAGTCCATGACGCTTTTGAGCCACAAATACACAGAAATGTGGAGGCCTACATGGATGACATAGTGGTCAAGAGCAAGGACAAGGCGACTCTCATTCAAGATTTAGACGAAACCTTTGCAAATCTGCGCAAGATCAACCTCAAGCTTAACCCCGAGAAGTGTGTGTTTGGAGTCCCCTCCGGCAAGCTTCTCGGGTTCTTCGTGGTCTCGTGGGGAATTGAAGCCAATCCCGACAAGATCAAGGCCATTGAGCAGATTGAAGCACCAAAGCGCGTCAAGGATGTACGAAGACTTGCGGTTGCGTGGCTGCTCAAAGCAGGTTTATCTCTAGGTCTGCTGGCGCCTGCCATTTTCAAAATATTGAAAAAGGAAGGACCAATGAAATGGACTCCGGAAGCGGAGGTTGCGCTGCAGGACTTAAAGAGATACCTTTCCTCCACTCCAACACTTGTCGCACCTAGGCCACAAGAGAAGTTGCTGCTATATATAGCGGCAACCAATCAAGTGGTTAGTGCTGCGTTAGTAGCGGAGAGGGAGGCGGATGATGAGCCAGCAACCATGGCAGATGCATCCAGCGACAAGCAAGGGACTTCACCGGCAAGCTCTGGTCCCGACAAAGATGGATCTACGCAGGAGCATCAGTAAATGCAGAAAAGAATGGTGCAGCGCCCAGTTTACTTTGTCAGTTCCCTTCTGCAGGGGGCTACGTCAAGGTACTCTGGTGTGCAGAAATTGCTTTTCGGCCTTCTCATGGCCTCGAGAAAGCTGCGCCATTACTTCCAAGCACATGAGATCATAGTCGGCACTCATTTTCCGCTGAAGAGGATATTGCAAAATCCAGAAGCAACAGGCAGGATTGTCGAGTGGGCACTGGAACTGTCAAGCTTTGGCCTCAAGTTTGAGAGCACTTCAACTATCCAAAGCAGAGCATTGGCGGAGTTCATAGCAGAATGGACACCAACACAAGATGAAGAAATTCCAGAAACGAGCATCACCGTCAAGGAGGCAAGCAAAGAGTGGCTGATGTACTTTGATGGTGCCTTCTCGCTGCAAGGCGCCAGTGCGGGCGTGCTACTTGTTGCACCCATCGGAGAGCACCTCAAGTACTAGTCCAGATGCACTTTCCCAAGGAGCAAGCAACGAACAATACTGCAGAGTATGAAGGTTTGCTTGCCGGTCTCAGGATCGCAGCAGACCTTGAGATCAAGAAGCTCATTGTTAGGGGTGACTCACAGCTTGTCGTCCGCCAAGTAAACAAGAATTATCAGAGTCCGTTGATGGAAGCCTATGTTGATGAAGTAAGAAAGCTAGAAGAGCACTTTGACGGCCTACAGATGGAATATGTTCCAAGAGCTCGTAAGCGACATTGCCGATGGCTGTCAAGTCGCGCGACTTAAGTTACATGTGGAACCAGGGATCTTTGTGCTCAAACTGACTCAACCGTCTGTAACGCCATCAACAGGACAGAACAAGAAGAGGAAGTTGATTTCTGGTGACTATTTTCCGGCAGAGCTCCCCGAAGCCGCCGCCAAGAAGGTCCTCAAGATCAACACCAAGAGTGCTGAGGAGCAGTCTGCTCCGACAAGCCCTAGAGTTTGTTCCGTTGAAGCAGACGCTCCCGACAAGTTTTGCTCCGGCAAGCTTGCGGGGCGTCAACTCGGCTGAGCCGCGAGTTCTCGCCAGAAGCGGATGTTCCGAAGCAGCAGATGTGCCTTTAGTCCTTGTTGTCGAGCCGCAAGCTCCAAAGATGGGCACAACAGATTGTCCGTTTCCTTGAGACGGAGAACTTCCGAAGAGCAAGAAGAAGTGGAAAGAGTAGCCCGGCAGTCAAGTATGTACTAGTTTGTCGACGACACACTGTACAGAAGAAGACTCAACGGTGTGAAATTGAAGTGTATTCACCGGGAAGATGGACATAAGCTGTTGGCAGAGATACATGGAGGCATATGTGGTCACCACATTGGCGCAAGAGCACTTGCCGGCAGAGCATTCCGGCAAGGTTTCTTTTGGCTGACAGCCCTCCAGGATGCAACTGCACAAGTAACCAAGTGTGAAGCGTGCCAGTTCCATTCCAAGAAGATACACCAGCCAGCTCAAGCTCTCCAAACGATCCCTTTATCCTGGCCATTTTTGGTCTGGGGGCTCGACATCCTCGGCCATTTTCCCCGAGCTGTCGGGGGCTTTGAGTACTTGTACGTTGCAATCGACAAGTTCACAAAGTGGCCGGAAGTGGAAGCAGATGAGGAAGGTGACGACACGATCGGCGATCAAGTTCTTGGTCGATTGTTTGCCGTTTGGGATTCCTAACAGGATCATCACCGACAACGGCACGCAATTCACGAGCCGCACCTTCATGCGATGCGTCCAAGATCTTGGCGCCAAGGTCTGCTTCGCTTCATTGCTCATCCGAGGAAGTAGCGGTCAAGCGGAGAGGGCGAATCTGAAGTGCTGCGCGGGCTCAAGACCAGAACTTTCGACAGGCTGCACAAGTGCGGAAGAAACTGGATTGAGGAGCTGCGGTGGTTCTTTGGTCGATCAGGACGACGCCAAATCGAGCCACTGGCCAGACACCTTTCGCTCTAGTCTATGGAGCAGAGGGAGTTCTCCCCACGGAACTCGTATACGGGTCACCTCGAGTGCTTGCTTATGATGAGCTTGAGCAAGAGCAGTTGTGACAAGATGACGACTTGCTCCTTGAGGAGGACCGTCTTTGGGGTCAGACGAGCTGCTCGATACCAACAAGCTTTGCGCCGCTACCATAGCCGCAAAGTTAATGCGAAGTCTCGAGGAAGGCGACCTTGTTCTTCGGCGCGTTCAGTCCGCCAAGAATTCCAACAAGTTGACGCCGAAGTGGGAGGGACCTTACCGGGTGAAACGAGTCACTAGGCCTGGCACTGTCCGCCTTGAGACCGAAGATGGCATTCCCGTGAGCAACTCCTGGAACATTGAGCATCTTCGTAAGTTTTACCCGTAGTGCGTGGTTGCCGGAACCTGTTCCGGCAACCACCTTTTGTACAATTCTTGCCGATGTTGCATGTAATCCTTTGTACAAAGCCGGGCGCAGACCCCGTGCATAAGTAAAGCTAATGTGCTCCGCACATCTTGTCAATTTCATGCTTTCTACTTCTATTGGCATGCGTTATCTGACACTTTGTGCAGCACCTACCCCGGTAAGCAATAACGAGCCATAAGGCTCCATATCTTTATTTTCTCTTCTTTCTCTTTCTCAAAGAAAGGAAGGTTCCCTCGCCCACAAGTTTGCCCGGGGGAAAGGAGAAGATAACGGTGTGGACCAAATGTCGCTCGAGGAAGTTTCGCCTTACCGGGAAGCAAACAACAGAAAAGCTAAGTTGCTAAAATTTGAGCAATCAGTTTTTAAAATTTTAAGTTATCTTCCTCGAACGACCGTGCTTTGTATGGAAAACCTGTGCGCGGAGGAACCAACTCGTAGCTAGTTGCGCCCTTACTTTGTTTCGAGTCCGCTCAACAACTTAAGTGAGCTGCGACTAGTTGCGACAAGGTTTCTTGTCGGTAGCGGCACCGCTAGCAGGCTGCTGACGTCCCGCACTCAGCGCTCGCCGCTAAGGTGCCTGCGCCGACAAGTTCCCTAAAAGCGTAGGGCAAAAACATACAAAGGAAGGAATCAAGTAAAGGAAATAACATAGCAATCACTACCGAAATAGAGTTATATTACAAGATAGCTTGTCGCAGCTCTAATAGATTGTTCTCATAACATGACCAGCAGCGACAAGGAAAAGAGAAAACGGGCGGCCTAATCTACGCGATCGACCTCAACCCTCTTGATCCCGCTCACCCTGTCCACAATGGGTGCGACAAGGGTCTTGAGCGCTTCCACATCAGAATCCAGCGGCAAGGACTTGAGGACGTTGGTGAGGTTGAGGCCTGGATTGCGGAAGGCCACCTTCATCAGCACCTTTTGAAGAGCTCACGCGCAGATCTGGCGCGACTCGTCGGCCAGCTGCTTTGGGATCTCTTCCCGGAGTCGCTGGAGGGCCGTCGCCACGCCTTTGAAGAAAAAGCTGAGCTTGGCGCTGGGTTGGAGGTGCTCATCGGAGGAATATCCAAGATCCTCCATCCCCAGCTGCGCCAGCTCCCTGTCGATGGCTGCAGCAACATCCACGAGACCCTCGGTCCGGTGCTCCACATTCTCCCTAAAAGTGTTCAGGCGGCAGCAGCACTTCGCCTTGACAACGCCTCGTCGGCCTTGATCTTCTCCTTCAAGGCCACCTCCTGCTCCCTGGCGCCGTCCAACGTCTGAGTCAAGGTGGTCAGCTTCAACTCAAGATCTGCGTTGGAGTCCTTGGCGGCGCTGAGCTCCTTGCTCCTCTCGGCGAGACGGCCCTGCAGCTCGCCAAGGGTGTAGGTGTCCTTCTCGCGCTCACGATTGAGTGCAGCAAGCTCCTCGCCGCTCTCCTTGAGATTGGCCTCCAGCTGCGTCACCTTCGTCTCCAACTCCTTCTTGGCGGCCTCGGCAGCTGCGGCAGCATCCTTTGCTTCCTTGAGAGCCCCAACAAATGTTTGCTAGATCCTCCTCGTGGCTGTCAAGATTAACCTTCCGCTGCGCCAACTCGCCTTCCTGCGCAGACAGCTTCTCGGCAGCAAGCCGCTGTTGCTCTTCAACTTCAGCCTTCTCGAGGAGGAAGGCTTTACGCTCCTCGGCGATTTCCTCCCGCTCCTTTGCCAGGGACCGGAGAGCTTCCTGGTTGAGGCCCTGGAGCTCCTCCGCGCGCTTCTCGATGTCTGCTCCCGCCTTCACGACAAGCGCTTCTCGAGACTCCAGCTTGGCCTGTCGGGCGCGGTAGAGCCACAACAGCTTCCGCAGCAGCTGCTCCTCCTCAGGCTTGCCGCTGCTGCTGCTCGGCGTGTCGACCAGCATCAGACCAGCGGAGGCGAGCAGTTCTTCATCAAAGGTTTTCTCCTTCGGCCGGCGCCCTGGAGCTCGATGCCCAGGGGAGCTTGATGAAGACGCCATCGCCGGCCTTCAAATAGGCGCCGGGCTGGGGCTCTTCGGAGCCCGACGCTGCAGCAGCGGCGGAGGGATCGGCGGTCGGCGTAGCGCCAGACGCTCCTGCGGCCTCAGGGCCGTTAGCGCGATCGCCGGACCCCTCGCCAGCTTCTGCGGCGGCAGCTTTGGCGGCCTCTTCGCCGGCGGGATCATCAGCGCCGGCTTCCTCTTCGGCGACAGCGGCGTCGTCAGTATTGCCACGCGCGTCCTCCTCGCCGGCGACCTCGATCTCCATCGGCTCTGTGCCAGATGGATCTGACGACCGGAAAATGAAGAAAAGTCAAGCAAATATTCAAAAAGAAGATGAGAAGAAGAAGAATACAAGGGAAGTTTTCAAGCAAGAGGATTACCTGTGCTAGGGTCTACAGTCATGGTCTCCGCCACTAGGGGATCGCTGGTGCTGTCCCTTGCCGGAGAGCTGCCCCTTGGCGGAGAAGTCTCCTTGCGGAGAAGCGCTCCTTGCGGGGAATCCTCCCTTGGCAGTGTAGTCGAAGCAGATGGCATTTCAGGAGCGGCTTCCGGACACTCCTGGTGAGGCTGCTCTGCTCCTACACAAACCAATAGTCAGATATCAGCAAAGAAAGAGCACCCATGCACGCCTAGCAGCAGGAAGTAAACCATATACTTATGATGGGGGCTGCGCTGGGGGCTGCTTTGAGGAAGGGGTGTCGGGTCCGGCAAGGTGGTCCCAGACACGCCTCCTGCTGTCGCGGTTGGTTCATCCTCGATGACAATCACCGGGACCTTGGCTCTCTTCGACGCTCTTTGGGCCAGCGTCCTGAAAAGGAATGGGTTCGGAGTGAAGCAAATCAGATACAAGACAAAGCAAAAAATTGAAGAACTACAAGTACAGCAAAGAATCTTACTCTTCTTCTTCCTCGTCGGAGCTGGCGGAGAGATCAAGTCTGGCTCGCCTCGGTCGACGGGGCGAGGAGTGGGTTCCCTTGGCCGCTTGGCGGGAAGCAAGCGGTGGTGCAGGAGGGCCCGCTCCGGTTGCCGCAGCGGTGTGAGGTGCTCCAGCAGCTTGATGCTTGCTGTGATGGAAGCTTGTCGCAGCGCCTTGGCGGCTGTTGGCCCGTCTGCCGCCCGCTTCGTCCCGGCCTTGCGGAGCGCCTTCTTAGTGGAGCTGGGGGCTCCGCTCGCGGCAAGCTGTGCGAAGATGGGGAGGCGCCATCGGGTGGCTCGCTCGACTCAGCCGGGCGACAAGCTCTTCCTCACCGGCAAGCTCCCTCGCTCGACAAGGCTTGCCGCCTGCTGCCTCTGCCTCCTCCACGGTGAATCCGAACTGCGCCCGCGGCAGCGCTGCTGCCTTCTTCCAACTTAGTGGCGTCGCTGCATCTCATCATCGGTGGTGTCGCGGTGAGGCTCTTACATTCATCGGGCGGACCGGCACTTCTACCGCACCGTCAAAGAACTTCGCGCGGCGTCATCTCGCAAGCTCTTGCCAAGTTGGGACAATTCCATGCGAGTCGCTGGTGCATCATTACGGAGGCGGTCAAGCGAGGAATTGTTGCACAGTGAGCGACACCCCTCGGCAACTGAACATTTTGGGATGATCAGGATCGGGCTTGAACATTTCAAGAGCATCGCGTCGGTTCCAAGACGGTGAAGTTGAAGTTGAGGCCAGGCGCAGCCTCATGATATCCGCCGCGTTCTGGAACTCCCGGCGGGTCTCCTCCTCTCTGCAAGGGGTGATGCGGCGAAGAAAGTCTGCGCCAGCGGTGCCTCTGATGAGCCGGCAAGTCTAAGGCGTAGGATCCGGTGCGGCAATCTTCAGCCTAAGCGTTTTCCGGGCCACGTTGCTCCAATCGTTGCCGCGCACTATTGGGGTTTGGCGCTGGGCGGTAAATGGCTGCAGGTTCTCCTCGACAATCCAACACCAGATCTGCCTCCATTCCTCCCACTTGCTGCGGAGCTCTCCTCGAGATAAGCTTCCTTCTTGCCAATCCTTGAGATCCAAGCGATTCCGCGGCAAAGGCTCCCTCTCTCAACTCGGGGCATAAAGAAGTGGCGGAAAAGAGCTACGTTTGGATAGACTCCGACAAAGTTTTCGCAGAGATGTGCGAAAACTGCCATGGTCGAAACAAGCATTGGGGTGAAGTCAAGGAGGCGGAACCCGTGGTCTTCATTATATCACGAGAAAAATTCAGAGAAGGCGGGCGAGCCCGCGATAAGAACAACGCGAAGAAAGGGTATCCATTGAGCCAGTTCAGCGGCAGCTGGGAGTACCTTCATCTTGCGGATGCGCTCGCGTCTCCGTCGACCGGAAGAGGTAGTAGTACTCCCTCGGATCCTTCAGCGGCGAGCTGAGGGGGAAGATTTCCGCTCCTTCGCGGCGCCCCGAGCAGCTGCACCTCGGCCGACTTCACGGCCTTCCCTTGTCGGCTTTGAAGCCATGGCGGAGGTGGTGGGGAGATCGTGGCGTTGGTGATGCTGGTGGCGATGGAAGCGGGCGCTGCTCTCTTTTCAGCCTTGGGAAGAAGGGGGAGCAGCGGAGGTTTTGGAGATTGGAGCAACAAGCTGGCGAGATGGGTGAACTGCCCTGTTTCTTCTCGCTTATAAAGAGGGAGGGGCAGGCGTTCTGTCTTTCGAATAAAGAAACCACCCACGATCTCTCCCACGACGCCGCATTCAGCGGCGTGCCGTTCGTGGAGGCGTGGTGGGTCGGAGTGAGTTACTGGCGTAACCCAGGCGCGCGTGCCCGTGCCCTGTTTTGGGCCTGGCCCAACAGCGCTTCGGCACCGTGTGGCCCAGTCTGGGGGGCTCTGCCGGTGTATTAGAGTAGAAGTGCGCTAGTATCCCGAACTTGTGCACGGGCAGTTGCAGCACCAGCGGCAAGGCTTGCCGGGTGACCGCCAAGGTCCTCCGTGGTTCCTTTGGAGCCATTCAAGAACAAAGTATTCAAGCCAAGGAGGCAAGGCCCGGCAAGAGGAGCTTCTTGGGAAGGCCACCCAAGGCACCTAGGAGACAAGGCCCGGCAAGAGGAGCTTGCCGGGGAAGGCCCGATGGCGACAAGCTTCCGGACGCGACAAGGCAACAACGCGACAAAGGCGCTTGCCGCGGCAGACTACCACTGTTCCTACGCTCCGGCACAACCACCAGCGTGTCGCATACAGGACCTTTCGGTAGCGCGCGTGGCAAGAGGTCTGTCTTGACCAGCGGAGCACGGTGGCAAGCGGCGTGACAAGATTGCCATCATGGCAGCGGTGGCGCCCCCGACGGTCCTGTTTGCATTGTTTGGGCGGCGTGAGCGGGCATTTAATGCTGTGTCCCCTGCCGTCGAGGGTTAGGTATGATACAACTGCATGTAGCTGTACCAACCGCAATCCTTTTTCCATTTTTACCCTTGTCTACGTTGCCACCTGTCGGAGACCCCTTGAGCATATAAAAGGAGGCCCATGCGCAACGTAGGGGGGGCGGGGTTTGAAAGGTTCGAAGCCAGAAAACACTCACGCTAGGTGTTGTTAGCAGCTGGTGTGTACTGTAGCACTCAGCGCTCCCTAGCAAGAACTCAATACACTCAGACATGCAGCAGTAGGAGTGTTATCTCTCCGGAGAGCTCCGAAGCTGGGTAAACTGCTCGTGTGCTTCACCTCGATCTGCTCTTCGTGCGATCTCCGCCCCCCGCCGAACCGAAAGGGGCTCGGTCCGCCGGTCCCATAGGTGTTCGTGGATCAGCTTCCCCGACAGATCGCAAGAGAGAAGATTTCTGTAGTTTCACCCAGGGTAAGATGGCTGTTGATGCTTACAGTAGAGAGTTTGAGAACATTGCCCACTATGCCACAGAAGAGGTGTCCACGGACGCCAAGAAGCAGGCTAGGTTCCGGAAGGGTCTCAACCCCAAGTTGCATCGTGATCTCCACTTGCACCATTGCAATACATTCCAGGCTCTTGTGAACAAGGCCATTAATGCAGAGACAGCTCAGCTCACTTACGAGGAGTCTCGTAATCTCACCCGTGATTTGGTTTCTTCCTCTGGTTCTAGTTCTCAGAAGTGCCGGATTTGGGTTCCGAACTCTGCTCTTCCACCCGGCTATACACCGACGCCATCTTATGTGGCACCTCACCCGGTTCACTTATATGCACCACCCAGGCCTATTGGTGGACCACCTGCCAATACGGGTCCACGTCCTACCTCCAAGATTTGTTACAAGTGCGGAGAGCTAGGCCACATTGCCTGTATTTGCACTCAGACCAGAGTTGCTCCACCCCAGCCCGAGAAGTCTGTTGGCCGCGGTAGTAAGCCATCACGCAAGATGATCAGTGCCAAGTCAGCTCCCATTGAACATGGACATGTGCATCACGTCTCAGCTAAAGACGCTCATGATGATCAAGATGTCGTTCTTGGTACACTCATTGTCAACTATCATCCAGCTTCGGTTCTATTCGATACTGGAGCATCTCATTCCTTCATTTCTGAAAGCTATGGCCGCTTTGCACGACATGTCATTTTGTGATATGCCCTCCCCGCTACTCATTCAAACTCCTGGATCCAAATGGAAAACCTCTAGGATAAGTTATGGCAATGAAATCCATGTTGACAGACTTGTATTCCTTGCTTCCTTGATATCTCTCAAGTCTTCAGATATTAACATCATCTTGGGTATGGACTGGATGACAGCTCATTATGCCAAGATTGATTGTTACACCAGGTCCGTTCAGCTTACACACCCCTCTGGCAAGATAGTCACTGTCTCCACTAGAGTTGCAATACGTCAGCTCTATTCTCTTAATGCCAGCCCTCTTCCAGACCTTGAAGATATCCCGGTAGTCCGTGACTTTCCGGATGTATTTCGGAGGAACTGCGGTGTTCCACAGCGAGAGATGTAGAGTTAAGTCATAGATCTTATCCGGGAACAACTCCAATCTCTAGGAGACCTTACAAGATGGCACCCTTAGAACTAGCCGAGCTTAAGAAACAACTTGATGAGTCCTTGCAAAAGGGTTTCATCCGTCCTAGTTCTTCTCCTTCGGCTTGCCCCATCCTCTTCGTCAAGAAGAAGGATGATACGGACCGGATGGTTGTAGATTATCGTCCCGTTAACTTGGTCACGATAAAGAACAAACATCCGCTCCCTAGGATCAACGATCTGTATGATCCGCTCGCTGGATCCTCAGTCTTTTCCAAGATGGATTTGAGGTTAGGCTACCGTCAAATCAAAATCAGAAATGGAGACATTCCCAAAACGGCTTTTGTCACTCGTTATGGCCAGTACGAGTACACCGTCATGTCCTTTGGTCTAACCAACGCCCCAGCCACATTCTCCCGCTTGATGAACTCGATCTTCATGGAGTACTTAGATAATTTCATCGTGGTTTACCTTGATGACATTCTTATTTACTCGAAGAACGAGGAAGAGCATGCCGAACATCTTAGACTTGTGCTAGAAAAACTTAGAGAGCACCACCTTTACGCCAAGTTTTCCAAGTGTGAATTTTGGTTGCCAGAAGTGACCTACCTAGGCCACGTAATCTCTGGTAAGGGCATTGCTGTCAATCCCGAGAGAGTTCAGGCCATTCTTGATTGGACTCCACCTAAAACCGTTAAAAAAGTTAGGAGTTTCCTTGGTCTAGCAAGCTATTGTCGCCGCTTTGTTGAAAACTTCTCCAAAGAAGCCAAACCCCTCACGGAACTTCTCAAGAAAGATAAAAAGATCGAGTGGTCCCCGCAGTGTGAGTACAGTTTTCGGGAACTGAAAAGACGCCTGACTTCTGCTCCCATACTTGTGCCACCAGATTTCACTAAAGACTTTGTTATCTACTGTGACGCCTCACGTCAGGGACTAGGTTGCATTCTCATGCAATATCGTCATGTGATTGCCTATGCATCTCGACAGTTGCATCCACATGAGGAGAATTATGCTACACATGATCTAGAGCTTGCAGCCGTAGTCTATGCACTCAAGACCTGGCGACATTACCTTCTTGGTAAACGTTGTGAGATCTATACCGATCACCAGAGTCTCAAGTATATCTTCACCCAACCAGATTTGAACCTTAGGCAAAGACGTTGGTTGGAGTTGATCTCAGATTATGATCTAGGGATTACTTACACCCCAGGCAAAGCTAATGTCATGGCTGATGCGCTAAGTTGTAAATCCTATTGCAATAATCTCATGTTGCAGCAGGGCCAACCACTTCTCCATGAGGAATTATGTAAGCTTAACCTTCACATCGCTCCTCACGGATTCCTCTCTACCTTGGTGGCAAAACCTACCCACGAGGATCAGATCATTACTGACCAAAAGTTTGATAGGGGTGTTATCCGCATCAAGAGAAACATTAAGAAGGGAGTTGGTGGATGCTTCTCTATGGATGATCGTGGTGTTGTTTTCTTTGAGAATCGCTTGGTGGTTCCCAAGAATCAACATCTGCGACAATTGATTCTTATGGAGGCGCATGAATCTCCTCTCACGATTCATCCCGGTAGTACTAAGATGTATCAGGAGCTACGCCAGAGGTTTTGGTGGACTAGGATGAAGAGAGAAATTGCCGAGTTCATTGCTAACTGTGACGTTTGTCGTCGCGTTAAGGCAGAGCATCAGAGACCTGCTGGCACCCTTCAACCTTTAGCTATTCCTGAATGGAAATGGGATAAAGTTGGTATGGACTTCATTACCGGTTTTCCCAGGACCAAGAAAGGGAATAATGCTATCTTCGTAGTCATTGATCGTCTTTACAAGGTGGCTCACTTCCTAACTGTTCGAGAGAGTATCACTGCTAGTCAGCTCGCGGACTTATATATCTCTCGAATAGTTTCGCTCCATGGTGTTCCACTAGAGATCAATTCAGACCGTGGTAGTCTTTTCACTTCTCATTTCTGGGAGAGTTTCCAAACTGCCATGGGAACCCATCTTTCCTTCAGTACCGCTTTCCACCCTCAGTCGAGTGGTCAGGTGGAAAGGGTCAATCAAATTCTCGAAGACATGCTTAGAGCTTGCGTTATCTCATTCGGTATGGATTGGGAGAAATGCCTTCCTTTCGCCGAGTTTGCTTATAACAATAGCTACCAATCCAGTCTCAAGAAAGCTCCTTTTGAGATTCTCTATGGACGAAGATGTCGAACACCCTTGAACTGGTCAGAAACCGGTGAAAGACAATTCTTTGGACCGGACATGATCCAGGAGGTAGAAGAGCAAGTTCGCATCATTCGTGAGAATTTAAAAACAGCCCAATCTCGTCAAAAGAGCCAGTATGACCGTCGTCATAAGGAAGTGGCTTATGAAGTTGGCGATAAGGCTTACCTTCGGGTTACTCCTTTGAAGGGTACCCATCGTTTCGGTATCAAGGGCAAGTTGGCTCCTCGTTACATTGGTCCCTTTCGCATTCTCGCTAAACGAGGAGAGGTTGCCTACCAGTTGGAACTACCCCCACATCTTCCAGAGTGCACGATGTCTTCCACGTCTCTCAACTCAGGCATTGCTTCTCGGATCCTATCCGCGGAGTGGACCACGAAACGCTTAATCTCCAAGATAACCTCACATATGGAGAGTACCCTGTTCGCGTTCTTGATCAAGCAGAGCGTGTTACTCGACGTCAGAACATCAAGTTTCTCAAGGTTCAGTGGTCTCATCATTCCGAGAGAGAAGCTACTTGGGAGGAAGAAGATCGTCTTCGACTGGAGTACCCCGCTTTCTTTCCGTCGACTCCTGAATCTCGGGACGAGATTCTTTCAAGTGGGGGCGAGTTGTCACATCCCTAGTTCTAGTATGACCTAGACTAGCTAGCCATGTGTGCATCATGTTTAAATTCCATTTACGTTTGAAATGAGGATTTGTGAAACCCTCAGAATCATTTCTGGAAATGACCCAGATAAAAACTGCTTCAATTTGGCCCAAGTAAATGTTCTGTTTTCTCTAAAAATATTGGTCGAGGTAAAATTCAACCAATATTTTTGGGAGCTCGAAGTATTTATTTTGGCCATTTGAATTAATGCAAGATAAATATTTGCCTTGGATATATATATGTTATATATATAATATATGTCCAAAAATTATGCTAGTTGTTAAGGAGTTCTGGAATAATATAATTAGCTCCTACAAAAATTGGCATAATAAAATAAAATGGTTTAGTATTTTATTAATCCAAACAAATATCAGAAAAATAGAAAAGTTAAACAAAAATAGGGGAAAACCTACTGCACTTACGGCGCTGGCCGTCTCTGCCCAAGATCTTGGCTTTGGCGGCCAGTTGGCCAGCCCAGCCCACTGTGGCTCCCCGTCGTCTTCCACCTCCCGCCAAGGTAGGCAGGAGGCGTGTAACCATGCGCGCAAGCGCGCTGGCGCAGCCAGCTCCTGCTGCCGCTATTCTTTGGAGGCCGCTGCGAGCGCCAGGCGCCCCCCTGGACCGCTTTCACTTTCCCCCCTTGTCGATCCCCTCCTCTGCTTCCTCCCCCTCGCTCTTTCTCTCACAGCCGAGCGGCCGCCGTCGCCGCCGTTCGCCGCAGCCGTAGCTACCGCCTCCCTCTCGCCTCTCTAACGCGCCCCAGGGATCCGCCTCGTCGCCTTCGTCCTCCTCGCCGAGCTACGCGACGCCGGAGGCCCTGCTTCATCGCCACCATCGTCGTCTTCGCCTCGGCTACCGTGGATCGCCGCCGTCGATTCGCGACAACCCACGCTTCCCCGACCCTGCCGTCTGCACCATCCACCTCCCCGTGAGCCCCTGCTTCATCTCCCCTCTCTCCCCTGGTCGCTCTCGCCCTCTAGCTGTCGTCTCCGCCTGTCACGACCGGTTTTCCAATAAAAATATTTATCGAGAAACCGATCTTTTAATATCCAGTGTGAGGAAAATCCTCCTCACTGGTAGACAAAACTTTGATACAATAAGCCAGTAGCATTAATATATTACAGGGTCGAGCTGAAGTTGCTCAACAAATTATTACAAGCACTGACTCGAGATATGACACGATGGTGTGGGGGTGGCAATACTACTGACTCGAGATAAAAGTGATTGGTGGAATAACACAGTGGAGTGGATAATAAGACTACTACACTGGCGGCTCATCGAGCGTCCAGGTGAGGCTCGATGAATTTATTTGGGTAGCGGAAGCGGATATAACACAGTGACCGAATCCAGGGTCGCACGATACTGATTGGGACTCCTCAAAGCGTCGGACTCGCTATCGAACTCTTCATCCATGAGATCGCCTTCGTCAGCATCTGGCCAAATCAACAAGCCAGGTGAGTACTTTGAAAGTACTCGCAAGATAGTTCGGACAATAGATATAACAAATGCATGCATGAATGCGTCATGAGTAATGTTAACAATGCACATTTAATTCATAAGAACAAGGTAAGTAAAAAGGGAGTCGGCAGTAGTCCGCTCGAAAACCCAACAAAATAAATCAGTAAACCGATCGGATTATGCGAAGCAGCGCCTCGAAAGGAAAATTAAATAAATAAAATATGTCATGATCGAGCGTCTAAGCGACACCACATAAAGGGCTTGTATCTGAAAGTAAAAGATATGAGTGCCACAGTCGGACGTCGAGGCGACATCACAGAAAGGGCTCATATCAAAAGTAAATAATGACAATGCCACGATCGACGCGTCGGCGACATCACGAAAGGGCTTATAACAAAAGTAAATAATAACAATGCCGCGATCGGACGTCGAGCGGCGGCACGTAAAGGGCTTATAACAAAAGTAGATAATAACAATGCCGCGATCGGACGTCGAGCAAGCGTCATAGAAAGGGCTTATAACAAAAGTAAATAATAACAATGTCGCGATCGGACGTCTGGCGGCGTCACGTAAAGGGCTTATAACAAAAGTAAATAATAACAATGCCGCGATCGGACGTCGGCGGCGTCACGTAAAGGGCTTATAGATCATTGTTCATAACGTGCAAGGGTTAATGCTTACAGGAAAAATATTCAACACACGATATTAACGGGTTAGTCCATCACAAGAATAAACATTAACCGGACTTAACACTCATTTGGCTTACCGGGGTTTCTGTCACTAAGACTGACACTTGACAAGATAATAAGGACACGGAACTTGGACATAGATAAGATGTTGCAATGGAATGTTGACTCTGCGAGTTTGTACTAAAATACCCACAGCCAGCAGTTTACGTAGTCACGAGGACTAGTTCCGTTCATGGTATTTCGGAAGAAACACAACTAACCAATACACACCCATCCCACCTCAGGTTGCCAGGAAATCACCCTAGACAGCGTTCAAGAAAAACTTTGAGATGGGGAGATCACAATCTCGAATAGCATGGGATCAAATTTATATACGCGCGCTCTAAGGGGTGCGCCCCTCTCGGTCCCAACCGGAAACACCCATGCCCCCTGACCGGGTGAAAGGCTTTAATCCAGGGCCATGGAACCTTCATCCCAGCCTCTCGATTTCGTGTGTACCAGGGAAGTGGTTTGCAACTTACTAAGCCATATCCCTTGCGGGAAACATGTGGCAGTACGGGAAAAGGAAATGAATGGGGGTTGATACCGGAGTAAAAAACAATCTGGCATAAGACTGGCATGCTACAACACTGCCATCTTACCCATTTTCATGCCATCACGTGGCCATGCAACCTCATTTCCATTAACTCATGGGTTTCCGAAACTCACTTATCTCAACTTTTCACGTGACAAAGTTTTCATCGAGATGCTCATGAACATGCCATGAAACTACTAATGCAAACATGCCAAGACACTCATCATATCAAGAGTTCAAACATGCTTGCCTGGTTCGGAGTAGTCGGGGTCTAGCTCGGTGAAGTTCGCGGTTCCGTCACCTCCTTCGGTATCTACGGTACACAAAGCACACGCGCTAACGTAAATACCGTGGGGTACCGAAAAGGAATCCAAATATTTATCAAATAAATATTATAAAACACTAGACAAAATTTTGAAGAGGGCAGAAAAAGAATCACTCAAAAATCTCTTTCTGTTAAAAAGTTATAAGAGTTTTGGTCCAAGGACCCATCTGTAATGAAACAGAAAACTCTCAGGGGCCTAGGCCGAAAAGTGCAGAAGAACGATTCAGATTAGAAAGCGTATTTGCCGGAGTACGCTTTCAGAAAACGGTGTGTTTAAATAGAAATGAGAGACTGACAGGCGGGTCCCACCCATCAGGTTTGAAATTTCAAACAGGGGAGACAGGGCTCGTCGGTGCCCGAGAGCCGCGGTTGTCGCCGGCGGCGATCCACGGCGAGGCAGGAAGATCGAAAGGTACCTCCATGCTCAGTGGGTTATTCCGCGTCGATGGGTGGTGGTGGTGGTCGCCGGTGAGCACCACGTCGACGGCGGCTCTTGCTCCGGCGGACGGCGGTTCGGGTGGTCGTTGGCCTCGTCGGAGAGTGCTGTGGAGATCAGATTGAGATGGGGTTTAGACTTCTGGTAGCTTGAGGGGGTAGCTGACGGGATTTGGGCGCCGGGGACGGCCTCACCGGAGTGAATCGAGGTGTAGTCCGAGGCGGAAGCAGGCGGCGGAGCTGGGGAGAGACCTCCTCGAGGTCCCCCAGTGGCTGGCGGGGTGTTGGTGAGTCTGAGAGGGTGTGTGCTCGAGGCGAGCTCGGGAGCCCTTTATAGGCGGTCCGGCGATGGCCGTGAGCAGGGGTTCTCCGTGAAGTTCTGATGGCGCGGGGCATTGGTCGGGGTGGTTTAGGGGTTGAGCATCGTCGTGGGGGTTCGCTGGTTCCGTTTAGGTGCTAAACGAGCCGGGATTTGATGCTTTGGGTGGGCTCGATGGAACGGGGCGGCGCGGGCCCGTCGGCGGCAGAGAGCACGCCCTGTGCTTGCCGGGCCACGGCGACGGTGCGGTGGGAGTGCGCTGGCATGCCAGGGCCACGCGGAGAGCCCGGGAGCGATGGGCGGCGCCGGGTGGCGTGGCGAGCGGGCTCAGACCCTCGCTGGCCGCCACGGGTGGCGCAGCCACCGCAGAAACCTCCAACACCGGCGAGGCTCGCCGCCACCGACGCCTGCACACGTCCAAGGGGGCGTGCGGGGTTCTGGCCAGGGAGAAGGGGTTGCGCGCAACGCGCCAGGGTGCACAGTTGATGGATGACAGGACTCTGACGAAGAAACGACACTGCATTCTCTGAACTTCTCTGAATTTTTCTGAAATTGCAAGGAAACAGTGCAGGTCAGGTGTTCGACATAATGATTTTTGTATGTGGGAGTTTCTCCTTGAGCTGATTTTTGGTGGAGTGGCTTCTCATTGCATCTGGGGGCTGCCTGAATTTTTGTGGAATTTTTGGAGAAGAGGAGATATGAATTTCACCAAATTTGACAAATCTGGTCCAAACTTGCAGAGACTGTAATCTGAAATTTCTGAAAAGAAGAGGAGTGAATCATGATGGTTCGAGGTTGTTGGTACCAATGATTATCCAGGGGAGTTGGTTTGAGGTCAAAACTCAAATGCATCTTGGTACTTGCTTTGCAAATCACCTAGGCTCAAAATAATGGACGGAAAAGATTTTGGGCAGGAAATATATGAAATAAAAATTCAGAAATGGGTTGGACTTGTTGGGACAGGGTATTTGAATTGCCCCAAAATGGAGAGAGGGTGTTTTGGAGGTTTTACCATGTGGGGCATGGTAAAATCATGAGTGGTTTCGATATAGGAGAAGACACAAGACTCCTAGGGTTTTCTTTTTTAAAAGAAAATAAAACCCAAAAAAAATTTGAATTGTGAAGAGGGCAAACAGAAGAAAGTTTTTAATAACCAAACACCAGAGTTGAAGCAGATGCCAAAATAAAATCCTTGCCAAAGGGGAAAGTCTTTGAGAGAAGGATTTTTGGAAGGGTTTAAATGACCTTCTTCAAATCCAACAAAGTTTTTAGTGAAAACCAACCAAAATTTTTTTGGAGTGTCACAACACCTACCCCCTTAGGAAAAATCTCGCCCCCGAGATTTCAGCTGATTCTCAAATAAGTGTGGGTGTTCTGTCCGAAGAAAATCCTCTCTTTCCCAAGTGGCTTCACTCTCGGTATGATTGCTCCACTGAACTTTGAAAATTTTGATGGTTTTCTGTCTGCTCCTCCTTTCAGATTCTTCCAATATTTTAACTGGATGTTCCCGATAGGTGAGGTCTAGTTGCATGTCAATGTTCTCATGGGATACTTGCTTCTCTGGGTTGCTTACGCACTTTCTCAATTGGGATACGTCGTGGATGTCGGATAATTCTTCGGGTTGCTACCGTGCCTCTTCGTGCCACTATGCGGAATGGTCCGGTGAATCTTGGTGCTAACTTCCCTTTAATCTTGAATCGTTGCAGTCCCCTCATAGGGGATACTCGTAGGTATACGAACTCACAGGGTTTAAAATTGACTCCACGATGTTTCTGATCGTAATAACTCTTTTGTCGGCTCTGAGCTGTCTTGAGTCGGTCCCTGACTAGCTTGACCTTTTCCTCGACTTCTTTGAGCATGTCTGGGCCGAATATTCGGCTGTCTCCGGTCTCTGACCGATTTAGCGGGGTACGACATCTCCGCCCGTACAAAGCCTCAAAGGGTGCCATTTGCAGGCTGGCCTGGTAACTGTTGTTGTATGCGAACTCGGCGTATGGCAGGCTTTCCTCCCAACTGGCTCCATAAGTGAGGGCACATGCTCTCAGCATGTCTTCTAAAATTCGATTTACGCGTTCAGTTTGTCCATCGGTCTGGGGGTGGTATGCTGTACTGAAAGCTAGTTGGGTTCCCAGAGCCTGTTGCAGGTGATCCCAAAATCTGGAGCTGAATTGCGTGCCCCTGTCAGATATTATAGTCTTTGGAACTCCATGTAAGCAGACGATGCGGGAGAGATAAAGCCTGGCAAGTTTCTGAGTGGTGTGGGTTGTCTTTACGGGGATGAAGTGTGCTACTTTAGTCAATCTATCAGTGATGACCCATATGGCATCATGTCCATGTCGTGACCGAGGTAGCCCAACATTGAAATCCATTCCGATCTCGTCCCATTTCCACTCGGGTATCTTATTTGGTTGCAATAGTCCGCCGGTTTCTGGTGCTCGGCCTTGATGCGTTGACATGAGTCACAACACGCAATAAACGTGGCTATGTCCCTTTTTATACCATGCCACCAAAATGTTTCCTGAAGATCTTTGTACATTTTTGTTCATCCAGGATGGATTGAATACGGGGCGGTGTGGCCTTCAGCTAAGATTTACTGTTTAAGGTCATGGATATTTGGTACGCAAAGCCTATTCCCGTACCACAATATTCCCTGCTCATCGATAACGAATTCTGTGGCCCTGCCCAATTTCATCTTCCGTTTTATGCCTTCAATGCTGGGGTGTCCATGCTGAGCTTCTTTAACCTTCTCAATCAGGGTAGGCCGTATCTCTAAATTCGACACACTGCCTTCGGTGACCACCATCAAGTTGAGCTTAGTAGATTCCTGCTGAAATTCCGTCTCAAGTTTGGCATGCTGTCGTTGTTCGGACTGGGGTTCCGACTTAGAGCATCTGCTACAACATTTGCTTTGCCTGGGTGGTAGTGGATTACAACATCATAATCCTTTACTAATTCCAACCAGCATCGCTGCCGTAAATTGAGTTCTGGTTGTGTGAAAATATACTTGAGGCTCTTGTGGTCCGAGTATATTTCACAACGATTTCCATGTAAGAAGTGTCTCCATTCCTTGAGTGCATGAATAACTGCTGCTAATTCCAGGTCATGAGTAGGATAATTTTCCTCATCTTGCGAAGTTGTCTGGAAACATATGCGACAACCTTGCCTTCTTGCATCAATCGCACCGAGGCCCTTTCGAGATCGTCACAATATACCTCAAAATTCTTGTGTATGTCTGGCACAATTAATACTGGTGCTGTCGTCAGTTTCCTCTTCAGTTCTTGGAAACTTTTCTCGCATGCTTCCGTCCATTCAAACTTCTTGTCTTTCATGAGAAGCTGAGTCATTGGCTTTGCTATAGTGGAAAATCCTTCAATAAATCTTCGGTAGTAACCTGCCATTCCTAGAAAACTTCGTACATCCGTTACGCTGGCTGGTGGTTTCCAGCCAAGTACGGCCTTGACTTTTTCCGGGTCTACGGCAATGCCTTTTTGGGTTAATACATGGCCCAGAAAACCTACTTGTCTTAGCCAAAATTCACATTTGGTGAATTTGGCGTATAATTGATGTTTCCTGAGTTCTCCTAGCACAATTCGGAGATGTTCAGCGTGCTCTTCTGGTGTCTTGGAGTATATCAGAATATTGTCGATAAATACCACAACAAACTTGTCCATGAATTTCATAAATACTTTGTTCACGAAGTGAACAAAATATGCGGGGGCGTTTGTTAGCCCGAATGGCATTACTGTGAACTCATACAGTCCATATCTGGAGGTGAAGGCTGTCTTGGGAATATCTTTCGTTCGTACTTTTAATTGATGGTATCCTGACCTCAAGTCAATTTTTGAGAATACCTTGGCTTGAGCGAGCTGATCAAATAAATCATTTATTCGCGGCATCGGATACTTGTTGTTCATTGTGACCATGTTAAGTGCTCGATAGTCGATACACAATCTCAGTGTTCCATCCTTCTTTTTGGCAAATAAAATTGGTGAACCCCAAGGTGAGGAGCTGGCTCGTATATACCCTTTGTCCAATAATTCCTTTATTTGCTTCTTCAATTGTACCAATTCGGATGGTGCCATTATGTCTGGTTTCTTGTATATGGGAGCAGTTCCGGGTGCTAGCTCAATGCTGAATTCTATCTCTCGGTCTGGTGGCATGCCCGGTACTCTTCGGGAAATACGTCTGGAAATTCACATACTACCGGAACCTTGCTTAATTCGGAAATATCCACCTTGTTCAATCTCGGTTGCCGGGATATTTTTCTCTCTTTGGCTGAAACTTTTATTGTCTTCCCGTGGTGGTGGGTGAGAATTACGGTCCTGTTGAAGCAGTAAATAAAACCTTTGTTGGTGGTTAACCAATCCATCCCTAAGATGACATCCAGTCCTTTATTTTCCAACACAATAAGGTTGGCGTGAAATTTCAATCCTTCAAACTGAATCATCACACCTTGGCAGTAACTCTGGGTAACTTGCTTAATCCCAGGGGACTTGATGATCATTGATTTCTCCAAGGGAAGCATCGAAAAATTATTTTGCAAAGCAAAACTTTTTGAAACGAATGAGTGAGAAGCTCCAGAATCAAACAAAACCATGGCAGTTATTGTGTTGACAGGAAACGTACCGAGTACGATATCTGGGGCATTCTGTGCTTCCTCTCTGGTCACGTGGTTCAGATGACCCTTCCTGTGGTTGTTGTTGGGGTTGAAATTGTTGCGCTTGGGCGCCGAATTATTGCCACCGTTGTTTGGCTTCGGGGTCGAGTTCCTTGGCTTGGGGCACTGTTTGGCATAGTGCCCTTCTTCTCCACAAGCATAGCAGGTCACGCCTGGGGGATATGTGAACTCCTTGTCCCTGGCATGGAAATTCTTGACTGGTCGTGAGACATTTGTCGTGGATTTATGTGTCCCACCTTTCTGAAAATCCGTCTTACTTCGGTGGTTGCGAGTAAGATTTTTCTGGTCCCTTTTTTGCTTGCGGAAATCTTCCAGGCTGCGCCTCTCATTTTCCAAGGTAAAGGCCTTATCCACTAACGTCTTGAAATCTGGAAAAGTGTGCACAACCAGTTGGCATTTAAGCGCGGGCGCCAGACCGTCTAGCAATTTCTCCATCTTCTTGCTTTCAGTCATACGCTCTTCATTAGCGTAGCGAGATAACAGTGTAAATTGTCCGTTGTATTCTGACACTGTCATGGTCCTTTGTTTGAGGTCATCAAATTCTCTCTTCTTGATTTTCATAAGACTTTTAGGAATATGCGCCCCACGAAAACCTTCCTTGAAATCCTCCCAAGTTATATTATTTTCGTTGGGGTGCATGTGTAGGAAGTTTTCCCACCACGATGCAGCTGCTCCAGTGAGATAGTGCGGTGCATATAGTACTTTCTCTTGGTCTGAACACTGTGCAATAATTAATTTTCTTTCCATGTCTCGAAGCCAGTCTTCGGCCTCAAGAGGTTTGTTGGTATGAGAAAACGTTTGGGGACGCGTCTTCTGTAGCTCAGATAACTTGGATTGCTGCTGATACTGTCCACGGTGATTTCCCATATTGATGTCTTGGTTCATTATTTCCTGATGTTGTTGCTGACTCTGCTCATAAAGGTGGCACATTTGGGAAAGTGCTGTTTCACTGTCCTGTTGGCTCGACTGTCCCTGTGTGAAATTGTTGCTGGGTTGAGTGTCAAAATTTTCCTCTGGCGGAGTTGGCATGGAGCGCGTCCAAGGACGAGACAATTTTCACTCTGGGGATACATTTTGCAAAACTCATAAGAACAGAAACTGAGTCGCAAAAACCAACAAATGCACAAGAACAGGCAAAACTAAAAGGACACTCAAGGATTTTTGAAATAGAAATCGATTGCGCACGGAGAAGGACTGCTCATACATATCTTACACGTAGGCGGTAATTATACAATACATCACTCAGGATATGCGTACATAATCCTGACATGTTATTAAGGCTAGTGCACTTCTCCCAGTTCCTACATGATGCGCAAACAAGCTACTTCTCACAACCTATGTACATATCATACAAGTCGGTACATAGCAAGGCGGCAAAACGTACTCAGTCGGAGGAGATGGTGAGGACCTCCTTTGCCCTGCCGAGGGTGAGACGCAGTGAGGCTGGGGACTCAACCTCCTCCTCGCTAATAGGCTCCAAACGTGTAGCGCTGCGATGAGTAGATGGAGCGGGTGCCCTATATGGAGCAACACGAACAGGTGTGGGCGCAGTGGGTGGTGCAGAGCGGACTGGAGTGGGTGCAATGACTAGGTTGAATTCCTCGGTGGAAGGCAGGCGACGAGCAGTGGAGCGAGTGGCAGGTGCATAAGATGCTGAGGACGAGACGAAAGTCAGTGGTGGTGCGGTGTGCAGGAGCTCCCTCCTATTGGTGGCACAACCATGGACTGAGTCCATGCGGGCAGCCACGAGGTCGTCCACCAGGCTGTCAAAGGCTGCCTCGAGAGCCCGGAGATACCCGACGAGCATCTCAAAAGCCTCGTCTCGCTCTCCTCTGGGGCAAGAGTATGAGTAGTGGCAGGCGTATGGCACGTGGCATGGGAGGTAGCGGTAACGACGAGTCTTCATCGATGGAAGGTCTTCCCTGAGACGAGCTATCGCCTCACGGGCTGCCATCTGCATAGCATGCTTCTCTGTAGGCATGGCTCTTCCCAAGTACCGGAAGCGGCATAACTCAACACGCCCTGCCTTGAATTGCACCGCGGCCTGGTGCATGGTCAGACTGTCGTTGACCTTGTGTTGATAGAGTGAGAAGAATGGGCGCATAGACGGCCCCATCGCCACCTGGACGATGAAAGTGAGAAGCTTGACGAACCCATCGGGCTTGTTGGTGAACACCTGAGACTCGTAGTTGTTGTCGGCCATCTACAAAAGTAGGCAAAAATTCTGAGTGGTCAGATCATAAATCTATGCTGACTGTCAGAAAATGACTACATTTGCAAAAATAAGAATTAGCTCTATTTTGCTAATATCCAATTAGCGATCGCACCTAGTGGCTTCCTACAGTCAGCCTGGCTCTGGTACCAAGCTTGTCACGACCGGTTTTCCAATAAAAATATTTATCGAGAAACCGATCTTTTAATATCCAGTGTCAGGAAAATCCTCCTCACTGGTAGACAAAACTTTGATACAATAAGCCAGTAGCATTAATATATTACAGGGTCGAGCTGAAGTGGCTCAACAAATTATTACAAGCACGCCAATAATTATACATAATGGCGGATATGACACGATGGTGTGGGGGTGGCAATACTACTGACTCGAGATAAAAGTGATTGGTGGAATAACACAGTGGAGTGGATAATAAGACTACTACACTGGCGGCTCATCGAGCGTCGAGGTGAGGCTCGATGAATTTATTTGGGTAGCGGAAGCGGATATAACACGATCCTTTGAATCCGTGGTCGCACGAGACTGACTGGGACTCCTCTAAGCGTCGGACTCGCTATCGAACTCTTCATCCATGAGATCGCCTTCGTCAGCATCTGGCCAAATCAACCAGCCAGGTGGGTACTTTGAAAGTACTCGCAAGACAGTTCGGACAATAGATATAACAAATGCATGCATGAATCGTCATGAGTAATGTTAACAATTCACATTTAATTCATAAGAACAAGGTAAGTAAAAAGGGAGTCGGCGGTAGTCCGCTCGAAAACCCCAAAAAATAAATTGTAAACCGATCGGGTGTCTGAAACGACGCCTCGAAAGAAAAAATAAATAAATAAAATATGCCGCAGTCGGGCGTCTAAGCGACACCACATAAAGGGCTTGTACTGAAAGTAAAATATATGAGTGCCACAGTCGGACGTCGAGGCGACCTCACAGAAAGGGCTCATATCAAAAGTAAATAATGACAATGCCACAGTCGGACGTCTGAGCGACGTCACAGAAAGGGCTTATAACAAAAGTAAATAATAGCAATGCCGCAGTCGGACGTCTGAGCGACGTCATAGAAAGGGCTTATAACAAAAGTAGATAATAACAATGCCGCAGTCGGACGTCTGAGCGACGTCACACAAAGGGCTTATAACAAAAGTAAATAATAACAATGCCGCAGTCAGACATCTGAGCGACGTCACAGAAAGGGCTTATAACAAAAGTAAATAATAACAATGCCGCAGTCGGACGTCTGAGCGATGTCACAGAAAGGGCTTATAGATCATTGTTCATAACGTGCAAGGGTTAATGCTTACAGGAAAAATATTCAACACATGATATTAACAGGTTAGTCCATCACAAGAATAAACGTTAACCAGACTTAACACTCATTTGGCTTACCGGGGTTTCTGTCACCAAGACTGACACTTGACAAGATAATAAGGACACGGAACTTGGACATAGATAAGATGTTGCAATGGAATGTTGACTCTGCAGAGTTTGTACTAAAATACCCACAGCCAACGGATTTCCGTAGTCACGAGGGACTAGCTCCGTTCATGGTATTTCGAAAGAAACACAACTAACCAATACACACCCATCCCACCTCAGGTTGCCAGGAAATCACCCTAGACAGCGTTCAAGAAAAACTTTGAGACGGGGAGATCACAATCTCGAATAGCATGGGATCAAATTTATATCTGGCGCTCTAAAGTGCCCCTCTCGGTCCCAACCGGAAACACCCATGCCCCCTGACTGGATGAAAGGCTTTAATCCAGGGCCATGGAACCTTCATCCCGGCCTCTCGATTTGGTGTGTACCAGGAAAGTGTTTTGCAACTTACTAAGCCATATCCCTTGCGGGAAACATGTGGCAGTACAGGAAAAGGAAATGAACGGGGGTTGATACCGGAGTCAAAAATAATCTGGCATAAGACTGGCATGCTACAACACTGCCATCTTGCCCATTTTCATGCCATCACGTGGCCATGCAACCTCATTTCCATTAACTCATGGATTTCCGAAACTCACTTATCTCAACTTTTCACGTGAAAAAGTTTTCATCGAGATGCTCATGACACTACTACAAAAAGGGCTATAGATGGAATGGCTACTAATGGCGCACCTGTGATGTGGTGCGCCATTAGTATATTCTAATGGCGCACCATCTCTCGGTGCGCCATTAGTAATATATTACTAATGGCGCACCTGGTGTGTGGTGCGCCATTAGTAGTTTGGGAAAAAAACATTAAAAAAAATTTTGTTACTAATGGCGCACCTTGGGTAGTGCGCCATTACTAGTTTTAACTAGTAATGGCGCACTTTCCACTGGTGCGCCATTATAAGTTTTTTTTAAAAAAAACAAAAGAATATTTTTTTTTATTTTTTTCAAAACTACTAATGGCGCACCGTGGGAGTGGTGCGCCATTAGTAGTTGAACTAGTAATGGCGCACCACCCCAGTGCGCCATTAGTAACAGCCACCTTCCACCTTCCATGCGTCGTCGGTGGAAGGTGGTTGTTACTAATGGCGCACCGTGGGTGGTGCGCCATTAGTAGTGGCGCACCACCCCACAGTGCGCCATTAGTAACTTGGCCACCTTCCACCGAATGCACCCCCGTGGATCGCCTTTTCAGTTTAAAAAAAATAAAAGAAAATGATGAAAATGTCAAAAAATAAAAGAAAATAAGTTTCCCATGTGATATGTGGTCTAGTTGTTGGGAAAATTTGCAAAAATGAATTTCGACTTCATTTGCAAAATCTCTCGAGAATTTGTAAAAATGGGCATAACTTTTGCATACTAACTCGGATGAAAAAGTTTTTTATATGAAAAATCATCTACTCGAAAAGTTACATCCAAATTTAACGGGGAACCCCGTTAAACATTCAAAATCCCCAAAACCTAACAGAAAAAAAGTTACGGGCTTTCAAGATCTAGCGGCAAAAAATTCAAAAATTTCAAACTTACTAGTGGCGCACCGTGGATGTGGTGCGCCACTAGTAATGAAAAAATTACTAATTTCAAAAGAAAATTTGAATTTTTTTCAAAAAATAATACGTAATATGATCGAGAAGTTTGAAATATTTTTCAAAATTTCATCATAGTCATTAACATGAACAAAGTCCTAGACATCAATAAGGTATAACAGATTGATATGCTAGATATATCAACAAGTGCACGTGAAGTGATTTATTCTTTGGGGTTGGATAGAACTCGAAGTTAAGCGTGCTTGGGCTGGAGTAGTGTGAGGATGGGTGACCTTTCGGGAAGTTTGACCACGGAGTGCGATTTGACCTGAGATTAAGCATATTGACTCGAGATTAAGCCATAGTGAACTGAGATTAAGAAAAAAATTGAAAAAAATTACAAAAAATTGAAAAAAAATTTGAAAAAAATTAAAAAAAATTTGAAAAAAAAATGTTACTAATGGAGCACTTCTATGTAGTGCGCCATTAGTATACCAGATACTAATGGCGACCTCTATGTAGTGCGCCATTAGTATACCGAATACTAATGGCGATCAGTGGGCTATACTAATGGCGCACTACATGGTGCGCCATTAGTATATCAGATACTAATGGCGCACCGGTGGTGCGCCATTAGTAAAAATACTAATGGCGTGCTATTAATGGCGCACCACAGATGCGCCATTAGTAGCCATATTAGGTGCGCCATTAGTAGGGGTTTTTCTAGTAGTGTGAACATGCCATGAAACTACTAAATGCAAACATGCCAAGACACTCACCATATCAAGAGTTCAAACATGCTTGCCTGGTTCGGAGTAGTCGGGGTCTAGCTCGGTGAAGTTTGCGGTTCCGTCACCTCCTTCGGTATCTACCGTACACAAAGCACACGCGCTAACGTAAATACCGTGGGGTACAGAAAAGTAATCCAAATATTTATCAAATAAATATTATAAAAAACTAGACAAAACTTTGAAGAGGACATAAAAAGAATCACTCAAAAATCTCTTTCTGTTAAAAAGTTATAAGAGTTTTGGTCCAAGGACCCATCTGTAATGAAATAGAAAACTCTTAGGGGCCTAGGCCGAAAAGTGCAGAAAAACGATTCAGATTAGAAAGCGTATTTGCCAGAGTACGCTTTCAGAAAACGGTGTGTTTAAAAAGAAATGAGAGACTGACAGGCGGGTCCCACCCGTCAGGTTTGAAATTTCAAACGGGGGAGACGGGGCTCGTCGGGGCCCGAGAGCCGCGGTGTTCGCCGGCGGCGATCCACGGCGAGGCAGGAAGACCGGAAGGTACCTCCGTGCTTAGTGGGTTATTCCGCGTCGGTGGGTGGTGGTGGTGGTCGCCGGTGAGCACCACGTCGACGGGTTTTCTTGCTCCGGCGGACGGCGGTTCGGGTGGTTGTGGGCCTCGTCGGAGAGTGCTGCGGAGATCAGATTGAGATGGGGTTTAAATTTCTGGTAGCTTGAGGGGGTAGACTTCTGGTAGATTTGGGCGCCGGGGACGGCCTCACCGGAGTGAATCGAGGTGGAGTCCGAGGCAGAACGGGGCGGCCGGAGCTGGGGGAGGAGACCTCCTCGAGGTCCCCCCGGTGGCCTGGCGGGATGTTGGTGAGGTGCAGAGGCGGTGTGTGCTCGAGGGCGAGGTCGGGAGCCCTTTTTATAGGCGGTCCGAGGCGATGGCCGTGAACGGGGTTCTCCGGCGAAGTTTACGGCGGCGCAGGGCATTGGTCGGGGTGGTTTAGGGGTTGAGCATCGTCGTGGGGGTTCACTGGTTCCGTTTAGGTGCTAAACGAGCCGGGATTTGATGCTTTGGGTGGGCTCGACAGAACGGGACGGCGCAGGCCCGTCTGCGGCAGAGAGCACGCCCTGTGCTTGCCGGGCCACGGCGAAGGTGCGATGGCAGTGCGCTGGCATGCCAGGGCCACGCGGAGAGCCCGGGAGCGATGGGCGGCGCCGGGTGGCGTGGCGAGCGGGCTCAGACCCTCGCTGGCCGCCACGGGTGGCGCAGCCACCGCAGAAACCTCCAACGCCGGCTGCGCGCAACGCGCCAGGGTGCACAGTTGATCGATGACAGGACTCTGACGAAGAAACGACACTGCATTCTCTGAACTTCTTTGAATTTTTCTAAAATTGCAAGGAAACAGTGCAGGTCAGGTGTTCGACAGAATGATTTTGGTATGTGGGAGTTTCTTCTTGAGCTGATTTTTGGAGGAGTGGCTTCTCATTGCATCTGGGGGCTGCCTGAATTTTTGTGGAATTTTTGGAGAAGAGGAGATATGAATTTTACCAAATTTGACAAATCTGGTCCAAACTTGCAGAGACTGTAATTTGAAATTTTTGAAAAGAAGAGGAGTGAATCATGATGGTTCTAGGTTGTGGGTACCAAGGATTATCCAGGGGAGTTGGTTTGAGGTCAAAACTATAATGCATCTTGGTACTTGCTTTGCAAATCACCTAGGCTCAAAATAATTGACAGGAAATAAATGAAATAAAAATTCAGAAATGGGTTGGACTTGTTGGGACAGGGTATTTGAATTGCCCCAAAATGGAGAGAGGGTGTTTTGGAGGTTTTAACATGTGGGGCATGGTAAAATCATGAGTGGTTTCAATATAGGAGAAGACACAAGACTCCTAGGGTTTTCTTTTTTAAAAGAAAATAAAACCCAATTTTTTTTTTGAATTGTGAAGAGGGCAAACAGAAGAAAGTTTTTAATAACCAAACACCAGAGTTGAAGCATATGGCAAAATAAAATCCTTGCCAAAGGGGAAAGTCTTTGAGAGAAGGATTTTTGGAAGGGTTTAAATGACCTTTTTCAAATCCAACAAAGTTTTTAGTGAAAACCAACCAAATTTTTTTTGGAGTGTCACACCGCCATGGCCGAACCTTCCCCGCCGCCCGAGGTCGCCGTTGACGCAGCTTCGGTGACCATTTGGTCACTCCGGTGAGTCCAACAAGCCCGTAGGGCCACGTAGAGCATCCCTTGCGCTTTGCTTCTCTCGTCTTCGACCTCCAAACACGCTCTGGTGCACGACCGAAGTCCGGAGGCCGCAACCGAGCTCGCCACCATCGACTCTCGCCCGACGCGCCATCGAGCTAGCTCTCCAACGCGCCTAGCCACGCGTCATTTGGAGCACCACAGAGGAAACCCCGGGGCACAAGTATGCCGCGGATCTCGCCGGTGACTAATCGCCGGCAGGTTTGACCTGTTTGACCCGGGGTTTGACCTCCCTGGGGTCAACACACGTGGGCCCCGCCCCTGACTAGACTAGCTTAGGACTAATTACCCCTGCTGACACTGACAGTGGGCCCCAACGCCACTAATCTAAATTAGATTAGAAATAACCCCCCTCCCGTTTAACACTATGACACTGAGTGTGGACCCCACACGTCAGGTTTGACCCCAGTCAGCGTTGTTGACTTGCTGACGCAAGCATGATGCAGTGCAGACGTAGTTATTTCTTTTTCGGTTTTAAATTAAATCAGGAAATTCCAGAAAATGTTATAAACTTCAAAAAATCATAGAAATTCAACCGTAGCTCAGATTGAAATAATTTATATATGAAAAATTATCAGAAAAATGCAATCTATCCATCTGTTGTACTTTCATGGTAGACAAATCAACTTATACCTGCTGTATAGATGAAAACATATAAATGGCATTTATAAGAGTTTAAGTTCGAGTTGCATTTGAACCCTTGGTTCAAATGGACTTCATTCAAATTGAATACTAGTTGCATTAGCTCAAACAACATCACATCTTCATGCCATGTTCATGCATCATATTGTTGCATATGCTTGTGTATTGATTGTTGGCACCTTTCCTTCTCGATAGGTCCTGCTCCGGAGACCGTTCCAGAGTACCTGTCTGTGAAGCAGTGCCTCCCCTGTTGATCTACCAGTCAAGCAAACCCCCTTGTTCATTCCGATACAATCCTACTCTCTCGCTCCTGCTCTCAGTTATTGCATTAGGACAACAACGATTCATCTGCTACTTTGTGCTGCGGTAGTTGAACCCATTCCTCTGCATGACCTATCATTGCCACAGTAAATAGTTGAAACCCACTAGCATGTGTAGGAGTTGATTGAAGCCATTGTTGTGTTCCTACCATGCTATGCCTGCTATTGCTTAGAGTTGTGTCAGGTCTGATTCATTGGGAATGAATTGGAGTACAGTGTTCTATGTTCTGATGCTGAGAGTGAACGTGTGAACACGATTTGGTAAAGGTAGCGGTTAGAGGCCATGTAGGAGTACATGGTGGGTTGTCCCACTGGAACCGTCCTTAAATCGAAGTTCGTGTATGTTGTCCAATGACTAGCTACTACCACACATTGGAATGCTTAAGTGCCCCTCTCGACTTATTAACCAACTTGTCCTCTGTCCAGGAGTTGCAATTAGTATCTGGTGTTTGTAGGTAGTGTTAGTAGTCTACCAAGTGGCACCCGGCCAGGTGGGCTTGGGACAGACTAGGCACAAGTGGCACGGTGTACCAAGCATAGGTCCATCCAGCGAGGTGGGCTTGGGAACCCTGCACACATCATTTGGGGTCGTGAGTGACACCCCGGCCGGATCTCCTTGCGGATGGAAACCGAATAGGCGATAAACCTGGATTAGAGTCTTGTGTGGTTAGTCAGGTCGTGGCCGACACCCTCGCCAGGCTTCCGCTTGAAGGTTGTCGAGGTACATGACGTGTACATGGTGATAAGTGGTGCGAGCATGTGTGAAGAAGTACACCCCTGCAGGGTCAACATGATCTATTCTAATAGCCGTGTCCTCGGTTATGGACTTCTTGGATGCTTACGTGGTACATAAACAACTTGAAGTGGATACTATAAAATGCTCAAGACAAGTGTGAGTGCCATGGATGGCCTTCTCGTATGCAGACGGGGATGAATCCTTAGTAGTGTATTGATGTGGTGACTAGTGGACTCGTGTGCGCCATATCACCTCAAAGAAGTTCTCGTAGTCGTAGAACATGATAGCCACAGAGTCAAAGCTGGCTTGCTGCAACTAAACCCCACATTACCTTCTTGATACAAATGCATGTATAATAGGATCTGATGTAGGTCTTGCTGAGTACCTTTGTACTCACGTTGCTTTATTTATGTTTTTGCAGCGGAGACTTCGGTCTTGCTAGTGGTTCTGCTTGGACTTCGACAAGTAGCTTGTTACCTCAGCTACGATCTTGTACCCTTGGGAGGGTCTTGTAGATAGTCAGGCTTCTCGGCCTTTTTCATTTGTAGTTGTCTGTACTCAGACATGTAATGCTTCCGCTTGTTGCTTGTATGCCCTGAATGATGGGTCATGTGACCCCTGTTTGTATTTAATGTTATGTGGCTCTCCTGGGCGTTTATCTATATGAGTTTGCGTTATGCTGTGATGCCATGTTGTACAACACATACTTGCATGTTATGCGTACATGTAACGTGTATTGCTAAGTGTGGGATCCGACAACCTAGTTGTCTATCCTTGGTAGCCTCTCTTATGGGGAAATGTAGTCTAGTGCTTCCACCGAGCCATGGTAGTCCGCTACAGCCCGGTTTACCGGAGTCCTGCTAGCCCAACACTACTGCTCCGGAACACTTGACTGGCCGGCATGTGATTCACTTCGTTCCTGTGTCTGTCCCTTCGGGGAAATGTCACGCGGTGACATCCGGAGTCCTGCCTAGCCTGCTACAGCCCGGGTTGCCGGAGTCCTGTTAGCTCAGTGCTACAGCCTGGATTCGCACGCTGCTGACCGACATGTTCGATGTTGACTCATGTATGCCTGTCCCCGTAAGTTAGTGCCACTTTGGGTTCACGACTAGTCATGTCGGCCCGGGTTCTCTGTCATATGGATGCTAGCGACACTATCATATACGTGAGCCAAAATGCGTAAACGGTCCCGGGCCATGGTAAGGCGACACCCGTGGGAATACCGTGCGTGAGGCCGCAAAGTGATATGAGGTGTTACATGCTAGATCGGTGTGACTTAGAATCGGGGTCCTGACAGCGATCGTTGGAGCAGCTCCTTGGAGGTGGAGGACGTGGCGGCTAAACCGGCGGGACGACGAGATGGACGATGGATCCTCATCCGGGGAGGTGGACGAGGGACGTCGAGCTGTTGCAGTGGACGACGTCGTCAGGGAAGAGGCTCCGACTGGGCAGCGGTGACGTGGCGGACGGAGGAGGGTGGGGTTTCGCGGCTGGAGCGGATAGGTTATGGCGGCCTGGGATTTCGAATGGCGAAAAGGGGGCGATGGGAGGGGGTGAAGCATGACTTAGGGACGCAGTTGTCGAAAATGTAGGGTGTGTTAGAAAAGTACCCCCCACCAATTTGAACTAGCGGCCCTTTCGGCTCAGGGTTAGAAGGGGGATTTCATGTGTCGGGATTTGGCAGCTGGAGGGAGTTTTCGCGCGCGTTGTAATTTCGGGATAGCAAGGCGCGGGTTGTGAAGGCGCCAGTTTTGGGAGCACGATATCTGAATTTCGGGATATAACAAGACGCGGGTTGAATTTTAGGACAACCCTAACGTGTAGTAATGTTGTACTTGTGCGCACCAAATCAATTCGCACTTCCCTCAACCAAAAATAAAACAAAAAAATAAAACTATTCACACCACACAAAGAGAGAGTCTTGCCCCGTTTTACTATACAAATGCTATTCAAAGCTACTCCCTCCTTCCATCTATATAGGGCCTAATGCATTTTTCGATGCTAACTTTGACCAAATATTAGAGCAATGATATATAGCATGCAAGTTACACAAAGCACACCGTTAAATTCGTCTGTGAAAGGTTCTTTCAATGATATAATTTTCACATTGTGCATGTCATGTACTATTAATCTTGTCAATAGTCAAAGACGGTCTTAAAAATCTCATTACGCCCTATATAGATGGAAGGAGGGAGTATGAATCCATGTTATGTCCGATTAAATTTTTCGCTTGCTGTATAATGCATGTAACCTACTCATACCAACATTTTAGTGCATTCCAAATGTCTATACTACCGCTGTAATTCGAACTAAATTTGAATTTGTTTCTCTATTTCAATAAGAATCTACAATCATGATTGTTGCCAACTTCAACCATCATAGTTTCCTTGCTATCCGCCAGATATAAATCGGACGGCCTATAATGCAGGATGGCAGGCACACCGTCATCAACAACTCCGTTTTTTTATAAGAGTAGAGATAAAATATATTATTGGTATTGCGGGCGTGCCCTCCGTTTGTCTAGCAAGCCTATCCCACCATTTGTTAGAAGCAACTCCACTACCACCCCCTCCAACACTCTAGCTCTGTCTCTCTCCCAACCTTATTCCTCTCCTGCACATATGCATGGATGCCGATCGATCTCCCTTAATACATGAGGCAGATCGATCTCCTTAATACATGAGGTAGGCCTCTCTCCTCCTCCACACATATACCAGCCATTGTACCTGTATAGTTAATTGGGCCTCCCTCTTCCCCCACCACACACCGATAGTCGAGCGCTGCATGTAGGTATCCATGCCACAGAGACAAACTGCACATGTCCCATCTCACGTTCCAGTAGGCCAGCTACTCTATATCTTTGACGTGGGCACGCAAAAATTCGATGGCACTCTTTATCGATCTCGCGCACACACACACACACACACATCATCCCTCTCTTCGATTCTATGGACACCTCAACCCGATGATACCTCCACTCTCTTCTCGTGGATCACCCCCTCTATATATATGTTATATCCAGGATTCTATTTCACACACATTGCATATGTAACATTTTTTGATTGACCCCCCCCCCAAAAAAAACTCTCAAGAACCCACACACTATATCTCTCTAGGTTTGTGTCTCTCTCACACAACCCCACGTAGGTGGTGTACGTATACAAGAAGAGAATAGGTGCACCGTGCACGTACTCATGCTTCGTGCCCAGCCACACCCGCGCAGGTACACGGTGGAGCTCATTTCTTTACAAAATGGGAGCCCACGTGCTAATTTGAACGCCTGTAGCGGTTGTTTACCTAGGGAGGTCGTGTACCATGCGTGCATGAAACAAAGTTCGACTTGACACGTTGCTGCGTTATTTTAAATAAATTTATAGCGCTCAATGGCATGTACACAGAATATAAAACAATTTTTATGGAGAAAAAGGTAGTCCGCTCACTATATACAATGGAGCCTGCCTGCCTGGTTTGTCTCTCTTCAGAGTATCTCACACAAGGCTGCGGTGGCCTCTCTCGCTCACCGTTGGTCACTGGTCCGGCCGCATCCCGTCCGCCGGGGGAAAGGGAGTGCGGTGGCCTCTCTCTCTCTCTCTCTCTCTCACCTTTGGTCACTGATCCGGCCGCATCCCATCCACCGGGGGAAAGGGAGGAAGTGCATCGTTTCTCCGTTCGACGGTGCCGAGGCAGCATGTCCCGATCTGTAGTACACGCCGTTCTCTCTGACCAAGCTCCAGCGCGGTGGGGCTTACGCCACCTGCTTGCAGATTCCGCCCACCGCCGCTCACCTCGTTACATCCCGACGACCTCCAGGTATCCCCTTCGGCATTGCTGCATTGCCCGTCTTCCCACGTCGCTGCATGTGGATCTTCCATAGTTCTTTGCCCTAGCTCGTCCAGCGTACTTTCCATATTGCATTCTCGTCCTCAAACCATTTTAGACAAACACAACAGTGTTGTTATCTTCCCTTAGGACAAGAAATATGCTTCTTTTTTGTCATCGCATGTGTCATCAACTGTTATTGGCCAGTAATTGTTTCCTTTCTACCTCTTTTTTGCAAACAGGGCTATCCCTTTCACCTCGTTGCTATTGCGACCTTTTGGTGAACTGCACAAATCTCTTTTTTCTAAAGAGTGTTTTGTGCAGTTGAACTAAAATGTCACACGGGCAATGTCTCTACATTTCAGTGCGACTGCACAAAGGGAGATTGGTTTTGCTCCATCCAACTCCGAGCCTAATCTTCTCCAACTAGTTAGTCTTAAGAGAGACTGCAAAGGTGACATGCTTCTATTTGTGTGTTTATTGTTTCATCAACATTCCTCTATTATCGTAATCACACTTAATATCTTTGTAACAGGGACGCTCAGCTCTATTTTAGTGGAACTGCAAAAAATAATCGGAATGTTGCATGCTCCAGATAGCTACTTTTTTCCCAACATGCCTTGTTGATTTAGACAGAGCTGGGGGGACGTTGCTGCTAATGAAAGATCAATTTTAATTTAACACCTTCTCACAACTCTATCTTCAGTTGTGATGTAGTTATTAGCTATGATCTGCTAATAATGGACATGCATTAGAAAGGAAGTTAGTTTTTTATTGTTTCCGAAAGAGCGTCGATGGCAAGACACGCGAAACAAAAGCTGAAAGCTCACACCATTGTACAATTTCATGTCGCTGGAAAATTATTTGTATAGTACGTCAATTATGTAAACAAATAATGGAAGCTTGATAGCATTGCCAGAAGCCACTTCATCATCCGGGTCCATGTGCCATGCACAAAATTATACTCCTTCGTTCCTAAATATTTGTCTTTTTACAAATTTCAAACGGACATATTTTAGAGTGTAGATTCACTCATTTTTCTTCGTATGTGTACTCCCTCTGTTCCTAAATATTCTATTCGTCTTTTTAGAGATTTCAACAAGTTACTACATACGGAGCAAAATGAGTGAATCTACACTCTAAAATATGTCTATATACATCCGTATGTGCCAGTCCATTTGAAATCTCTAAAAAGACAAATATTTGAGTAGTCATTTATTGAAATCTCTAGAAAGACAAATACTCCGGAGTATATTTAAGAACCGAGGGGGTAGTGCACAACCGCATGGGAGACTCAGCCCGGTCGTTGCGCCGCATTAATAGTGACTAATGAGCAATCAAATCATAAGCCCCACCTTTCCCACTGTAAGTTGCTCTGAAGAAGCAACCATCAATACGCTCTTCTTTGAATCCGCTCATACTACTCGATCCGTCACTGTTTATACAGCGCGCTTCAGAAAAAAAATCTGTGGGATCAAGCACTAGTAGAGAAGGGGGCAAAGGTTCAGGCCGGGTCAGCCCATTAGTCCCGGTTCAGCCCAGAACCAGGACCCATGGGGGCATTGGACCCGGTTCGTGAGCCCAGGGGGGCGGCCGGGCCACGTGGGCCATTGGTCCCGGTTCGTCTGGACCTTTTGATCCCGGTTGGTGGGACGAACCGGGACCAATGGGCCTGGCTCCTGGCCACCACCATTTGTCCCGGTTGGTGGCATGAACTGGGACCACAGGCTCGCCTTTAGTCTCGGTTCATGCCATGAACCGGGACCAATGGTGGTGCCTATATATACCCCTCGCCCGCGAGCAGAGCACTCCAGTGCTCTGTTTTTCTCTGGCCGGTGAGGGGGGGGGGCTTTCCGGTGCACTAGCTCACGTCCTATGCACATGAGGTGTTCGATGAAATGCCCGAGCCACACTAGTTAAGCTTTCTCCTCTCGAAGCTCGACCTCAAACCTCCATTTTCCTCTAGATTTGTCTAGGTTTAGCGGCCCGTCACGTCCCATTCCCGTCTTCACCGCCGACGATCGCCCGCGCCGATCTCGGCGCCAGCACCACCATGGTGAGCCTCTTGTTCTTATCTTCTTTCTGAAAGAAAAAAAATCTTGCTTTAGGTAGATACTTGTCTAATTTTCTTACTATTTTATTTCTTGTTATTATATAGTGCGATGGTTTTGGTATCCGCCCCCGTCGGCCCTCGTCCTGTCTATGATTCGGATGTGGTATATACTATCTTTATAACTATTGGTTCATTTATTGTTTATGAAAAT
Organism: Aegilops longissima; assembly: GCA_021605205.1. Taxonomy (NCBI): domain Eukaryota; kingdom Viridiplantae; phylum Streptophyta; class Magnoliopsida; order Poales; family Poaceae; genus Aegilops; species Aegilops longissima. The sequence goes on along the minus strand of CM038682.1, from coordinate 666,710,210 downwards.
TATGTCGACCAACGTGACATAGATTTTATTAATCTAAGAGGTATGTGAACCAGAAATTCCAACCGACTCTATTGTCGAGAGGTTAAATTTAGTTGAAGAAGAAAACAATTTCTTGAAGGAAAAAATAAAAAAAATTGAGGAGGAGAAGATGATATTGGAGTTGCATGTTGCGGATGTCGTCGATGATCACAAGATCAAGATGGATGCAATGCGCTTGAAGATTAGAAAATATTCCATTCATACCGAGGCTTGATATCATTATGCCGTTGGATCAATTGTTACCTTGGTTGCGATTATGATGGCATTTGTTTTCGCATTGAAATGTTTTACATAGTTTCAATGTATGGTTTAATTAATTAGATGCTCTGGAGAGCTATATGTTGTTAGATGAGAACTATGTATGTACTTTGGTTTTAATGTGATGATGAACTTCTATTAATTTGGTCACTTAATTATCTATTCATGATGTTCTGTAATGGTTTTTGACACACTTAATTATATATAATGCACGCAGATGAATCGGCAATGGATGTACGGTGACAGACACACCTCCGAGTACATTAAGGGCGTGCATGAGTTTCTCGAAGCGGCTGAGGCAAACAAGCAGAATGGTTTTATGTGTTGTCCATGCACTAAATGAGGGAATACGATGTCTTACTCTAACCGAAAAATCCTTCACACCCACCTTCCTTACAAGGGTTTCATGCCACACTATAATGTTTGGACGAGGCACGGAGAAATAGGGGTTATGATGGAAGACGGCGAAGAAGAAGAGTACGACGACAACTATGTGCCCCCTAAATACGGTGATGCTGCAATGGGGGGAGCTGGTGAAGATCAAGAGGAACCAGAAGATGTGCCCAATGATGCTGCAACGGGTGAAGCTGCTGTAGATCAAGAGGGACCAGACGATGTTCCCGATGATGATGATCTCCGTCGGGTCATAGTCGATGCAAGGACGCAATGCGAAAGTCAAAAGGAGAAGCTGAAGTTCGATCGCAAGTACCCCAATTGCGAAGATGGCAACATAAAGCTCGATACCGTACTGGAATTGCTGCAGCGGAAGGCAGAGAATGCAGTGCCTGACAAAGGATTTGAGAAGCTACTGAAAATATTGAAGAAGAAGCTTCCAAAGGATAACAAATTGCCCGACAGTACATACGCAGCAAAGAAGGTCATATGCCTGGTATGATTGGAGGTGCAGAAGATACATGCGTGCCCTAATGACTGCATCCTCTACCGCGGTGCGTACAAGGATCTTAATGCATGCCCGGTATGCGGTGCATTCGGTATAAGATCAAACGAGATGACCCTGGTGGTGTTGACGGCGAGCCCCCCAAGAAGAGGGTTCCTGCGAAGGTGATGTGGTATGCTCCTATAATACCACGGTTGAAACGTCTGTTCAGAAACGGAGAGCATGCCAAGTTGATGCGATGGCACAGTGAGGACCGTAAGAAAGACGGGAAGTTGAGAGCATGCGCTAACGGGTTGCAGTGGAGAAAAATCAAGAGAAAGTACTGGGCTGAGTTTGCAAAGGACCCAAGGAACGTATGGTTTGCTTTAGGCGCGGATGGTATTAATCCTTTCAGGGAGCAGAGTAGCAATCACAGCACCTGGCCCGTGACTCAATGTATTTATAACCTTCCTCCTTGGATGTGCATGAAGTGGAAGTTCATTATGATGCCAGTTCTCATCCAAGGCCCTAAGCAACCCGACAACGACATTGATGTGTACCTAAGGCCATTAGTTGAAGAACTTTTACAGCTGTGGAATGGAAACGGTGTACGTACGTGGGATGAGAACAGATAGGAGGAATTTAACCTAAAGGCGTTGTTGTTCGTGACCATCAACGATTGGCCCGTTCTAAGTAACCTTTCAGGACAGACAAACAAGGGATACCACGCATGCACGCACTGCTTAGATGAAACTGAAAGTATATACATGGACAAATGCAGGAAGAATGTGTACCTGGGGCATCGTCGATTTCTTCCGACCAACCATCAATGTCGAAAGAAAGGCAAGCATTTCAAAGGCGAGGCAGATCACCGGAAGAAGCCCGCCATGCGTACCGGTGATTACGTACTTGCTATGGTCAATGATCTACACGTAATCTTTGGAAAGGGTCCCGGCGGACTAGCTGTTCCAAATGACGCTGAGGGACACGCACCCATGTGGAAGAAGAAATCTATATTTTGGGACCTACCATACTGGAAAGACCGAGAGGTCCGCTCTTCAATCGACGTGATGCACGTGACGAAGAACCTTTGCGTGAACCTGCTAGGCTTCTTGGGCGTGTATGGAAAGAAAAAAGATACACCTGAGGCACAGGAGGACCTGCATCGTTTGCACGAAAAAGACGGCATGCCTCTGAAGCAGTATGAAGGTCCTACCAGCTACGCTCTAACGAAAGAAGAGAAAGAAATCTACTTTGAATGTCTGCTCAGTATGAAGGTCCCGACTGGCTTCTCGTCGAATATAAAGGGAATTATAAATATGCCAGAGAAAAAGTTCCAGAACCTAAAGTCTCATGACTGCCACGTGATTATGATGCAACTGCTTCCGGTTGCATTGAGGGGGCTTCTACCGGAAAACGTCCGATTAGCCATTGTGAAGCTATGTGCATTCCTCAATGCAATCTCTCAGAAGGTGATCGATCCAGAAATCGTACCAAGGCTAAGGAGTGATGTGGCGCAATGTCTTGTCAGTTTTGAGCTGGTGTTCCCACCATCCTTCTTCAATATCATGACACGCGTCCTAGTTCATCTAGTCGACAAGATTGTCATTCTGGGGCTCGTATTTCTACACAATATGTTCCCCTTTGAGAGGTTCATGGGAGTCCTAAAGAAATATGTCCATAACCGCGCTAGGCCAGAAGGAAGCACCTCCATGGGCCATCAAACAGAGGATGTCATCGGGTTTTGTGTAGACTTCATTCCTGGCCTTAAGAAGATAGGTCTCCCTAAATCGCGGTATGATGGGAGACTGAGTGGAAAAGGCACGCTTGAAAGGGACTCAATAATATGCAGGGACGGATATTTTTGGTCTCAAGCACACTACATAGTTCTACAGAACTCTACCTTGGTGACCCCATATGTCGATGAACACAAGAACAGTCTGCGCTTCAAACACCCGGAGCAGTGCGACGACTGATTACATGTGAACACATCAGGACCTTCAGCAGTTGGTTAGAAACACGTATGAGAGGTGACAACACTGTTTGCGATGAGCTGTACTTGTTGTCCAGGGGACCATCTTTGACTGTATTGATTTACAAAGGATACGAGATAAATGGGAATACATTTTACATGATTGACCTAGATCAAAAGAGCACCAACCAAAACAGCGGTGTCCGCTTTGATGCAACAACCGAGAGGGGAAAGGTCGACGCATATTATGGTTACATAGTGGACATATGGGAACTTGACTACGGACATGACTTTAAGGTCCCTTTGTTTATGTGCAAATGGGTCAATCTGTCAGGAGGCGGGGTACAGGTAGACCCACAGTACGGAATGACAACAGTGGATTTGAAAAATCTTGGGTACACTGACGAACCGTTCTTCCTAGCCAATGATGTGGCACAGGTTATCTATGTGAAGGACATGTCCACCAGACCGAGAAAAAGAAAAGATAAGGAAGCGAATACATCATCCGATGAGCCAAAGCGCCACATAGTTCTTTCAGGAAAAAGGGACATCATGGGAGTGGAGGGCAAGACAAACATGTCTGAAAATTATGAAAAGTTTCATGAAATTCCTCCCTTCAAAGTCAAGGCTGACCCAAGCATCCTGATAAACGATGAAGATTATCCATGGTTACGGCGCAATAAGCAAATGACACAAGCGAAGAAAAAGTGAAGACTTTCTCCCGCAACTATTATGATGATACCATGCCAACTTTGTAACAGACGAGTATGATACCATTGTCCGTTTTGCACATGCACATGCTATGTGGGTGAAATTATGATACCATGCCAACTTTCAACTTTTTCAGAGTTCATTTGAAATGCTTTAATGTCTTATGGTTCGGTCCTCGTAATACCATTAATCCTGGTTCGCTCCTTGTCAACTATGTTCTCATCAAGAACAAATTTCAAAGAATTCAAATTTTAACTATTCAAATTTGAAAACTAATGGCACTAACAGAAAGTTTATAATTTTTCTAAAACTAATGGCACTAACAAAAAGTTTATAATTTTGCTGACCTAATAGCAAAAAGAATTAAAAATTAAAGCAAAAAACAAAAGAAAATAAATAATGCAAAAAACAAAACAAAAAAACTAGAAAAAAACTATTTTTCTAGTAAAGTTAATCACAAACTTATGATTCACATAAATTTCAAAGAATTCAAATTTTAACTATTCAAATTTGAAAACTAATGGCACTAACAGAAAATTTATAATTTTTCTAAAACTAAAAGCAAAAAAGAATAAAAAATAAAGCAAGAATCAAAAGAAAATAAATAACTCAAAAAACAAAACAAATACTGGAAAAAATAAAAAATGCCACCTATTGGGCCACACGGCGTGCATACGACTAGAAACCCATCTGTACATGGGCCAAGGATGCAGGCCTGCAGGCCCAATAGGCCCAACAAGGCAGTGACAAGGGTAGGCAAGTACTGCCTGCATATTAGAGAGGAGCTCAGCAACTGAGCCGCAACGCAGCTTATAAACAGGTGCTGAGCTCTCTCAGCTAGCGAGGTGGGACTAAACTTCCCACCGCACCGCGCCAGCGCAAGGCCTTTGGTCCCGGTTGGTGGCACCAGCTGGGACTAAAGGGGGGCATTGGTCCCGGTTCATGGCACCAACTAGGACCAATGGCCCCCTTTAGTCTCGATTGGTGCCACCAACCGGGACCAAAGGCCGCCGCTTCCCGCCCTTTGGGCTGCTGAAAAGAGACCTTTGGTCCCGGTTGATGGCACCAACCGGGACTAAAGGGGGGCATTGGTCCCGGTTGGTGCCACGAACCGGGACCAAAGCCTTTTATATATAAGCAACACTTGGGGAATTTTCAGATTTCCCTCGCTAGTTGCCCCCTACGACGCCGACCTCCTCGACGCCGCTAGGCTGCCCGTGCTCGCCATCGCCGCCCGATCCTCGTCGCCGTCGCCTCGCGCCCTTGCCCCGACGGGTCGCCGCCGGTCCTCGTCGCCGTCGCTCTGCCCCCACGCCGCCCTGCCTCGAGCTCCCCTGCTCGCGCGCTCGCCCAGCGCCCAAGCCCCTGCCCGTGCTCGCCATCACCGCCCGCTCCTCGTCGCCGTCGCCCTGCCCCTACCCGTCCGCCCCAGCGGCCGGCGCCGCCGCCCGCCGTCGCCTCGAGCTCCCCTGCCCCCGCTCGCCCGGTGCCCCGAGCCCCTGCCACGTGCTCGCCGTCGCCGCCCGCTTCGTCGTCGCCGTCGCCCTGCCCCTGCCCGTGCTCGCCATCGCCGCCCGCTCCTCGTCGCCGTCGCCCTGCCCCTGCCCGTCCGCCCCGCCGCGCCCGCGCCCTCGCCCGCCCGCCGTCGCCTCGAGCTCCCCCCTGCCCTTGCGCGCCAGCGCCCGAGCCCTGCGTGCGTGCCGTCACCGCCCGCTCCTCGTCGCCGTCGCCCTGCCCCTGCCCCGTCCCGCCCCCGCGCTCCGGCGCCCTCGCCTGCCCCCGCTGTGAGCCGCCGCCCCGGCTCTTATTTTAGTTTAATTTTTTTGTTCACATATATATGTATATATAATGTATATGTGTATGTATGTGGCTATATGTTTTGTTCATATGTGGCTATATGTTTTTTATTTTTATTAGCTTAATTTTTTGTTCATATGTGATGTATATGTGTATGTGGCTAGAATATGCTAAATATATATGTCAAATGTTCTTTTGTTCATAGAAAGTTTTTGTTTATCTATAGAATGGTTTTATATATGACAATGGATATATATTCGATATATATGAGAAGTGATGATCCATGGAAAAGTTTTATATATGCAAAAGTTACAATTTTAGAAAAGTTTTATATATCTAGCTAGGAAGGGAAGAATAAGAAAAAGAAGGATAGGAAAGAAGAAAATAAGAAGAGGAAAGAAAGAAGAAGAGGAGAGGAACAAGAGGAGAAATAAATAAGAAGAGGAAAAAAGAAGAAAAGGAAAAGGAGAAGAAGAAAGGAATAGAGGAGAAGAAGAAAAAATAAAAAAAATTCTATTTTTTCTTCCTCTCCTCTTTTTTTTCTTCTTTTTTTCTTCGATCTTCTCCTCTATTCCTTTCTTCTTCTCCTCTTTTTAGTTCTTCTTTGTTTTCTTATGTCTTATCGAGTCTGTCGTCGTCGATATACCCCTCCCGATAACTTCAACACGAGGGGGGGGGTCGATATACCCCCTCCCGATAAATTCAACATGAGGGGGTCCGATATACCCCCTCCCGATAACATCAACACATGGGGGGGGTGGGGGCGATATACCCCCTCCCCGATAATATTATTTTCCCATGTACGTATGTCGTGTCGATAAAACTCCCGATAACTTCAACACGTGGGGGGTCGATATACCCCGATAACTTCAACACGAGGGGGCGTCGATATACCCCCTCCCGATAACTTCAACACGTGGGGAGGGGGTCGATATACCCCCTCCCCGATAATATTATTTTTCCATGTACGTATATCGTCGTTGTCAATATAAACCCCTCCCGATAACTTCAACACATGGGGGGAGGGGTCGATATACCCCCTCCCTATAACTTCAACACGTGGGGGGTCGATATACCCCCTCCCCGATAATATTATTTTCCCATGTACGTATGCCATCGTTGTTGATATTACCCCCTCCTTGAAGCGTTCTCGTGGCCACCCAAACCCTTGAAGTGTTGTCGAGACCACCCCAAACCCTAGAGAAGCAGCGTCGAGGCCACTAATATGATTCCTTATTGTGATTAGCTAGCTAGTTCTACCTTTGCCACTAATATATCCATCTATCATGTTTGAATAATAATTGCCATGTTGTAAATATTTGTAGAAACTATGGACACCCCCCGAGACGAATCACAAGAAGTGATGTTGGGGGACATAATCGCACAAGGAAGTGATGCCGTCTGTTTGTTGTTTCTCAACGACACCGATGGTCTGGAAGGACATGGTGATGAAGAAGCAGGCTATAAGTATGATGGCTCCATTGACCCAATGCCGGTGCAAGTTGGAGACCGTGATGACGGCTCCGGTGATCCAGTAACGGTGCAAGAAGGAAACCGTGATGACGGCTCCGGTGACCGAACCTAGTCCGGCCAGGTATATATATTAGTTAAGCATGTGCTGACTAGCTAATTGATGCATTCATTGTTTTGGTATGTACACATACTAATTAACTCTCGTCTTTCTTCTTTTTTCTAGCCCTCCGGATCGAGCACAAATTCGGTAAAGAGACGAGGCCCGAAGAAAAATTTGAGCTCGGATGAAAGGTTTGAGATCACAGCAATCGCGCTCGACCGCCAACCGATTGAACCCATCCAGATAAAAGATGCATTTTCTGCTCAGTGTGGGGTTCTTGTTAGGGACAAGATCCTGATCAACATCCACCAATGGTATAAGCCTGAGAACGAAGACCCTGAGGTGTCTTATGTCAATGATATGCAGAAAAATGATCTTTGGACTGAGTTGAAGTCAAATTTCACCCTACCACCAGAGGAGGATCCGGAGAAGCCAGTTAAAGAGGAATTAATCAAGTCTTTTGCTCTTAAGAAGATGGCAGACCTATTCAGGAGGTGGAAGAATGAGCTGAAAAGGTTTGTCGACAAAGAAGAGACACCAGAATTCATTGGCAAATATGAGAAGATCAGAGATCACTGGCCCGCATTTGTGGCCCACAAGACATCAGAAAAGAGTAAGAAGATTTCGGCGACAAACAAGCAAAATGCTGTGAAGAAGAAGCTTCACCATCGCACAGGGTCAGGTGGCTACCTCAAAGCCCAGCCTAAGTCGGCCAAGGCTGAGAATGATCTTCTTGATAAAGGGATCGAACCAGAGACAATGAACTGGCCAGACCGTTGCCGTACTTGGTTCTTCGGGGCTGGCGGAACCTTGGACCCTGTATCAAGGAAGTGCCTTTGGACGGACGAGCAAATGAAAATACCAGTCAAGAGGATTCAGCACTATATCAATGCAGCGTAGCAAGGGACGTTCGTTCCAGACAGAGAGAATGCCGAGCTCACAATGGCCCTCGGGAATCCTGAGCACCTTGGACGGACACGAGGCACGCCAGGCTCCGTTCCGTGGAAGGCTGGGTTTCCGGACGCAAGCGGTTACAAATGCCAGGAGAGGAGGAAGAAAGTGCAGCAGACCCAACTCCAGGCGTTGCACGCAAGGGTACAAGCGATAGAGAAACGAGAAGCAAATCGCAGAAAACGAACTGCCGAAGCTTCCCCCGAAGCTACCCCGCCATCTCAGCGGAGAAGTAGCGTGGCTTCCACCAAGCTGCTTCAGCGGGAGCATGTCTTGACGGCTCCTGCCAGCTACCCCATGGATGCTATCACGGAGTCTCAAAATTGCCACCTTATGACGCAATGGCAGAACTTCAAAGTCAAGGCGGTTGTCGGCTCTGTTCGACCTCCTGAACCCGGCGTAACTTTTCACTGTCGTCCGATTCCAGAAGGATATGCTAGGGTGACGGTGGACGAAATAACGGAGGGATTTGAGGACCTCCAGCTTGACCACCCTACAAGTGAAGGGGAGACTAGGCTGGGTTCTGCTCTGAAGACTCCAAGCCTATGGCAGAAGGAGCTCACCAACCTTCCGAACTTGACGCCTCCGCCTCCTCCTCCTCCTCCGGCAAGTCAGGGCACTCCTCCTCCACCACCTCCTCCTCCAGCGAGTGACGATCAGGGCACTCGGCCTCCTTCTCCAACGCGTGGCGGCACTCTGCCTCCTTCTCCGCCTGTGCCGGCACGCCCGAGCAGCCACCAGCCTCCTCCTTTTCCGCCTCGCCAGCAAGGGCGGAAGAGACCCGCCGCCGCACTGGCTGCTCCGGCGCGTGGTAGTCCTTATCCTCCGCCTCGTAAGAAGACAGCCGCAGCCGCTCCGTCTGCTCCGGCGTCTAGCAGTACAGCTAGAGGCGGGAGGCAATACAGATACGGTCCACCTCTCAAGCCTCTAGAGAAGGTACCGTACGAGATGACCATGGAAGAAAACAAGAAGATCGTGCGGACCGAAGTGAAGGACTTCTTTCAAAGGTTGAAAGCACAGAGACATCCACCTCGGGAGGAGAAGGTAGATGCGGTGAAAGCAAAGGCAACTATGAGCGCATTATTGGAAAGACATTTGTCGAAGCGGAGCGGTCAGGAAGTACTGCCAGTGATCAAAGGATGAAAGAACGATGAGCTATGAAAAAAATTGCCCATCTCGGCGAACAAGCAAACCAATCGTGCCCCCCGCTCAAGGTGTCTAGCGACATCGTCGCTAATGATCCGAGGATGGTGCCCGGTTATAGAAATCTTGGAGATTACCTGCCCGACGATGTACATTATGATTTATTGGAGGTGGAGGCGGTACACAGATTCGAGTACGGGAAGCCTCTCGTTAATGATGGAAGATCTCTAACAAAGATGATGCGAAGATTGCATGATTGGTACATGAAAACCTGTAGAGAGTCTGGGGGGAGGAATACTTTGACGCTGAGAGTTAGAGAGGAGCATGACCTCATTGGAATTGAACTGTTGAATTATCCGTTTGAGGAGTTCTTCCAGTTTTTCAATCAAAGGGCCCTCGATAAAACAACAGTCACCTGCTACTGTCTGTAAGTACTACTACTTCTGTCATTAAGTCTCTCTATATAGGTCAGCTCTTTCATTGCATGTATTTATAATTATCCTCACTATATTATGCAGATTGAAGATCGCCGAATTGAAGAAAAGGAAAGTCGGTGATATTGGGTTCATTAACACAAATCTCATAGATGCAACTGAGGTTAAATTTCATGCCGAAGATACCGAGGCCAACTTGCTACGATCGTTCGTAATTAATGAAAACAAAGATATAATACTCTTTCCTTACAACTTCAAGTGAGTGTTACTGTCTTGTGCATATTCGGTTTCCCTTATATATTAGTCCAGGTTATAGTAATGTAGTTGATGAGTTATGCATGTGTGCGCAGGTTCCACTATATTCTCCTAGAGATTAAGCTTGAGGAGGGATTAGTAACAGTCTTCGACTCGAAACGAAAAGATCCCCAGGAGTATGCGGACATGACTCAAATCCTCGAGAAGTAAGTTAAATCGATCTTTATCCACCATATCAGCAACTTTGTTCATTTCCTGATATCAAGTAATTGTTTTCTTTGTCTAGCAGGGTTTGGAGAAAATTCACCAAAAAAGACAGCCGAAGAAGCTGCAATTTACACACCCGAAAGTAAGTACTATAGTAGCATGTTCCGCGCGTCTCCTAGTGATTCAAGCGCTAGTTTCATCAATAGCATTTGGCATGCTTGCTTATCAGTTTGACTGACCTCTATTTCTTGTAAAGTGGTTGTGGAAGGATCAAGGGAATGATTTCTGTGGATACTTCGTTTGCGAGTCCATCCGCCACACGACCTGTGAACGGGGTGGGTACTCTGACGAACAATATGAAGTGCGTAACAAATAATATTAACAATTTTAGTTTATTACCATCATTTGTGTTGAGTTTCATTTATTCATATATATATATGTATTGACCCCCTTCTTCAAATTAGATCTTTCGGATGCGGGATGAACTCCTAGCACCAGATCGTATGCGAGCAATTCAAGAGGAATTGGCAGCATTCTTCCTTGACCACGTGATCGCTGAAGACGGAGAATACCATGTGTAGCTTGACTTCATATATAATTAGGAGATTATATTGTAAGAGATAATTATTGTATATATGTAGCCGGTAGTGTCAGATAGATATACTAGAACTTGTTGTTCGACCAATCTCTCGGAGAAGGAGAGGTGGTCGATATCACTTCTCTCTGTATGCATATATGTTCATGACGATCTTCTGTTTCATTCGTTTGCTTAATAGCTAGCTAGCGTGTCTAGTCCTCTCTATACGTATATAGTACATAGCGTCGACCAAGCACGGACAAAAGAGAGGACACTTCTCTCTATTAATTAGCTAGCTAACACAATATATGAAACACCTAAATTAACCCCCCAAAACCCCCAACCCCCCTTTAAAAAAACAAAAACCCCAGCCCCTGAAATGCTAACGCGTGGATGCCTATTGGTCCCAGTTGGTGCCACCAACCGGGACCAAAGGCCCTCCTGCCTGGGCTTGGCGCACCGGCCACGTGGAGGCCCATCTGTCCCGGTTCTGGACTGAACCGGGACTAAAGGGCGAGGGCATTAGAAACAACGCTTTAGTCCCGGTTTAGAACCTGGGACAAAAGCCCCTCACCAACCGGGACGAATGGGGGTTTTTCTACTAGTGAAGGTGACTAGCGATCGGCCTGAAAAATAGCATTGGTAGTTATAGCACGGCGTCTATTACTAGAGGGAATAATGCATACACACATGCATGCAGTGCTTCCACCCCGGGTACACACATGCATGCACTTACTCCACTCTGTAGTAGTACGTTACATGGAGAGAAAATTGTGGACTTGATTGCGGTTACCACGCCCTATTTAATTGAGCATTAAACCAAACGCGTCTAAAGTCTCTCTGGTGGTGGAAATGCATTGAGACAAATGCATCATAATGGAGCGTGCCCTGTAAACTGTGACGGAGGGAGGAGCAGTATGAAGGTGCAAAACCAAGTACGCGTACGGCCAGTTGGTCAACGCACCTCCTCTTGGCATATCACTGACATGTGGGACAGGAGTGTGAGCAAATTGATCTCAATTGACGGCAAAGAGCCAACCCGCCGTTCCTTGAGAGAGACGAGGAGCGAGAACACACAGACAGGATCGCACGGAGGCCAAGATATATTCGAGCATGGTTGGTTGATCGATATCATTCATTACATGTTGGGCTGACGTTTTCCGCCCTTCTCCGGAATAAACGTGTACTTTATCAGAGATAAAAAATAAGAGTACAGATGCTCCACCATGCGGTTCTAGTAGTAGTACTACTCGTACTACTGCGCTTGGCTCTTCGCCTCTTCGTGAAGTCGTACAATGATGGTACACCGCATGTTGGGTACTAAAGTGTATGCCTCTGACAATCTGACACCGAATGGACAGATGCATGTCCACTGAGGGTAGGTTGCATTAGTCAAAAGGCGTAAGCGAGCTTCACCTTGTCCTGCAAGCTTCTCCTCATTCTGCGTGTTGACGGGACACACCAAAAAGTAGTGCTAGTCCATACTCCCTCCTTTCCGGTTAATATGGCTTAATATTTTTTGCGGGTAAATGAGAGAGCTTTATTCATATATATAAGCATTCTTTGGACGATCAGCCAAGACACTGGTCACTAGGAAGCGAGGTACCCCGCAAAAAAAGAAGTAGGAAGTGAGGTGTTTCATCAAGCCATCTCTCGGCCACATTCAAAGTGCAGCAAGCACGGTTCGCACGAAGATGTGCCGCAAGGTTTGCTGACCTGTTTACATGCTGAATAATAAAAAAAGAGGAAATATTACCGAGCGCTACTATTTTTAACAGGATATGAGCCATAATTAATAGAGAATTGTGGTGAGTGTTCCATGCAATCAACTTCCATTTTCACATGCGAGAACCCTCGAAGAGAACCAAATGTGTTGAAGATTGCTTTATCACATTTTAAAATTATAATAAGAGTGCAGACGCTCCTCCATCCGGTTCCTAGTACTAGTATAGTACGTACCTTTATGGACTATAGTAGTAGTGCTAGTAAACTTTGCGCTTGGCTATTCGCCTATTCGGGAAGTCGAACAATAATAGCACTAGTAGTATAGTGTATGCTTCGCAATCGACACCGAATTAACTGTTGCACGCCCACCGCCTCGAGCGAGGGAGAGCTTGCATTAGTCAAAAGTTTCTCCTTGTCCTGTGAGCCACCGCGCGCAAGATTCTCCCGTCCTGCAACCTTCTCCTCATTTGGCAAGTTGACGGGACACAGCAAAGTAATGCTAGTCCATACCGCCTCCTCTCCGGTTAATATGGCTTAATTTCAAACGAGATAAATACACTGTCTGTCACTGTATATTTGTAAAGATACAGTCATTGGACTTTATAATACGCTCATTGCGCTCAATATATATATATTCCGGTGTTTATACGGTCACTAGCTCACCCTGACTGAGTATGTGTGTGCATGCATGTGTAGGTTGAGCACTTGAGCGTGACCGTGTGTGTTCCGTCATGTGCTCGGACATGCCTGCATTAGGGCGTCGCGCGCGTTTTTGCGTCCATGTGTACGTGTGGCTGTTGCATACACGTAGGGGGAGTACGTGTAGGGGCCACTAAGGAGCAGTCAAATCACACAGTAAGTTAGTCGGAAGAAGCAACCATCATTTCACTCTTGAATGACACGTACGCAATATAAAATGGTTGATATGGAGAGAAAAAGAAAACCACTATATATACACTAGCAGGAGCCTAAGCTACAAGCTTGCTTGCTTAGGTTGCTCTCTTCACAAGCATAGAACGACGGCCTGACGCCGTAGCTGGGTGAAGGGAACAATGTTCTGCGTAGACGCGGTCAACATCGGCGAGGGAGAAAACCCACAGTCGGTGCGTCCCAATCGGGGGTCACCGCGGTATGGGCCGATGCCGCGTCCCAACCGCCCTTCTAGCTATAGCCCGACGTCCCAGGTAGTCCATCTTGCTTTTGGAGCCGGCTTTCTCCACTGCCGTAGCTCCATCTCCATGTCGATCTTTCTCTACTTCTACCGGCTTCTACTTGTGATGAGTTTATGTCTCATGAACTAGTGCCAACTATTATTTTAATCACACTTCTTCAGTATCTTTGCCATGAGGGATGCTCAGGTCGATTTTAGTGGAACTTCACAAAAGCATCGTATGATCCGAGGGTGCCAGCCGTCTTTCCTTCGAAAGGTTCTACCTCGCCAGGAAATTAAATCATGTTTAGGGTTTAGGGTTTAAGTTGTAGTGACCCCATCAGTAGTTTTTCTTTCGTACACGCTCTCACAACTTCTTTCTTTAGTTGTGAAGTAAATATTGGCTATGATCTGTGAATCATTGAGATGCATCAGCATGTGTGTTAGTTTTCCTTTGTATTTGATGGAATGCTGTAACGGGGCAACCTTGGAATAGGAATGAAAATGGAGTGGAAAGTTTCCGTTTTTCCGGAGAAAAAATGGAAACGGAGAAAAAGCAACGTTTCATTTTGTTGGATCGCACCATCGAGCAAAACCAACGTTTAAATCACGTATGTCATGTTCGTGCCTCACCCTCCTCCAAAGCTCGACCCCACACGGTCGCTCGGCATGCCACTCAACGCAAACCGAGTATATGATAACTTTCCCGCCTGCTTGTCAATGGATCGCGCCATGGAGTACTAGCACTACTGGAAGAGATTGACGAGTTGGGGGAGGATAGCTAGCTGTAGCACGGACTCCCAAGAACTTTTTACATGCATGTTGTAGCCGGCTATTGCGACCTTTGAACGCGGAGCAACCGTGTGCACCCAGAAGCGGCGCGGGCGACGCTCTCTCGGCCAGCGCGCCGCTTCAATGCCAGCGCCAGTGAGAGGTCGCGTCCGCTCTGGCCGGGCATGAATGCGGCACTGACCGTTTCGGGCGGGAAGCACGCGCGGGTGATGAAGAGGGTTCGAGTTGGTCAGGACCGGCCTTGGCAGCGGTCCAGACGTGCGCAAACAAGAGATGTTGTACGTTAATATTGCTGCATATATAATTAATGACGTAAGTAATGTGCCAGTTGGACAAATATGATTGGAGATGGAGATGGAAATGGAATTTACGTAAACACGGATATTCATGTCTATGTATATGTGTGTGCGCCGATTGACGACTCGCGACACGGAAGCGGGGCGTGTTTTTGATCGAGTTTTCTTTCTTGGTACGTTAGAAAATCAGTTTGTCTAATTCACATCTAGATGCTATTTAAGGATATCACATCTAAGATACCACAAGAATATAATGCATCAACAAGAAACAAAGAAAACTAGGAAAAAAATAGACCACAAACAGAGTGGACATCAACTTAGATGTGACATAACTACGTCACATCTAGATGTGTCCTAGACAGACCCTTAAAAAATTGTCCGCTAGTTTTCGTTTCTTTTTTCGGGAACGCGCGTATTCTATTTAAAACCACTGCTATGGAGAGATTTTTTTACTCCATTGTAGCCTCTTGTTTGATATAGTTTCTCGCGTCTCGCTCTCTCACCCTCTCCATATCAAAACAAGATGACAGTGTCCACTCTATCTCTCTCCTCACCGGTGGTCACAGATCCGGCCGAATCCCGTCCGCTGCGGGAGGTGAGGAGGAGCAACATTGACGTTGTCGCCATCGATGACGGAGGAAGCCGATGCGCACCATCCTCTCAGAGTCGGCGCTGGCGCGGACGAAGATCCTCCATGCCCTTGTTCGCTACCGTCGTGTGGGCAGATCCCGCCCGCCTAAACGACATCTCGCCCACCTGAGGTATAACTTCTTGTACTGGTCCAGCTCCCCAGGTTGCTGCGTGCGGGTTTTCTTCTATGCGACTACTCCCCAGCTCCCCATGCATAGTAGCTAGGGTTCATCGAGTGGTCCAATATCACCTACTAGTACTATTATAGAGGAAATGCCAGTCGAAAAGTTATCCCGATTTATGCCTTGGTGGAGGTATACATGTTGTTTCGACAAAAAGAACATGGTGGTTGTGCGGTCATTGTCCATATGGTGGTAGTACTATCACTGGTTAAATGAAGAAATGCTTTTTTTCTCGGGTATCCTGGTTTAGTTCCCATCAAGATAATTATGATGCTTCTATTTGTTGGTGTACTTTTCATTAATTCTTATTGACAATTGAGATGTCCTTGCTAACCCTTTTTTATATTTTTGGAAACAGCGATGCGTGTCTCCATACCCGGGCATGTCTTCCTCAATTTTAGTGGAACTACATAAAATTGGATGGCCATTGTTGTTCCGCCTCACTGTCCTCTGCCACGTGGTTCTTCCTTCCTCGAGCTTGATTACTGAGAAGAAACAGACCACAGTGAGGATTTGTCGAACTCCATAGGTGCCTCACCCAAACATGATGCCAAATGGATGATGCATCACCAGATAACCTATCGATGCTCATGGTTGCGCCTCATGGTTGCGTCGGCTGGTGAAGCTGATCGATTTTCAATGAAAAACAAGCTGTCTTCCATCAGTGCTCTTTTCTTGTTACGCACAAAGATGATATCCTTCGTCAGTTCACCTTGGTTGCGTTGGCGTCTTTCACATTGGTGCAATTTTATCACACAATTGGCTATGAACCAAATGTTTCCTCAAAGAAGGATCGATGTTGGTACTAAGAGCATAAGTTTTGTATTGATTTCTAAGACTTCACACAACTTTGTCTCCAGCTCCCCCGTAATTTTATTTGTCCATCTATTAACTTTGATTTAAAAATGGTGTGGACTAAAACCCGGATGGACGTAGTAGCCTCCATTTTATTTACTCAGATATTAGATTTGGTGAAGTCAAACTTTGTAATACTCTCAAACCTTTCCGATAATTGAAATTAAAATTCTTTATTTGTACACATTCTCACACGTTTCCGATAATTTGGCGCATGTATGGTTGTTCACTTAAGGGAGGGTAGTGTACCACACGTGAAGGACAGGAAGTGCGACCAGGACGCGTGGGCGTGGATCGTTAGTTCATCGGAAGTAGTACTAGTTTTCTTCACTGTACATTAAATAAAGAGTTTCATTTCGTACTTACACAATTTAAAAGGATTGTTATGGAGAGAATAAGAAAACCACTCCACTATATATTAGTCGTATACACGAGAGTACTATATGGACGTAGCTTCATTGACTTAGTGCACCTGCCTTTGGATTTATGACAGGTGGGCCCAAAATGTGGCTGGCTCACCTATCGTACAGCCAAAAGCAGGTGCGGTGAAGGCACCGGAGCTCAGTCTGTACTACAATAGTATATATATAAGTGGGAGCCTCAGCACTTGTTCGCTAGGGTTTGCACTCTCCACACGCTTGCCGCACTACATATATGTTACACGCTGGAGGCTCAGCGTTCATTTGCTAGGGTTTGCTATATTCACAGTCTATCACCCTCTCTTCTCCAGATCTAAACAAGATTGTGTTGGCCTCTTGTCTCTCTCTCCCCCCTCATAGCTGGTGAAGGAGGCGTTTGTATCCCGTCGCACCGGGAAGGGGAGGAGGTGCAGCGTTCACTCTATCGCCTTCGGCGAGGGAGGCAATCCACTGCTGGCTGCGCTGTTCTCTTTCACCCAGCGCCTGTGTGGGAGGGCCACCGACCCCTTCTTCCTCGCTGCCGTACGTACTGTGGGTAGATCCGGCCTCCCGCCACACGCCTTGCCTCATCCCTACAACCCTAAGGTATAAGTTTCTTTGAAACCGTCGTTGCTCTAGCTGCATATGGATATTTTTCGATCTGTATTCGAATCTAGGTCTTTGTTCAAAGAGGAAAGAAGGGTGCGGTGGGCTGGAGCAAGAATCTAGGACATGGTTCAATGAGGAAAGGAGGGGCGGAAAGTAGTATAGACTGGCTATCCAGCCGCTTTGTAGGTCGAAAAGGGAAAAAGGGGGTAACCCAGTACACACATCTGTAAGGAACCGATCTCTTTGTTGAAAAGGGAAATAAACTGGGGGTCGGGTAGTTTGTGTAGGACTAGATTTGCTGCCCTCACATAGGAAGAAGGTTCAAAGAGAACAAATATGGGACCAGCGCATATATGCTGCTTCGCTACATACTCTGCATCACCCATTTATACGTGTGGACGCACATGGTGCTGGCATGTCCCATACAACTATTTTGCTGTTGTTAATCTAAGAATGCTGCCGGAAAATTGAAGCAATGCCACTGTTAGAAGTAAATTACATTTTTTAACGAATGTTGTTTCAAGAGAATGTCTCTGTTAATATGAATCAATGCAACCGTTGTAGAAATGCTACTGTCCTACTTTGTTTTCCATCCAAGATAAGTTAGATGCTTCTTTCTGTCACCGTTTGTTTCATCCTCCTTTATCGGCAAGTAATTGTTTCCATTTTTTCCTCTGTTCAAACAGGGGTATCGATTCAACTTGTTGCTATTGCGACATTTTGCTATGCTACTCGAAACACTTATGTTTTAAGAGTGTTTTGTGCAGTTCAACTTGAATGTCACACCGGTGACTTTGCTTAATTTTGGTGGAACTGCACAAAAGGAGATCAAGATTTGTTTCCAGTCCTCGTGGCGAGTTGTTTCAAATCTTGGTCTCAACCACATGATGTGCAGTGTGCTTTGAGATGTTGTGCTACTTGTTTTGGTACTGTTTTAAATAAATGTTGAATTGAAGCTATTGTATTGCTGTCTTTTCCCATTAAGTAGTGAACAAAAATGGGACCAACCCAGACATGATGCTTGTTGCTTTGTTACAAAAAATTCAGCATCACTTGTTAGGGATTGGCGGGATTACCATTTTATAAGCCAATAAATGATGCCACTCTCAGAATTAACTACTGAATTTTATTTCAAAACTGCAACACTTGTTAGGGATTGGCGGGATTACCATTTTTGTGGCCGCATGTTTCATCCTCCTTTATTAGCCAGTAATTGATACCTTTTTTTCCTCTGTTTAAAAAGGGATATCTATTCAACTTGTTGCTATTGCGAGATTTGCTTCGCTACGCGAAACACTTTGCTTGATTTCAGTGCAACTGCACAAAACGAGATTGGATTTCCTATTCGTGTTGGAAGATTTGTATGTTATCTTGTCCGTCTCATGAAAGGTTAGTACAGGCCGTCATCCACATGATTGTGCAGTGTGCTTTGAGATGTTTTGCTACTTGTATTGCTACTGTTTTAAATAAATGTTGAATCGAAGCTATTGTATTGCTGTCTTTTCCCATTAAGTAGTGAACAAAACTGGGACCAACCCAGACATGATGCTTGTTGCTTTGTTACAACAAACTCTGCATCACCCCCTTTATAAGTAGATGGAAGCACATACTGTTGTTGCGCCCACTCTCCTATGGAACTGTTTATGCTTTTCGTTAATCTAATGCCGCTGGTAAAATTAAGCAATGCCACTCTCAGAGTTAATTAACTACTGAATCTTAGTTCAAAACTGCAACACTTGTTAGGAATGGTACTATCCTGCTTTGTAGTTCTTTCTACATGTTTAACCAAGGTATTGTTAAGATAATGTCTCTGTTAAAGTGAATCAGTTGCATTGTTTTAGGAATGGTACTTTTCTGCTTTGTCGTTCTTTATACATGTTGAAACAAGGCATTGTTAAGATAATGTCTCAGTCAATATGAATGAATTACACTGATGGAGAATTGCTACTCTCCTGCTTTGTTTCCCACTAAGATAAAGTAGATCAGTAGATGCTTTTCTTCTGGGAGAACAAGTCTTCAACCGTTATTTCTCAGTAATTGTTTCCCTTATACCTATTGTTGCTTACAGGGATATCAAAATTAAAGCTCGGTTTTATTACGACTTTGATTTTAGTTGAACTGCACAAAAGGAGCCAATGTGTCCAAGGCAAACTGCTGCATTAATGGGTCTAGTTGGTCGTTCCACTTTGCAGAAAGAAGCAGTCACTGTTTGCGCTACATTACAGAAGGAATGATCGAGAAGCTTTACAGAGTATTATTAGACACCGGTGACATGACTAGTCTGCAGAGACCATTGGCAATTTAACAACACGTGGAGTGCCCTGGGCAAAAAGTGCCCAAACAAGTACAAGAAGCTACGACAGGACTCCACAATCATAGGCATTACATATTTTGAATGGGAAAAACTTGTCAAAGTTTAATCATTGATGTTAGCAAGAAGACATTAGTTTAATATATTGGAATTGGAAAACCTTGTCAAAATTTGCTCATTGATGTTAGCCAGAAGACATGCATTTGATATTTTTGAGTGGGATGCCCTTGTTGTGAGCAGCGTCGAGTGTTTTTTTCCTATTCCTGTGTTCAGTTTAGAAGTAAATAGTTACTCTGCTGAGATATTCCTGTGTTAAGAGTTTGTTCTGAATATTGTCTATGTAATGCCAGGCCTTGTGTTTGATTGCAAAGTTGAGCTTGGAATGTTGTGGCATGCGGCATCACGAGCTGTTCATCGTGCCTCCTGACAATAATGCTTCGTATTGTTTTGCATGTCGATCTAATGCCAGTGATTTGCTTGTTAAGAAGATCATCCTCTTCTGTTGTTTCCGTGCTTAAGAAGTTCATCGTATGATGTTTCATTCATAGTCTATACGACAAGTCGGGTAGGTTAGACGTGAAACCATATGATCTTCCGACCAACTCATGATATTACGCCGTAATTGGATCGTCGTTTTCCAACCAAAACCGCTTGTAAAACTGACGCTTGTAAATTAAAGCAGATGGTCTCGGGCGAAGGCGCTTGGTTGGTCGATTTTGACTAGTAAAATATCGGAAGTACTTCACACACGATAAAAACGCTGAACGACACTCGGACGATTGCTAATCTAGCCATTAGCTGCTGTTTCAGCCTTGCCCATGGATGGCATGATACGCACGTCGTGCATGTATCGTCTGGTAGTGTCGTCCAAATAGCAGTGCTCGTAAAATATACACTGGTCTCTCAAATTACACGCGTAACCCGCCGGTTTTACTTACAGACCTCGGGCCCTAGGTTTCATTACGCCTGTATTTTACGCGTTGTTTCCGATGACGAGTAAATTACACTTGTATGTTAATACATGTTTGAAATAAACCAGAGCTCCCAAGCGCGGCCTTACCGTTTCATGCCGTCTCAGTTTCTCGAAGGTGCTCATAGGTGTCCGATGATCCTGGCTTCCTGAATGAGCAGCGGGCGCTGTATCAAACCATACGTAGGGCCCGCGAGGCCCCCTCCATTGTCCTTCGATTTGTTGTGCTCGTTGTGGCGCCGAGCATTGTTAACATCGTCAACGAACATGAGGATTCAGGAGATGACTTTATTTTGACTGGATGACACTAGGGACCCACTAGGGCCATAGCCGTACGTACGCAAGTGCCTCCTTATTATGTACAACTATTTTTTTTTCTTTCTCCTGGTTTCCTGACATCACGGTCCCACACCATTGTCAACCTATGTAGTCAATATAAACGAGAGAATTGCACAACGCGGCCGCCGATACCGGGACCAAGCAGCTTGAGCAGTATTTGTGTTTTTGAGGTGTGAGCACTGCAGAGTTTTTCTTGGCGATGATTTCATTGTTGTTCAGAGGAGAGCAGGGTATTAACTGGGTGGGCTGTGGCCCGTCTAGCCCAGGCTAGATATCCAGCCCAGATAATAATTTTTTAAAGATAAAAATGGCTAGCCTAGCTATACGTCTTTTTGAGAAATACCCAAGCAAGGTCAACATGTTATTCTCCGCCCCGCTGGGCTGCAAATCTTTCGTAGGAGGGATGCATTAGGCTTAACAGGAAAATGGGCTTTAAAAAATAATAAATGGGATGTAATTATAAAAACTGGGCAGTAACTATAAAAAATGCACCAAACACGACATCAGTTTATAAAATATTATTTATGGATTTTGAAAATCTTAAATTTTCATTGTTGCACGCGCAATGTTTCGTTGGATTTTTACGTAATACAAATTTATATTTAATATGACTAAAAATTTCGGGATAAAAATATTTCGGATCCCATCAAAATGTGGGAAATTTTATTGAATTCTGTCTTCAACGGTTGGTTGAAATTATTAATCATTGTCCTAGCTAGAAAATGGGTTGTACTTCTAACAAACTGTAAATGGGCTGTTGGAAATTCCATTAGAATTCAAAAATGGGCTATAAGAATACAAATGGGCTATAAGTTCTCTCACACACACTTGTGGGCCTACTAAGTGTCGCGTCCCCTAAAAAAATAAGTTGACGCGTATGCAAGGCTTTGTCAACTTATTATAGTCAACACACGGTTCTAGGAGCACTGGCCGTTGGATGTCTATCCAACGGATGTCGTGCTTCTTCTTCAATCTTGGATATTATTAGCTTCAGCTGCCCAAAAATTGATTCCTCCCCCTGACATCTGGGGCGCACCGTTTCGGAGACTGACCTGTGGGCCTACTAGGTTGGAGCGTACCAAGGGCTTTGTCAACTTAGTCAACATAAACGATTCTAGCTTTAGTGACCGTACGATGTCCATCCAACGGCCGTAGTGCTTCTTCAACCTCTGGTCTTCTTGGTCCAGCCACCCAAATCAGCGCCTGTGGAGCCGCCTGCTCCTGCCTCCTGTGGCCGGCTGTGCTGCCGCGGAGGCCTCACTGCCCCCATACTACTCCTACCGCTGGACAAGCCATCCCTCCACTCACCGACACCCCCTGTAATTCTGCGGTGACAGCAGCCTCACACCGCAGCCGAACCAGTGAACCCTCGTACTCCTTTCCGTGCGGGCTTCCACTGCTGTGTCTTCCCCGGCTCCGCGTCGTCCCCTTCCTAGGCTTTGCCGTCGTCCACCGCCTTGGTGCGCTCGGCGCGGAGTGGTCAACGTGGTCAACGACCGACTCCCATCGGAAGAGTACTATACGTGGAGAGGATGACAGCTGGGTCCGCGGCGGCCGCTAGGAAGTGCCTCCTTATTACGCGCAAAATAATTATTCCTCCACCTGACAGCAGGGACCCACCGGACGGACCACCTTTTTTCGCGAAAAAACGTTCCCCTCTGACTGTTGGGACCCACCGGACGGGCCACCGTATTTCGCGAAAAAACGTTCCCCCCGCTGTCAGCTCGGACCCACCCGAAGTGCCTCCTTATTACGCACAAAAAAATGAATACTCCCCCTGCTAGCTGGGACCCACCTTGGTGGGAGGCTGACTTGTGGGCCTACTAAGTTGACGGGGACGGAGGGCTTTGTCAACTTAGTCAATATGAACGATTCTAGCTCCAGTGACCGTACGATGTCCATCCAACGGCCGTAGTGCTTCTTCAACCTTTGGTCTTTTTGCTCAAGCCGCCCAAAGCAGCGCCGGCGTGCCGCCTGCTCCTTCCTCCCGTAGCCGGCTGTGCTACTGCGGAGGCCTCACCGCCCCCTACTATTCCCACCGCTGGCCAGGCCCTGCGGCGACGGCAGCCTCACACCGCAGCCGAATGAGTGAACCCTCATACTCCTCTCCGCGTGGGCATCCACTGCCGCGTCTTCACTGGCTCCGCGTCGTCCCCTTCCTAGGACTTGCCGTCGTCCACCGCCCTGGTTCTCTCAGCGCGGCGTGGTCAATATAGCCAAGGAACGACTTCCATCAGGCTACCGTCGAAACGGGGGTCCTGTTCATCGAGAGGGGTGTGGCGTACCGCAAAACGGACGAAACGGACCTCCTACGGTTGAAACGGGGGTCTTGTTCATCGGGAGGGTGTGGCGTACCGCAAAACAGGACTCCACGCGATACTGTTCATCATCATCGTCGATCTCCTCCAGCCTCCACGGGCTACCGTCGACCTCCTCCAGCCTCCACGGGCTCCTGCTCATCCAAAGATCCACCGCGCTTACTCCACCGCCATCGCTCAACCACTTGTCCACGGGCACCACTCCACCGCTCATGCTCATCCAGCGCTCCACACCACGGGTCCCTGTTCAACCACCCTCCACGGGCACCCTCCATGGTCTCATCGCTCATCAGGCCCTCCATACGACGGGTCCTGTTCATCGAGGCAACGCCACCACTCATCGCTCATCCCCGCAGCGCCATTGCTCATCCAATCGATCGCGTTCAGTTAGCAGCAGTAGCAAAGAATCGCCGATCGGGTTCGATTAACAGCCATCGATCGATCGCTCGGGTTCGAGAACGCGTAGTTCTGCGCAGCAATCGCTCGGGTTCAGTTAGAGCCTAACGCCTCACTCGGGTTTAGTTAGAGCCAACGCCTCGCACACACGCGCGTACGTGTACGAGAGAAACACGCATCGCTCGGCCCCCGACATCCCACCGTAACCGGGAACTCCCCGAAAATTTCCTCCCCCTCGCTTCTACCACGGTTTTTTCCGTCATGGACGGCCCAAATAATGTCATGCAACTGCGTCTCCGCCCGCCTGTGACGAAAAGCCCATTTTCATCACGATTTTTGTCATAGAAGTAGGAGCCCACCACATCTATGATGATACCAGGTTTTGTCACAATTATCGTCATAGAAGTGTCATATGTATGACAGAAAAAAATTGTTCGGCCCAAAATGTCACGGA
Organism: Aegilops longissima; assembly: GCA_021605205.1. Classification (NCBI taxonomy): domain Eukaryota; kingdom Viridiplantae; phylum Streptophyta; class Magnoliopsida; order Poales; family Poaceae; genus Aegilops; species Aegilops longissima. The sequence goes on along the minus strand of CM038682.1, from coordinate 666,685,991 downwards.
TGTGTCTTTTTTTTGTAGTGTCTCTTTTCCTTTTGTTTCAGTTTTTCTATTTCTTTTATTCTCTTTTGAATTACTAAAAATACTAATTCATTTTTAAAACTCCTAAGAAAGATTGTGGGCACTATTTGGATTATTCCAAAAGCTCACAACTGATTCTAGAATATTTGGAGCATTTAAGATATTTATATAATTCAAATGCCCCAATTCAAATACATTATGATTTAATTCAAAAATCCAGGAATGACCTAGAAAAATGCGCACCATTTTTGGGAGAGGTTCTTTACCAATTTAAAAATGATGAACTTTTTTGAATGGCATTTTGGGTTCATTGAAAATATTTCATTTTGATCCTAGTTGGATTTCATTTGGTGCTAGGGTTTGAACATCCCATTTCACGTTTAAAGAAAATTTAAACATGATGCACACATGACTAGCTAGTCTAGGTCATACCAGAACTAGGGATGTGACATCATTGCCGCCCGCTGAGAAATCCTGGCATGTGGCGTTCAAGAAGGAGATGGCGGAGGAGGAAGCCATGTACCAGCTGGCGGCCTGTGAAGCCCATGATGCCGCCTGGAAAAAGGAGGCGGCGGAGCTTGGAGGCGGGCGCGTCATCCTGCGGAGGAGGTGTACGAAGACGGGTACTTTGCGAGGAAGGTCAAAGGTGCTGGGCGCCTCATCACTCTATGGAGGTGGGCCGATAAGCTCCAGCGTGCCACGGACGAGGAGTTCCGGTGGGCGCCCAATGAAATGGCAAGATCATCTGTGCTCGTCCGCTAGCAAGAGGCAGATCGGTACATCAAGCGCTACGAGGCAGAGGAGGCGGAGTACTGCCTCTACACTGGGAAGACGCCGAACACCAGGGAACTGCTGGCAAGGGGTTGCCGAAATACTGGCCCCAGGAGGGATTATTAGTTTTAGTATTGTTTTTTTTCAATTTTATGTAGTGTACCTAATAGTTAAGTATCATCATGTATATGTGATGATATTATATATATTCTGTGATGAACTAATATATATATATATATATATATATATATATATATATATATATATATATATATATATATATATATATATAATGAATTCCATGTTCAATCCGTTCTTGTATACTAATTCGAATCTAGCTATTATCATCCACATATATAGAATGGAAAGCATACATACACACATTGAAACAGAACATATAATGTGACGCCCCAAGACAGGAGCTTCAGTTGCCTTCCAGGGTTTCCGAGTTTTGTCATGCGATTTGTTTTGTTTGTGCATTCATCATGTCATCTCTTGCATTGCATCATCTCATCATGCCATCATATCTTAATTTTCAAAAACTCAACTAAATAAATTGTATGGATTTTTTCGATCCATTTAAACCGAGGGATTCACATGGTGACTTCTCTTTATAACATATCCTCCCAATATTAGGGAGCTATATTAAAATTATTCCATTTATTTGGAATTAACCATAACCCACTTGCATATTAAATCCCATGCCTTTTCTGCTCCGAGTTTGGTCTCCAAACCTTGCCATTATTTCTTTCATCATTTTCCGGAGTTCCACCAAAAATCCTCGGGCCATTTTTGTTAAATTCCTCATATTTTTGTGAGTCCGGGAAAATAATCCCCATGTCAAACTTCTTCCTCTAACCTCTCTTTCTTTTCTTTCTTAATCTTCGTTTCTTTCTTTTCTCTTTTCTTTTTTTGTAGTGAGAGAGAGCCAGCCGCCCCTGGCCATTCTCCTCCACCAGCCGGCCCAAAGCCTAGCGAGGCCCAAGGCCCACCAGCCGCCTCTAACCCTAGCCCGCAGCCTTCCTCCCTCTCGTTCCCTGCCCGCCGCCACATCCGCACGCAGCGCCGAACCCGCCTCCCTCTCGATCCCTCACTCTCCTCCTCTCGTTCCCTCCTCCCGACCGCATCGCCAGGGAGCGCCGCCCGCGCCCGATCCCCTCGCTCCTCCCTCGCTCAGCCGATCCCGATCTCCCTCGGCCTCCTCCCGATCCCATCTCCTCGCTCTCTCCTCGCCGCCTCTCTTCTCCTCCCCGCGTCCCCATGCCCTGTCGCCCTCCGGCTGCTCGACCACCGCGCCGCGCCCGGTCTTCTCAAGCCGCCGTCCCAACTCCGCGGCCCCTGTGCCATGGCGCCACCGTGCTCCTTCCTCCACCGGCGCCATCCGTCCCTGCGCCCGGCCTCCTCGCCGCTTGCCGCCTCCGCCTCTGCCGCCAGCCCGGCCGCCGTCTTGGCTCTGAACACCTCCATCCGCCTCCTCCCTCACTGCGGCCTCCCGTCGCCCTCGTCGGCGACCAGGCCGGAGACCCTGTCGCCGTTTCTGCCGCCGGCGCCCGAGGAGCCACGCCGAGCCCAGCGCCATGTCCGCCAGATCCACCTGCTGAACCTCTCCATGGGCCACCTGCACCACTCGGGAGCCCTGCCCGATGCCATGGCCGCCGCCCGTTCGCCCCTCCGGCGGCGAGTCAGGCCGCCTGCTCGTCCCGCCCGTTTCCGGATGGATCCGTGTCCTCGCGGCCTCCGGTCCTCTCGCTTCACCTCCTCGCGCCCCAAGCCTCCACCTCGCATCGCGGTCTTCATCCGCCAAGGACGCCAAGACCCTTCCGTGGATGCGTCAAGTACCCCTGCCGCGACTACCAGTGTTTTTTTGAAGACTGCCAAGTACCATTTTATCAGACGCTTGAACGACTACCACACCGGAACGCCAAGTACACGGATACGTCAAGGTCGACTACACGGTGATGCGCCAAGTACCCCCTCGGATCGTCAAGTTCGACTACATGATGCGTCTAGTACCACTACCGTCGACCCTCGAAGACCCCGTGGACCCCGAACATCCACGGGACATGAACAACTACTTCCGATGACGAGATGTACCACTACCATCGAACATGAACGTCTACTTCCCCTACGCCGTGTACGACTACCATCGCGAGACCGCAAGTACCACGACAACCCCGAAGGGATTCGGACCCGTCAAGTACCTCTTCGAAAACGAACGTGAAACACTACTTCCTCTACCGTCGCCGTGTACGACTACTTCCACTACATCGCGAGAACGACTACTTCCTCTACTTCCCCGACGACCCGTGGACGTCTACTTCCCTCTACGAAACTCGACCCGTCCCGATTGCTCGCTTCGGAGGTATAACCACCGAGATGACCGACCGTGATCGAATCATCCTTGCGATGCCCCTCTTTTGCCATGCCACCGTTCCGTGGGAACCCGGTATCCGGGATCACCCCACCATCTTGCATGACTCGCTTCCGTCATGCTTTCCTTTGTACCGATATCTCAATCGAGTTATCGGAACCGATATGTTGCCGTGGCACCATTTTTCGGATTCGTTGCCGTGGCACCCCTTTCTTCCACCACGGTGACACAATGCTTCATAATGCTCATGTTAACATTTTCATAAAAATTGCATAAACGTGCACATGTCATCCGCATCATGATAACAACATTTAAATGTTTAAAATTGTTGTTTGCATTAATTTGCTTAAATGCCATGCTAAAATGATTTATTTCATAACTAAATAACCGTAGCTCGGATTTAAATAAATTATATATGTAAATGGGGTAGAAAAATGCATAGATTAACATGGTAGCTTTACTTTGCATGTTTAACAACTCTAAAATATGCTTTAGGTCAGATCAGTACCGAATCCATAATTTGCATATGGGGATTTTCCGGAATTGTTGTTGTTGTTTCCGGCCTCATTTAATCTTGCCTAAATAGTTAGTTTCATATGCTTCACCCTCTTGCCATGCTTAATAACATTTAATATTGTTGGGTAGCCTAATCGGGAGAGAACTAAATAAGTGTTGTGGTGTTTTGTCAATATGCAACCCGTTGCATATTGAGCTCCACTTAACTTGTAGTGTTGTTTGTGCATATTGCCATGCCATGCTATTTAAACCGGACATGCATCATACTTGATTGTGCATCATGCCATGTTTATGATTGTGTGTTTACTATGTTGTTTGCTTCTTTCCGGTTTGCTTCTATCGTTAGCTTCGGTTACGTTCCGGAGTTGTGAGGATTCATTCGACTTCGTCCGTTTGTCTTCTTCATGGATTCGTTCTTCTTCCTTGCGGGATTTCAGGCAAGATGACCATACCCTCGAAATCACTACTATCTTTGCTTGCTAGTTGCTCGCTCTTGTGCTATGCCTATGCTACGATGCCTACCACTTGCTTATCATGCCTCCCATATTACCATGTCAGCCTCTAACCTTTTCACCCTTCCTAGCAAACCGTTGTTTGGCTATGTTACCGCTTTGCTCAGCCCCTCCTATAGCGTTGTTAGTTGCAGGTGAAGATGAAGTTTGTTCCTCGTTGGAACATGGAGATGTTGTTCCTTGTTGGAACATGTTTACTTGTTGGGATATCACAATATATATCTTATTTAATTAACGCATCTATATATTTGGTAAAGGGTGGAAGGCTCGGCCTTATGCCTGGTGTTTTGTTCCACTCTTGCCGCCCTAGTTTCCGTCATATCGGTATTATGTTCCCGGATCTTTGCGTCCCTAACGCGGTCGGGTGATTTATGGGACCCCTTGACAGTTCGCTTTGAATAAGACTTTTCCAGCAAGGCCCAACATTGGTTTTACCATTTGCCTCACCTATACCCTTTTCCTTGGGTTTCCGGAGCCGAGGGTCATCTTTATTTTAGCCCCCGGGCGGTGCTCCTTCGAGTGTTGGTCCGAACCGCAGCCTTCTCATGGGCCACCTCGGGCAACTCGAGGGTTGGTTTTACTCGTAGCTTGACTTATCCGTGTGCCACGAGACCGAGGTACGTGCGACTCCTATCAGATTTGTCGGCACATCCGGCGGCTTTGCTGGTCTTGTTTTATTGCTGTGAAATGTCTTGTAGCCGGATTCGAGACTGATCGGGTCTTCCCGGGAGAAGGAATATCCTTCGTTGATCGCGAGAGCTTATCATGGGCTAAGTTGGGACACCCTGCAGGGTTTGAACTTTCAAAGCCGTGCCAGCGGTTATGTGGCAGATGGGAATTTGTTAATGTCCGGTTGTAGAAAACCGAAGTTGATCTTAATTAAAATACACCAACCGCGTGTGTAAGCTGTGATGGTCTCTTCTCGCGGAGTCCGGGAAGTGAACACGTGTTGGAGTTATGCTTGACGTAAGTAGTTTCAGGATCACTTCTTGATCATAGTTGTTCGACCGTGCTTTTGCCTTCTCTTCTCGCTCTCTTTTGCGTATGTTAGCCACCATATATGCTAGTCGCTTGCTGCAGCTCCACCTCACTACCCTGTCCTACCTTTAAGCTTAAATAGTCTTGATCTCGCTGGTGTGAGATTGCTGAGTCCCGTGACTCACGGATACTTCCAAAACCAGTTTGCGGTGCCGATGAAACCGTGCAGGTGATGCACTGAGCTCAAGGAGGAGCTTGATGAAGATCTTGTTCATTGTGTTGTTTCGTTTCATTGATCAAGAGTGGAGCCAGTTGGGACGATCGGGGATCTGTAGCATTTGGGGTAGTCTTCTTTTATTTTGGTTCCGTAGTCGGACCTTGTTTGTATCTGTATGATGTAATGTTTTACTCATGTATTGTGTGAAGTGGCGATTGTAAGCCAACTATGTATCTCTTTCCTTATGTATTACATGGGTTGTGTGAAGATTACCTCACTTGCGACATTGCTTTCAATGCGGTTATGCCTCTAAGTCGTGCTTCGACCGTGGGAGATATAGCCGCATCGAGGGCGTTCAAGTTGGTAATCGAGCCTTCCCGACTTAGGAGCCCCTACTTGATTGTTTGCTGGCATTGTTGAGTCTAGAATGGAAAATGTTTTGAGTCTTAGGATTATATATATCGGAGAGTAGGATTTTTTTACTCCTCGGTCCCTTAAATCGCTCTGGTGAGGTATCTGACGAGAGTTTTGACTTTTCTCTCCTCAAATTTCACTAAAAAAATTTTTAGGATCACGCTGGTATCTTGGAATCGTTCGATGGTTTTGTGACGAGAACATTGTTCTTGGTGCCTCGACATTTAGGGGTTGTGGCGGTGTCCCGGGAGTTGAGCTCCGAGGTGTTGTCGTCACAATTTTATCGCAGATTCGGAATACCGAGTTTTGCCGACATCAAAATCTCTTTTGTGCAGTTGTTGGTGAGATAACCCCGATAGCCAAAGATCTTGTGGCGAAAAGGGAGTATTGCCATGACTTGCATAACGGATGTTTTTCAAGGTCGAGGTACACGATTTCGAGGATTTCTTGGTTATGTGTTGACGGATGGATACAATGGATCTAGGTATTGTTACTTTGGGTGATATATTTTGTGTCCCTGATCCCCAACACCAGATTGCATAACCAGAAAGTTTCGGAGTTTATAGGTGGGAATTCTAGTAACTTACAGGATATCTTTCCGATGATGTATGATTGGAGATTGGGGTTCAAAGTTTAGTGGTCCGCCCATTCACGGTCGATTTACGATTGGTTGCGTAGACGCCTTAAAGAATCCTTGGCTATGCTGATTCGGGACGTCTTGTTTGTCATTCATGACGTCCGCTATCGTCGTGTCCGTGTGGGCCCCACCACGAACACTTTGGGCGAAATCTCTATCATGTGTTTGTTCCGGCTCATTCTTGAAGCCAATCCTTTGTTTTTGTTTTGTTTTGTGGTATTCGAGTTGCTTCGAAGTCAAGTGTTGATTCCATACTTTTCCTAAATGGTGTTCTCATATTGCTATGTGAATACTAATCCTTCTTGATCACTGAGCTTGTCATGTCAATTCTTTTCTCAACCGGCGTGCTTCTCTTCAAGTGGATCCGATCATTCCAACATTCGCAAGATCAATTCTAAGCTTTTTCTCAACGGTGTTCGTTTCATCCGACCTAAGTTGCCTTTGTTTTCCCGCCCTCCCACCCTTTTTCTTCAAGGCTCAGATTTCTTAATCATGTATCCTTTTATTTGTGGGAAGTCTCTTCATTCTTTTCTTTCAATGTTTTATCCGGTGATTTCTCATGAAGATGCTAAAGGAAGTTTCAACCTTATCTTTGTTCCATTCTAATTTTCTTTTCCGGTGGATTTAAGTCAAGTTTTCAGTGTTGATCGTTTTCTTTTCATCGTTTCAAATGCTTTCTCATGCCGGTGTACCTCTTAATCATTCACCTCTCGCTATTCATTTGTTCCGGATTGATGAAGATATCTCAGAAGATTCGTGTTTCCATTCTTAATCCGTCCAAGTTATTTCGAGTTTGTTATCCCATTCAAGCCATTTAATTCAACCGGTGCAATCTTTATTTCAAACAATTGTTCAACGGTGGTTCTTTTGAGAGGGCCCTAACCCACAGGTCTTCTCCCAGGATCTTACCTGACTCTTTTAATTTTTCCGGAGTTATTCTCAAATTCTTTGCAAAGTTTGATGTAAGGATGAATTATCATCAGTCAAATGTCTTTCTCCAAGATCTTTCAAATTATTTTCATTGTTGGTTCAACCTTTCTAATTTTCATTCCGGAGTGCCTCAACAATTCATGGTGGTGTTTCTCGTCGTCATTCTCGAATTTTGAAGACCAAAGAAGAGTTTCTCTTAAATCTTGCTCCATTCTCTTCAAGATTCATGGGTCTAGTTTGATGCCATCCTCTCATAATTGTTTCCGATTGTGAGAATTCTTTTCACCCATCCGGAGCATTTCAGGAGTCTTTTCAGTTTGATTCTCCGGAGCCCATCATCTCAGAATTATTCATTCAAGCGTTCAACTCTTGTTTTCCAAATCTGACCGGTGCATCATTCAAGTATTCACTAATCAGTTCATGATTTCTCCGTTCTCATGTATCTAAATTCTGTCAAGCATCTTTATTCGTTTTCTAATTCTTCCCGGTGAATTGTGCCTTTGCTACGTTCATTCTCAATTCTTACGGTGGTTTGTTCAAGATTTCACTTCCTTTGTTATCACATCAATTTATTCGTTGTTTCAATCCCACCGGTGGTTCCATCAATACCTTCTCAAGTTTGTGCTATATCTCTATCTGTAATCATTTTTTTTCAACGGGAATAAGTAGTGTGCCAAATCCGTTGTTTGTCATCAATTTAATTGGTGAAGGATACGCATAATGTAATTCTTATTCTTGTTCCATCGAGTAAATTCAATTCCTTATTCCGGAGGATCGTCAAAATTCGTGATTTCATTTGTTCATCTTTCTTTCCGGAGTTCCAACTTTTCTCGGCTATATCATTTCAAAGCTTCATCTTGTCACCGCAAGGCTTCACCTTGTGTTTTCAACTTCTCTTTCTTTTATCATCCTTTTGTTTACCGGAGTTCTTCATGGAGGCTCTACATGATGGTTCGTCAAGGATTCTTTTCATTCTTCAATTGTTCTTCAAGATTTCTCGCGGAGTTAAGATCCGTCAAGCTATACTCTAAAATAAGCATGGTGCTCAACACATGTTTTGTTTTGAGGAGTTCAAGTATTCTTCTTCTTGCATTGCAAAGTGCAATTCGTTCTACCTTATCATTTGAGGTGGTGTTATGTCATTCTCGACAATTTGAGTTCGTGTTTCATGATTCACATGTTGTCAAGAATGAGGTATTTTAAATCCATCAATCTCTTCATTGGAGTTGTCTTGGGCTATATTTCACCTATAGCCTTCCATTGGGAATGTTGCTATTTTTGGTGCTTATAAATGACCCAAGTTCTTCATTTGTCCTCCCGGTGAAATAAGTTTCTCGTCTCCTTGTTGATATAAATTCAATCGTTTGTTTCCGTTAGTGGCAGAAGCTCACCTCATAATTTTGAGATGTTTTCATAAGCCCACTACAAGCTTATTCTTACCGTTGTTGGTTTTCCAACAACTCCGCTCTAACCTTCTTGGCAAGGATGCTTCCCAAATTCATTTGTGGTAGAAGTTGTCATTTTCTTCTCCATCCCTTTATCCCAACAATCTAGATTCTATTCTTTCTACCGGAGGCATTGTGATGTGCTATTTTCACCGATCATCTCGTTTTGCCAAGATCAAGTTCTTTTCGTGCTTATCCAGTTAACCGGAGTGTGGTGTCTATCGTTCCTCTTTTAACCGGAGTGCTTTCAATATCTATGTTATCACTAAACCTCTTGGTTTTCGTCGTATCCCTTGTTCCTCTTTTCTAACAGAGTGTTTTCAACTTTCTTCATCTTCATTGTTTTCTTTCTTTCATTTTGTTAAACCTCTCGAGGTTCATTGGTTTCATTCGTTTGTCAAAGAAGCAACTTAGTTTTACCTCTTCCTCTCCCGCTTTTCTCCGGTGCCATCCTAGATCTCGGGACGAGATCCTCTCGTAGTGGTGGAGTGTTGTGACGCCCCAAGACCGGAGCTTCAGTTGCCTTCCAGGGTTTTCGAGTTTTGTCGTGCGATTTGTTTTGTTTGTGCATTCATCATGTCATCTCTTGCATTGCATCATATCATCATGCCATCATATCTTAATTTTCAAAAACTCAACTAAATAAATTGTATGGATTTTTTCGATCCATTTAAACCGAGGGATTCACATGGTGACTTCTCTTTATAACATATCCTCCCAATATTAGGGAGCTATATTAAAATTATTCCATTTATTTGGAATTAACCATAACCCACTTGCATATTAAATCCCATGCCTTTTCTGCTCCGAGTTTGGTCTCCAAACCTTGCCATTATTTCTTTCATCATTTTCCGGAGTTCCACCAAAAATCCTCGGGCCATTTTTGTTAAATTCCTCATATTTTTGTGAGTCCGGGAAAATAATCCCCATGTCCAACTTCTTCCTCTAACCTCTCTTTCTTTTCTTTCTTAATCTTCGTTTCTTTCTTTTCTCTTTTCTTTTTTTGTAGTGAGAGAGAGCCAGCCGCCCCTGGCCATTCTCCTCCACCAGCCGGCCCAAAGCCTAGCGAGGCCCAAGGCCCACCAGCCGCCTCTAACCCTAGCCCGCAGCCTTCCTCCCTCTCGTTCCCTGCCCGCCGCCACATCCGCACGCAGCGCCGAACCCGCCTCCCTCTCGATCCCTCACTCTCCTCCTCTCGTTCCCTCCTCCCGACCGCATCGCCAGGGAGCGCCGCCCGCGCCCGATCCCCTCGCTCCTCCCTCGCTCAGCCGATCCCGATCTCCCCTCGGCCTCCTCCCGATCCCATCTCCCTCGCTCTCTCCCTCGCCGCCTCTCTTCTCCTCCCTCGCGTCCCCATGCCCCGTCGCCCTCCGGTCGCTCGACCACCGCGCCCGCGCCCTGTCTTCTCCAAGCCGCCGCCGTCCCAACTCCGGCGGCCCCCAGGCCATGGCGCCACCGTGCTCCTTCCTCCACCGGCGCCATCCGTCCCTGCGCCCGGCCTCCTCGCCGGCTTGCCGCCTCCCGCCTCTGCCGCCAGGCCCGGCCGCCGTCTTCGGCTCCTGAACACCTCCATCCGCCTCCTCCCTCACCTGCGGCCTCCCCGTCGCCCTCGTCAGCGACCAGGCCGGAGACCCCGTCGCCGCTTCTGCCGCCGCGCCGAGGAGCCACGCCGAGCCCCGCGCCATGTCCGCCAGGATCCACCCTGCTGAACCTCTCCATGGGCCACCTGCACCACCTCGGGGAGCCCTGCCCGATGCCATGGCCGCCGCCCGTTCGCCCCTCCGGCCGGCGAGTCCAGGCCGCCCTGCTCGTCCCGCCCCGTTCCCGGATGGATCCGGTGTCCCTGCGGCCTCCCGGTCCTCTGCTCCGCCTCCTCGCGCCCCAAGCCTCCACCTGATCGCGGTCTTCATCCGCCAAGGACGCCAAGACCCTTCCGTGGATCGTCAAGTACCCTGCCGCGACTACCGGTTTTTTTGAAGACTGCCAAGTACCATTTTATCGACGCTTGAACGACTACCACACCGAACGCCAAGTACGGATACGTCAAGGTCGACTACACGGTGATGCGCCAAGTACCCCTCGGATAGTCAAGTTCGACTACATGATGCGTCTAGTACCACTACCGTCGACCCTCGAAGACCCGTGGACCCGAACATCCACGGACATGAACAACTACTTCGATGGCGAGATGTACCACTACCATCGAACATGAACGTCTACTTCCCCTACGCTGTACGACTACCATCGCGAGACCGCAAGTACCACGACAACCCGAAGGATTCGGACCCGTCAAGTACCTCTTGAAAACGAACGTGAAACACTACTTCCTCTACCGTCGCCGTGTACGACTACTTCCACTACATCGCGAGAACGACTACTTCCTCTACTTCCCCGACGACCCGTGGACGTCTACTTCCCTCTACGAAACTCGACAAGTCCCGATTGCTCGCTTCGGAGGTATAACCACCGAGATGACCGACCGTGATCGAATCATCCTTGCGATGCCCCTCTTTTGCCATGCCACCGTTCCGTGGGAACCCGGTATCCGGGATCACGCCACCATCTTGCATGACTCGCTTCCGTCACGCTTTCCTTTGTACCGATATCTCAATCGAGTTATCAGAACCGATATGTTGCCGTGGCACCATTTTTCGGATTCGTTGCCGTGGCACCCCTTTCTTCCACCACGGTGACACAATGCTTCATAATGCTCATGTTAACATTTTCATAAAAATTGCATAAACGTGCACATGTCATCCGCATCATGATAACAACATTTAAATGTTTAAAATTGTTGTTTGCATTAATTTGCTTAAATGCCATGCTAAAATGATTTATTTCATAACTAAATAACCGTAGCTCGGATTTAAATAAATTATATATGTAAATGGGGTAGAAAAATGCATAGATTAACATGGTAGCTTTACTTTGCATGTTTAACAACTCTAAAATATGCTTTAGGTCAGATCAGTACCGAATCCATAATTTGCATATGGGGATTTTCCGGAATTGTTGTTGTTGTTTCCGGCCTCATTTAATCTTGCCTAAATAGTTAGTTTCATATGCTTCACCCTCTTGCCATGCTTAATAACATTTAATATTGTTGGGTAGCCTAATCGGGAGAGAACTAAATAAGTGTTGTGGTGTTTTGTCAATATGCAACCCGTTGCATAGTGAGCTCCACTTAACTTGTAGTGTTGTTTGTGCATATTGCCATGCCATGCTATTTAAACCGGACATGCATCATACTTGATTGTGCATCATGCCATGTTTATGATTGTGTGTTTACTATGTTGTTTGCTTCTTTCCGGTTTGCTTCTCTCGTTAGCTTCGGTTTCGTTCCGGAGTTGTGAGGATTCATTCGACTTCGTCCGTTTGTCTTCTTCATGGATTCGTTCTTCTTCCTTGCGGGATTTCAGGCAAGATGACCATACCCTCGAAATCACTACTATCTTTGCTTGCTAGTTGCTCGCTCTTGTGCTATGCCTATGCTACGATGCCTACCACTTGCTTATCATGCCTCCCATATTACCATGTCAGCCTCTAACCTTTTCACCCTTCCTAGCAAACCGTTGTTTGGCTATGTTACCGCTTTGCTCAGCCCCTCCTATAGCGTTGTTAGTTGCAGGTGAAGATGAAGTTTGTTCCTCGTTGGAACATGGAGATGTTGTTCCTTGTTGGAACATGTTTACTTGTTGGGATATCACAATATATATCTTATTTAATTAACGCATCTATATATTTGGTAAAGGGTGGAAGGCTCGGCCTTATGCCTGGTGTTTTGTTCCACTCTTGCCGCCCTAGTTTCCGTCATATCGGTATTATGTTCCCGGATCTTTGCGTCCCTAACGCGGTCGGGTGATTTATGGGACCCCCTTGACAGTTCGCTTTGAATAAGACTTTTCCAGCAAGGCCCAACATTGGTTTTACCATTTGCCTCACCTATACCCTTTTCCCTTGGGTTTCCGGAGCCCGAGGGTCATCTTTATTTTAGCCCCCGGCCAGTGCTCCTTCGAGTGTTGGTCCGAACCGAGCAGCCTGCGGGGCCACCTCGGGGCAACTCGAGGGTTGGTTTTACTCGTAGCTTGACTTATCCGGTGTGCCCTGAGACCGAGGTACATGCGACTCCTATCAGATTTGTCGGCACATCCGGCGGCTTTGCTGGTCTTGTTTTATTGCTGTGAAATGTCTTGTAGCCGGATTCGAGACTGATCGGGTCTTCCGGGAGAAGGAATATCCTTCGTTGATCGCGAGAGCTTATCATGGGCTAAGTTGGGACACCCTGCAGGGTTTGAACTTTCGAAAGCCGTGCCTGCGGTTATGTGGCAGATGGGAATTTGTTAATGTCGGTTGTAGAAAACCCGAAGTTGATCTTAATTAAAATACACCAATCAAGTGTGTAACTGTGATGGTCTCTTCTCGTGAGTCCGGAAGTGAACACGGTGTTGGAGTTATGCTTGACGTAAGTAGTTTCAGGATCACTTCTTGATCATAGTTGTTCGACCGTGCTTTTGCCTTCTCTTCTCGCTCTCTTTTGCGTATGTTAGCCACCATATATGCTAGTCGCTTGCTGCAGCTCCACCTCACTACCCTGTCCTACCTTTAAGCTTAAATAGTCTTGATCTCGTGGGTGTGAGATTGCTGAGTCCCCGTGACTCACAGATACTTCCAAAACCAGTTTGCAGGTGCCGATGAAACCGTGCAGGTGATGCACCTGAGCTCAAGGAGGAGCTTGATGAAGATCTTGTTCATTGTGTTGTTTCGTTTCAGTTGATCAGTAGTGGAGCCCAGTTGGGACGATCGGGGATCTGTGTAGCATTTGGGGTAGTCTTCTTTTATTTTGGTTCCGTAGTCGGACCTTGTTTGTATCTGTATGATGTAATGTTTTACTCATGTACTGTGTGAAGTGGCGATTGTAAGCCAACTATGTATCTCTTTCCCTTATGTATTACATGGGTTGTGTGAAGATTACCTCACTTGCGACATTGCTTTCAATGCGGTTATGCCTCTAAGTCGTGCTTCGACACGTGGGAGATATAGCCGCATCGAGGGCGTTTCATATAAGAACGGAAAATAGAGTACACACATTGAAACAGAGCAATACTATGATTGTTGTGAATACATAGCTATCCACGTCGAAACGACTCAACAAAATAAAACGCGTCCATGAGACCATGACCAGCAGCCCCTGCCTACGGTAGCTCTTGGCTCTGCCCACTAGTGCAGAACCGGGCAATAGCACCGGTTCGTAACGCACTTTAGTGCCGGGTCCACAACCGGCACTAAAGTGTGGTCACTAAAGCCCCCCCCCCTTTAGTACCGGTTCAGCATGAACCCAGGCTAAAGGCCAACAACGTGGCACGAGGCAGCTCCGGTGGCAGGGAGCCCTTTAGTACCGGTTGGTAACACCAACCGGTACTATAAGGTTTGGGGTGTTTTTAGTTTTATGATTTCTTTTTCATTTAATTTTGTGTTTCCATTTTAATTCTTTTTCGTTTGCTGGTATTTTACGATACTACACATTGTACACGTTATGCATATATATATATATATATATATATATATATATATATATATATATATATATATATATATATATATATATATATATATATATATATATATATATAGAATTTCTAGTAGAACCAATCATGCATATATATATCATCAATGTCTCACAAACCACCATATTAATTAATTCACACATACACACATGTATAGCTATATACAATTTCTCCTACATATGCATGTTGCCATCGGAGCAGTGGCATTAGCCTAATTGGTGCCTTGAGCACGATGACAATTGGAAGTGGTTTTCATGGGGGCGGTAGCGGTAATAGTATTCTCCTTGGATTTATGACCTGGTCGAGCAAAAATCCCGCTATTTCCTCTTGAAGTGCTTCTACGCTCTGTTTCTAGGAGCTTGTCCGCACCTCTGTGAACTGTTAAGAAGGAGATCAATATGCATGTGTATTAGTTGTGTGACTAGATATCGATAATGGTGTAAAATTATTAATAGTGTTTTGACAAGCGTACCCATTCCTGTCTTTGAGATCTGCTCCTTGGACGCCATCATGCAAATGTTCTCGCAAACGCAGAATGCACACAGATCAGTCCCTCGCTGCCGCTGCAGGCCCTTCTGAGAATGAAATTTGATCAGATAATAATTAATCAAGCATGATAATCAAAGAGATGGCAGCTAGCTAGCTAGCTAGTACTATAATTACTTACCTTGGGTGAAACCATTTAAGCTTTTTTTCCATTCGCCTCCGTGACGCCGATGAACCTTGCCCAAGCCCTGCCCGCCGACAAAGAAAATGAATAAATGGGTTATTAAATAGTTCATATCATGAAATGACGATCTAATTAGGCCGAGATATATAGTTAATAATGATTGAAATTACCTGTTGACTATCCCAAACAAGATGTTATAGTCAGTATTTGCTTTGAGTAGTGAGTCCAGATTTCAACTGTTCAAGGTCAACTTTAATGATACACAAGATCGATGAAATCTGCATGCACACACGTTTGCATGTCTTAATTAAGCGGGCATATGTAAGCAAAAACATGTAGCTAGCTAGTAGGCAAAAACAGAGAATTTGTAGTACAAGGCAGTGTGACTCTTTGGAAGTTGTAAGGAAGTAGTATATCTTCATTGCATTTGAGGCGCTTCAAGAACTCTAGCATGTTGTCCTCACGGCCTTTTGATGATGTGCATTTATTTTCCATGTGTATTCATTAACGGTGTTTGGGTCAATGAACCCAATGCCAAAGCGCCCACCTTTTCTCATTTCATACATCTTCATCCAAGCATAATACCACGTAAAAGAATATAGTGAGGATAATTACAGGTAATGATTGATCAAAAGGATCACTAAAGCTAGCTTGAGACTTAAATTACAGAAAGAAATCACTTACGAGACAATAGCAACCTGCGATAGATTTGTCGAGTGCATCTTGATTGTATAACTGAAACAGTTCAGAATACTCAGCGGACGAGCTTTCTTATGGAAGTAATGCTCCTCCTTGACATTCACCATGAGGGACAATCGATTGGAAATCTTGGTAATGTTCATGTACCATTGATGCAATTCATACATTCTCGTTGGGAGGTTCTTGACCTTGTCTGGCTTGACCAAAGGTTGGCCCCGGACATATTTCCGTGTTATTTCATCCTCTGTAAGCACAGGCATGGGCTCGATCTCGAGGAGTTGTCCAACAGTGATGTTGAGAACTTCAGCCTGCATTATATGGTCCTTGGTTATTACCACATTGCCCACCTCGGGAACATAAACTGTTTGCCCACAATAATATTGGGTGCAGCCAGATTGTCACGTGTTGTTGGCACCACAAGCGAGGATCGATTACGCGCACTGTTCTCCCAGGTGGGAATGGTTTTCCGCATTTTTCGACAGCTGCTTGTTGTTTTTCGATCCCGAGCTCGCCTCCTTACGTAGGCGTGCTCGATTTAACTTCCGATGTGGCGCTCATAGTCTGCGTGTCAACAGGCTTGGGAGCTGGTGGTTGAGCCATACGAATGAAGTGGTCAATCGTTTCCTTAGGCACTTTCTCCCTTGGCGGCGGTTGCGGTTTTGGTGCAAAATGGGCTTCCACGGGGCCTTGATATGGCTGCGTTTTCCTCCTCGGACCTGTCATAAGGCCTCATGAAGAGGCGTGAGGCTTGGACCATATTTATATCGCTTGCCTCCGCTTTGTACTTCTGTACTACCTCGACTCATACCGCTGCGCACCAAAGCTGCGGGTGTCTCTTCTGCGATTGATGAGGCGGCGGAGGCGGTGACGGGCTGAGTTGGACGAGGAGGAGGCTGAAGCTGTGCGGACTTGGAGGAGGAGGGCCTGAGGTTGTGCCGGACTTGGAGGAGGTGGGCGTCTAACGCTGTGGCGGACTTGGAGGAGGAGGAGTGGCCCGACACTTTGCGGACTTGGAGGAGGAGGCTGAGGTTGTGCCGGACTTGGAGGAGGTGGACGTCGACGCTGTGGCGGACTTGGAGGAGGAGGGTGGCTCGACACTTTGCGGACTTGGAGGAGGTGGCTGACACTTTGCGGACTTGGTGGACTTGCAGGAGCAGGAGTCTGCTGACTCGATGGCGGACTTCGACGAGGAGTCGGCTGATGCGGTGTCGGTGGCCTTCGAAAGATGATGCAATCCTTTTTCCATAGGATGAGGATGATACGATATTTGGCCTCTCCGAGAAAGTGCTCATCGTCACCTCCAGGAATGTCAAGTTGTAGCTCCGAATATGGGTCCACCACCTCATCAACCAAGACATGAGCATAGCCTGCTGGAATCGGGTTGCAATGGAAGGTTGCCTTGGGGGGATTTGTAAAAGCAACGGCGTCCGCCACCTTCATGGATATGTTCTTCATTTTGACGTGTAGCTCGCAGTTAGTGTTATCAGTGATGTCATCCATGGGGTATCTATCGAGCATTGCGTCGTCTGGGGTGGAACCCACGCTGCTTCTCGGCATGGATGGGGCGGTGCTATCCAATGCTGGATCATCCGCTAGTTGCTGCAGCTGCTGAGACCCCCTTTGCTGGCTAAGTGAGTCGATCTGCTCCTGCTGCCGCTGGAATTTGACTGCCAATTCCGCTTGACTTGCTTCTAGTCCTTGAAGGCGTTCATAGTCCCGCTTCCTCTGCTCCTCCTCCATCTTCCTCTTCTTCTCCTCCGCAATCTTCTTTCTCGCACGGGTTCTGTAGTCGTTGTTCCAGTCTGAAAACCCCTCATACCACGGAATAGCACCCATGCCTCGTGTTCTTCCCGGGTGTTCATGATTTCCCAGGGCACGCGTAAGCTCGTCATTCTCTCTGTTGGGCTGGAACACCCCCGATCATGCCTCTTCTATTGCAACAAGTATCGCATCGTCGGCTCCCTTCAGACTTGCCCTCGTCGAAACATTGCCACATCTTCGGTCCAACTCCCCCATGCGCATAGAACCATGTCCCGCACTGGGGACAGCTCTTAGTAACCGGAGTGACACCTGCATCCTCCATCTCTTTCTCGACTTATCCCACTTAGGCATTGCCACCGATAGCCACCGGCCCCAGCTTATGGAACTTATCCTTTTTTTCGGCATTCTTCTTGTTTATTCTCGACCGTTCCTTAGCTAATTCCGAATCCTTGAATTTCACGAAATCGTCCCAATAAGCACGTTGGTTCTCTAGTGTTCCCTCGAATCGGAGTCTTCCTTCCTCCTTGACGTACTTGTCCCATTCACGATTCTTGTGGTTCTTGAATGCAACTGCCATCTTCCTAAGAGCAGCGACCTTGACTTTCTGCACATCTGTTTCTGTGAAATGATCTGGTAGGGTGAAATGTTCCATGAGAGTATCCCAAAGCAGTTCTTTTTGTCTTTTGTCGACAAAAGTAACATCTGGACGTGGACCAGCGTCCTTTTTGTCTTTTTGTCTTTTGTCTTTTGCTGGCTCTCTCCATTCTTGAAGGGAGATCGGAGTTGGTCCTTCACAACAACTCCCGACCGACGAACGAACTTGTCCGCAATCTTCTTAGGCGCTAATTGTTCGCCATTAGGTCTGATTGCCTCGATATTGTACTTCGCCCTCCTTCAACTTTTTGTTCGGCCTCGTTTCGTCCTTTTGCACGAAGATTTGCTCGATCCGGATGGCTGAAAGAACAAAGATCGATTCATTAATATATCTTCAAGTCATTTAAAACATGTGATGATCGCCAGATGCCTGCTTATATAAATATATATACCTCGCCGGTCTTTGTTGTTTCAATATCAACATTTTCTTCATCATCATCATAATCATAGTTCATGACTTCATCAATTCAGTCGTCGCGATCGAATATCATATCACGCTCTCCGGTGTTGTTTAGAAATTCAGAGACGTCATAATCTTCTTCATTCTGATCATCATCTGGCCCGTTAGGATGGCGTATCATATCGAACATGGCCTGTTCTCCCTCTCTGCCGGTATTGTCCGCCATAGCTTTTATTTAACTAATCCAAAAGAAATATAAAACAATTTAGTATTCAAATTACATCGTCTCGAATAATAGATATAATCTCGAATACATCGTCTCGAATAATAGATATAATCTCGAAAACATCGTCTCGAATAATAGATATAATCTCGAATACATCACTGGCTAGGTAGCTAATAAAGATCGAATACTACAGAAGAATCTAGGACACTCGCGGTTCTGCGGCGCGGCTGTGGACACCCAAAGAGAAGGAACCTCACGGGATCATAGCTGAAGTGAGATCCTGAAGAAACTGCCGGTATTGGAGAACCTGCCGCCCTCTAACGCAACCATGTAGCGATGGACGTGCTCGTCCTCCTCCCTGACACGGCGACGTACCACCTCCGGCGGGGCCGGCTCCCTCCGCACCGAAACTGGCCCACGCGAACGCCACCAAACGAGATCAGGGTTGACGACGGGACCCGGGGCCGGGTTCCTCATCAAGCGGCGTGCCCCTCCAGGCAACACCACCCAGTGCAAGCCCGGCGGAGCCCAGTCCCGGATATGGGTCAGCCGGACGTCGTCGCGGACGTGTCGACGGCGAGGATGCGGGCCGGGCATCGTCGAGAACAAATACTAGCTATATGCCCGCAAAAAGTAACATTTTTTTAATGATTGGATTTTGATAACTAAAATTTCTAACATTTCTATATAACACTAATTGTGCTATCATTGCATATGTCAAAATTCTATATGCTATTTCATACTAATTAAGCATCTAGCACTAAAAACAGAAAAAACAACTTCTATACATCCATTAAAAAACAGAAAAACAACATTATATAAAAAAATTCCATACTAATTAAACACTAATTATATCCATCTAACATGCATTCATACATATATACTAGTGAAAAATAATAATCTAAAAATCTAAACTAATTAAACATACAAAATATGTATATACTAATATATATACATGCATTCATACATATATACGTGTGTGTGTGGGTGTTCATCATGCTTGTGTGTGTGTATGGGCTCAGGGAGGGGCGGCGCCCATGGTGGCCGCCGGAGGCGAGGGAGAGGGGTTAGAGGAGGAGAGCTCACAGCGGGCGGACAGCGGCAATGCAGGCGACGGCCGGGGCAGCGACGGGCAGGCGTGACGGGGGACGGCGACACGGGACGGTGCGACGGGACGGGCCCGGGCGGCGAAGGAGACGAGGGCGGCGACGGGACGGGCGAAGCGGCGATGCGGACGGGCCAGGCGGAGAAGGAGACGATGGCGGTGGACGGGACGGGCGGCGATGGGGATGGGGGGGCGGCGAGGGCGGGGGGCGGCGGCAAGCGTCGATCGATCAAGGCGGGCGGTGCTTCAATGGGGAAACAGAGGAAGAAACAGAGGAGAATGAAATTTTTGAAGTGTTGTATATATATAAGGCACCTTTAGTACGGTTGGAGCCACCAACCGGTACTAAAGGTCTGTTTTAACCAGCCCAATTGGCGAAGCGACCCCTTTAGTACGGGTGGTGGCACAAACCGGTACTAAAGGCCCCCTTTAGTACGGTTTGTGCCACGACCGGTACTAAAGGGGTGCGCTAGCGAGGTGTGGTGCGGCAAGTTTAGTCCCACCTCGCTAGCCGAGAGGCGACTGCACTGGTTTATAAACCCCTGCGGTCGCTCTCGAGCTCCTCTCCAAAGCAGGCCCTCTTGGGCCTCGTGTTCTTGCTGCCTGTGGTCCCACTTGGCCTTTGCGGGCATGCATCCTGGCCCAACAACAGGTTGGGTTTCTAGTCGTATGCAGGCCGCTCTGGCCTAGTAGGCGGGCTTTTTTATTTTTTTTGCTTTATTTATTTTTGTGTTGTTTTTTGTGTGTATTTAGAGTTTCTTTGTGAATATTTTTGCTTTAGGTACAAAAAATTACAAACTTTCTGTTAGTGCCCGTAGTTTTCAAATTTGAATAGTTTAAATTTTGAATTATTTGAAATTAGTGTGAATCACTAGTTTGTGAATAATTTAACTTTAAAAATTAGTAAAGGCATGAAAGAATTTGTTTGCACATAAAATTTCTTGGCGTTTCAAATGCCAAAACACATAACTACCCTAACTATTACAGAGATTCCCCTCGGGTGTGAAACATGAAGAAAGTGATGATAGTGAAGCCGATCACATCCCGGATCTTTGGGTGTGAAACTTTTCTTAGCGTGTGTCCCTTTGCGCCGTAACCATGGAAAATCTTCATCATTTAACGGGATGCTCGGGTCAATATTCACTGTGAATGGAGCAATTTCATCAAACTTTTCATAATCTTCGACTTGTCTGTCTTGTCATCCACTCCCACGATGTTTCTCTTCCCGAAAGAACTATGTGCGCTTTGGCTCATCGTGACGATGCATTCGCTTCCTTATCTTTTCTTTGTCTTGGCTTGGTAGACATGTCCTTCACATAGAAAACCTGTGCCACATCATTGGCTAGGACGAATGGTTCGTCTACATACATAAGATTGTTGAGATCCGCTGTTGTCATTCCGTCATCGCGGGTCTTCCGTTACCCGCCTCGTGTCATATTGACCCATTTGCACGAAACAAAGGGACCTTTAAACCACGTCGATAGTCAAGTTCCCATATGTCCTGTATATAACCATAATATGTTTCCTTTCCGTCTTGGTTTCTGCATCAAAGCGGACACCACTGTTTTGGTTGGTGCTCTTCTTATCTTGGGCGATCATGTAAAATGTATTACCATTTATCACGTACCTTTTGAAAGTCATTATATTCGAAGATGGCAATTGGAACAGCAAGTACAGGTCATCTTCAATAGAGGTGTCATGCATGGTGCGTGTTCGCAACCAATTGGCGAAACTCCTGGTTTGTTCACGTGTAATCCGGTCATCGAGACCGCTCCGGTGTTTGGGCGTAGCAAATTCTTGTGTTCATCCATATACGGAGCCACCAAGGCGGAATTCTGTAGAAGCTGTGTAGTGTGCTTGGTGAGAGAATGTCCGTCCATACATATTATTTGTTCCCCTCCTAGCGTGCCTTTTCCATCCATCTGCCCTTATGCATGATTCAGAACACCAATCGGCTTAAGGTCAGGAATAAAGTCAATACAAAACTCAATGACCTCCTCATTTTGATGGCCCTTGGAGATGCTTCCTTCGGCCTAGCACGGTTATGAACATATTTCTTTAAGACTCCCATGAACCTCTCAAAGGGGAACATATTGTGTAGAAATACAGGACCCAAAACGTTAATCTCTTCGCATAGGTGAACTAGGACGTGCATCATGATGTTGAAGAAGGATGGTGGGAACACCAAATCTAAACTGACAAGACATTGCACCAAATCATTCTGTAACCTTGGTATGATTTCTGGATCGATTACCTTCTGAGAGATTGCATTGAGAAATGCACATAGCTTCACAATGGCTAATCGAGCGTTTTCGGTAGAAGCCCCTCAATACAATCGAAGCAGTTGCGTCATAATCACGTGGCAGTCATGAGAATTTAGGTTCGGAACTTTTTCTCTGCCATGTTTATTATTCCTTTATATTCGATGAGAAGCCGACGGTACCTTAATATCGAGCAGGCATTCAAGAAGATTTCCTTCTCTTCTTTGGTAAGGCGTAGCTTGCATGACCACGATGTATGCCGTCTTCTCCGTGCATACGTTGCTGGTCCTCCGTGCCTCGGTGTATCTTTTGTCTTCCCATACACGCCCAGAAGCCAAGCAGGTCACGCAAAGATTCTTCGTCACGTGCATCACGTCGATTGCGGAGCGGACCTCTAGGTCTTTCCAATATGGCAGGTCCCAAAATATAGATTTCTTCTTCCACATGGGTGCGCGTCCGTCGGCGTCCTTGAACAGGTTGTCCGCGGGACCCTTTCCAAGTATCACCTTCAAATCCTTGACCATTTCATGTACATCAGCACGATGCGGTGGCGAGGCTTCGTCCGTGATCCGCCTCACCTTTGAAATGCTTGCCTTTCTTTCTTCACGGATGCCTGCTCGGAAGAAATCGGCGATGTCCCTGTACACATTCTTCTTACAACTATTCAAATATATCTGTCGGTATCATCCAAACAGTGCGTGCATCCGCGGTATCCCTTGTTTGTCTGTCACGAAAGGTTACCGAGAGCAGGCCAATCATTGATGGTCACGAACAACAACGCCTTTAGGTCAAATTCTTCCCCATGTGCTCATCCCACGACGTACACCTGTTCCATTCCATAGTTGTAAGAGTTCTTCAACTAATGGACTTAGGTACACATCAATGTCGTTGCCGGGTTGCTTAGGGCCTTGGATGAGCACCGGCATCATAATGAACTTCGCTTCATGCACAACCAAGGAGGAAGGTTATACAAACATAGAGTCACAGTGCCAGGTGCTATGGTTGCTGCTCTGCTCCCCAAAAGGATTAATGCCATCTGCGCTTAGACCAAACCATGCGCTCCTTGCGTCATCTGCAAACTCCTTCCTGTACTTTCTTTCGATTTTTCTCCACTGCGACCCGTCAGCGGGTACTCTCAACTTTCCGTCTTTCTTACGGTCTTCTCTATGCCATCGCATCGCCTTGGCATGCTCTTTGTTTTGGAACAAACGTTTCAACCGTGGTATTATAGGAGAATACCACATCACCTTGGCAGGAATCTTCTTCCTGGGGCGCTCGCCCTCGACATCACTAGGGTCATCGCGGATGATCTTATGGCGCAATGCACCACATACCAGGCAAGCGTTCAAATCCTCGTACTCACCGCGGTAGAGGATGCAATCATTAGGGCATGCATGTATCTTCTGCACCTCTAACCCTAGAGGGCAGACAGCCTTCTTTGCTTCGTACGTACTCTCGGGCAATTCGTTGTCCTTTGGAAGCATATCCTTTATCATTACCAGCAACTTTCCAAATTCGTTGTCATATACTCCATTCTCTGCCTTCCATTGCAGCAATTCCAGTGTGGTGCCCAGCTTTTTCTTGTCACCTACGCAATTCGGGTACAACAATTTTTTGTGATCCTCTAACAAGCGCTCCAACTTCTTCTTCTCCAAATCACTTGCGCAGTTTCTCTTTGCATCGGCAATGGCCCGACCTAGATCATCAACGGGCTCATCGATGCCTCTTCTTCAGCTTCTTCCGCATTGCCGGCTCAGCTTCTTCCGCATTACCGGCTCAGCTTCTTCCCCATTGTTGTATCATCGTATTCAGGGAACCCATGGCGAGGATAGCTGTCGTAAATCCTCTTCTTCTTCATTGTCTTCCATCATAACACCTTTTTCTCCGTGCTTGGTCCAAACATTATAGTGGGGCATGAAACCGGACATAAACAGTGGGCGTGAATGGTTCTTGACGAGAGTAATTGCGACCATTCTTACAGCCAGCACATGGACAAGGCATAAAACCATCCGCCGCTTGTTAGCCTCGGCCATAGCGTAAAAGTATGCACACCCTCAACGAACTGGGAGAGCATCGGTCATCGTACATCCATTGCCGGCTCATCTTCATTACACAACACCGAATAGACCAAATTAATACAAGTTCATACAACACTTAAATGCAACAAACAAATAACTCTCTAGCTAAAGCATTTAAATGCAACAACAAATGCGATCAAGATCGCAACTAAGGTAACAATTGATCCAACAGCATAATGATACCAAGCCTCACTATCGATGGCATATTTTCTAATCTTTCTAATCTTCAAGCACATTTTCTCCATCTTGATCTTGTGATCATCGATGACATCGGCAACATGCAACTCCAATTCCATCTTCTCCCCCTCAATTCTTTTCAATTTTTCTTTCAAGTACTCGTTTTCTCTTTCAACTAAATTTAACCTCTCGACAATAGGGTCGGTTGGAATTTTCGGTTCACATACCTCCTAGATAAAAATATCTATGTCAACTTGATGGGCATAATTTGTCATAAACACGAAATGCAACAAATAGTTTTAAAGAGAATATACCACATCCGAATCATAACAAGGGCGAGGGCCGACGGGACGGATATCAAAACCATAGCACTATGTATAACAAACAACGTACGGGTAAGATAATTATACGAGTAACTATATATCCAAATCACGCAAACATCAATTTTTTATATAAAATTTCATGAGCAAGAGGCTCACCACAAGGTGGTGCGCGCTGACAGGGACGGTCTGAGCGATCGGCGGTGGTTAGGACGGAGATTTAGAAGGCACTAAGTAAAACACACCTACATATACAAACTAAGTGTTATTTTTGACCTCAAATTGCATATAAATCAAATACTAGCACATATATATATTTCCTCCCAAATTACTAAACTCACAAATTAATCACTATATAAAGCATTGCAAGAGCTAATCTAGCAATGAGAGATGAAAGGACAAAGTTGCTAACCTTTGTGATCATTTGAATGGATGGGGGCCTTCAAATCTTGACAACTTTTGGGCAAAATGTGTGATGAGCTCGAGAGGAAGAGGGGAAGAACAGAGAGGAGAGGGGAATGGGGAAGAACAGAGCGAGCTCGGGTGGATGAAGGGTTTATGTAGGACGACCTTTAGTACCGGTTCGTGCCAAGAACCGGTACTAAAGGGCCTGGAGGGGCCCCAGTCTAACATCATCCTGCCACCACTATCATTAGTACTGGTTCGTGGCACGAACCGGTGCTAAAGGTTCGCCACGAACCGGTACTAATGAAAGCGGCCCGGCTAGCTGTTGGAACCGGCACTAATGTATACATTAGTGCCGGCTCAAATTCAAACCGGCACTAATGTGCTTCACGTTTGACCCTTTTTCTACTAGTGGCCTGAACTCGTGCAGGCATTCGTCCAAGCGGTCAACATGCTCACGGTAGATCTGGAGCGTGATCTCGAGCTCCAAGTTGGCTATTTCATCGGAGATCACCAGTTTGAGGATGCGACGGCCTTGTTCCTCTACTGCGGCCAGGTGGACACCTGGGCCAAGGAGGCGGACGAGCCTACCGACCAGCGCGTTGGCATCGAGCGGGCCGCTGACAAGGCGAACAGTGCGACCCATGCGAACGGCGCGGCGGGCGTCCGGTGCAAGTACGGTGCGGCCGGCCTCTGGTGCAAGTACGGTGCAGAGGGCCTCTGCCCACTCCTAGCGAGGAATGGGGGCACTGATAGGAAGTGTACCCAGCTGCGACACCTTGTCGACAGCAGGCAAGCGCCGATGGATCCACTGTCGTTGTGCGGCGCGCCGCGCCTCTCGCTCTGCAGCACTCCAACGGTCTTGTCGTGCAGCGAGCCGCAGCCTATCGGCGTGGATGTGCCTAGCATGCCCTGTGGCATGCCATCGATCATGTTGTGCAGCGAGTTGTAGCCTCTCAACGCTGACATGCCTATCTTGATCCGCGACGCTGAAGCGCCTTGCGCCAAGGGTCTGCTCAACCCTTGCGATGACGCGCATCACGGCGTCGTCCATCGCGTTGCTGGGGAGCGCCTCGGCCTCGATGGGCCGTGGTGCCTACTCGTTTTCCTCGTCGACGAGGTTGATGGCAGAGGCGGCGCTTTAGTGGGATGTGATGCTTGGAAAAGGTGGATGTGCTACAGGTTGCATTTGTTGCCTCCGTGCGTCGCGCGCTATTATGTCTCCAACGTATCTATAATTTTTGCTTGTTCCATGCTGTTATATTATCATTCTTGGATGTTTTACAATTATTTTATTGTCATTTTATATCATTTTTTGGTACTAACCTATTGACATAGTGCCAAGTGCCACTTGCTGTTTTTTGCATGTTTTTTACATGCAGGAAATCAATACCAAACGGAGTCCATACGCAGCAAAACTTTTTGTGGATTTTTTTGGTCCAGAAGACACCAGTGGGCCAAAGAAGTACCAAAGAGGGAGCCCGAGGTGAGCACAAGACACCTGGGCACGCCTGGACGCCCAGGCAAGCCCTGGTAGGTTACGCCCACCTCGGTTGTCTCTCGAACCACCTCTTTGCTCTATAAATACCCCAATATTCTAGAAACCATAGGGGAGTCGACGAAAATAAATTCCACCCGCCGCAAGTTCCAGAACCACCAGATCCAATCTAGACACCATCACGGAGGGGTGATCATGTCCATTGGTGCCTCTCCGATGATGCGTGAGTAGTTCTTTGTAGACCTATGGGTCCATAGTTAGTAGCTAGATGGCTTCCTCTCTCTCTCTTTCGATCCTCAATACAATGGTCTCTTGGAGATCAATATGATGTAACTCTTTTTGCGGTGTGTTTGTTGCGATCCGATGAACTTTGATTCTATGATCAGATCTATCTTTTTATCCATGAAAGTTATATGGGTCCTCTCTGATCTCTTATATGCATGATTACTTATAACCTCGTATTTCTTCTCCGATATTTGGGTTTTGTTTGGACAACTTGATCTATTTATCTAGCAATGGGAAGAGGTGCTTTGTGATGGGTTCAATCTTACGGTGCTTGATCCCGGTGTCAGAAGGGGAACCGACACGTATGTGTCGGCGTCCTGGGAACGGGGGTACACAGACTTGCCTGACTGCAGCCCACGACGTGGCTCAGTTAGCAGGCCCGGCAAGACCCAACTTCTGCAACAACAATTCAAGACCCTCACGAGGGGCCCAGCCTCGCGAGGAGGATGACACCAAGACCTCCCTGGGGGCGGCCTCACTAGGCTGGCTCCCGAGGAGTGGAGATATCAATGCAAGGTGCACCTCGCGAGGTTCATATAATGTGAGCCTTGACGAACAAGGCCAGGCGGGCGCTAGCGGGCGCAGTGTACCAGCTTCCTCTTTGGCGCCAAGGAGGCAGCGCAGGCGCGGAGTCCCGAGGAATCAAGCAAAAGTTCCCATATCGGTGCAACAAGACCAAGACCGCCAGGACGGTAGGACGAAGCTCATCACGAAGCCCACCGTGGCGTCACCACCAGAGTCTTTTGCAGCCGAAGACTACTTTTGTCAGGATAACTTGTACTAGTTGTCTCCCTTCAAATTTGGCCATTGTGGGATCCCTTCCCGCCTACATTTCGGAAGAGGACCAAGGCCACTATAAATAGGACTTAGCTACCACCATACGGGGGGATCAGATCGATCGGACGACGGATCAATTCCACCCGAACAACCCCACCAGCTCAGCGAGCTCAAGAACACCTCACCTGCTGAGGCCGTTCATCCACTGTACTAGTTCATCCTGTGCCCCTCAAGGCAATCCACCACAAAAGCTGGAGTAGGGTATTACACCGCAAGGTGGCACAAACCAAGATAAACTGATGTGTCCCTTGTCTATTGGGTTCATCAAGCTAGGCTTTGAGATCGTCGGGCAGGCAGATAGGGAAGAGAGAGTTCCTCGTACGCACCCTAGAGTTCGAACCTCTCAAGGGTCTGCAGAACCCCGGATTGAACATTTGGCACACCAGGTAGGGGTGCGTCGAGGCCTCTCTTCCGTTGATCGACTCATCGAGGCTCCACTATCTCCATGGCTGATGCTCGTTGAGCCCGTGCTAAGCCAGATGGCGCCCGTCGGTGGGCCTCCCCGTCGTTCTCCATCACCCGCCGCCAACGCCGCCACCGGACCGGCGGGGCACGAGCAGCAAGCTTCATCACTGCACCCATCCGTGCAGCGGGACGGACGCACCGCCACGCCGTCGCTGACTCCAGCCGGCTCGTCGTCCCACGCTCGTCACGGCCTGGCAAACATGCAGGTTGTGTTGCTCATGGCGTGTGATCTCCTGCGCTATCGCCTAGTCGACGACCTCAACAAAGACTCGCTGGACCGCATCGCCGAGCTAGTCAGCGCGGCTGGGGGCTCGCCTGCACTGTCCCTCTCGTTGCCTCGCTCGCCGCCCGCTGTGGCTGACGTAGCCCATGGAGCACCTCCACCACCTCCCCGTCAAGACCTCGTCCTTGGACCAAGGCGCGCGGCCTCGCAACGCGACCCGCTGCGCAGGGCACACACATGCAAAGAAGAAAGCTGCCAACAGTTCTGGTGGCCGCAAGAACGTGCTCCAGCACTCCCTCCGCCACCACGTCAAGACCGCGTGCCACCTGCAGCGGTGGCGCGCGTGTACCAAGATCAGGCTCCGCCTCCACGGTGGGCTCCAGTGACCACCGCGCACTGCCACACCTTCACCATTGAGCTACGCGGCGTCGTCTGGCTGGGCAAGTTCAAGCCCAACCTGCCTCCACGCTACGGTGGCACCCCAACCCAGCGGAGTTCCTACAGCTCTACGAGCTGAGCATCGAGGTGGCCAGCGGCGACGAGAAGGTCATGGCAAGCTGGTTTCCCATTACCCTCAAGGATGGCGTGCGCTCATGGCTCCTAAGTCTGCCCGAGGGATCAATCTCCTCCTAGGGTGAAATGCGCGAGCGTTTCGTCGCCAACTTCCAGGGCACTCGCGACCGCCCGCCTACCGCTGGTGACCTGCGGTGCATCAAGCAACAACCCAGGGAAACCCTGCAGAAGTACATCCAATGCTTCAATAGCATTCGCCCCAAGATCCCCAAGGTTTCGGACGAGGCCATCATCTCGGCGTTCTCCGATGGCGTCCGCAATGTCAAGATGAAGTAGGAGCTCACCATCCATGAGGACCTGTGCACGGCTCTGGAGATGTACAACATGGCAACCAAGTGCGCGAGAGCTGAGGAAGGGCGCCTCTCCCTCCTCGAACTCCCTGCGGCCGACCTAGAAGACAAGAAGGCCAAGGCCAAGGACGTGAAGGGCATTGGGGCTACCATGCTCGTGGCTAAACCAGACATGAAGCACGGCTGCGACCACCCATAATCGTCCAAGGGCAGCCGTCCTTTCTGCGTCTTCCACAACGTACACAGCCACAACACCAATGACTGTCAGGAGCTCAGGGCCATTCGTGATGGGCGCCTTGGTCGACACCCCGAGTGCAATGACCGAGGCTACAGCCGTGGAGGAGGCCGAAGTGGAGGACGCTGGGACGACCACGGCCCCCGCCAAGAGTGGTGTGACCAGCCCCATGAGGACCGCTGGCAAGGCCAGCCTCGCGAGGGCGCCTGGAGAGATCAGCCTCGTGAGGACCGTCCTCAGGGCAATGCCGGCCTCCCTCCGCTGCCACCACCACCACCAGGACGAGGGGGCTGGGGGCTTCCAGGAGCCTCGTGCCATTGCCTGCATCTTGGGTGGCGCTCAGGCCCCAGCCTCCCAGCACATCTTCAAGTAGTTCGCTCGTGAGGTGAACGCAACCCTCCCCAGGCTCGGGACCATGCGTCCACTCAGGTGGTCCAAGTGCACCATCACCTTCAGCTCGTCCGACCAGCTCAAGTGTGGGCAACTGTCGGTGCCCTCCTGATGCTTTGCTTGCCCGTCATCAGCAACGTCCTTGTCACCAAGACCCTCATCGATGGCGGTGCGGGGCTCAATGTTCTTTCAATCGAGACGTTCGACCGCCTCCAAGTGCCATATGATCAGCTGCAGCCCACCAAGCCCTTCTGAAGAGTGGCCGACGGCTCCACCACCCTGATAGGGTAGATCCGCCTACCTGTCACCTTCGGCCAGCACGACAACTACCACATGAGCTCATCGACTTCGACGTCGCTCACATCCTCCTTCCGTACAACTCCATCCTTGGATATCCGACCCTGGCCAAGTTCATGGCGGTGACCCACCATGGGTACAACGTCCTCAAGATGCCCGGGAACCGCGACATCATCAGGATCGCTTGTGGGGAGAAGGACGCGGTGTGCTCCCTCGAGCGCGCCTACCAGGCTGCAGCGATTGAAGACCCAGACAACGAGGGCGCCATGTACCCTCCTGAGGTTGTCCCCAAGAAGAAGAAGAAGCAGTTGCTCCGCCAAGAGCCTCAGGAGAGCGGTGTCACCAACCGCACCACCTCAGGACCTGTGCTACCTCTTGAGCATGCGTTGGTTTTCCCTTGAAGAGGAAAGGGTGACGCAACAAAGTAGCGTAAGTATTTCCCTAAGTTTTTGAGAACCAAGGTATCAATCTAGTAGGAGTCCACACGCAAGTCCCTCGTACCTACACAAACAAATAAGAACCTTGCAACCAACGCAATAAAGGAGTTCTCAATCCCTTCATGGCCACTTGCAAAAGTGAGATCTGATAGAGATGATAAGATAATATTTTTGGTATTATTATGATAAAGATTAAAAGTAAAGATTGCAAAATAAACGGCGATAGAAATAGCTAGTTGATGGGAGATTAATATGATGGAGAATAGACCTGGGGGCCATAGGTTTCTATAGTGGCTTCTCTCAAGACAGCATAAGTATTACGGTGGGCGAACAAATTATCGTCGAGCAATTGATAGAGAAGTGCATAATTATGAGAATATCTAGGCATGATCATGTATATAGGCATCACGTCCGTGACAAGTAGACCGACTCCTGCCTGCATCTACTACTATTACTCCACACATCGACCGCTATCCAGCGTGCATCTAGAGTATTAAGTTCATAAGAACAGAGTTACGCATTAGGCAAGATGATATGATGTAGAGGGATAAACTCAAGAAATATGATATAAACCCCACCTTTTTATCCTTGACGGCAACAATACAATACGTGTCATTTCTCCTTCTATCACTGGGATCGAGCAACGCAAGATTGAACCCAAAGATAAGCACTTCTCCCATTGCAAGAAAGATCAATCTAGTGGGCCAAACCAAACTGATAATTCGAAGAGACTTGCAAAGATAACACATCATACATAAAAGAATTCAGAGGAGATTCAAATATTGTTCATAGATAATCTTGATCATAAACCCACATTTCATCGGATCTCGACAAGCACACCGCAAAAAGATTTACATCGAACAAATCTCCAAGAAGATCGAGGAGAACTTTGTATTGAGATCCAAAGAGAGAGAAGAAGCCATCTAGCTAATAACTATGGACCCGAAGGTCTGAGGTAAACTAACCACACATCATCGGAGAGGCTATGGTGTTGATGTAGAAGCCCTTCGTGATCGATTCCCCCTCCGACAGAGCGCCGGAAAAGGCCCCAAGATGGGATCTCACGGGTACAGAAGGGTGCGGCGGTGGAAATAGGGTTTCGTGGTGCTCCTGGATGTTTTCGGGGCACATGGGTATATATAGGAGGAAGAAGTAGGTCGGTGGAGCTACGAGGGGCCCACGAGGGTGGGGGCGCGCCCAGGGGGGCTGGTGCGCCTCCCTGCCTCGTGGCCTCCTCGTTGATTTCTTGACGTTCACTCCAAGTCCTCTAATCATGTTTGTTCCAAAAATAATTCTCCCGAAGTTTCATTCTGTTTGGACTCCATTTGATATTCCTTTTCTATGAAACACTGAAATACGCTAAAAAACAGCAATTTGCACTGGGCCTTTGGTTAGTAAGTTAGTCCCAAAAATAATATAAAGTGCTTAGTAAACCCCATTTAACATCCAAAACAGATAATATAATAGCATGGAACAATCAAAAGTTATAGATACGTTGGAGACGTATCAAGCATCCCCAAGCTCAATTCCTGCTCGTCCTCGAGTAGGTGAATGACAAAAACAGAATTTTTTATGTGGAATGCTACCTAGCATATTTCTCAATGTAATTTTCTTTCTTGTGGCATGAATGTTCAGGTCCGAAAGATTCAAGATAAAAGTTTAATATTGACATGAAAATAATAATACTTCAAGCATACTAACAAAGCAATCATGTCTTCTCAAAATAACATGGCCAAAGAAAGTTATCCCTACAAAATCATATAGTCTGGCTATGCTTTATCTTCATCACACAAAGTATTTAATCATGCACAACCCCGATGACAAGCCAAGCAATTGTTTCATACTTTTGATGTTCTCAAACTTTTTCAATCTTCACGCAATACATGAGCGTGAGCCAAGGATATAGCACTATATGTGGAATAGAACGGTGGTTGTCGAGAAGACAAAAAGGAGAAGATAGTCTCACATCAACTAGGCGTATCAATGGGCTATGGAGATGCCCATCAATAGATATCAATGTGAGTGAGTAGGGATTGCCATGCAACGGATGCACTAGAGCTATAAGTGTATGAAAGCTCAACAAAAGAAACTTAGTGGGTGTGCATCCAACTCGCTTGCTCACAAAGACCTAGGGCATTTTGAGGAAGCCCATCATTGGAATATACAAGCCAAGTTTATAATGTAAAATTCCCACTAGTATATGAAAGTGACAACATAGGAGACTCTCTATCATGAAGATCATGGTGCTACTTTGAAGCACAAGTGTGGGAAAAGGATAGTAACATTGTCCCTTCTCTATTTTTCTCTCATTTTTTTATTTGGGCCTCCTTCTTTTCTCTTTTTATGGCCTCTTTTCTTTCTCTTTTTTTTTCTTTTTTTTCGTCCGGAGTCTCATCCCGACTTGTGGGGGAATCATAGTCTCCATCATCCTTTCCTCACTTGGGACAATTCTCTAATAATGATAATCATCACACTTTTATTTACTAAATCCCTCTGTAAACTAATATAAGAGCATTTAGATCACTATTTTAGTATTCTAAACGATCTTATATTAGTTTACGGAGGGAGTACAACTCAAAGATTACAACTCAATACTTAGAACAAAATATGACTTTATGTGAATGCCTCCGGAGGTATACCAGGATATGCAATGAATCAAGAGTGACATGTATGAAAGAATTATAAAGGTGGCTTTGCCACAAATACGATGTCAACTACATGATCATGCAAAGCAATATGACAATGATGGAACGTGTCATAACAAATGGAACGATGGTAAGTTGCATAGCAATGTATCTCGGTATGGCTATGGAAATGCCATAATAGGTAGGTATGGTGGCTGTTTTGAGGAAGGTATGTGGTGGGTGTATGATACTGGCAAAAGGTGCGCGGTATTAGAGAGGC
This sequence comes from Aegilops longissima, assembly GCA_021605205.1. Classification (NCBI taxonomy): domain Eukaryota; kingdom Viridiplantae; phylum Streptophyta; class Magnoliopsida; order Poales; family Poaceae; genus Aegilops; species Aegilops longissima. Next base: position 666,652,428 of record CM038682.1, on the reverse strand, counting down.
TAGCAATGGTGGAAGGTTGAGAGTGCGTATATTCCATGGACTCAACATTAGTCATAAAGAACTCACATACTTATTGCAAAAGTATGTTAGTTATCAAAATGAAGTACTACGCGCATGCTCCTAGGGGGATAGATTGGTAGGAAAAGACCATCGCTCGTCCCCGACTGCCACTCATGAGGAAGACAATCAATAAATAAATCATGCTCCGAATTCATCACATAACGGTTCACCATACATGCATGCTACGGGAATCACAAACTTTAGAACAAGTATTTCTCCAATTCACAACTACTCAACTAGCATGACTCTAATATCACCATCTTCATATCTCAAAACAATCGTCAAGTATCAAACTTCTCTTAGTATTCAATGCACTCATATGAAAGTTTTTATTATATCCATCTTGGATGCCTATCATATTAGGACCAAATTTATAGCCAAGGCAAGCTACCATGCTGTTCTAAAAGACTCTCAAAATAATATAAGTGAAGCATGAGAGATCAATAAATTCTATAAAATAAAAACACCACCGTTCTCTAAAAGATATAAGTGAAGCGCTAGAGCAAAATTGTTTAGCTCAAAACATATAAGCACATAGAGTATTCTAATAAATTCCGATTAATGTGTGTCTCTCCCAAGAAGGTGTGTATATAAAGGATGATTGTGGTGAACTAAAAAGCAAAGACTCAAATCATACAAGACGCTCCAAGCAAAACACATATCATGTGGTGAATAAAAATAGGGACAATTGCATTTTTACCCCTAGTTGGTTCCTACCCACGGGTTTTGCCCTTACTTTTCGAGCTTGCTCAGTTTTGCCCTTACTTTTTCTGTCATGGTCCCTAGAATGCCCTTTGACCGTTTGACAAAAACTTTGAAAATTCTTAACTAATTCATATGAACTCAGAAAAAAGCAAATAAGATATCAAAATGTTCAGATAAGCATTACCTTTATGTGCATATCATTTGCATTCAGGACAAAAGCACCCTTTAAACTACCTGAGGTAATTAATGTTATTAACATTATTAAAAATAAAAAGTATAAACAATATTTTTTCATGAATAAAATTACATGCAAATGTAGGTGATGTTTTACGAACATCTAGATATCTTATTTGCATTTTTCTGAGTTCGTATCATCTTGTTATGAATGTTCTAACGACTTTGACCATTATTTGGAAACTTCATAACAAGTTGATACGAACTCAGAAAAATGCAAATAAGTTATCAGGATGTTTAGAAAACATCTCCTACATTTGCATGTAATTTTTATTCATGAAAAAAATATTGTTTATACCTTTTTATTTTTAATAATGCTAATAACATTAATTACCTCAGGTAGTTTAAATGATGCTTTTGTCCTGAATGCAAATGATATGCACATAAAGTTAATGTTTGTCTGAACATTTTGATATCTTATTTGCATTTTTCTGAGTTCATATGAATTAGTTATGAATTTTCAAAGTTTTGGTCAAACGGTCAAAGGGCATTCGAGGGATCTCGACGGAAAAAGTAAGGGCAAAAATGAGCAAGCCCGAAAAGTAAGGGCAAAACCCGTGGGTAGGAACCAACAAGGGGTAAAAATGCAATTATCCCATAAAAATATATCTCCAAGTAAAGTTACAGATGGACGAAGACAAAAGAGGGGATGCCTTCCGGGGCATCCCCAAGCTTAGGCTTTTGGTTGTCCTTGGATTTTACCTTGGGGTGCCTTGGGAATCCCCAAGCTTAGGCTCTTGCCACTCCTTGTTCCGTAATCCATCAAATCTTTACCCAAAACTTGAAAACTTCACAACACAAAACTTAACATAAAATCTTATGAGCTCCGTTAGTATATGAAAACAAAACACCACTTCAAGGTACTGTAATTAACTCATTATTTATTTATATTGGTTTCAAACCTACTGTATTCCAACTTTTCTATGGTTCATAACCTCCGATACTAGCCATAGATTCATCAAAATAAGCAAACAACACAGGAAAAACAGAATCTGTCAAAAACAGAACAGTCTGTAGTAATCTGTATCAAACGCATACTTGAGGAACTCAAAATATTCTAAAATAAATTGCTGTACGTGAGTAATTTATCTATTAATCATCTGCAAAAAGAATCAACTAAATAGAACTCTCCAGCAAAAAGTTGTAGCTAATCTCGTGAGTGCTAAAGTTTCTGTTTTTTACAGCAAGATCAAAAAGACTTCACTCAAGTCTTCCCAAAGGTTCTACTTGGCACAAACACTAATTAAAACATAAAACCACATCTAAACAGAAGCTAGATGAATTAATTATTACTAAACAGAACCAAAAAGAAAGAAACAGAAATAAAATTGGGTTTCCTCCCAACAAGCGCTATCGTTTAACGCCCCTAGCTAGGCATAAAGGCAAGGATAGATCTAGGTATTGTCATCTTTGGCATGCAATCCATAAGTGGATCTCATAATAGATTCATAAGGTAATTTTATTTTCTTTCTAGGAAAGTGTTCCATGCCTTTCCTTAACGGAAATTGGAATCTAATATCTCCTTCTTTCATATAAATAATTGCACCAATCTTTCTAAGGAAAGGTCTACCAAGAATAAGAGGACATGAAGGATTGCAGTCTATATCAAGGACAATGAAATCTACGGGCACATAATTAATATTTGCAACAATAAGAACATCATTAATTCCTCCCATAGGTTTCTTAATGGTGGAATCCGCAAGGTGCAAGTTTAAAGAACAATCATCAAATTCACGGAAACCTAACATATCACACAAAGTTTTTGAATCGTGGAAACACTAGCACCCCAAATCACACAAAGCATAGAATTCATGATCTTTAATTTTAATTTTAGTAGTAGTTTCCCACTCATCATAAAGTTTTCTAGGGATAGAAACTTCCAATTCAAGCTTTTATTCATAAGATTGCATTAAAGCATCAATGATATGTTTGGTAAAAGCTTTATTTTGACTATAAGCATGCAGAGAATTTAGCACGGATTGCAACTAGGAAATAAAATCTATTAAATAACAATTATCATACTTAAATTCCTTGAAATCCAAAATAGTGGGTTCATTGCTATGTAAAGTTTTGACCTCTTCAATCCCACTTTTACCAATTTTTGCATCAAGATCTAAAAACTACGAATCATTGGGACTCCTTTTAACTAAAGTTGACTCATCTCCAGTCCCATCGTTATCAAGATTCATATCGCAAAACAAAGATTTAATAGGGGACACATCAATCACTTTTAGATCCTCATCCTTATTATCATGAAAACTAGAAGAACACACTTTTACAAAGCAATCTTTCTTAGCATGCATCCTAGCGGTTCTTTCTTTGCACTCATCAATGGAAATTCTCATAGCCTTGAGAGACTCATTGATATCATGCTTAGGCGGAATAGATCTATGTTTCAAACAATCAACATCAAGAGAAATTATATCCACGTTCCTAGCCAACTCGTCAATCTTAGGCAATTTTTCTTCAAGCAAAGCATTGAAATTCTTTTGAGAAATCATAAATTCTTTAACACTAGTCTCAAAATCAGAGGGCATCTTATTAAAATTTCCATAAGAGTTGTTGTAGGAATTACCATAATTATTATAGGAATTACTGGGATACGGCCTTGGATAAAGTTTCCTCTATAAGCGTTGTTAGCAAAATTGTTCCTACCAACAAAATTCACATCCATAGATTCATTATTATTCTCAATCAAAGTAGACAAAGGCATATCATTGGGATCAGAAGAAACACTCTTATTAGCAAACAATTTCATAAGGTCATCCATCTTTCCACTCAAAACATTAATCTCTTCAATTGCATGCACCTTTTTACTAGTAGATCTTTTAGTGTGCCTTTGAGAATAATTAACCATAATATTATCTAGGAGTTTAGTAGCTTCTCCTAAAGTGATTTCCATAAAAAGTGCCTCCCGCGGCCAAATCTAAAAGATTTCTAGAACCAAAATTCTATCCGGCATAATTTTTTTTGTATAATCATCCATAAGTTCAAACCATGTGTAGGTCAATTACGTATCATTAATTTCATCCTCTCCCAAGCTTGTGCAACATGTTCATGATCAATTTGCTTAAAATTCATAATATCATTTCTAAGAGAGATGATCTTAGAGGGAGGAAAATACTTAGAGATAAAAGCATCTTTGCACTTATTCCATGAATCAATACTATTTTTAGGCAAAGACAAAAACCAAGTTTTAGCACGATCTCTAAGCTAAAAAGGAAATAGCTTCAATTTAACAATATCATTATCCACATCTTTCTTCTTTTGCATATCACACAAATCAACAAAGTTGTTTAGATGGGTAGCGGCATCTTCACTAGGAAGGCTGGTGAATTGATCTTTCATGACAAGATTCAGCAAAGCAACATTAATTTCACAAGATTCAGCATTGGTAAGAGGAGCAATCGGAGTGCTAAGAAAATCATTGTTGTTGGTATTGGCAAAGTCACACAATTTAGTATTATCTTGAGCCATCGTGACAAGCAAGTAATACAACACATAAGCAAACAAGAAGCAAGAAAAAAGGAGGCGAACGGAAAGAGAGGGCAAATAAAACGGCATGGGTGAAGTGGGGGATAGGAAAACGGGAGGCAAATGGCAAATAATGTAATGTGAGGGATAAGAGTTTGTGATGGGTACTTGGTATGTCTTGACTTGTGCGTAGACTCCCCGGCAACTTTCGCCAGAAATACTTCTTGCTACCTGTTGAGCATTGTTGGTTTTCCCATGAAGAGGAAAGAGTGATGCAGCAAAATATCATAAGTATTTCCCTCAGTTCTTGAGAACCAAGGTATTACTCCAGTAGGAGGCCACACGCAAGTCCCTCGTACCTATACAAACAAATAAGAACCTTGCAACCAACGCAATAAAAGGGTTGTCAATCCCTTCACGGCCACTTGCAAAAGTGAGATCTGATAGAGGTGATAAGATAATATTTTTGGTATTTTTATGATAAAGATTAAAAGTAAAGATTGCAAAATAAACGGCGATAGAAATAGCTAGTTGATGCGAGATTAATATGATGGCGAATAGACCCGGGGGCCATAGGTTTCAGTAGTGGCTTCTCTCAAGATAGCATAAGTATTACGGTGGGTGAAAAAATTAATGTCGAGCAATTGATAGAAAAGTGCATAATTATGAGAATATCTAGGTATGATCATCTATATAGGCATCACGTCCGTGACAAGTAGACCTGGTTCCTGCCTTCATCTACAACTATTACTCCACACATCGACCGCTATCCAGCATGCATCTAGAGCATTAAGTTCGTAAGAACAGAGTAATGCATTAGGCAAGATGACATGATGTAGAGGGATAAACTCAAGCAATATGATATAAACCCCATCTTTTTATCCTCGGTGGCAACAATACAATACGTGTTGTTTCCCCTTCTGTCACTGGGATCGAGCAACGCAAGATTGAACCCAAAGCTAAGCACTTCTCCCATTGCAAGAAAGATGAATCTAGTAGGCCAAACCAAACTGATAATTCAAAGAGACTTGCAAAGGTAACACATCATACATAAAAGAATTCAGAGGAGATTCAAATATTGTTCATAGATAATCTTGATCATAAACCCACAATTCATCGGATCTCGACAAACACACCGCAAGAAGAGTTACATGGAACAGATTTCCAAGAAGATCGAGGAGAACTTTGTATTGAGATCCAAAGAGAGAGAATAAGCCATCTAGCTAATACCTATGGACCAGAAGGTCTGAGGTAAACTACTCACACGTCATCAGAGAGGCTATGGTGTTGATGTAGAAGCCCTCCATGATCGATTCCCCCTCCGGCAGAGCGCCGGAAAAGGCCCGAAGATGGGATCTCATGGGTACAGAAGGTTGCAGTGGTAGAAATAGGGTTTTGTGGTGCTCCTAGATGTTTTCGGGGTACATGGGTATATATAGGAGGAAGAACTAGGTCGGTGGAGCTACGAGGGGCCCACGAGGGTGGGGGCGCGCCTCCTTGCCTCGTGGCCTCCTCGTTGATTTCTTGACATCCACTCCAAGTCCTATGGATCATGTTTGTTCCAAAATTAACTCTCCCGAAGGTTTCATTCCATTTGGACTCCGTTTGATATTCCTTTTCTGCCAAACACTAAAATAGGCAAAAAATAGCAATTTGCAGTGGGCCTTGGGTAAGTAGGTTAGTCCCAAAAATAATATAAAAGTGCTTAGTAAAGCCCATTAAACATCCAAAACATATAATATAATAGCATGGAACAATAAAAAATTATAGATATGTTGGAGACGTATCAACGTGCGCCCACGGATGGGGCGCCTCCCTCCCTCTTATAGGAAGGCGCGCCCGGCGCGCTCCTCAGGCTGGACTCGGGGGCTCTCTGCTAGAGGGCCTCTAACTTAGCCAACATCATGAGAGAGGCGCTCGGGCACCACATGGAGGCATGCTTCATCGCACGCTTCCCTCACGAGGGCACAAGGTACGGGGTGCCAAGTGCTCAGGAGTTCATCACCAAGACAACCCAGGAGCTTCAAGAGGCAAGAGCCATGCGCCGCGATCGCCGCCCACCACCTGGCGCAGCTCCTTGTCCTGGTGAGGACAATGAGCTGCGCGTCTGCGTCAACATTCCAGGGCTCAACAGAGCCGCATCCCAGGAGCGCTTCTGGCCTTCATGCGTTGGTCGGTGCGATGGTCCACCTCACAGCTACGTCCGTGTGCCTTTTGGTCTACTGAGCGCGGCTGTTACCTTCCAGTGCCTCCAGCAGCAGCATGGCGGCTCAGGAGGCCAGGCACCACGCGGTCCTGGCGGAGATGGCGACAGTTCTTCATGAGCCTCCTGAGCCTCCGAAGCCTCCAGAGGTTCAGGACCCAGGTGGCTCGTGAGGAGAAACCTCTTCAGCAAGCATCTTTAGGTACTTCAACATCCCTTCAGCAACGGTGCCAGGTGACATTTTCCTGTTTACCCTGTTGGGGGCGCCCCTCGGGCTGCATTATCCCCAGACCGCATGGCCAGTCCCTGTGGCATGTATCTTTCTTGCATCTTACAATCGCTCTGCTATGGGTGCCTCTAGGGCTGCATCATCCCTAGGCCGCATGGGTCCATCCCTGCAGCATGTATCGTTCTTGCAGCTATCCGAACTAGTATTACCTCTTTCCATAAGATGATTATGTTGTCGCCTGCTCACATGTTGCCCTTCACGGCCTCCCACGTTGCTGATCGACCTCCGCTCATCCCGCAACAGGGACTACACATGCTGGCACGACGCTTGTGCTCGGGTCCGTCCCTGCAATGCTGACAAACCTGAGAGATCGAGCTTTGGCTCGCGGCCCGCCCCGCGTATGTCACCTCACCAGATCCTCAGTGCCTTCATCTTCTTGAGGAAAGAGCATCGGCAGGGCAGCAAACGCGATTTGAGTTATATTCTCCCCTCGAACAAACCTGCAGGAATCTCCAGAGCTTAGCTACGGGTGGCCCCGCCGGGTGCCCCCTTTTTCTCATGCGATTCGCTTTCACGTTAAAGGGGGGCTGCTGAGCATTCCGCCTCAGGATCTCCTACTGACTCTCCAGCCCTCACCCCTTGGCCTTGACCACGGCACTGCGACCTGGCATACCAACGGCGGCTGAGCCTCGCTCGAGGGTCGGGTCCATGCAGAGCATTCAGATGAGCGAGAAAAGGGGAGGCCGGCAGGAGGCCTACCTAGTAGTACCGCTGTTGAAACGCGAATCGGACGCCGCACAAGGAATCGCCTTAGGCTCGTTAAGATAAGTCACATATTCGTGTTAGCGCGACGCCACTGTTTGGAATTTTTCGACTCTCACAGCCTTTCTCTGCCAATCCCGCCATCCTTTTCAGCCTTCAGCAAGCTGCTTGCACGACAAAGGGGGCCACTTGAGCATCGCGCCTCAGGAGCTTATACCGGACCTTGGGACACTCACCTCCTGGCCTTGACCACGGCATCGCGACCTGGCATACCAGCGACGGCTGAAGCTTGCCTGGGGACTGGGACCTGCCGGCGTAGAGCACCAAGCTACCGCGAGAACGAAAAGGGGAACGATGCCGAAGCAAGACGCGCAACCACAACTTTATAGTAGGAACAGTAAACATTGGAACAAAAGCATTACATGTTTTTTACATACCCCCACGGGTTTCGCTTCGATTCCTCGCAGGGAACAAAAGGAGAACAGCTTCAAGAAGCCTCGACTACGGGCACCGCTACCAACGCCATCTTCAACAGTGGGCCATGAGAGGCCGGCGCCAACCCCATCCAGATCATTGTCTGTGCCGGACGAAGGTCGCTGCCGCGCTCCGAGCATGGCGAGAGCTCGGGGGCGTGTAGTTGTCGTCGCTCGACTCCAGAGACTTGCTAGGCTCGAGAGAGTCGTTGGACTCCCAGGAGTCATCGCTGCTGCTGGAGGAGCTGTCGGCAGGACCATCGGTAGGCCCTGCACCCGTCGCCTTGCCATGCTGACGGTATCCTTTGGGGAAGCACTCTAGGAGGCGGCATTCTTCATCTAAGACCTTGAAGAACAGCGTGGAGGAGCCGTCATACTCGAAGTGGATGGCTTGGACCCCTCTGCGCGGTAGGCGCAGGCAACCTCGCCCCATCCTCGAGTAATGAAGATCTTGCCAGGGGAGACGACCTCGACCTTCGCCCCCTTGGACAGACTGCACCACCCGGCGTGCTGCAGCCACAGCCCGAGTGCCCCCCTCGGCGGCATCTCCTCGGCAGAGAACCGCGGGTACCGGATCCACGAGCGCGGAGGCAACGCCGCCCACACCAACTCACGCGAGGAGCCTTCAGCGTGGGTGCACGGGCCAGCAGCCGTGCGTCCTCAGCCTGGCCACCATTGCCATAGCCGGCGTGGCGCGGAACGCTGCCACCTCCTCCGGAGCCTTGCGCCTGAGCATACACAGGAAGCAGGTAGCCCGGAGCAGGCAGCTCATACCAAGGCCGCGTCACCGTCGGCCTATCGCCGGCGTCGCTGGGGCGGCTCAGCCACTTATTCGGCGGGAGCAACCCCTGCTCCTCGCGGGGTGTTTTCCCTTTCTCCGTTGCGGAAAACCTTCTAATCGGCGCCATGGGAGCTATGGCAAGATGGCAAGGCAAAGAGGAAGAAAGAAAAGTGGGCGACGAGAAGAAGGAGATGAGCAAAGGGGGCTCCGGCCGTCTCCTCATTTATAACCAAGAGGAGGCCAACCGTCGGCCTCCACGATCGCACGTAATGATGGTTTTTTCCTACATGCAGTAGAGTCTCATCAAGTCGAACGGTTGCTGAGGCAACATGGGGAAGCAGAGGCGCCCATGTCCCATCAACCGCCACACGTCGACCGAGGCCGCAGGCGGTTAGGGCCCGTGGTGCTCCGCCCTTGCCCTTTGGCTTCGCCTCGAAGCCAAGTCCGAGCGCGCCTTGGGCCCGAGGCTACTGTCGGCGTCCTGGGAAGGGGGCACCCAGACTTGCCTGCCTGCGGCCCACGGCGTGGCTCAGTCAGTAGGCCCGGCATGGCCCAACTTCTGCAACAACAATTCAAGACCCTCGCGAGGGTCCAAGCCTCGCGAGGCGGATGACACCAAGACCTCCCTGGGGGCCGCCTCACTAGGCTAGCTCCCGAGGAGCGGAGATATCAATGCAAGGTGCACCTCACGAGGTTCATATGACGTGAGCCATGACGACCAAGGCCAGGCGGGCGCCAGCGAGCGCAGTGTACCAGCTTCCTCTTTGGTGCCAAGGAGGCAAGCGCAGGCGCGGAGTCCCAAGGAATCAAGCAAAGGTTTCCATATCGGTACAACAACACCAGGAACGCCAGGGCGGCAGGACGGAAGTCATCACGGAGCCCACCGCGGCGTCATCACTAGAGTCTTTTGCAGGCAAAGACTACTTTTATCAAGATAACTTGTACTAGTTGTGTCCCTTCAAATTTGGCCGTTGTGCGATCCCTTCCCACCTACATTTGGGAAGAGGACCAAGGCCACTATAAATAGGACTTAGCCACAGGGGCGGAGCCAGCGTATACTCGTTGGGTTCAACTGAAATCAATGACTTTTGACTGCCACGTATAGACGTACAGGTATTTAGTGGTTTGAACCCATTAAAATATCAAAGTTGACCCCATCGAAAAGCCCAAAAGTCCACAAGCTAATTGTCTCCGTGCCCATTAATCTTCTTAACGTGATTAGACCATTCCAACATACTAAAGCTGAACCCATCGCAAGATTTACTCGGTTCCATCGATAATGGACGGCATTCGATGTACGCACATAGTGCACCAAGCCGCACGCCTCCAGAATTGACGCAATCGGTTACTCCCTATCGACAGACTCTCGTCTCTTCCGTTCTGCCCTTCCGTTCACCCATGTGCCCATCGTCGTTGCTCGGCAAGCCGGTTAGGGCAATCAACTACAGTACAAATTCAAGGTACGTGGTCACATCACTACATCTTCTTACGCAATTCGTCTTGCGCATGTCCAATCTAACCTATAGTAGTACTCCCTCCCTTCCAAAATGTAAGTCTTTTTAGAGATTTCAATAAGTGACTACATACAGAGTAAAATAAGTGAATCTACACTCTAAAGTATGTCTACATACATCCGTATGTTGTAGTCCATTTGAAATGTCTAAAAAGACTTACATTTAGGAATAGATGTATTAAGTGTCGCTCAAACAGATGTATCTAACCGTATGCTAGATACATCTATTTTATTGCTTTTTTCATAAACTTTAGTCCACTCTATGGACTATTATTTCTCAAAAATAAATCAATTGCCACATTTAGATAATGATTCAAAGCCACCCGTTAGATACCGGTAAAGCGCAAGAAATCTCCCATAGCCTTCTATTCACAGAGAAAATAATTTAGATGATCTCACTAAGAAGCAAAATAAAATTAGGTGAAGATATTTAACCAAGGGACCTTTCGTGTCACACCTGATTTTAGTTATCCATTGAGGATCATTGGGGATGCTCCACGAAAATTTAATGTGAAATTCTCTGTACTTTGGTCTATCAATTTCTAAAGCTAGTGTGATGTGATATTTCCAGTTGCCATGATATCAGTGGAAAGATTATTTTCAGCTTTAAATGTTGTAAAAAAGATTTGTGTTATAAAATGGGATATCTGTTTATAATTGATTGTCTAATTTTCTATGTGCAGAAAGATATGTTTTCTACCATTAGTAATGATTATTTTTTAATATTCTTTAGATGACATATGTGGTAAGCAATCCAAACTAATCCAAAAAATATTCTTTAGATGATGAAAAATTGAAAGGGGAAACTATAAATGTGATGATTTTACATGCTTTTTTGCTTGATGTTGATTATTTCTCATTTGCTATTTTTCCAGATGTTTTCAGGAGGACGAGAGAGATGGTACTTGGAGCTATGAAGTTATTTTGGCACTACTACATTTTATGATATGTAAAGTGGTTTTATAATTATCCAGCTGGTACATTCCCTATAGTTGATATTATATTTATTTCTGTTATGTTGTCTTTGAGTGATATACTACTGTCTTTCGATGGTCTAAAACTGGACATTATAGTTAATTAATTCATTGTAAATCCTAACCTAAGTCAATGAGTGAACCCAATGGTTAAATTTTCTGGCTCTGCCCCTGCTTAGCCACCACCATACGAGGGGATCAGATCGATCGGACGACGGATCAATTCCACCTGAACCACCTCACCAGATCATCGAGCTCAAGAACACCTCACCTCCTGAGGCTGTTCATCCATTGTACTAGTTCATCATCAGCCCCTTGAGGCAATCCACCACAAAGTTAGAGTAGGGTATTACACCGCAAGGTGGCCCGAACCAGGATAAACTGCTGTGTCCCTTGTCTCTTGGGTTCGTTGAGCTAGGCTTTGAGATCGTCGGGCAGGCAGATAGGGAAGAGAGAGTTCTTCATACACACCACAGAGTTCGAACCTCTCAAGGGTCTGCGGAACCTCGGATCCGACATTATGTATCGTTTCTATTAAGGATAACAAGATGAGGTCTATTTCTACATAAGTAGATCTTGTCTACATCATGTCATCGTTCTTATTGCATTACTTCGTTTCTCCATGAACTTAATACTCTAGATGCATGCTGGATAGCGGTCGATGTGTGAGGTAATAGTAGTAGATGCAGGCAGGAGTCGGTCTATTAATCTTGGATGTGATGCCTATATAATGATCATTGTCTGGATATCGTCATGATTATTTGAAGTTCTATCAATCGCCCAATAGTAATTCGTTTACCCATCGTTTGCTATTTTTCTCGAGAGAAGTCACTAGTGAAATCTACGGCCCCTGGGTCTTTTCTTTGTCGTATTTACCTTTGCGATCTTTTTTTATTTGCTTTTATTTTCAGATCTATTAATCCAAATATACCTTGCTGCAATTTATTCTTATTTATTTTATCTCATGTTCCGGCGTGATCTATCTATCAATTTATTACAACTTTCTCACATCCATTTGCCAATTTGTGGCACCGTTACCCGAAAGGGATTGCCAACCCCTTTAATACGTCGGGTTGCGAGTATTTGTCATTTGTGTGCAGGTGCCGTTCACATAGTGTTGCGTGGTTCTCCTACTGGTTCGATAACCTTGGTCTCATCACTGAGGGAAATACCTATTGTTGTTGTGCTGCATCATCCCTTCCTCTTTGGGGAAATACCGACGTAGTTCAAGCAACCATCACGCACCGCCTAGGTTTATGCGCAATATCGCTGGGTGGTGGGAAACCGGTGAGGAAATGGCGGGAAATAGTGGCGTTTTCATAAAATGCCATCAATTAATGGAAACTTAAAATAGAAGGAACATCGAGCTAGCAGAAGAAGTAGATGATGATCAGATGATCATTTATCCTAGTTAATTATGCATGTAATAGTTTACTTTGGTGTGTGCAAATGTCATGTGTGTACTAGCCACCTATGTAATTGGATGTTTGCCGCGTATTACACACATCTTGTTTATGTGAAACGTTTTTGTTCTCTTGGCTCAACACAAACAATTTATCGGAATGAACTGTATGCCCTCCATTGCACACACCCTGATCTGGTTGAACCGTTTCTGTTGCATTTCCTAATCGAAAATAGTTCATCCCAGTGAACCGTGTGCCGTATATCGCACACACCTTGATCTGGCTGACCATTTCTCTTGTGTTGCCTAATCACAAACAGTTCATCCAATTGAACCGTAAGCTGTATATTGCACATGCCTTCATCTCGCTGCCAGTTTGTTTTGTTCTGCCACATCGCAAAAAGTTAATTAAACTGAACTATATGCCCTACATCGGACATGCAACTAAAATCTGAACCGTGTTTGATGCATTCGTCATCACAAACGTTTTGCACCTCTTTTGGCGGGTTTTTTACACCACCGTGTGCGATTAATGCATCGCACATAGTTTCATCAAAGGGTCTCTGATCATAGTGTGGCATTAGCAACAACCTGCAGTAGTGACCGCAAGCTTCTGTTCCCGTGAGATCCCATCTTGGGGCCTTTTTCAACACTCCGCCGGAGGGGGGTTCGATCACGGAGGGCCTCTACATCAACCTTGTTGCCCTTTCGATGAAGCGTGAGTAGTTTACCACGGACCTAAGGGTCCATAGTTAGTAGCTAGATGGCTTCTTCTCTCTCTTTGATCTTCAATACAATGTTCTCCTCAATGTTCTTGGAGTTCTACTCGATGTAATCTTCTTTGCGGTGTGTTTGTTGATCCGAAGAATTGTGGATTTATGATCATATTATCTATCAATATTATTTGAGTCTTCTCTGAACTATTTTATGCATGATTAAGATATCTTTGTATTTCTCTTCAAACTATCAGGTTGGTTTGGCCAACTAGATTGGTTTTTCTTGCAACGGGAGAGGTGCTTAGTTTTGGGTTTAATCTTGCAGTGTCCTCACCCAGTGACAGAAGGGGTAGCGAGACACATATTGTATTGTTGCCATCAAGGATAAAAATATGGTGTTTATATCATATTGCTTGAGTTTATCCCTCTACATCATGTCATCTTGCTTAAGGCGTTACTCCTTTCTTATGAACTTAATACTCTAGATGCATGCTGGATAGCGGTCGATGTATGGAGTAATAGTAGTAGATGCAGGAAGGAGTCGGTCTACTTGTCACGGACGTGATGCCTATATTCATGAGATTTCCTTAGATACCATCATAATTCTGCACTTTTCTATCAATTTCTCAACAGTAATTTGTTTACCCATCATATATTTTCATATCTATAAACCAAAAAATCCAAATATACCTTGCTGCAATTTATTTATATTTACTTTAGTTTGCTCTTTTATTTATCTATTATACCTATCTGTATTAGATCTCACTCTTATTCGTGACCGTGCAGGCATTGACAACCCCTTTTTTGCGTTGTGTGGAAGTGTTTGTTAGTTTGTGCAGGTGCATATATTGGAGACTTGCTTGTGCCTCCTACTAGATTGATACCTTTGTTATTAATTGAGGGAAATACTTATCTCTACTTTGCCGCATCACCCTTTCCTCTTCAAGGGAAAAAAATCAATGCAAGCTCAAGAAGTAGCAATGATCATTTCCTTGGATATCGTCATAATTATTTGTTCTTCTATCAATTGCCCAACAGTAATTTGTTTACCCACCATATGCTATTTTCTCGAGAGAACCACTAGTGAAATCTAAGGCCCCCGGGTCTATCTTTTATCATATTTGCTTCCCGATCTATCTTTTGTCGTATATGTTTTCAAATCTATTATTCGAAGGACCCAAAAATACCTTGTAGCACTTTTTCTTTAATTATATTATTTCACGTTTTATTCAGATATGTTTATCCAAACTCATACTAATTAATCTATCTTTTTACCTAGGAGGGATTGACAACCCCTCTTACGCGTCGGGTTGCAAGTATTTGTTCTTTGTGTGCAGGTACCGTTTACATAGTGTGGCTTCGTTCTCCTACTGGATTGATACCTTGGTTTCACAACTAAGGGAAATACTTACCGTAGTTGTGCTGCATCACCCCTTCCTCTTTGGGGAAATACCGATGCAGTCTCTAGCCAAGTCAAGTATGAGCATGACTAGATCTCTTTTACCATGAATTACAATGTCTAGTCAATGCTTGAACTTCAGAGGTGCTCTGCCTTTATTTTTTGCGGTCTCAGAAAGGGCTAGCGAGATACCATTATTTCATATTATATCATAATTGTTTTGAAAAAGTGTTGTCATCTGATATATCTTATTATTGCTCGTTAGTCGGTTATGTCATTGATATGAGTAAATGTGATACCTAAGTGTTATCGTGAATACGGTTAGTTCATAATCTTTGCTAAAAACCTAAACATTTGTTAGACATGTATTTGCAACAACAAGATCAAACAGAGTTTGTAAAAGCTTTTCTTTGTCACTTTCAGTTTGTCAATTAAATTTCTTGAGGACAACCAATTAGTTAAGCTTGGGGGAGTTGATACGTCTCTGGTGTATCTACTTTTCCAAACACTTTTGCTCTTGTTTTGGACTCTAATTTGCATGATTAGAATGAAACTAACCCAGACTGACGCTATTTTCAGCAGAGTCACTATGGTGTTATTTTGTGCAGAAATCAAAGTTCTCGGATTGACCTGAAAATTTACAGAGAATTTTTATGGAGTATATATATAAAAGATACTGGCGGAAAGAAATACCAGAGGGGCGCCACCCAAGAGCCACAAGATCAGGGGTGCAACCTACAAGCTTGTGGGCCCCCTGGACCTCCGGCAACCCTAACTCCAAGCCCGTATATACCTATTCGCCACGAAAAAAATTAGAGAGAAGGATTCATTGCATTTGACGATATAGAGCCACCACCACCTCATGTTCTTCATCGGGAGGTCTGATCTGCAGTCCGTTCGGAGGTCTGGAGGGTGGAATCCGTCGCCATCGTCATCACCAACCCATCTTCACCACCAATTTCATGATGATCACCGCCGGGAGTGAGTAATTCCTTCGTAGGCTTTCTGGACGGCGATGGGTTGGATGAGATTTATCATGTAATCGAATTAGTTTTGTTAGGTCTTGGTCCCTAGTATCCACTATGTTTTGAGATTGATGTTGCTATGACATTCCTATGCTTAATGCTTGTCACTAGGGCCCGAGTGCCATGATTTCAGATCTGAACCTATTATGTTTTCATGCATATATGTGCGTTCTTGATCCTATCTTGCAAGTTATATGCACCTATTACGTGTTATGATCCGCATACCCCAAGGTGACAATAATTTGGATTTTTTCCGGTCATTACCGTAGTTTGAGGAGTTCATGTATGCACTAAGTGCTAATGATTTGTTCCGGTTCTCTATTAAAAGGAGGCCTTAATATCCCTTAGTTTCCTTGTGGACCCCGCTGCCATGGGAAGGTAGGACAAAAGATGGCATGCAAGTTCTTTTCCATAAGCACGTATAACTATATACGGAATACATGCCTACATTATATTGATGAATTGGAGATAGTTCTGTGTCGCTCTAGGTTATAACTATTACATGATGAATGCCATCTAATGCAATTATCCATCACTCATCCAATGCCTACGCTTTTCATATATTGATCTTTGCTAAGTTACTTTCTCTGTTGTTGCTGTTACAATCACTACAAAACTGCTATTGTTTTTGCTACTATTACTATTGCTACCGTTATCATTATTATCAAACTACCATAATAATTTGCTACTGATCACCTTGCTACAGAAATTAAGTCTTCCAGGTGTGGTTGAATTGACAACTCAATTACTAATACTTCCGAATATTCTTTGGCTCCCCTTGTATCGGATCAATAAATTTGGGTTGAATACTCTACCCTCGAAAACTATTGCAATCCCCTATACTTGTGGGTTATCACGGTTTGTTGAAGATATTCCCTGATGGTTAGGCCGACACATATAAAAGTTGGTAGTTTGTTATAGGGTAGAGATAGCCTTGTTGTCGGATTTCGGGTTCCGGTAGACCCTTTAGGTTCGAACATTGGGGTGCGCGCAGAGATCTTTCCCGTACCGGCTCACGCGTCGATGGCTCACAAGAGATCAAAGCTAGAAATAAGAAAACACAGGGGAGACGAGGTTTATACTGGTTCGGGCCACCGTTGTGGTGTAATACCCTACTCCAGTGTGTGGTGTGGTGGTTTGTCTCTGGGGCGGATGACGAACAGTACAAAGGAAGAACAGCCTCGCGAGGGGCTATTCTTGAGCTGGTGCGGTGAGCTACTTCTCTCCGAGAGATCTATCCTTCTTCCGATCGATCCTCTCTTCTATGGTGACTATCCCTATGTCGGATGTCGGGTTCTGGCAGACCCTTGAGGTTCGAACACTGGGGTGCGCGCGGAGATCTCTCCCCTACCGATCTACGTCCGATCCTCTCGTGCGAACTAAGATGGAAATGCTGACAACACAAGAGACACGAGGTTTATACTGGTCCGGGCCACCGTTGTGGTGTAATACCCTACTCCATTGTGTGGTGTGGTGGATTGCCTCTGGGGCTGATGATGTATAGTACAAAGGAAGAACAGCCTCGCGAGGGGCTGTTCTTGAGCTGGCGTGGTTAACTTCTTGGGTGAGTTCGGCCGCTTCTCTCTCTCTCTCTGGCTAGGCTTCTAACGTCTGGATCCGGATCCCGATCCCCTGTGGTGGCTAGCTCTATTTATAGAGGCCCTAGGCCTCTTCCCAAATAATGAGCGGGAAGGGCGCCAACAATTGGCCATTTTGAAGGGGAACATCCAGTACAAGTTACCCTGACCAAAGGTGGTCTTCGGCTGCCAAAAGCATTGGTGATGACGCCGTCTTGGGCTCCACGGTGACCTCCCTCCGGCAGTCCTGCTAGTCTTGGTCTCGTTGCACCGGAATAGTAACCTTTGCCTGATACCTTGGCCTGTGCTTTCCCCCTTTGTACCAAAGGGGAAACAAGGACTCTGCCCGGGCCGGCGCCCGCCTGGCGCCCGCCTGGTCTTGATCGTCATGGCTTGCGTCACGGGGTCCTCCCGAGGTACCCTTGCATTGATCTCTCCGCATCCTCGCGAGCCCTGCCTGATGAGGACGCACTTGAGGAGGCTTCCTGTCGTCCACCCCGGGAGGCTTGGCCCCTCGCGAGGGTCTTGAGCTTGAGCTTGATGAAGATGGACCGTGCTGGGCCCCCACTTGAGCCATGCCACAGGCCGCAGGCAGGCAAGTCTGGGGACCCCCGTTCCCAGAACGCCGACAGTAGCCCCCGGGCCCAAGGCACGCGCGGGCTTGGCTTAGCAGAGAAGCGAAGGGGCAAGCGCGAAGCTCTGCGGGCCCTAACAGCCTGCGGCCTTGGGCGCCGCGTGGCGGTTGATTGGACGTGGGCGACTGCACTTCCCCACGACGCCTCGGCGAGTGCACGACTTGACAAGTCCTTGCATGCAGAGATATGGGTCATGATTACCTGCGATCGTGGTGCTCAACGGTTGGCCTTCTCCGGCTATAAATACGGGGCTGCATGAGCTCCGCCAGTTCACCCCTTCCTGCTACTCCCTTCTCTCCTCGGCCACTCGCCGTTCTCATGGCTCCGAAGAGATTCTCGGCCGCAGAGAAGGGAAAGGCCTGGCAGGCAGGGCCCGGCTCCTCCCAGGCCAAGCGCGGTCGGGGTCGTCCTCGCAAGCACCCCGTGGTCCCCGTAGCGGCTTCCCGCGGCCACAGAGGTGGTTCCCTGCGCGGTGGTGGGCGCTCGGCTGCCGAGGGGAGGCATGTCGTGACTGCGCGGCTCCCCCAGGCCGCGCTTTCGCTCGGCGGAGGTGTTGCCGGAGTTCGTCGTGTGGTTAGCAGACCTGACCAGCGCCTGGCTCCAGCTCCCCCGCTTCTTCATAGGTGAGCTGCCGTCCAGCGCCTGGTGCGCCTTCTGGCTCCAGGCGGATGGTTGTTACTGTAGGGCTTTCTGGGCTTCGCTGGAGGTCTCCCCTTCCGGAAATGGGGCCCTGACTCGCGGCTGGCAAACGTTGGCCCGCGCTCGCGGCTTGAGCCAGCGGTTCACCCTGCACTTCAAGTTTGATGGCGACGCCACCCTCCACGTGAGGGTGTTTGGGGAAGATGGTCGCCACGCCGAGTGTTGCCCCGAAGATGATGACCACGGCCGCCTGCCCAGCCCCGGCACCGTCTAGGACGAAGACAACGCCAGGCGTGCTGGCGGCGGTGCTCGGGGCTCGTCAAGTTCCGGCGATTCTCCCTCAGGTAGCCGCTCCTCCAGTGGCGGCCGCGACTAGCCCCCGCGTCGTCGCATCCGTGTGGGCGAAGGCAGCGGGTCCACCCGCCGCCGCACCCTGGTGAAGCGAGAGCAGGCGTCCGCCTGAGCCCCAGGAGCAGCTCGAGCCTTTGCTGTAGGTTGGTGTTGGACTGGTCGTGTCCATTTTGTTTCCTCCCTTTCCTGCGTACGAAGAAGGTAGTACAGGGCCCCGTGGGGGCGTGTTAAAACTATTGATGTCAAGCGCCGCGTTGCTTTTGCCATTCCTGTGCCATGTTTCTGTGCTGCGTGTCCATGTGCGGGAGTCATTTGAGCTTGGTGGAGCTTGACGCGGCCCTCGCCTTCCGAGGCTGAGGCCTCGCTATGCATTTCATGCCCTGCGAGGATTAGTCAGGGGTAACCTTTAGTCCCGGCTGTGGGGGCGATCAGCCTAGGTCCTGCGTTCGTGTCGCGATGCCCGTGAGGCATGGACTGGGAGGGGTGCTCCCGTAGAGGACTCAGACAAGAAAGCTCCAGACGATCGGGGCAGAAGACGCTCGCGAAGGCGCCCGCGAACATCCCTCGCAAGACTTGTGCGAGAGAAAACGAGGCGAGCGGGTGAAAAAGACAAAGAGTGACAAGCCAGGAACGCCAATAACTCCAATAAGACTTCAAACGGGAATAAACACGCCAACTGCAGAAAGCAAATGAAAAAGCCGCGTCTGGCACCTAATCTAGTCTTCGACGTCTTCTCACCAGCGCGGAGCTAAGTGCTGCCACTGGGCGTGGGCGGGAGCCCCCGAGGCCCAAGGCCGACACTCCGGAGACTCCGGGGCGTGTACAACCCCACTCATTATTACGTGAGAGTGTCACGGGCGGCGAGCTTCACACGCGTTTCCCTTCTTCACAAGCACTGGGCCTTTCCAAAAACGCGATAGCTTCACAGGCATTGGCCTTCTTCACAGGCACCGGGCCTTTCCCAAAACGCGATAGCTTGACAGGCATTGGCCTTCTTCACAGGCACCAGGCCTTTCCCAAAACGCGATAGCTTCACAGGCTGGCCTTCTTCAGAGGCACCGGGCCTTTCCCAAAACGCGATAGCTTCACAGGCATTGGCCTTCTTCACAGGCACCGGGCCTTTCCTAGGCGCTTGGCCTCGCTCAGGGGTAGAACCTCTGGAGATGTTGAATGTTCCATGCGTTCGGGATGGGTACTCGCTCAGGAGTCTCCAAACGCGCGGAACTAGGCCTGGAAACATGAACAACCTTGAACGGGCCCTCCCACATAGGAGAAAGCTTGTGCAGCCCCTCCCTGGAGAGAACCCGTCTGAGCACGGATCTCCTACCTCGAGGGTCCTGGGGCGGATGTTGCGGCAGTGGTATCGTCGTAGCGCCTGTTGATACCTTGTCGCTCGTAGCGCGGCCTCCCGACGGCATTCCTCCGCCAGCACGAGATCCGTCCCCCACATGGCATCGTGCTGCGGCTTATCGAATGCCAGGACCCGCACGGAGCGACGCCTGACCTCGTGAGGGAGAACAGCCTCTGCTCCGTAGAAGAGGAAGAAAGGGGTCTCGCCAGTCGGCTTGTTCCCTGTCGTGCGGATTGACCACAACACGGACTGGAGCATGTCGTACCAGCCCTTGCCACAGGCCTCTAGCTTCTTCTTGAAGGTCCTGGCCTTGAGTCCCCTCAGGACCTCCTCGTTGGCTCGTTCAGCCTGGCCATTGCTCCGGGGGTGTGCTACCGAAGCGTAGCATATCTGCGTTCCAAGGATAGCACAATACATTTTGAAGAGATTACTGGTGAACTGCGAACCGTTGTCGGTGATGATGCGGTTAGGCACCCCGAACCGGCTCACGGGGCCCTTGATGAACTTGACTGCTGAGCCTGCAGGGATTGTGCGGACAGCTTCCACCTCGGCCCACTTGGTGAATTTGTCCACAGCGACTAGAGGTAGCGATAGCCTCCTAGCGCTCGTGGGAACGGGCCCAGAATGTCCAACCCCCAAACTGCGAATGGCCATGAGAGGGGTATGGTCTGCAGACCCCCCGCAGGCTGATGGATCTTTCTAGCGTGGAACTGGCAAGCCTCGCAAGCCTTCACCAGCTCGACAGTGTCGTTGAGTGCTGTGGGCCAGTAGAACTCGCTGCGGAATGCCTTGCCAACAAGGGTTCATGACGACGAGTGGTGCCCGCAGTCTCTGCTGTGTATGTCCGCCAGCAGTTCCCTTCCTCGCTCCCTGGAAATGTAATGCAGGGACATGTCATTTGGCCGCTTCCTATAGAGCTCGCCATCCTGGATGCAATAAGCCGTGGCCTGCCGTGCCACGCGCTCCGCCTCCTCCTCGTTCTCCGGCAGTGTCCCTCGCGTCAGGTAGTCCTTGAGCTCTAGGATCCATCATCCCTCCTGAGGCTCTAGCGCCAGGAGCAGGCGTGCCCCTGAGGCCGGGCCGCAAACGGGAGCTCCCGAGGCTGGCGGCTGAGGAGGCTCCTCCCTAGGTGGCACCGTGCCCGACAGTGATGGTACCGCCGAGGGCTTGAAGAGCCGCTCCTCGAAGACGCCGGGCTCCTGGCAGCCGCCTAGACGCCCTCTTGGCAATGTCGTCAGCCTCCTGATTGGTGCCGCGAGGCACATGCTACAGCTCCAGCCCCCATAACTGTTTCTCCATCCTGCGGACTTCAGCGAGGTAAGCTTCCATATGCTCATCCTTTGGCTCGTATATCTTGTTGGAGAGGTTGATGAGGAGCTGTGAGTCGCCCTTGATGGTGAGGCGCTTTACCCCTAAGGCGATTGCGGCTTTCAAGCCTGCTATCAGGCCTTCGTACTCTGCTATGTTGTTGGAGACCTTCTCTCCGTGCTGGAAACAGAGTTGCACGGCATAGCAGAGCTTGTCCTGAGTAGGGGATACGAGCACCGCTCCAGCTCCCGCGCCGTGCCGGGAGAACGCCACATCGAAGTACATGACCCAGCAATCCGGTGCTTCACTTTCTGGGGAGAGTGATCGGTCTTCGCCTGCCTCGAGACCCGGTGCTTCCGTCCATTCTGCCACGAAATCTGCAAGTGCGGCTCCCTTGATGACTCTGGTTGTACTGAATTCCAGCTGAAATGCTTGCAGTTCGATGTTCCATTCAGCGACCCTCCAAGCTGAGTTGGGGCTCCTGAGTATCCTCTCCAAGGGGTATGCCGAGACGACCTTGATGGGGTGGCCTTGGAAGTAGTGCCGCAGCTTGCGTGAGGCCACCAATAGCGCGAGGAGGAGCTTTTGAGGAATGGGGTACCGCGCCCTCGCGTCCCGTAGCACTGTGCTGACGAAATATACGGGATGCTCGACGAGGTTGAGGGTGCTGACGCAGCTTGCGGCCTCCAGGGGTCGAGGCGTCTTCTGAGCCGGTGGAGCCCCTAGTTCATAGTCGTCCGAAGGGGCCTCCCCTGCCCTAGGTGCACCCTCATGTTGCAGCTGCCCCTCTCTGGTTGTGGTCGCGGTCCTCGCGAGGCCCTCCTGACCCTGCTCTACTTCATCCTGGTCAGTTGATGCGGCCTTGGCCCGGCACTCCTCTCTAACCGCCACCAGAGCTGCGCTAGCGGAGTAGGGTGTGGCCGTAATGTAGAGCACCAGGGGCTCCTGAGGGCGAGGGGCTACCATCACCGGTGGGCTGGTAAGGTACCTCTTGAGTTCCTGGAACGCCTTGTCGGCCTATTCAGTCCATTCGAAGGGGCCCTTCTTCTTCATCAGCTTGAAGAAGGGTAGCGCTCTTTCCCCCAGCTTGGAGATGAAGCACCCCAACGCAGTCACGCGCCCGGTGAGCTCCTGCATTTCCCTGAGGGTCGTTGGCGGGCTCATGTCCTCGACCGCCTTGACCTTCTCCGGGTTGGCCTCAATGCCCCTGTGGGACACGAGGAAACCCAGGAGCTTGCCTGAGGGGACTCCGAATACGCACTTCTCTGGGTTGAGCCGTAGATCCACCTCATCGAGGCTCGCAACGGTTTCCTCCAGGTCCTGTATCAGGGTTTTTGCCTCCCGAGTCTTTACCACGATGTCATCCACGTAAGCCTCAGCGTTCCTCCCGAGCTGCTGGCCCAAGGCGATATGCATCAGCCGCTGAAAGGTTGCGCCTGCGTTGCGCAATCCAAATGGCATGCACGTATAGCAGTACACCCCACACGGGGTTAGGAAGGCCGTCATCTCCACGTCTTCCACCGCCATCTTGATCTGGTGATAGCGCGAGAAGGCATCCAGGAAGCACAACCGGTCACATTCTGCGGTGGAGTCGACTATCTGGTCAATGCGGGGGAGCGGAAATGGGTCCTGAGGGCAGGCTTTGTTGAGGTTGGTGAAGTCAACACACATGCGCTCCTTCCCCCCCTTTTTTGGCACGACAACGGGATTAGCCAGCCAATCGGGGTAGCGGACCTCGCAGATGACCCCTGCCGCTTCCAGTTTTCGGGTCTCTTGAACGATGAAAGCCTGTTTCTCTGCGGACTGCCTCCTTGCCTTCTGCTTCACAGGGCGTACGTTGGAGCACACGTTGAGGTGATGCTCGATCACACCTCTCGGGACTCCTGCTAATTGGTCAGCTTCCCATGGGAACGCCTTCTTCTTCGTGCGCAGGAATCCGATCAGGGCCTTCTCCTGTTCGGGATCGAGATTGGCCCCTATGGTGAAGGTGGCGCTGGTGGACCCGTCCTCGTCGACCGGTACTTGCTTGGTTTCCGCCTTGTCCTGGGTGAACAGCCGCTTCTTTTTATCTGGTGCAGCCCCCTTGGGCTCGAGGGCGTTGGTGCTTGCGGGCTGCACCACCGCGGTCGCCTTGAAGGCGAGCTGGAGCACCTACAGCGCATCCCTTGTATCCCCTGGCATGGTAAGGACGCCGCTGCTCCCGTGCATCTTCATGAGGTTGTACGCTGGGTGAGTTGCCGCCATGAACCGGGCCAAGGCCGGGTAGCCGAGGATGGCGTTGTAGGGGAGGCCGATGGGTGCGATGTCGAAGTCGATCAGCTCCGTGCGGAAGTTGCCGTAGGTGCCGAAGGTCACCGGGAGGCGGATCTGCCCCAAGGAAGCGGTGGAGCCGTCTCCGACACCTGTGAAGGGACGGCTGGGCTGGAGCCGCTCCGGTGGTACGTGCAGGAGGCTGAAGGCCTCCATCGAGAGCACGTTGAGGCCGGCGCCACCGTCGATAAGGGTCCTGGTGACGGCCACTTGGCAGATGGTGGGGGTGCACAGCATTGGGAGCACGCCCGAACCGGAGGAGTTGAAGGGATGATCACCTGAGTCAAAAGTCAGATCGGCCTCGGGCGCCGCCCAGCCCGGGGGGGGGGGCTTCTTGACGCTTGGAGGCGGCGCTGATCTGGCGGGTGAACGGCTTGATGCGGTGGCTCGAGCGCGGTGCTTGGGAGCCACCCAGGAGGGCCGCGACGATGGGTGGTGCTGGCGCGGCGAAACGGGCGAGGAAGAGGTCGCGTAGCTCTTCCCAAGAGGTCATAGAAGCCGTCGGTAGGTGGAGGAGCTACATGCGCGGGACACCGGTGAGGACCATGGGTAACAAGTTGGCCATCACCCGGTCGTCGCCCCCGGCTCTGAGGACGGCCTCCTCGTACGCCAGCAGGAAAACCAGCGGGTCTGCCGCGCCGTCGTAGCACGGTGGCATCTCGGGCTGGAACTTGCGCGGCCACCGCACCTATCGCAAGGTGGGGGCCAAGGCTGGGAGCCCCCTGGCCCCAGCACCGGCGTCTACTGCCGGAGCAAGCAGCGTGTTGTACGCCATGGGGACGGAACGCGGTGTGGGCGGAGAGCGGGTCGTCGGAAGGAAGAACTCCGGCGCACCCCTACCTGGCGGGCCAAATGTCGGATTCGGGGTTCCGGCAGACCCTTGAGGTTCGAACACTGGGGTGCGCGCGGAGATCTCTCCCCTACCCATCTACGTCTGATCCTCTTGTGCGAACTAAGATGGACATGATGAACAACACAAGAGACACGAGGTTTATATTGGTTCGGGCCACCGTTGTTGTGTAATACCCTACTCCAGTGTGTGGTGTGGTGGATTGCCTCTGGGGCTGATGATGAATAATACAAAGGAAGAACAGCCTCGCGAGGGGCTGTTCTTGAGCTGGCGCGGTGAACTGCTTGGGTGAGTTCGGCCGCTTCTCTCTATCTCTGGCTAGGCTTCTAAGGTCTGGATCTGGATCCCGATCCCCTGTGGTGGCTAGATATATTTAGAGATTCCCTGGGCCTCTTCCCAAATAAAGAGCGGGAAGGGCGCCAACAATTGGCCATTTTGAAGGGGAACATCCAGTACAAGTTATCCTGACCAAAGGTGGTCTTCGGCTGCCAAAAGCACTGGTTATGACGCCGTCTTGGTATCCACGGTGACCTCCGTCCGGCCGTCCTGCTGGTCTTGGTCTCGTTGCACCGGAATGGTAACCTTTGCGTGATGCCTTGGCCTGTGCTTTCCCCTTTGCACCAAAGGGGAAACAAGGACTCTGCCCGGGCCGGCGCCCACCTAGCACCCGCCTGGCCTTCATCGTCATTGCTTGCGTCACGGGGTCCTCGCGAGGTACCCTTTCATTGATCTCTCCGCCTCCACGCGAGCCCTGCCTGATGAGGACGCACTTGAGGAGGCTTCCTGTCGTCCACCCCGCGAGGCTTGGCCCCTCGCGAGGGTCTTGAGCTTGAGCTTGATGAAGATGGGCCGCGTTGGGCCCCCACTTGAGCCACGCCGCAGGCCGCAGGCAGGAAAGTCTGGGGACCCCCGTTCCCAGAACGCCGACACCCTATTTATAGAGGGAGGCCCAGGGCCTCTTCCCAAAATATTGAGCAGGAAGGGCGCCAACAGTTGTCCATTTTGAAGGGGAACACCTAGTACACTTATCCTGACTAAAGTTGGTCTTCGGCTGCCAAAGGCTCTGACGATGACGCCGTCTTGGGCTCCACGATGACTTCCATCCTGCCGCTCCACTGGTCTTGGTCTCATTGCACCAAAATGGCAACCTTTGCCTGATGCCTCGGTACTCCATGTCTGAGCTCGCCCCCTTTGCACCAAAGGGGAAACAAGGACGCTGCACAGGCCGTCGCCCGCCTGGCCTCGATCGTCATGGCTTGCGTCACGGGTCACCCTCGTGAGGTATCCTACCTTGATCTGTCCGCCTCCTCGCGAGCATACCTGGCGAGGCTGCTACTGAGGAAGCCTTGTGTTGTCCGCCCCGCGAGGCTTGGCCCCTCGCGAGGTCTTGAGTCTTGTGCTGATGAAGATGGGCCGCGCTGGGCCCCCACTTGAGCCACGCCGAAGGCAGGCAAGTCTGGGGACCCCTGTTCCCAGAACACCGACAGTAGCCCCCGGGCCCAAGGCGCGCCCGGACATGGCTTAGCAGAGAAGCGAAGAGGCAAGTGCGAAGCACCGCGGGCCCCAACAGCCTGCGGCCTTGGGCACCGTGTGGCGATTGATTGGACGTGGGCCTCTCCGCTTCCCCACGACGCCTCGCCAACCGCGTGACTTGACAAGTCCCTGCATGCAAAAAATGGGTCATGATTACCTGCGATCATGGAGGCCGACGGTTGGCCTCCTCCGGCTATAAGTATGGAACGGCGCGAGCCCTTCCAGTCCATCCCTTCCTGCTACTCGCTTCTCTCCATGGCTCCGTCGAAGAGGTTCTCGGATGCGGAGAGGGGAAAGGCTCGCCAGGTAGGGCCTGACTCTCCGCCGGCCAAGCGCGGCCGGGGCCGTTCTCGCAAGCATCCCGCGTCCCCCATAGTGGCATCCCGTGGTCGTGGTGGTGGCTCCCTACGCGGTGATGAACGGCCGGTCGCCGATGGGAAGCGTGTCGTGGCTGTGCGACCCCCCAGGCCGCGCTTCCGCTCAGCGGAGCTGCTGCCGGATTTTGTCGTGTGGTCGGCGGACCAAGCCAGCACCTGGCTCCAGCTCCCCTGCTTCTTCCTAGGTGAACTCCCGGCTGGCGCTTCGGGCGGCCTCTGGCGTCAGGCGGACGGTTGCTATAGCAGGTCCTCCTGGGCTTCGCTGGCAGTCTCCGCCGCCGGGAGGGTGGCCCTGACCCGCGGCTGGCAAATGTTTGCCCGCGCGCATGGCCTGAGCCGGCGATGCACCCTGCAATTTAAGTTTGACGGCGACGCCACCCTCTAAGTGAGGGTGTTCAGGGAAGACGGTCGCCGCACTGGGTGCTGCCCTGAAGACGACGACAGCAGCCGGGCGCCCAGCCCCGGCGTCGATAAGGACGAAGATGGCGGCCGGCGCATGAGCAGCGGCGCTCGGGGCTCGCCAAGCTCCGGCAACTCTCCTTCAGACAGCAACTTGTGACGCCCCGAGACCGAAGCTCTAGAAGACTTCCATATATTCCGGGTTTCGCCGTGTGTTTCATTTGTGCCTGCCCTTTTATTTTTGCATTGCATCATGTCATTTAATTTTAAAAACTCATGTAAATAAATCGTATGGATTTTCGGTCCATTTAAATCGAGGGATATTCACAATGGTGATTTCTCTTTATAACATATCCCCCCAATATTTAGGGAGCTATATTAAACTATTCCATAACACATTTGCGTGGTTCTTCAAATTTCCTTTTTATCCAACTCAACTTCTTTTCTTCCTTTGGTGCCTTTTTAGTAAAATTGAGTTGCAATTTTACTTTATCCACGAATGTTCCAAATCAGCCCATAAATCACATCTACTGTGTAGGGCCATCCCCTATAATTTCAACCCATTTGTAGTTCATTCGAATGGGTTTCGAAATTCAAACATGCCGAGTTAAATTCAACATGTGTGGATTTTACATTCTCTAAAAATCCTCGGGCCATTTTTGTTAAATTCCTCATATTTTTATGAGTCAGGAAAATTGTCGCATGCATAAACTCTTTCCCTAACCTTCTCTTCTTTTCTTATCTCTAATTCTTTTCTGCTAAAAAATATAAGAGAGAGAGAAGAGAGAGGTAAGCCCAGCCAGGCCTCTGGCCATTTCCTCTCCACCGGCCTCACTAAGCCGGCCCAAGGCCCAGCAGCGCCTAAACCCTAGGCCCCTAGCCCAGCCTCCCCTCGATCCATCTCTCTCCCTCTCGGTCCCCCTGCCTTGCACCTTTGCCAAGAGGCGAGGAGGCCCTTCGACCCGCTCTCCTCCTTTCTCCTCGATCCCCTCGCGCCCTCATCCCGTCCATACACCGCATCGCCAGGGAGAGGATCCCCACGCTCCTCCCTCCTCTCGCTCCGGTGATCCATCGCCACCCGCCGCCACTGGAGGCCAACTCCGGCGCCCCCTGCCTCGTCTCCCATCCTCTCCGCCGCGACGCCTTCCCTCCTCCGTCGCCTGCGGCCATGCCAGGACCTCCGCCGTTGCCCCTGCAGCCTTCCCTCCTCCGCGTCGTCGCCTCCCCATGGCGCCGCGCCCGGCCTCCTGCGTCCGCCATCGGCTCCTCTGCCTTGGCCCCGCCTCTCCACTTCCACGCTGGCTGCCGCGCCTCGTTGCTGTCGGCGACCACCAGGAGGCCGCTGCCTCGCGTCGTCCATCCTCGCGCGCCAGCTCCGAGGCCACGCCTCTGTTTCCGGCCGCCGCCAGGGAGCAGCTCCGTCGGAGCCACGTCCGATGCGCCAAGTCCTGCGGCCGTCGCCCCTGCATCGCGCCAAGGCCCAGCGACCCCCTGCACATCGAGGCCTCCGTGCACCTCTTGCTCCCGTCGACCCTGCACCATGCCTCTGCCATCCATGAGATTGCCAAGACCGAGACCTCCTTGAACAGGAGCATTTCTTTTGGATCGCCAAGTACCGCACCGGGCGCCAAGTACCTCTACGGATGCATTGGTCGTCTACGACAAGTGTACCTCTACATCCTGGAATCGCCAAGAACCGCATTGAAATGCAAGTACAACAAGGAATCCCGAAGGACTTTGGATGCACCAAGCTCCACGACGCCGCATAAGTTTCTTCTAGAACGTGTATGACTACGCAGATTCGCCAAGTTCCTCTCCGAACGTGTACGACTACCATCGCCGAGATCGCAAGTACCACGACAACCCCGAAGGGATTCGGACCCGTCAAGTACCTCTTCGAAAACGAACGTGTACCCCTACTTCCCCTACCGTCACGAGAACAACTACATCCTCTACATTGCACCGTCCCGTTTGAACGCTTCGAAGGTATAACTGCTGAGACGACCGCCATGAACGAATGCATATGTTGTATGAGATGCCCGTTTGCACCGTGTCCGAAATTGTCGCTCGCTTGTTCCTCCTCGTTGCCATGCCATCGTCTCGTGGGAACCCGGTAACCGAGAACACCCCACCATCTTGCTCAACTCGCTTCCGTCACACTTTCTTTTGCACCGATATCTCCATGAGCTACCGGAACCGAAATGTTGCCGTGGCACCATTTTCGTTTCGCCGCCGTGGCACCCTTTCGTTCTGCCATGGTGACCAAATGCTTCATAACATGCTCATGTCAACTTTTAATAAAAATTGCATAAAACTTGCACATGTCATCCGCATCATGATAACAATATTTAAATGTTTATAATTGTTGTTTGCATTAATTTGCTTATATGCCATGCTAAAATGATTTATTTCATAACTAAATAACCGTAGCTCGGATTTAAATAAATTATATATGTAAATGGGGTGGAAAAATGCCTAGTTTAACATGGTAGCATTACTTTGCATGTTTAACAACTCTAAAATATGCTTTAGGTCAGAACCGTACCAAATTCGAAATATGCATATGGGGTTTTACCGGAATTGTTGTTTGTTGTTCCGGCCTCATTTAAACTTGCCTAAATAGTTAGTTTACTTATGCTTCACCTCTTTCCATGTTTAATAACATTTAATATTGTTTGGTAACCTAACCGAGAGAGAAATAAATAAGTGATGTGGTGTTTTGTCAATATGCAACCCGTTGCATATTGAGCTCCATTTAACTTGTAGTTTTGTTTGTGCATATTCCCATGCCATGCCTCATTAAACCGGACATGCATCATACTTGTTTGCGCATCATGCCATGTTTATGTGATGATTGTTTTACTATGTTGTTTGCTTCTTTCCGGTTTGCTTCTTGCTTAGCTTCGGTTTCGTTCCGGAGTTGTGAGGATTCGTTCGACTACATCCGTTTGTCTTCTTCATGGACTCGTTCTTCTTCCTTGCGGGATCTCAGGCAAGATAACCATACCCTCGAAATCACTTCTATCTTTGCTTGCTAGATGCTCGCTCTTTTGCTATGCCTATGCTACGATGCCTATCACTTGCTTATCATGCCTCCTATGTTGCCATGTCAAGCCCCTAACCATCCTTTCCTAGCAAACCGTTGTCTGGCTATGTTACCGCTTTGCTCAGCCCCTCTTATAGCGTTGTTAGTTGCAGGTGAAGATGAAGTTTCTTCCTTGTTGGAACATGGAGATGTTGTTCCTTGTTGGAACATGTTTACTTGTTGGGATATCACAATATATCTTATTTAATTAATGCACCTATATACTTGGTAAAGGGTGGAAGGCTCGGCCTTATGCAGTGTTTTGTTCCACTCTTGCCGCCCTAGTTTCCGTCATACGGTGTTATGTTCCCGGATTTTGCGTTCCTTACGGTTGGGTGATTTATGGGACCCCTTGACAGTTCGCTTTGAATAAGACTCCTCCAGCAAGGCCCAACCTTGGTTTTACCATTTGCCACCTAAGCCTTTTTCCCTTAAGTTCTGCAGACTCAAGGGTCATCTTTATTTACCCCGGGCGGTGCTCTCTCGAGTGTTGGTCCAAACTAGAGCACCGTTGGGACCATTCCTTGGCAACTTGGATTACGTCGGTACCTGACGCTTAGCTTATCCGGTGTGCCACGAGAGCGAGATATGTGCAGCTCCTATCGGGATTTGTCGGCTGGTGGGTGGTCTTGCTGGTCTTGTTTTACCATTATCGAGATGTCTTGTAGTCCGGGATTCGAGTCGATCGGGTCTTCTGGTAGAAGGAATATCCTTCGTTGACCGTGAGAGCTTATCATGGGCTAAGTTGGGACACCCTGCAGGTATTATCTTTCAAAGCCGTGCCGCGGTTATGAGGCAGATGGGAATTTGTTAATGTCGGTTGTAGAAAACCGAACTTGATCTTAATTAAAATACACCAACGCGTGTGTAACCGTGATGGTCTCTTCTCGGCGGAGTCCGGAAGTGAACACGGTGTTGGAGTTATGTTTGGCGTAAGTAGTTTCAGGATCACTTCTTGATCGCTACTAGCTTCACGACCGTGCTTTGCCTCCTCTTCTCGCTCTCTTTTGCGTATGGTAGCCACCATATATGCTAGTCGCTTGCTGCAGCTCCACCTCACTACCCTGTCCTACCTTTAAGCTTAAATAGTCTTGATCTCGGGTGTGAGATTGCTGAGTCCCGTGACTCACAGATACTTCAAAACCAGTTTGCGGTGCCGATGAAACCGTGCGGTGATGCATCCGAGCTCAAGGAGGAGCTCGATGAAGATCTTGTTCATTGTGTTGTTTCGTTTTAGTCGATCGATAGTGGAGCCAGTTGGGACGATCGGGATCTGTGTAGCATTTGGGGTAGTCTTCTTTTATTTTGGTTCCGTAGTCGGACCTTGATTGTATCTGTATGATGTAATGCTTTACTCATGTATTGTGTGAAGTGGCGATTGTAAGCCAACTATGTATCTCTTTCCCATATGTATTACATGGGTTGTGTGAAGATTACCTCACTTGCGACATTGCTTTCAATGCGGTTATGCCTCTAAGTCGTGCCCGACACGTGGGAGATATAGCCGCATCGAGGGTGTTACAAGTTGGTAATCGAGCCATCCCGACTTAGGAGCCCCTGCTTGATTGAATCGCTGACTTTGTTGAGTCTAGAACAAAATGTTTGAGTCTTAGGATTATATATATCGAGAGTAGGATTCTTTTTACTCCTCGGTCCTTAAATCGCTCTGGTGAGGCATCTGGCGTAGAGTTTTGACTCTCCTCTCCTCAAATTTCACTAAAAAAATTTAGGTTCACGCGGGTATCTTGGAATCGTTCGATGGTTTTGTGGCGAGAACATTGTTCTTGGTGCCTCGACATTTAGGGGTTGTGGCGGTGTCGAGGAGTTGAGCTCCGAGGTGTTGTCGTCACAATTTTATCGTTGCGATTCTGGAATACTGAGTTTTGCCGACATCGAAAATCTCTTTTATGCAGTTGTTGGTGAGATAACCTCGATAACCCGAGATTGGGCGAGCTCGAGAGTATTGCCATAACTCGTATAACGGATGCTTTTCGAAGGTCGAGGTAAACGATTTCCGAAGGTTTCTTGGTTATGTGTTGAAGGATGGATACAGCTGGATCTAGGTATTGTTGTTTGGGTGATATATTTTGTGTCCCCTGTATCCCCAACACCTAATTGCATAACCAGAAAGTTTCGGGAGTTTATAGGTGGGAATTCAAGTAGCTCCTAGAATATCTTTCCGACAGATGCATGATATGGGATTGGTTAAATCTCTATAATATGTATTTGTTCCGGCTTATTCTGCAAGCCAAATCCTTTGTTTTTTTGTTCCGTTTTGTGGTATTCGAGTTGCTTCAATGTCAAGTGTTGATTCCATACATTTCCTAAATGGTGTTCTCATATTTCTATGTGGATGCTAATCCTTCTTGTTCATCAAGGTCGTCTTTTCAATCCTTTCCAACCGTGTGCTTCTCTCCAAGTAAATCTGATCATTGCAACATTTGCGAGATCAATTCTAAGCTTTTTCTCAATGGTGTTCGTTTCATCCGACCCAAGTTGCCTTTGTTTTCCCGCCCTCCCACCCTTTTTCTTCAAGGACTCAGATTTCTTAATCAAATATCCATCGTATGGATGTGAAGTCTCTTCATTCTTTTCCTCAATGCTCTTATCCGGTGATTCTCATGAAGACGCTAAGGAAGTTTCAACCTTATCATTGTTCCATTCTAATTTTTCTTCTCCGGTGGACTCAAGTCAAGTTTTCGGTGTTGATCATATTCCCTTCCTCCTTTCAAATGTTTTCTCATCCGGTGCACCTCTTAATTTTTCACTTCTTGTTATTCATTTGTTTTCGGAGTGATGAAGATATCTCAGAAGATTCTAGTTTCCATTCTCAATTCACTCAAGTTCTTTTGAGGAGGCTATCTCATTCAAGCCATTTAATTCTACCGGTGCAATATCTATTTCAAACAATTGTTCAACGGTGGTGCTTTTGAGTGGGCCCTAACCCACAGGTCTTTTCCCAGGATCTTACCTAACTCTTCTAATTTTCAGGAGCTATTCCCAAATTCATTGCAAAGTTTGACGTAAGAATGAATTATCATCAGTCATGGCTTTCCCCAAGATCTTTCAAATTCTTTTCATCGTTGGTTCAACCTTTCTAATTTTTATTCCGGAGTGTCTCAACAATTCATGGTGGCGTTTCTTGTCGTCATTCTCAACATTTGAAGACCAAAGAAGAGTTTCTCTTTAATCTTGCTCCATTCTCTTCAAGATTCATGGTTCTAGCTTCGTGCCATCCTCATAATTGTTTTGATTGTGAGAATTCTTTTCACCCATCCGGAGAAATTCAGAAATCTTTTCAGTTTGATTATCCAGAGCCATCATCTTAGAATTATTCATTCTCAACATCTCACTCTCCAAATCTTACCGGTGCATCATTTAAGTATTCTCCAATCAGCTCGTCATCTATTCGTTCACTTGTATCTAAATCCCCTCAAATATCTTCATTCATTTTCCAATTCTTCCCGGTGAATTGTGCCTTTGCTATGTTCATTTTTAATTCTTACGGTGGTTCATTCAAGATTTCTCTTCCTTTGTTATCATATCAAATCATTCGTTGTTTCCAAATTCCACCGGTGTTTCCTTGAAGACCTTCACAAGTTTGCGCCATATCTCTTTTAATCCTTTCTATGAGAATAAGTAGTATGCCAAATCCGTTGCTTGTCATCAATTTAAATTGGTGAAGGATAGGCATGACATAATTATTATTCTTGTTTCATCCAAGTGATTAATTCCTTCTTCCGGAGATTGTTCATGATGAAGTAATTCTTGGTTCTAGTGTTTCATCTTTTCCTTTACGGGTTCCAAGTTTTCGGCATTATCTCATCTGAAGCTCCTTCTAAATCATTTCTAGGCTTGGATCCTATTCTTTTCATCCTTTTGCTTACTGGAGGCTCTACATGGTGGTTCATCAAGGACTCTTTTCATTCTTCAATTGTTCTTCAAGTTTTCTCTCGAAGTAATGACCCGCCAAGCTATACTCAAAAATTAACATGGTGTTCAACACATGTTTTGTTTTGAGGAGTTCAAGCATTCTTCATCTTGCATTCCAAAGTGCAATTCTTTCTACCTTATCTTTTGAGGTGGTGTTATGTCATTTTAACAGTTTCATTCATGTTTCATGATTCACTTGTTGTCAAGAATGAGATATTTAAATCCATCAATCTCTTCATTGGAGTTATCTTGGGCTATATTTCACCTAAAGCTTTCCCTAAGGATTGTTGCTAATTATGGTGCTTATAAATGACCCAAGTTCTTCATTTGTCCTCTCGGTGAAATAAGTTTCTCGTCTCCTTGTTGATATCAATCCAATCGTTTGTTTCCGTTGGTGGCAGAAGCTCACCTCATAATGTTGAGATGTTTCCATAAGTCCACAACAAGGTTATTCTTTTCGTTGTTGGTCTTCCAACAACTCCGTTCTATCCTTTTTTTTTGAAGGGTGCTTTCCAAACTCATTTGTGGTAGAAGTTGTCATTTGCTTCTCCATTCCTTTATTCCAATGATCTATCTTCAATTTTTCTTCCGGAGGCATTGTGATGTGGCTCTCTTCGACCCATCATCTTCTTTTGTCAAGACCATGTCCTTTTCCTTGCTTATCAATTTAACCGGAGTGTTGTGTCTATCGTTCCTCTTTTAACCGGAGTCTCATCCAGGTGCTTTCATTTTTCCAAGTTCATGATTCTAATTCCTTCCATTTTCAGTCGAAGTGCTGCCAAAATTATATCATTCTTACTCCTTCTCTATCTTGTTTTAACCGGAGTGGCTTCAAAATCTATCTTGTCCCCTAAGCTCTTGGTTCTCATCACGTTCTTTGTTCTTCTCTGCTAACGCAGTGTTTACAATTTCGTTCATCTTCGTTGTATTCTTTTCTCGAAATTTTTCATTCTCTCAACGTTCTTTGGTTTCACTCTTTTGTCAAAGAAGCAACTTAGTTTTACCTCTTTCTTCTTCCGTTTTTCTATCCGGTGCCATCGTAGATCTCGGGACGAGATCCTCTCGTAGTGGTGGAGTGTTGTGGCCTTGAGACCGGCGCTCGAAGACTTCCATATATTCGGGTTTCGCCGTGTGTTTCATTTGTGCCTGCCCTTTTATTTTTGCATTGCATCATGTCATTTAATTTTAAAAACTCATGTAAATAAATTGTATGGATTTTCGGTCCATTTAAATCGAGGGATATTCACAATGGTGATTTCTCTTTATAACATATCCTCCCAATATTTAGGGTGCTATATTAAACCATTCCATAATACATTTGCGCGGTTCTTCAAATTTCCTTTTTATCCAACTCAACTTCTTTTC
The DNA here is from genome assembly GCA_021605205.1 of Aegilops longissima. Taxonomy (NCBI): domain Eukaryota; kingdom Viridiplantae; phylum Streptophyta; class Magnoliopsida; order Poales; family Poaceae; genus Aegilops; species Aegilops longissima. Next base: position 666,616,765 of record CM038682.1, on the reverse strand, counting down.
TTCCTTTGGTTCCTTTTTAGTAAAATTGAGTTGCAATTTTACTTTATCCACGAATGTTCCAAATCAGCCCATAAATCACATCTACTATGTAGGGCCATCTCCTATAATTTCAACCCATTTGGAGTTCATTCGAATGGGTTTCGAAATTCAAACATGTCGAGTTAAATTCAACATGTGTGGATTTTACATTCTCTAAAAATCCTCGGGCCATTTTTGTTAAATTCCTCATATTTTTATGAGTTCGGGAAAATTGTCCGCATGCGCAAACTCTTTCCCTAACCTTCTCTTCTTTTCTTATCTCTAATTCTTTTCTGCTAAAAAATATAAGAGAGAGAGAAGAGAGAGGTAAGCCCAGCCAGGCCTCTAGCCATTTCCTCTCCACCGGCCTCTCTAAGCCAGCCCAAGGCCCAGCAGCGCCTAAACCCTAGGCCCCTAGCCCAGCCTCCCCTCGATGCATCTCTCTCCCTCTCGGTCCCTGCCCGCCGCCGCACACCCGCAGTGCGAGGAGGCCGCGCTCGACCCCGCTCTCCTCCTTTCTCCTCGATCCCCTCCCGCCCTCGCCCGTCCATACTTTGATCGCCAGGAGAGGATCCCCACGCTCCTCCCTCCTCTCGCTCGGTGATCCGCCGCCACCCGCCGCCATCGAGGCCAACTCCAGCGCCCCTGCCTCGTCTCCCATCCTCTCCGCCGCGACGCCTTCCCTCCTCCGTCGCCTGCGGCCGTGCCAGGACCTCCGCCGTTGCCCCTGCAGCCTTCCCTCCTCCGCGTCGTCGCCTCCCCATGGCGCCGCGCCCGGCCTCCTGCGTCCGCCATCGGCTCCTCTGCCTTGGCCCCGCCTCTCCACTTCCACGCTGGCTGCCGCGCCTCGTTGCTGTCGGCGACCACCAGGAGGCCGCTGCCTCGCGTCATCCGTCCTCGCGCGCCAGCTCTGAGGCCCCGCCTCTGTTTCCGGCCGCCGCCAGCGAGCAGCTCCGTCGGAGCCACGTCCGATGCGCCAAGTCCTGCGGCCGTCGCCCTTGCATCGCGCCAAGGCCCAGCGACCCCCTGCACATCGAGGCCTCCGTGCACCTCTTGCTCCCGTCGACCCTGCACCATGCCTCTGCCATCCATGAGATCGCCAAGACCGAGACCTCCTTGAATAGGAGCATTTCTTTTGGATCGCCAAGTACCGCACCGGGCGCCAAGTACCTCTACGGATGCATTGGTCGTCTACGACAAGTGTACCTCTACATCCTGGAATCGCCAAGAACCGCATTGAAATGCAAGTACAACAAGGAATCCCGAAGGACTTTGGATGCACCAAGCTCCACGACGCCGCATAAGTTTCTTCTTGAACGTTTATGACTACGCAGATTCGCCAAGTTCCTCTCCGAGCGTGTCGACTACCATCGCCGAGATCGCAAGTACCACGACAACCCGAAGGATTCGGACCCGTCAAGTACCTCTTCGAAAACGAACGTGTACCCCTACTTCCCCTACCGTCACGAGAACAACTACTTCCTCTACATTGCACCGTCCCGTTTGAACGCTTCGAAGGTATAACTGCTGAGACGACCGCCGTGAACGAATGCATATGTTGTATGAGATGCCCGTTTGCACCGTGTCCGAAATTGTCGCTCACTTGTTCCTCCTCGTTGCCATGCCATCATCCCGTGGGAATCCGGTAACCGAGAACACCCCACCATCTTGCTCAACTCGCTTCCGTCACACTTTCTTTTGCACCGATATCTCCATGAGCTACCGGAACCGAAATGTTGCCGTGGCACCATTTTCGTTTCGCCGCCGTGGCACCCTTTCGTTCCGCCATGGTGACCAAATGCTTCATAACATGCTCATGTCAACTTTTAATAAAAATTGCATAAAACTTGCACATGTCATCCGCATCATGATAACAATATTTAAATGTTTATAATTGTTGTTTGCATTAATTTGCTTATATGCCATGCTAAAATGATTTATTTCATAACTAAATAACCGTAGCTCGGATTTAAATAAATTATATATGTAAATGGGGTGGAAAAACGCCTAGTTTAACATGGTAGCATTACTTTGCATGTTTAACAACTCTAAAATATGCTTTAGGTCAGAACCGTACAAAATTCGAAATATGCATATGGGGTTTTACCGGAATTGTTGTTTGTTGTTCCGGCCTCATTTAAACTTGCCTAAATAGTTAGCTTACTTATGCTTCACCTCTTGCCATGTTTAATAACATTTAATATTGTTTGGTAACCTAACCGAGAGAGAACTAAATAAGTGATGTGGTGTTTTGTCAATATGCAACCCGTTGCATATTGAGCTCCATTTAACTTGTAGTTTTGTTTGTGCATATTGCCATGCCATGCCTCATTAAACCGGACATGCATCATACTTGTTTGCGCATCATGCCATGTTTATGTGATGGTTGTTTTACTATGTTGTTTGCTTCTTCCCGGTTTGCTTCTCGCTTAGCTTCGGTTTCGTTCCGGAGTTGTGAGGATTCGTTCGACTACATCCGTTTGTCTTCTTCATGGACTCGTTCTTCTTCCTTGCGGGATCTCAGGCAAGATGACCATACCCTCGAAATCACTTCTATCTTTGCTTGCTAGATGCTCGCTCTTTTGCTATGCCTATGTTACGATGCCTATCACTTGCTTATCATGCCTCCTATGTTGCCATGTCAAGCCCCTAACCATCCTTTCCTAGCAAACCGTTGTTTGGCTATGTTACCGCTTTGCTCAGCCCCTCTTATAGCATTGTTAGTTGCAGGTGAAGATGAAGTTTGTTCCTTGTTGGAACATGGAGATGTTGTTCCTTGTTGGAACATGTTTACTTGTTGGGATATCACAATATATCTTATTTAATTAATGCACCTATATACTTGGTAAAGGGTGGAAGGCTCGGCCTAATGCCTGGTGTTTTGTTCCACTCTTGTCGCCCTAGTTTCCGTCATACTGGTGTTATGTTCCCGGATTTTGCGTTCCTTACACGGTTGGGTGATTTATGGGACCCCCTTGACAGTTCGCTTTGAATAAGACTCCTCCAGCAAGGCCCAACCTTGGTTTTACCATTTGCCACCTAAGCCTTTTTCCCTTGGGTTATGCAGACTCAAGGGTCATCTTTATTTTACCCCGGGCGGTGCTCCTCGAGTGTTGGTCCAAACTAGAGCACCGTCTTGGGACCATTCCTTGGCAACTTGGATTACGTCGGTACTGTATGCTTAGCTTATCCGGTGTGCCACGAGAGCGAGATATGTGCAGCTCCTATCGGGATTTGTCGGCACTGGCGGGTGGTCTTGCTGGTCTTGTTTTACCATTGTCAAGATGTCTTGTAGTCCGGGATTCCGAGTCTGATCGGGTCTTCCCGGTAGAAGGAATATCCTTCGTTGACCGTGAGATCTTATCATGGGCTAAGTTAGGACACCCCTGCAGGGTATTATCTTTCGAAAGCCGTGCCCGCGGTTATGAGGCAGATGGGAATTTGTTATTGTCCGGTTGTAGAAAACCCGAAGTTGATCTTAATTAAAATACACCAACCACGTGTGTAACCGTGATGGTCTCTTCTCGGCGGAGTCCGGGAAGTGAACACGGTGTTGGAGTTATGTTTGACGTAAGTAGTTTTAGGATCACTTCTTGATCGCTACTAGCTTCACGACCGTGCTTTGCCTCCTCTTCTCGCTCTCTTTTGCGTATGGTAGCCACCATATATGCTAGTCGCTTGCTGCAGCTCCACCTCACTACCCTGTCCTACCTTTAAGCTTAAATAGTCTTGTTCTTGCGGGTGTGAGATTGCTGAGTCCCCGTGACTCACAGATACTTCCAAAACCAGTTTGCAGGTGCCGATGAAACCGTGCAGGTGATGCATCCGAGCTCAAGGAGGAGCTCGATGAAGATCTTGTTCATTGTGTTGTTTCGTTTTCATCGATCATGAGTGGAGCCAGTTGGGACGATCGGGGATCTGTGTAGCATTTGGGGTAGTCTTCTTTTATTTTGGTTCCGTAGTCGGACCTTGATTGTATCTGTATGATGTAATGCTTTACTCATGTATTGTGTGAAGTGGCGATTGTAAGCCAACTATGTATCTCTTTCCCTTATGTATTACATGGGTTGTGTGAAGATTACCTCACTTGCGACATTGCTTTCAATGCGGTTATGCCTCTAAGTCGTGCTTCGACACGTGGGAGATATAGCCGCATCGAGGGCGTTACACAACTCCTCCAGCGGGGGTCGCGACCAGCCCCCGCGCCGTCGCACCCGCCTCGAGGAAGGTGCTGGGTCAGTCCGCCATTGTCGGCGTTCTGGGAACAGGCGTCCCCAGACTTGCCTGCCGGCGGCCTGCGGCGTGGCTCAAGTGGGGGCCCAGTGCGGCCCATCTTCATCTAGCTGAAGCTCAAGACCCTCGCGAGGGGCCAAGCCTCGCGGGGCGGACGACAGGAAGCCTCCTCAAGCACGTCCTCATCAGGCAGGGCTCGCGAGGAGGCGGAGAGATCAATGCAAGGGTACCTCGCGAGGGCCCCGTGACGCAAGCCATGACGATCAAGGCCAGGCAGGCGCCAGGCGGGCGCCGGCCAGGGCAGAGTCCTTGTTTCCCCTTTGGTGCAAAGGGGCGAAGCACAGGCCAAGGCATCAGGCAAAGGTTACCGAGACCAAGACCAGCAAGACCAGCAGAGTCCTTGTTTCCCGTGGAGCCCAAGACGGCGTCATCACCACTGCTTTTGGCAGCCGAAGACCACCTTTGGTAAGGATAACATGTACTAGATGTTCCCCTTCAAAATGGCCAGTTGTTGGCGCCATTCCCGCTCATTATTTGGGAAGAGGCCCAGGGCCTCTATAAATAGAGCTAGCCACCACAGAGTAGAGGCATCCAGAGATTGGCATCGAGTAATCTGGAACCCATACCTTAGAAGCTTAGCCAGAGAGAGAGAGAGAGAGAGAGAGGCGGTCGAACTCACCCAAGCAGTTCACTGCGCCAGCTCAAGAACAGCCCCTCGCGAGGCTGTTCTTCCTTTGTACTATTCATCATCAGCCCCAGAGGCAACCCACCACATGACACACTGGAGTAGGGTATTACACCACAACGGTGGCCCGAACCAGTATAAACCCCGTGTCTCTTGTGTTGTTCATCGTTTCCTTTTTAGTTCCCACGAGAGGATCGTACGTAGATCGGTAGGGGAGAGATCTCCGTGCGCACCCCAGTGTTCGAACCTCAAGGTCTGCCGAAACCTGAAATCCGACATTTGGCGCGCCAGGTAGGGGTGCGCCGGAATCTTTCTTCCACTGTTTGCGTGTGATCTTCCATCGTGTCCATGGCTGACGCTCATCGGGCTCGCGCCGAGCGCCGGGCTGCTCGCACCACTCGCGTCGCCCGGACGGCGCCCGTCGGTAGCCCCCTCGTCGCTCCCGTCGCTTTGCCGCCGCGCCGCCACCGGCCCGGCGGGGAACGAGCAGCAGGCCTCGTCCCAGCATCCTTCGGTGCGGCGGGATGGCCGCATCGCCACCCCGTCGCTCACCCCTGCCGGTTCTTCGTCCCGCGCGCACCGCGGTCCCATGGAGGCTCAAGCCGCGCTCATCACGGCGAACGAGCTCCTGCGCTACCGCCCTGTCGATGACGTCTACGAGGAGTGGCTCGACCGCATCGCCGAGCTCGTCCATGCCGCAAGGGGCTGCTCCGTGTCGTCTCTCTCTCTGCCTCGCCCTTCATCCCGTGCGGGAGGCGGGGAGCAGGAGGCGCCTCCGCCACATCCTCCCCAAGAAAGCGCCTTGGCTGCAAGGTGTGCAGCCCCAGGGCGAGATCCCCCACGCCCGACGCCTGCGTAGCAAGAAAGGAGTTGCCAAGAGATCCCACGTACCCGAGAAGGTGCTCGCGCGCTCCCAGCGCCGGCACGCCAAGATCGCGTCCCAGCGCCTCCACGACAAGACCCCGCGCCGCTCCCAGCGGCGGCGCGTGGTGACCCGCAAGAGCAGATCCAGCACCAGCAGAGGGCACCGGTGTCCACGGCAGGCGGCCTCGCCTTCACCCCCGAGCTACGCGGCGTCACATGGCCGGGCGAGTTCAAGCCCGACCTCCCTCCTCGCTACGACGGCACGTCAAACCCCGCAGAGTTCCTGCAGCTCTACGAGTTGGGCATCGTGGCCGCCAATGGAGACGAAAAGTTCACGGCGAACTGGTTTCCCATGGCGCTCAAGGAAGGCGCCCGCACCAGGCTCCTGAACTTGGCTCCCGGCACGATCTCGTCCTGGAGTGAGATGCGCACCCGCTTCATCGCCAACTTCCAGGGCACTCGCGACCGGCCCCCGGCCGTGAGCGAACTGCGCTGCATCAAGCAATAGCCAGGAGAAAACTTGCAGAAGTACATCCAGCGCTTCAACTACACTCGCCTCAAGATCGCCAAGGTAACCGAAGAAGCTATCATCTTAGCCTTCTCCGACGGCGTGCGCGACGTCAATGAAGGAAGAGCTAGCTATCCATGAAGACCTATGTACATCCTTGGAGCTGTTCAACTTGGCGACCAAGTGCGCCAGGGCTGAGGAAGGGCGTCTCTCCCTCCTCGAGCTCCCGGCAGCCGGCCCGGAAGAAAAGAAGCTCAAGGCCAAGGATGTGAAGCGCAAGGGGGCTGCCATGCTGGCAACGGAACTGGACACCAAGCGAGGCAGGGATCGGCCTGAGTCATCCAAGGGCGGACGGTACTGCGTGTACCACGACTGCCACACTCACAACACCAACGAATGTCAAGAGCTCAGAGCCGTGCGAGATAGGCGAATCGGCCGACGCCCCGAGCACAACGACAGGGGCTATGGCCTAGGAGGAGGAAGAGGCGGCGGACGATGGGAAGACCGTGGCCCTCGCCAGGGATGGCGTGACCGCCCTCGTGAGGACCGCTGGGAGGACCAGCCTCACGAGAGAGGCTGGAGGGACCAGCCTCGTGAGGACCGCCCGTCGGCAACGCAGGCCTCCCTCCTTTGCCTCCACCACCAAGGCGGAACGAATTCCCACATCAAGACGATGGGGCTGGGGGCTTCCAGGAGCCGCGCGCAATCGCTTGCATCTTGGGTGGTGCCCAGGCCCCAGCATCACAGCGCATCTTCAAGCAGTTTGCTCGCGAGGTGAATGCAGTCCTCCAAAAGCTTGAGGCCACATGCCCTCCCAGGTGGTCTACGTGCGCTATCACGTTCAGCTCAGCGGATCAGCTCAAGTGCGCGGCAACGACCAGAGTCCTCCCGATGCTTTGCTCCCCAGTCATCAGCAATGTGCAGGTCACCAGGACCCTCATCGATGGCGGCGCAGGACTCAACGTCCTGTCCATCGAAGCGTTTGACAACCTCCAAGTGACGTACGACCAGCTTCAGCCAACCAAGTCTTTCTCAGGAGTCACCGATGGTTCCACTGTTCCAATAGGGCAGGTGCGCCTTCCAGTCACCTTCGGACAGCGCAACAACTACCGCACCGAGCTCATCGACTTCGACATCGCTAACATCCGCCTGCCATACAACGCCATCCTCGGGTACCCAGCCCTAGCCAAGTTTATGGCAGTGACTCTCCGTGGTTACAATGTCCTCAAGATGCCAGGAAGCGGTGGAGTCATCACCGTGCCCTGTGAAGAAAAAGACGCAGTGTCTTCACTCCAGCGTGCGTTCCAAGCCGTGGCAATCGAAGACCCAGATCTCAGGAGCGGGAGGCTTCCCGAGGCGACCCTCAAGAAGAAGAAGGCCTCGCCTGGCCCAAGCCACAAGGAAGCAAGCACCTCCGGAGGTACTGCGTCAGGATTCGCGCCCGGTCAAGGGGCGCCACCCTCTCACGCATAGGAAGGCGCGCCCGGCGCCCTCCTCAGGCAGGGCTTGGGGGCTCTTTCTTGGAGAGCCACTGACTTTGCCAAGGTCACGAGGGAGGCGCTCGGGCACCACGTGGAGGGGTGCTTTCAAGCATGGTTCCCCCAGGAAGATACAAGTCAAAGAAGACCAAACCCTCAGGATTTCGTTGGAAGGAACATCCAAGAGCTATAGGAGTCAGGAGTCATGCGCGGCAGCTGCCGCTTACCTGCCGCGCCCCAACATCCAGGCGAGGATGGTAGGCTGCGCGTCTGCATCGACGTCCCAGGGCTCAACCGAGCCGCGTCTCAGGAGCGCTTCTGGCCTTCGCGCTTAGGGAGTTGTGAGGGGCCACCTCACAGCTACGTTCGCATGCCCTTCGGCCTGCCGGGCGCGGTCGCCGCACACCAGCGCCTGCTGAGGAGCGTTCTGGAGGCTCAAGAGGTTAGGCACCGCGCGGTCCTGGCGGAGGTGGCGATGGTCCTCGAAGGCCTGCATGAGCAACCAGAGCCTTCCGAGGCCCCTGGGCCTGGGGGCTTGTGAGGGCCGACCTCTTCACCACGCACCGTTCGCTTCCTCAGCATCACTTCATCTCCAACAGTATCAGGTGACATCTTTCTGAGTTCTACTTTCAGCTGGGAGCGCCCACAGGGCCGCACCATTCCCAGGCCGCACGGGTCTGTCCCAGCGGCATGTATCCGTTTTGCTTGTGTCCTTTACTTACCTTGTTGGGGGCGCCCCTCGGGCTGCACCATCCCCACGCCGCTCGGGCCCGACCCAGCGGCGGTAGCTTTGACTCGCATCTGCTTGAAATTGGATTTCCTCCTATGTGCTTAACACACTTTGACCTAATCACCTGCTCAATCGACGCCTATCTGAAGGGCCGCTCGCCCTGGCACGGCGCGTGCGCATGGGTCCGTCCCTGCAGCGTTGATAAACCTGAGTGGTCGAGCTCTGGCCGCGGCAGCCCCGCACGGCGCCACCTCACCAGGCCCTCAGTGCCCTAACCACTCCCTCGGAGTGACCATAGGACGGCTGGCGGCCGTAACAACAGGCCCTGTTTCTCCTTATTGTTGGTGTGCAGGATCTACTCCAGGAGCAATGTTGGGGACATCGTGAGCTTCCTCTTCCCCTCCTCGGCACGGACCGCTTGCACGTTAAAAGGGGGATACCTGAGCATCGCGACTCACGGGCTCTTACTGGCTCTCCAGCCCTCACCCCCTAGCCTTGACCCACGGCATCGCGACCTGTCATACCAGCGGCGGCTGAGCTCGCTCGAGGGCCGGGACCTGAGGACGTAGAGCACTAAGGGAAGTGCGGGGGAGTGGTAAGAAGCACGCGAGGGCCTAACCCAGCAGAACCTCGGCCATCGCCTCCTGGGCCAGCCGCCTCCCCGAGGAACTACATCAGACGCATAAGGTAAGCCGCACCCTCGCGAGAACTAGACCGACGCAGCGCTAAATCCCTCCCCCTGTGCAACCCTGTCGCGGCGACGCAGCCTTCCTTTCTCGTCCAGCGAGGATTGCTTGAGCGCTAAAGAGGAACTCCCGAGCATCGCGACTCGGGGGCTCTTACCGGACCTCGGGCCGCTCACATCCTGGCCTAGACCACGGCATCGCGACCTGGCATACCAGCGACGGCTGAAGCTTGCCTGGGGACTGGGACCTGTCAGCGCAGAGTGCCGAGTCCTCATGAGGATAGAAAGGGGGAGCTTAGCCGGGACCGGTTCATATCAAGTCCTATAATATTCACAAAAGACACGGCAGATGCCTTACATACCCACGCGGGGTGTTGCTTTGATTCCTCGCAGGGAGCAAAAGGTAATAATGCTAGGGAACGCTACTTGCTAGCACCTCCTCAAGCGACGCCATCATCAACAGTGGGCTGCCCGGCGCCGGCGCCAACCCCATCCAGATCAGTGGTGTCGGCGGCACGATGCAGCTGCCACACTCCAAGCGCAGCGCAATCTCGGAGGCTCGTTGAGGGAGTCCTGGACTAGGGGGTGTCCGGATAGCCGAACTATCATCATCGGCCGGACTCCAAGACTATGAAGATACAAGATTGAAGACTTCGTCCCGTGTCCGGATGGGACTTTCCTTCGCGTGGAAGGCAAGCTTGGCAATACGGATATGTAGATCTCCTACCATTGTAACCGACTCTGTGTAACCCTAGCCCTCTCCGGTGTCTATATAAACCGGAGGGTTTTAGTCCGTAGGACATAACAACCATCACAACAATCATACCATAGGCTAGCTTCTAGGGTTTAGCCTCCTTGATCTCGTGTAGATCCACTCTTGTACTACCCATATCATCAATATCAATCAAGCAGGAGTAGGGTTTTACCTCCACCAAGAGGGCCCGAACCTGGGTAAAAACATCGTGTCCCTTGTCTCCTGTTACCATCCGCCTAGGCGCACACAGTTGGGACACCCTACCGAGATCCGCGGTTTGACACCGACGTTGGTGCTTTCATTGAGAGTTCCTCTGTGTCGTCACCGATAGGCTCGATGGCTCCTTCAATCATCGACAACGACGCAGTCCAGGGTGAGACTTTTCTCCCCGGACAGATCTTCGTATTCGGCGGCTTTGCACTGCGGGCCAATTCGCTAGGCCATCTGGAGCAGATTGAAAGCTACGCCCCTGGCCGTCAGGTCAAATTTGGAAGTCTAAACTTCACCGCTGACATCCGCCGAGACTTGATCTTCGACGGATTCGAGCCACATCCGAGCGCGCCGCACTATCCCGATGGGCATGACTTAGCTCTGTTGCCGGATAGTGCCCTGGAGGCCGCACACGAACCCGCTCCGATCCTCAATTCGGAGCCGGCTGCGCAGATCGAGGACGGGTGGCTAGACACCGCCTCGGGGGCTGCTACATCTACGACGATGGAGCCAAATACCGACCTTGTCCCTTGTGAGGCTCGTGACTCCGAGGTGCCGGACTCCCCGCCGGACTCCGAACCTCCCGCGCCCCCTCCGATCGAATCCGATTGGGCGCCTATCATGGAGTTCACCGCCGCGGACATCTTTCAACACTCACCTTTTGGCGACATCCTGAATTCGCTAAAGTATCTCTCACTATTAGGAGAGCCCTGGCCGGACTGCGGTCAAGACGGTTGGGATGCGGACGACGAAAAATTTCAAAGCCCACCCACCACCCACTTTGTAGCCACTGTCGACGATCTAACTGACATGCTAGACTACGACTCCAAAGACATCGACGGTATGGACGACGATGCCGGAGACGACCAAGAACCAGCGCCTACGGGGCACTGGAAGGCAACCTCGTCATATGACATATACATGGTGGACATCCCAAAGGATGGGAATGGCGAGGAAGCAGCGGAGGAAGAGCCCTCCAAGAAACAGCCTAAGCGCCGGCGTAATCGGCGCTGCTCTAAATCCCGCCACAGCAAGAATGGAGATTCCAGCGCCGGAGATAATAACACCCCAGGCAGTGCCGAAGACAACCCCCTCCAGCAAGATTCAGCACAGGAGGACGGAGAAGCCAGCCCTCATGAGAGAGCGGCAGAAGATGAGGTAGAGGATGATAATTACGTGCCTCCCTCCGGAGAGAAGGCAAGCCTCGACGATGACGAGTTCGTCGTGCCTGAGGATCCCGTCGAACAAGAGCGTTTTAAGTGCAGGCTTATAGCCACAGCAAATAGCCTCAAGAAAAAGCAGCAACAGCTCAGAGCTGATCAAGATCTGCTAGCCGACAAATGGACCGAAGTCCTTGCGGCCGAAGAGCATGAACTCGAACGCCCCTCCAAAAGCTACCCTAAACGCAAGTTGCTACCCTGATTAGAGGAGGAAGCATATAAACCCACATCACCAGCGCACAATACGGCTGACCGACCACCTCGTGGCCGCGACAGAGAGGCCTCTAGGCCCTCCAACAGAACCGTTCCCCCAGCACCGCTCGAAAAGTACGAAGCCACGGGGGAACGCGCCGGACTAGCGAGACATATTGGAGGATAAGGCAAAACAATCAAGATCGATCTACGGATCGTGCGGGCGCCCCACGATACGCGACGATGACCGTCGCACCGGATATAGCAACTCCAGCCGGGCCGAACACAATAGACAAAGCTCGCTTGAGCTACGTCGTGATATAGCCCAATATAGAGGCGCCGCACACCCACTATGCTTCACAGATGAAGTAATGGATCATCAAATCCCTGAAGGGTTTAAACCCGTGAACATCGAATCCTACGATGGCACAACAGACCCCGCGGTTTGGATCGAAGACTATCTCCTTCATATCCATATGGCCCGCGGTGATGATCTTCACGCCATCAAGTACCTCACACTCAAGCTTAAAGGACCAGCTCGGCATTGGCTTAACAGCTTGCCAGCAGAATCAATTGGGTGTTGGGAAGACCTGGAAGCCGCATTCCTTGATAACTTCGGGGCACATATGCGACCACCGGACGCCGATGACCTAAGCCACATGATTCAGCAGCAGACGAATCGGCGGACAATTCGGGCGCGGTTCTTAACAAAGAAAAATCAAAATTTCGACTGTCCGGATGCAGAGGCCCTCGCAGCCTTCAAACATAACATCCGCGACGAGTGGCTGGCCCGGCACCTAGGACAGGAAAAACCGAAATCCATGGCAGCCCTAACATCACTGATGACCCGCTTCTGCGCGGGAGAGGACAACTGGCTAGCTCGCAGTAACAACCTCAACAAAAATTCTGACAGTCCGGATACCGAGGACCGCAATGCCAGGTCGCGTTGCAATAAGGACAAACGCCGTGTCAACGGCGACAATACTGAGGATACGACAGTCAATTCCGGATTCAGAGGCTCCAAACCCGGTCAGCGGAAGAAGCCATTCAAAAGAACTACTCCGGGTCCGTCCAATTTAGACCGAATACTCGACCGCTCGTGCCAGATACACGGCACCCCCGAAAAGCCAGCTAATCACACCAACAGGTATTGGTGGGTCTTCAAGCAAGCAGGCAAGTTAATTGCCAAAAACAATGACAAGGGGCTGCATAGCGATGACGAGGAAGAGACCCGGCCGCCGAACAATAGAGGACAGAAGGGTTTCTGACGGTGTCCTGGACTAGGGGGTACTCACCACGTCATCCCCCAATCAGTTAGATTGGGCCGAGAACCCCCAGGGCCGCATACTCATGGGCCAGTCCGGACAGGTGCGACATACAGGGAAGATTCCACAAGACTTGGTGATCAAGACAAGGACTCCTCCCCCACCGGCGTATTCGGCTAGGACTCTTGTTATCCTAGGCCTCTGGTGCATTATATAAACCGAGGCCAGGCTAGTTGACATATATACAATATACAACAATCATACCATAGGCTAGCTTCTAGGGTTTAGCCTCTTTGATCTCGTGGTAGATCCACTCTTGTAACACACATCATCAATATTAATCAAGCAGGATGTAAGATTTTACCTCCATCAAGAGGGCCCGAACCTGGGTAAAACAGCGTGTCCCTTGTCTCCTGTTACCATCCGCCTAGATGCACAGTTCGGGACCCCCTACCCGAGATCCGCCGGTTTTGACACCGACATTGGTGCTTTCATTGAGAGTTCCGCTGTGTGATCGATAAAAGGATCGATGGCTCGCCTGCAGATCAACTGCAACTTCGGCATATTCGTCACCAGCTCGACTGGTCACCTTGGTTCGACCAAGGACTGCGCCCTATCTCCGATCGTCATGTTGGATGAGGGCCTTCGTCAACATCAGCTCCGATCTCTATCAAGATCATGGAGGATCATCCGAGGAGCCGGGGCTCAAGCGTCAACATTGCCCTCGGGCGACCGTGCTGTTTTTACGGACAGCAAACTTGTATCCGCCGTCACCGCCTCCTCGAGTGTCGGTTTGACGATTGCTTCGGTGGAATTGTGCGGAATTGATTCTACAACAACCCTGGAAAATTTCGTCGAGTTCCGATGGAGGAATCTCTGGCAATCTCCGATATACCGGAGCCGCATTGAATCTGGACGAGAATCCGGACGAGTTTAGGGCGTGGTGTCCAGCTTCTAGCTCGGACCTCCTTTGGAAGATCCAACCGTTGATCGACTGTGGAATTCTTATATCTACCACCCCTCAAAATTTCAGCTCGATCCGACCGTCCAAACTCCGGGAACCTTCCGATTAGTGCATCACTTTTCGGATCTGTTTTCTGCGCGAAAACGAATCCGACACGAGTTAAATCTTTTTGAACGGGATTTGGACATCCTTTTGAAGGAAGTTTTATGCGGGTATTGTGTTTTGTTTCCGAACACATCCCACTAACTTTAAGATCTTTTTGAACATGATCTCCAACATCATGCTGGTGTCAAACCAGTCCGGCAATATTGCTCCACGGCTGCCGACCTGATCATTATCTCGGCAAGCCGAACAAGAGTTCGGCATCGCGAAGGATTAATCATCCCCAACATCACCGCCCCACGGATTACACGGGGCGGGCATACCGGCATCGCCGCACGGTCGCTTCATCAAGCGGGCATCGACCATGTCACGACCTGCATCGGCATGGCCGCACTATTGCTTCTTCAAGATGGTGTCCATCACGCTGACCCACTTCGACATCTCGGCTGGGCCGGGGGCTTCGCCATCTCTTCATCAACCTACTCCGGACACTTCGGCGTCATTAGCCGACCAGGCAATGGGTGCGCGGATCGAGTCCCATTTTTGGGAATCACCTTCCTTCGGATTGCTACAACAAATAAACCAGGTGCTATTAATCCTAGTATTTATTTTTGCTTATTTGGGTTAATTTTTCCCAAGAAATTATTACTCCGGTTTGTCCATCATATGTACATAGGTCTATCAAATGTTGGCCGCAATATCGACGGTCGCATGATGGTTCAGTCAGTTTCCGTACATAGTCCGGCGAACGCCGCATCCGGAACTCGGACCGACCTGTGAATCCAGGCTTTACCACGCCTTTATTGCATTACGCCGACGACCTGCATCGACATTGACTTCGGCGCCAGGCCATATTTCTTTTATTACTCACTTTGCATAAATTATTTATTATGCAACATTTTTTTTAATTCTTATTATTACTATTATCCCGGTCTGCACTATTTTTGTGCACGGAAAATGATCCACCGGACTATATCCTTTGGTGTCACCTCGGCTGGACGGGGGGCTTCGTCAACACTTCATTACCCCATACAGGGGACTTCGGCATCACTCTGCCGTCCTGCATTGACCGTGCTATGTCACCACTTCGGAGTGCCGAGCTCTTTGCTCCGCCACCTCGGGATCGGCTTGGGGGATGGAACCTTGTCCCGCATCAAGCTCGGACCGCGTCGTCAATACCGAACACATTAACCAGCTAAGTTGCCTTCATGCTCAAAGTTTTAAATCTTTAACTTGTGTTCGGCTCGACCAAGCATTATACTTTTTTGGAAAAAAGTTGCTTGTAAAACTTTTCCTTGTCCAAACTTTGTTTGCACACACTTGACGCGCTACCCGCGCTCATTATACCTGGGGGCTTCTTTAACAGAAGCTTATTAATACGGGCTTTATGCCAAACACATGTGTCACACTTCCGCATGTACCTTTTATTCACCATTATAAGCATCGATATGACTTAAGTTTTGGCCAAGCTGGGTTGCCTGGCTCCTGTGCTTACCCCTACGTTCCGATTGTTCGGCTAGGTGGTAAAGGGAGCACCTCTGCGATTGTTACTGCCGGGTCAGCCGGATGTGTACCTCGGACTGGGTGAAGCCGAAAGCTAGCGTTCTTAAGGGAATACTCGGTCGGTGAACTAAAAGATGATTTCTTACCTAATTATTTACCAGCCCCTAGATGTTTTTCTGCTCTTTTCGCAGTCCGTACATGCAATTTAGGGCATGCCTCCCAGGGAAAGGAACCCCTAACGGAACTATTCTCCCTGGAAGATGTTTCTTACTAACCATGTAATATAACATAACAAGTTGGGCACTTGTCTGATAAAGCACTAATGACCCCTACGCCTTGTCTCCCCGCATGCCCCGGTTTTTATAACCGCGAGGGTATTCGGACACACTCCGGACTATTGGGTCCAGAGGTTGAAGCGAAAAGGTCCGCTACGACAAACGATCTACAATCTGGCTAGAAGGCATTCTACATGTCACCTTACATTATATAGTCAACTTTTAGCCAAGTCACTTGGGGGCTCTTATGTTTATTTGAGCCGTTTCATACTACGTGTTTTTCTTCTTAGTCGTTGCAATTTTTTATTATTTATCACTCCTTTTCTCGACACGAGTGTACGGTCACTAGCCAGGGAGCCTACTTTCTCTCTCAAAACCGCTAGAGTTTAGTTTTCTAAACTGGCCTAATGAGAAGTACTCCGCCTTGGGATGGGAGACTAAAGCCGTAGGCTGACCAGCAAGTCTTGAGATAGGATGTGTCATGTTAAAGCACGGCGAAGCATTTTTTTCTAAAGTCCAATTTTGGATTGGCACGAACACTTGATCTTGTTGGACGTCATGTTTTCTTGGCGTTTTTGGTTTTCAAGCTTTTGGCACTTTTAAGCTATTGTTGTGTTTTCAGCACAAGTCTCGTAGTGCAACGCCGGACACATTTAGAGATTCGGCAAAAACATTCTCGGATATTGCTATATATGCATCAGTTTCGAATCGTGTCTTCGGTCAATAGTTGGGTTGCCCGGCTCCCGCGCTTGCCTCCTACGTTCCGCTTTGTTCGGCTAGGTGTGCAAAGGGAGAACCATTGGGATTGTGCTTCCAGCTCACATGGTTAAGCACCTCAGTGGAGAAGGCCGAAAACTGACTGTCACAATAAGCGTAAACTGGTCGGCGATCCGATGACGGTGTTAAACGACGGGCCATTAATAACAATGGCCGAAGTGTTTACGGCTTGACCTCGACTGTCGTCGAACACTACCGGGGGCTATTAACTGGCCTCCCAAACTAAATCCTCGATATTTTGCTCTTACATTGGAGCTGAGGTTTCATTATCATGCTTAACATGACAACCCACAGAAAGGAACCGATAGCGGGACTATTTTCTTTGGAAGACATTTTTCTGTTAAACAATAATATAACATGTCTCTCCGCGTACCTTTGTTTATAAAACCGTATGGCCAGATTGCCTTGTTTGTCGTAAATCTTTGCCTTCATCAAGGCTTTATAAAGTAGGACAAACACTCCTCGGCTACTAGCCGAGGAGGTTAAAGCCGATGGTCGGTCAACAAAGTTTTGTACAATGCGGATCCGAGCATTAATGACGTAAAGTACTTGGATACATAGAGTCATTACACATAATTTGTGATTTTACTATGGATATCGATCCTTAATTGCCACCCGTGCCGCATTAAGGCTCGGGGCTCTTGGGCTTCGGGATTATTATTTACAAATATTAAAGGGCTCATTGATCCTCGATGCGGTGTTGCCACCCGACCGGTGTCTCGGGGGCTCTTGCATTGCTTGTTCTATGCAGAAAATCTTAAGTGCAATCAGTCTCCGAGGATATTTTGATCCTCGGGTTGGTCGGCCGCACCCAACCTGAGTCTCGAGGACTGAAACACGCCGCTTTTGTGTCGAAGTATTCTGCGAGCTAGGACTTGATCCTCGGACCGATTTTGCAAATCAACTTTGAGTCTCAGCAGCTACGGGGATCATCGGTCTTATGTCATCCTTCATGGGCATCTCGGGTTTTAGACCGATACACACCTTGAGGGCTACTGGCCATGTATCTCGGCAGAGAATAAATTGCATCAATCAAAAATATTGACAAAAATCGGCCCACATTTGGGGTGGTGCACCACCTCGGAAGCAGTCCGGCATAAAGCTCGGGTGCTAGTGGCCGGCTCCATAGAGGGCATTTCCGGCATTAAGCTCGGCTAAACTCCTTCAAATGTTTTGGACCAAGATAATCTATGACATCTTGGATACAGTCCGGCGTTGGAGCTCGGACACATAGTCCGGTGTTGGAGCTCGGACACATATTCCGGCATTGGAGCTTGGACACAGTCCGGCGTTGGGGCTCGGATACATAGTCCGGCGTTGGAGCTCGGACACATAGTCCGGCGTTGGAGCTCGGATATATAGTCCGACGTTGGAGCTCGGATACATAGTCCGGCGATAGAGCTGGGAAGCAGTTCGGCGTTGGTGCCCGACTGCAAAAGATACCTTCAATGCAGTCCGGCGTTAGAGCTCGGGCGCAAGAGGACACTGCCTCCCGGGAATATCTTCAAACCCGAGGTGTGGCATAAAAATAACAAGGCATTGATAAAGGCCGGAAACTTAAAGGGGATCCTCGAATACCCGACGTATAAACTCGCCGAATACATTTCGGCGATCCTCAAGATCGAAGATGAGAAGATTTGTTGAACCAGTTTTCAAGACCGGCAACCGAAGATGAAGAACAGTTCGGAAGAATTGAGGAGCGTCCCTAACTTGAAGGCCGGTTCTGGGGGCTACTGACGGTGTCCTGGACTAGGGGGTACTCACCACGTCGTCCCCCAATCTGTTAGATTGGGCTGAGAACCCCCAGGGCCGCATACTCATGGGCCAGTCCGGAAAGGTGCCGCATACAAGGAAGATTCCACAAGACTTGGCGATCAAGAAAAGGACTCCTCCCCCACCGGCGTATTCGGCTAGGACTCTTGTTATCCTAGGCCTCTGGTGCATTATATAAACCGAGGCCAGGCTAGTCGACATATATACAATATACAACAATCATACCGTAGGCTAGCTTCTAGGGTTTAGCCTCTTTGATCTCGTGGTAGATCCACTCTTGTAACACACATCATCAATATTAATCAAGCAGGACGTAGGGTTTTACCTCCATCAAGAGGGCCCGAACCTGGGTAAAACATCGTGTCCCTTGTCTCCTGTTACCATCCGCCTAGACGCACAGTTCGGGACCCCCTACCCGAGATCCGCCGGTTTTGACACCGACAGTTTCCCCCCACAAGTGCGGACGGTGAACATGATATACGCAACCCACATACCCAAAAGGGAGCGGAAGCGTGCACTCAGGGACGTATACGCGATGGAGCCAGTTGCCCCGAAGTTCAACCCATGTTCCTCCTGCCCGATCAATTTTGATCGAAGGGGCCACCCCACCAGTATCCGCCATGGCGGATTCGCCGCATTGGTTTTAGACCCAATCGTCGATGGATTTCACCTCACCAGAGTCCTAATGGACGGCGGCAGCAGCCTGAACCTGCTTTATCAGGATACAGTGCGCAAGATGGGCATAGACCCCTCAAGGATTAAATCCACAAAGACGACCTTCAAAGGCGTCATACTAGGTGTCGAGGCCAATTGTACAGGCTCAGTCACACTTGAAGTGGTCTTCGGCTCCCCGGATAACTTCCGAAGCGAGGAGTTAATCTTCAACATAGTTCCGTTCCGTAGCGGCTATCATGCTCTGCTCGGATGGACCGCGTTTGCAAAGTTCAACGCGGTGCCGCATTACGCATACCTCAAGCTCAAGATGCCAAGCCCTCGAGGAGTCATTACGGTCAATGGAAACACTGAACGCTCCCTCCGAACAGAGGAACATACAGCGGCTCTCGCGGCAGAAGTACAGAGCAGCCTCTTAAGGCAATTCTCGAGTCTGGCCGCTAAGCGACCGGACACGGCCAAACGCGCCCAGAGTAACCTACAACAAGACCACCTGGCACGTTCCGAGCATGCGTAGCAACGCGGCCCCAACCCCAGCCCTCGCAAAATTACAAAACTGGTCCCTCGCGTAAATCTTTACGCTCTGGAGATACCATGGGCATAGGGGAGGGGCACGACCACAACAAGCCCAGAGTGCGGCTCAACCACACCAGGGGCTCCCAAGTGTGTCATTCTATTTCCTTTTTCTTTTTTCTTATCCACAGGACCCCGTTCACCAGAGGCCCTGCCCGGCAGTAGACCTGCCGAACTCACGATGCAACAGCCAGGGAAGGAGAAAGGCTACGACGAGTATCCGGGTGGCCTCCATTTTGAGCATTATACCTGTTTTATACACCATTCCGCAGCCTACCCCTGGAGGGGGACATGTTTAATAGTCCAAGTCCTTGCTTACCGCACTATTTGTATCGTTCTGCACTCATAGCAGTATTTCTTGAATAAACAATGCATAACTTTTTGCTTATAATTGCATTTCTTTTTTATACATGTGTTCTTTTATGACATGTTGCATCCGTACACTTTGGTACGGCTAAGATACACCAGGGGCTTAAGTTCCCCACATTATGGTGTGATAAGTCCGAACACTTTCACAAGTGCGGCACCCCGAACTTATAGCATTATATGCATCGGCTCCGAATCATGTCTTGGGTCAATAGTTGGGTTTGCCCGGCTCCCATGTTTTGGTACCTTACGTTCCGTTGTATCGGCTAAGGTAGCACTGGGAGAACCACTGCGATTGCGCCCCGGTTGAGCTGGGCGAGCGCCTCAGTGGAGAAAGCTAAAACTGACCATCATGATAAGGCGAGAGCTGGTCGCTGTTCGCGAGGTCTTTTCGAGTCCCTAAAGACTTATGCCGCTTAGAGCGAGGAACCGGCTTTGTCCGGTCCAGGCGTGGATAGCGCCCCGAACTCGGTCTTCCGAACACTAGTGGCTTCACCGAAATTTAAAATTATAGAATTCTATGGCTACGTGAGAGTGTTCAAGCATGATAAGTCTGGTTGCCTCGTTCGTTGTGTTGAGCGCCTCCCTAGATGGACCCAAAAATGGGAACAACAGCGCTCAAGTTTATCCCGAACACCCCAGCACTTGTGGCATGGGGGCTGAAGCCGACGACTTGCCATCTCTCAGATTTGATAAACGGCCGCACAGAAGGTAATATTTTAAATTAACAAGCGTTGCTTAGCGCATATGAACAAAGTTTTCAGCGCACAGCATAACAAAATGCGAGTCTACTCAAATATTACATCTTTGGAGCACTCACCCGCAATCATTCGGCCACCCTTCAGGACACTTTTATAATACATTTCGGGCGTGCGATACTCCTTGCCTGCCGGCGGCGCATCCGTCAGAAGATTCTCAGCATCCATCCTGCCCCAGTGCACCTTTGCACGGGCAAGGGCCCGACGGGCACCTTCAATGCAAGCGGAATGCTTGACGACTTCAACCTAGGGGCACGCATCCACCAGCCATCGCACCAGGCCGAAGTAGCTCCCAGGCATGGCCTCCTTAGGCCACAACCGAACTATAAGACCCTTCATGGCCTGCTCGGCCGCCTTGTGGAGCTCGACCAGCTGCTTCAGCTGGTCGCTAAAGGCACCGGATGTCGGCCTCAAACATCTTGAGACCGAAGACTTTCTCCTTGAGCTCCCTCCTCGGCCCAATAGAATGCGGCAGCATCGGACCGCGCTTGAGGGCAGATCTGCGAACGCTCCTGGAGAACTCCGAATTCGGGTAAGTAATAAGTAATTCACATCCACATGCTTGCTTTGCATGAAAAATGCCTTACCCGCCGCTATCTTCTTCAACGCCTCGATTTCCTGGAGGGCCTTGTGGGCTTCGGCCTTAGCAGCTTTGGCACTCTCAAGAGCCGATGCTCGGACTCTCGAGTCTTTGAGTCGCGCTCCAAACTCTCATGTTTTTCCACAAGAGCCTGGAGCTCTTGCTGACCTCCACCACCCGCGCCTCTTGCTTCTCTCGCTCAGCTCGTTCCGCGGCCGCATTATGTTCCGCCGCGGACACCACCTCCTTCAGGGTTGCTAGCTCATTCGTGGCCCCTGTAGTACCCACGTTATCCTTGTTATTTTTCTTGCAACCAAATCCTTTTCTGTAAGGTACAACTTTAATAAGGTGTTACTCACCTTCTTTGTCCTCGAGTTGCTTCTTGGCACGGCTGAGCTCATTCTCGGACCGCTTGAGGCTTTTCTTCATAGCATTGACCTCCGCAGTCAGTGCGGCAGAGGTCAGCAGCGCAGCCTGCAATCCCATATTGACATATTTTTTTAGACTCCTGCGTGTATCTTTTTAGATCCTCGCTCCGGCTTTTCTTTCCGAACACCGAACCGAGCATCAGGGGCTACTGTCTATGCGGTATTATATTACACATCTTGAAATTCTTACCTCAAAGCCTGTTAGAAGGCTGCGGCAGGGTTCGGTCAGCTCGCTCTTGGCGAGCTGAACCTTCTGAATCACCGCACTCATCATAGTGCGGTGTTCTTCTTTGATGGAAGCGCCGTTGAGCGCCTCCAGCAAATTATCTGGCGCCTCCGGTTGGACGGAGGCCGCCGATGGCACCGTCTTGCCCTTCTTACGAAGGGGCCGCCCGTCGGACTCTGGAACCACTGCGGGTTCCGGTATGTAGTCCGGTGCGGAGTCCGGGAGGTCGCCCTGCGGCACCTCCAGGGCCTCCTCCCCCTGATGGGTCCCCTCCCGGGACCCCACCTCGGCGTCGTTAGCATCGTGAGGGGAGGAGGCGGTCGGAAGGGAATCCATATCCGACGTGCCCAAGGACCCGCTCGATGAAACGGGAAGATCATCCTTGGCCGGACTACAGGTTGTATGCGGCATTAGAAAGACACCACGTGGCAAAAAGAAAAATTATAAATCATCTAGGTGTCTGGATACTTATGATCTCGCCAGGGGCTTGGCCCTCGGGGGCCACTCCTCGTCGCCATCACCGACATTGGCGGAGTTGTCCGGGGGAAGGGTCCTCCCCTTCTTGGACCCTTCGGCCTCCCTCCTTGGGGAGGCCTTCCTCTTCTTCTCTCCCCCCACCGGGGGAGAGGCCTTTTTCTTCTCCTCCTCGTCCTCATGGGAGGATTCCGCCTCGGAGCCATCGGACGATGAGTCCGATACCACCTGACGCCGGGAACCCTTTCGGGCTCCCGTGGCCTTCTTCTTGGCCTTCTTCTCCGGCACCACGTAAAGTGCCGGAACCAGCAGCCCCGTCAAATGGGTGTCCGCTGGGTCTTCTGGAAGGGGAGCCCGACAGTTAACCTGTCCGGACGTCTTCTTCCAGTCCTGTTAAAGGTACTGGGAGTTTAGATCCCGCATAGAGTCAAACTATGAAAAGCAGGTGTCCCATAAAGGATGACGTAGCTTACCTCGTCAGCCGGGCGCTGCGTGCTAAATCCGCGATCTTCGGTAGCGGATGCGGGAGCTTCGGCGCCCTTGAATAGCACCCTCCAGGCATCTTCGTACGTAGTATCGAAGAGCCCGCTCAAGGTCTGGTGCTGTGCCGGATCAAACTCCCACAAATTGAAGTCCCGTTGCTGGCAGGGGAGGATCCGGCGGACGAGCATGACCTGGATCACATTGACAAGCTTGAGCTTCTTGTTCACGAGTGCAGAGACGGATGGAGTCGGTCAGCTCCTCCGAACTACCCCAAAGCAAGCCCTTCTCTTTCCAGGAGGTGAGCTGCATAGGGACACCAGATCTGAATTCGGGGGCCGCTGCCCATTTAGGGTCGCGCGGCTCGGTGATGTAGAACCACCCCGATTGCCACCCTTTGACGGATTCCACGAAGGCACCCTCGAGCCAGGTGACGTTGGGCATTTTGCCCACCATGGCGCCTCCGCACTCCGCTTGGCTGCCCTTCACAACCTTCGGCTTGACATTGAAGGTCTTTAGCCACAAGCCGAAGTGGGGCTGGATGCAGAGGAAGGCCTCGCACACGACGATAAATGCCGAGATATTGAGGATGAAATTTGGGGCTAGATCATGGAAATCTAGGCCGTAGTAGTACATGATCCCCCGGACAAAGGGGTGAAGAGGAAAGCCCAGTCCGCGGAGGAAATGGGGAAGGAATACCACCCTCTCATGGGGCCTGGGGGTGGGGATGAGCTGCCCCTTGTCGGGCAGCCGATGCGCGATGTCGCTGGACAGATATCCGGCGCCGCGCAGCTTCTCGATGTGCTCCTCCATAACGGAGGAGGCCATCCACTTGCCTCCCGCTCCGGACATGGCTGGAGAAGGTCGAGGTGAGATGTGCGGACTTGGGCACTGGAGCTCGAGTGCGCGGAGATGGATAAGCAAAGGAGGAAGAAGGCGTAGGTAAAAAAGGTGGATCCTTATCCCCTTATTTATGGGCGGATGAAAACTATGCGTCCCTACTGGCCTGGTAAAACTCGCTTATCTCCCAAGCGCCGCAATCAATGGCGCGGTTGGGTTACCCACGTCCGTATTGATGGGAATCCTGGAATAAGGTGAACACGATCTCTGCTTCGACAAGACATGCCAAGGAAACCTCTTCGCTAAACGCGCTGAGGTGGTATAATAAAAAACGTAAAGGCTTGGTTGTGGCTTGACGTCATGCCACAAAATACGTCAGCAGATTGAACTTGTGTAAATATAATTTCTCTACCGTTGTATGTGGAATTTATTTTGCAGAGCCGGACACTGTCCTGGTGTTCACAATCTTCTATGAATTATTTGGAGGAGGAACCTGCCTTGCAATGCCGAAGACAATATGCGCGCCGGACTCGTCGTCATTGAAGCCTGGTTAGCCGAACTATCATCATCGGCCGGACTCCAGGACTATGAAGATACAAGATTGAAGACTTCGTCCCGTGTCCGGATGGGACTTTCCTTGGCGTGGCAGGCAAGCTTGGCAATACGGATATGTAGATCTCCTACCATTGTAATCGACTCTGTGTAACCCTAGCCCTCTCCGGTGTCTATATAAACCGGAGGGTTTTAGTTCGTAGGACATAACAACCATCACAACAATCATACCATAGGCTAGCTTCTAGGGTTTAGCCTCCTTAATCTCGTGGTAGATCCACTCTTGTACTACTCATATCATCAATATCAATCAAGCAGGAGTAGGGTTTTACCTCCATCAAGAGGGCCCGAACCTGGGTAAAAACATCGTGTCCCTTGTCTCCTGTTACCATCCGCCTAGACGCACAGTTCGGGACCCCCTACCCGAGATCCGCCGGTTTTGACAACGACCCTCGTAGCTGTCGTCGCTCGTCTCCGGAGCCGTGAGAAGCTCGGGGGAGTCGCTGAAGTCCTCGGCTCCTCCACTGCTGCCTGAGGAGCTGCTGGAGGGCCGACGAGCGAGCCGGGCCCTCACCAGCTCGTCGCCCCTGCAGCTTCCCTTGGGGCAGCACTCTAGCCGGCGTCCTTCGGCATCGAAGACCTTGAAGAACATCAGGGAGGCGCCGTCGTATTCGAGATGGATCACGAGGGCGCCATCCGCGCGGCAGACCCGGGCAACCTCACCCCAGCCCCGGGTCATGAAGACCTTACCCACAACGACGACTGCAACCTCCGCTCCGGTCGTGGGAGTGCCGCAGTCGGCGTGCTGCAGCCAGAGCTCCAGAGCCCCGCTCGGCGGCATCTCGAAGGCGAAGGAGGGGGGAAGACGAATATAAGAGCTTGGAGGCATGGAGGCACCAGCGTGACTCGCCGGCGTCGGCGGCGGCGTTGTCTGTGTTGCTCAGAGCCCTCCTCCTTGGGGCCCACAACGCGGGCGAACAAGGGTAGCGGAAACCCAGCCGGCGGCCGCTCGTACCACGGCCTCGACACCTCCTCTCGAGCACCTTCGTCCCAGCGGCCGAGGATAGGCCGTTTCTTCAGCGGGAGGGGGTCATGACCTTCTCGCGGGGCCTTTCCCTTCTCCTCTACGGAGAACCGACGGATCGGTGCCATTGGCGTGAGAAGAAGCAAGGACAAGGAGGAAGAAGAGAAAGGAGTAGCAGAAAGGGGTGAACTGGCGGAGCTCACGCAGCCCCGTATTTATAGCCGGAGAAGGCCAACCGTCGAGCACCACGATCATAGGTAATCAAGACCCGTATCTCTGCATGCAGGGACTTGTCAAGTCGTCGATCGCCGGCGTCGTGGGGAAGCTTGATCGCCACGCCCAATCAAGCGCCATCTGGCGCCCAAGGCCGCAGCTGTTAGGGCCCATGGCGCCAAGCGCTTGCCCTTCGCTTCTCTGCTAAGCCAAGCCAGACTCATTGTCGGTGTTCAGGGGCAGGGGTCCCAGACTTGCTCGCTGCGCCTGCGGCGTGGCTCAAGTGGGGGCCCAGCGTGGCCCATCTTCATCAAGCTCAAGCTCAAGACCCTCGCAAGGGGCCAAGCCTCGCGGGGCGGACGACATGAAGCCTCCTCAAGCACGTCCTCATCAGGCAGGGCTCACCAGGACGCGGAGAGATCAATGCAAGGGTACCTCGCGAGGGCCCCGTGTCGCAAGCCATGACGATCAAGGCCATGCGGGTGCCAGGCGGGCGCCGGCCTGGGCAGAGTCCTTGTTTCCCCTTTGGTGCAAAGGGGGCAAGCACAGGCCAAGGCATCAGGCAAAGGTTAGCATTCCGGTGCAACGAGACCAAGACCAGCAGGACGGCCGGACGGAGGTCACCATGGAGCCCAAGACGGCGTCATCACCAGTGCTTTTGGCAGCCGAAGACCACCTTTGGTCAAGATAACCTGTACTAGATGTTCCCCTTCAAAATGGCCAGTTGTTGGCGCCCTTCCCGGTCATTATTTGGGAAGAGGCCCAGGTCCTCTATAAATAGAGCTAGCCACCACAGAGTAGAGGCATCCAGAGATTGGCATCGAGTAATCTGGAACCTAGACCTTAGAAGCTTAGCCAGAGAGAGAGAGAGAGGCGGTCAAACTCACCCAAGCAGTTCACTGCGCCAGCTCAAGAACAGCCCCTCGCGAGGCTGTTCTTCCTTTGTACTGTTCATCATCAGCCCCAGAGGCAATCCACCACACCACACACTGGAGTAGGGTATTACACCACAACGGTGGCCCGAACCAGTATAAACCCCGTGTCTCTTGTGTTGTTCATCGTTTCCTTTTTAGTTCGCACGAGAGGATCGTACGTAGATCCGTAGGGGAGAGATCTCCGCGCGCACCCCAGTGTCCGAACCTCATGGGTCTGCCGGAACCCGAAATCTGACGGCCGTCGCGCCCTGGCGAAGCGAGAGGGGGAATCTGACTGAGCTTCGGAGGCAGTACTGGCCCTTGCCGCGAGTTGGTGCCGAGCAAATCATGCCTATTTTGGTCTCCTTCCTTTCCTGCACAAAAGAAAGTAGTGTAGGGCCGTGCGGGTGCGTGTTGAACCATCATCATTAATTATCGAGCTGTTTCCACTATTTCTGCGCTGTGTTTTTGTGCCGCACGCCCGTGTGCGGGAGTTACTTAGCTCAGGGAGGCTTGCCGCGGTCTTCGCCTCCCAAGGCCGAGGCCTCGTCGTGCGCTTCATGTCCTGCAAGGAATAGTCAGGAAGGGTAGCTTCAAGTCTCGGTCGCGGGTGCGGCCGACCCCGGTCCTGTGCTCTCGTCGCGATGCCCGTGGGTTACGGACTGGGAGGGGTGCTCCCGCGGCGGACTCGGACAGGAAAGCCTCAAACACCCGTGGCGAAAACGCTCGCGAGGGTGCCCGCGTACCCCCTCGCGAGAATTGTGCGAGAGAAAGCGAGGCAAGCGAGTGAAAAAGGCAAAGGGTCACAAACCAGAGGCGGCAGCAGCTCCAATAAAACTTCAAAGAGAAATGGACAAGCCAACTGCAGAAAGCAAATGAAAAAGCTGCGTCCGGCACCTAATCTAGTCTTCGACGTCTTCTCACCAGCACGGAGCTAAGTGCTGCCACTTGGCGTGGGAGGGAGCCCAAGAGGCCCGAGGGCGGCACTCCGGAGACTCCGGAGCGTGTACAACCCCACTCATTATTACGTGAGAGTGTCATGGGCAGCGAGCTTCACAGGCATTTGCCTTCTTCATAGGCACAAGGACTTTTTCCAAAACGCAGCGGCTTCATAGGCATTGGCCTTCTTCACAGGCACCGGGCCTTTTCCAAAATGCAGTGGCTTCACAGGCATTTGCCTTCTTCACAGGCACCGGGCCTTTTCCAACATGCAGTGGCTTCAGAGGCACCCGGCCTTTTTAATAGGTGCTGGGCCCTGCTCAGGGGTAGAATCTTCGGAGATGTTGAATGTTCCACACGTTCTGGATGGGTACCCCCTCCTGGGTCTCCAAACACGCTGAGCCGGACCTGGAAACATGAACAACCTTGAACGGGCCCTCCCACATGGGAGAGAGCTTGTGAAACCCCTCCCTGGAGAGGACCCGCCTGAGCACGAGGTCCCCTACCTCTAGAGTACTGGGGCGGATGTTGTGGCAGTGGTATCGTCGCAGCGCCTGTTGATACCTTGCCGCTCTCAGCGCGGCCCCTCGATGGCGTTCCTCCCCCAGCACGAGATCCGTCCCCCGCATGGCGTCCAGTCGCGTTTCGTCGAACGCCAGGACCCGCACGGAGCGACGCCTGACCTCGTGAGGGAGGACGGCTTCTGCTCCGTAGACAAGGAAGAACGGGGTCTCGCCAGTCGGCTTGGCCGCGGTCGTGCGGATGGACCACAACACAGACTGGAGCTCGTCATACCAGCCCCTGCCGCAGCCCTCCAGCTTCTTCTTGAAGGTCCTGGTTCTGAGGCCCTTCAGGACCTCCGCGTTGGCTCGCTCGGCCTGGCCGTTGCTCCGTGGGTGTGCCACCGAAGCGTAGCATATCTGCGTTCCAAGGTTAGCACAGTATGTTTTGAAGAGATTACTGGTGAACTACGAACCGTTGTCGGAGATGATGCGGTTAGGCACCCCAAATCGGCTCACGAGGCCCTTGATGAACTTGACCGCAGAGCCCGCTGGGATGGTGCGGACAGCTTCCACCTCAGCCCACTTGGTGAACTTTTCCACGGCGACGTAGAGGTAGCGATAGCCCCCTGGCGCTCGGGAGAACGGGCCCAGAATGTCTAGCCCCCAAACTATGAACGACCATGAGAGCGGTATAGTTTGTAGACCCCCCGCCGGCTGATGGATCTGCTTGGCGTGAAATTGGCAGGCCTCACAAGCCTTCACTAGCTCAACGGCGTCACTGAGTGCTGTGGGCCAGTAGAACCCGCTGTGGAATGCCTTGCCAACAAGAGTTCATGACGAAGAGTGACGCCCACAGTCTCCGCCATGTATGTCTGCCAGCAACTCCTTCCCTTGCTCTCTGGAAATGCAACGTAGGGACACGTCATTTGGTCGCCTCCGGTAGAGCTCTCCATCCCTGATGCAGTAGGCCGTGGCTTGCCACGCCACACGCTCCACTTCCTCCTCCTTCTCCGGCAGGGTCCCTTGCGTCAAGTAGTTCTTGAGTTCTGTGATCCAGCACCCTTCCCGAGGCTCCAACGCCAGGAGAAGGCGTGCCCCGGAGGCCGGGCCGCAGACCGGGGCTCCCGAGGCAGGTGGCTAAGGGAGCTCCTCCCGAGGTTGCGCCATGCTTGATAGTGATGGTGCCGCTGAGGGCCTGAAGAGTCGCTCCTCGAAGACGCCAGGCTCCTGAGGCAGCCGCCTGGATGCCCTCTTGGCGATGTCATCCGCCTCTTGATTGGTGCCGCGCGGCAACTGCTGCAGCTCCAGCCCCCAGAACTGTTTCTCCATCCTGCGGACCTCCGCAAGGTAGGCTTCCATGTGCTCGTCCTTCGGCTCATATACCTTGTTGGAGAAGTTGACGAGGAGTTGTGAATCGCCCTTGACGGTGAGGCGCTTTACCCCCAAGGCGACTGCAGCTTTCAGGCCTGCTATCAGGCCTTCATACTCTGCTATGTTGTTGGAGACCTTTTCCCCGTGCTAGAAACAGAGTTGTACGGCGTAGTAGGGCTTGTCCTGGGTAGGAGATACGAGCACTGCGCCGGCCCCCGCGCCATGTCGGGAGAATGCCCCATTGAAGTACATGACCCAGCCGTCCGGTGCCTCGCTTCCCGGAGAAAGTGATCGGTCTTCGCCTGCCTCGAGATCGGGCGCCTCTGCCCACTCTGCCATGAAATCTGCAAGTGCAGCATCCTTGATGGCTCTGGTCGTGCTGAAATCTAGCTGAAACGCTTGCAGTTCGATGTTCCACTCGGCGACTCTTCCAGCCGAGTTGGGGCTCCTGAGTACCCTCTCCAGGGGGTATGCTAACACGACCTAGATGGGATGGCCTTGGAAGTATTGTCGCAGCTTGCGTGAGGCCACCAATAACGTGAGGAGGAGTTTTTGAGGCATGTGATACCGCGCCCTCGCTTCCCGTAGCACTGTTGTCGGTGTCAAAACCGGCGGATCTCGGGTAGGGGGTCCCGAACTGTGCGTCTAGGCGGATGGTAACATGAGACAAGGGACACGATGTTTTACCCAGGTTCGGGCCCTCTTGATGGAGGTAAAACCCTACGTCCTGCTCGATTGATATTGATATTGTGGATGTTTACAAGAGTGGATCTACCATGAGATCAAGGAGGCTAAACCCTAGAAGCTAGGCTATGGTATGATTATAAGGGTTGTTGTCATCGTAGTCCTACGGACTAGAGCCATCCGGACACCGACAACAGTGCTACGGGAAGCTTGCCTTCCACGCCAAGGAAAGTCCCATCCGGACACGGGGAGAAGTCTTCAATCTTGTATCTTCATAGTCTTGGAGTCCGGTCGATGATGATAGTCCGGCAGATGATAGTTCGACTGATGATGGTAGTCCGTCTATCCGGACACCCCCTAATCCAGGACTCCCTCAACTGTGCTGACGAAGTATACGGGGAGCTCGACGAGGCTGCGAGTGCTGGCGCTGCCCGCGTCATCCGCAGGTTGGGGCGCCTCCTAGGATGACGGAGCCCCCAGCGCTTGGTCGCTTGGAGGGGCCTCTTCTGCTTCGGGTGCGCTCTCCTGCCGCGACAGATCCCCTTCAACGGCGGCTGTGGTATTCGTGAAGCTTTCCTGGCTTCACTTTGCTCCAGCCCGGACGGTCGCTGCAGCCTCGGACCGATGCTCTTCCCTGACCGGTACCAGGGCTGCGCTGGCGGAATAGGGGGTGGCCGTAAGGTAAAGCACCAGAGGCTCCCGAGGACGCGGAGCTACCATCACCGGAGGGCTGGTGAGGTACCTCTTGAGCTGTTGGAATGCCTTGTCGGCCTCTTCGGTCCATTCAAAGGGGCCCTTCTTCTTCATCAGCTTGAAGAAAGGCAGTGCTCGTTCCCCCAGCTTGGAGATGAAGCGTCCAAGCGGAATTATACGCCCGGTGAGCTTCTGCATTTCTCTGAGGGTCTTTGGCGGGCTCATGTCTTCGACTTCTTTGATCTTCTCTGGGTTGGCCTCGATGCCCCTGTGGGACATGAGGAAACCCAGGAGCTTGCCCGAGGGGACCCCAAACACGCACTTCTCCGGGTTGATCCACAGGTCCACTTCATTGAGGCTCGCGAAGGTTTCCTCCAGGTCCTGTATCAGGGTTTTCGCCTCCCGAGACTTCGCCACAATGTCATTTACGTAAGCCTCAGCATTCCTCCCGAGCTGCCGGCCTAGGGCGATGTGCATCAGCCACTGAAAGGTCGCGCCTGCGTTGCGCAACCCAAATGGCATGCATGTATAGCAGTACACTCCGCACGGGGTCAGGAAAGCTGTTTTTTCCACGTCTTCTACCGCCATTTTGATCTGGTGATAGCCTGAGAAGGCATCCAGGAAGCACAGCAGGTCACACTCAGCGGTGGAGTTGACGATCTGGTCAATGCGAGGAAGGGGAAATGGATCCTGCAGGCAGGCCTTGTTGATGTTGGTGAAGTCGACACACATGCGCTCCTTTTCCCCTTTTTTCCGCACGACAACCGGGTTAGCCAACCAATCTGGGTAGCGGACCTCGCGAATAACCCCTGCTGCCCCTAGCTTAAGGGTCTTTTGGACGATGAAAGCTTGTTTCTCTGTGGACTGTCGCCTCGCCTTCTGCTTCACGGGGCGCACATTGGGGCACACGTTGAGGTGATGCTCAATCACACCCCTCGGGACCCCTGCTAGCTGATCAGGTTCCCACGCGAACACCTTCTTGTTCGCGCACAGGAACTTCACCAAGGCCTCCTCCTGCTCGGATTTGAGGTTTGCACCTATGGTGGAGTTGGCGTTAGTGGACCCGTCCTCGTCGACTGGTACCTGCTTGGTTTCCGCCTTGACTTGGCTGAATAGCTGCTTCTTCTTAGCCAGCGCGGCCCCCTTGGG
The DNA here is from genome assembly GCA_021605205.1 of Aegilops longissima. Classification (NCBI taxonomy): domain Eukaryota; kingdom Viridiplantae; phylum Streptophyta; class Magnoliopsida; order Poales; family Poaceae; genus Aegilops; species Aegilops longissima. The sequence goes on along the minus strand of CM038682.1, from coordinate 666,585,090 downwards.
CTCGAGGGCGTCAGTGCTGGCGGGCCGTGCCACCGCGGACGCCTTTAAAGCAAGCCTGAGCACCTGCAGTGCATCTCCTGTGTCTCCTGACACAGTGAGGACGCCGCTGCTCCCGGGCATCTTCATGAGGTTGTATGCCGGGTGAGTCGCTGCCATGAACCGGGCCAAGGCCGGGTAGCCGAGGATGGCATTGTAGGGAAGGCCGATGGGGGCGATGTCGAAGTCAATCAGCTTTATGCGGAAGTTGTCGTAGGTGTCGAAGGTCACCGGGAGGCGAATCTGTCCCAAGGAGGCGGTGGAGCCGGCCCCGACCCCTGAGAAAGGCCTGCTGGGCCGGAGCCGCTCCGGAGGCACGTGGAGGAGGCTGAAGGCCTCCACGGAGAGCATGCTGAGGCCGGCACCACCGTCAATGAGGGTTCTGGTGACGGCCACTTGGCAGATGGTCAGGGTGCACAGCATCGGAAGTGCGCCTGAACCGGCGGGATTGGAGGGGTGATCGTCCGAGTTGAAGATCAGATCGGCCTCGGGCACCACCCAGCCCGGCGGGGCTCCTTGGTGCTTGGAGGCGGCGCCGATCTGGCGGGTGAACGGCTTGACGTGGCGGCTCGAAGGTGGCGCCAGTGAGCCGCCCAGTAGGGCTGCGACGACCGGGGGCACTGGCCCGGTGGACCGGCCTTCTTGCCACACCGATGGATGCTGGGACGAGGCCTGCTGCTCGTTCCCCGCCGGGCCGGTGGTGGCGTTGGCGGCAGGCGACGGGGAACGACGGGGGCGTCCGCCGACGGGAGCCGTCTGGGCGACTCGAGCGGCGCGAGCAGCCCGGCGCCCGATGCGGGCTCGGCGAGCGTCAGACATGGACACGACAGAAGATCTCACGCGACCAGCGGAAGAAAGATTCTGGCGCACCCCTACCTGGCGCGCCAAATGTCGGATTTCGGGTTCCGGCAGACCCTTGAGGTTCAAACACTGGGGTGCGCGTGGAGATCTTTCCCCTACCGGCTCACGCGTCGATGGCTCACAAGACATCTAAGCTAGAAATAAGAACACACAAGGGACACGAGGTTTATACTGGTTCGGCCCACCGTTGTGGTGTAATACCCTACTCCAGTGTGTGGTGTGGTGGATTGCCTCTGGGCGGATGACGAACAGTACAAAGGAAGAACAGCCTCGCGAGGGGCTGTTCTTGAGCTGGTGTAGTGAGCTACTTCTCTCTGAGAGATCTATCCTTCTTCCGATCGATCCTCTCTTCTATGGTGGCTATCCCTATTTATAGAGGGAGGCCCTGGGCCTCTTCCCAAAATATTGAGCGGGAAGGGCGCCAACAGTTGGCCATTTTGAAGGGGAACATCTAGTACACTTATCCTGACTAAAGTTGGTCTTCGGCTGCCAAAGGCTCTGACGATGACGCCGTCTTGGGCTCCACGATGACTTCCATCCTGCCGCTCCGCTGGTCTTGGTCTCGTTGCACCGAAATGGCAACCTTCGCCTGATGCCTCGGTACTCCACGTCTGAGCTTGCCCCCTTTGCACCAAAGGGGAAACAAGGACGGTGCGCAGGCCGCCGCCTGCCTGGCGGCCGCCTGGCCTCAATCGTCATGGCTTGCGTCACGGGGCACCCTCGTGAGGTACCCTGCCTTGATCTCTCCACCTCCTCGTGAGCCTACCTGGCGAGGCCGCTCCTGAGGAGCCTTGTGTTGTCCGCCCCGCGAGGCTTGGCCCCTCGTGAGGGTCTTGAGTCTTGTGCTGATGAAGATGGGCCGCGCTAGGCCCCCACTTGAGCCACGCCGCAGGCCGCAGGCAGGCAAGTCTAGGGAGCCCCGTTCCCAGAACGCCGACACTTGTATTCCTATTAAGATCTTCTCTATCTCCTCCACCCCTTGTACTCCAAGATTTGTATGGGCGTCAATAGATAATCCCCTTCTATCAATAAATACCACGCGGCCCTCTCAGGAGAGGGTAGAACGCTTCCACCATAATTTTTACAGTTCCTAGTTACCATGGTTATATTTTTTTTGGGCGGGGTGTATTTCAATCTATTCATCATTAATCATGGTAGTACAACAAACACCAGAAATAATAAAAATTATATCCATATTCGTAGACCACCTAGCGACGACTACAAGCACTGAAGCGAGCAGAAGGCGCGCCACCGTCATCGCCATTTCATCACCGGAGCTAGGCAAAACTTGTTGTAGTAGACAATCGGGAAGTCGTCGTGCTAAGGCCCAATAGGACCAGCGCACCAGAACAGTAACCGTTGCTGATGAAGAGTAACGTAGATCGGAAGGATCTAACCTAAAAACACACGAACATAGCCGAAAGTTGAACAGATCCGAGCAAATCCACCAAGGATAGATCTGCCGGAGACACATATCCACATGCCCACCGATGATGCTAGACAAACCATCTTCAGGGAGTCGCAGCCGTCTCGCCTTCCTGAGTAGGACACAAACCCTAACAAATCTCTAATACACGTCTAAAAACGAGCCCTCCCTCCGAGAAGGGCTGGGATCCACCGCGCTCCCATGATCCTAAGGCCACCGGAGATGAGGCGGACCAGCACCGGTGGGAGGCAGAGGAACCTTAGTTGGGGAGGAGGCAGCTGAGGAGTCACCTACGTTTACTAAAGCGAACGAAGTTACCATGGTTCTAGGTGAAATGTAAGAACAATTGAAGTTGCTACAAGAGCTCATTCCAGATTGATCTAGGGGAAAAACATTTAACTGGTTGACACACTTTCCCTCCCTTTTAAGCTGAATTTTTGCAGTTCTTCTAGTTGTTAAAGTTTGTAGATCAAATGGCAGGAATGCCCAGTATGTATTTTTGTTATTTTTTTCAGTTTGAACCACTGTTCAAGATATCTTCCGATATTCCAATAAATCGGCCGATTTATCGCTTACCATTCTCTGGCCGATATGATAAATCGGTCGATAAATTAGCCGATATAGCGATAAATCGGACGATATGCCGATATACTAGCCGATTTACCCCTTATCATGGGTCGACCGATAAGTTCCCGATAAGCGATATCCCCAACATTGGTTTGAACACAACAATGAGTCAAATAGAGATTCGACAGGGGTTATATAGAACTAGCCATGAGAGCTTTGGCAAGTGTAGTTGCGTGCCAAACCGCCAATCTCGTATGTGTGCTAATCATGTCTGCTTAGTTTTACTCAGAATGGCAATACATTATTTAGTCATTTGACGCAAGCAATTGATTTCTTATTACAACAGACACAATGAAGCCTACAAAGTGGGCTTTGTGGCTAAAAGTATGGGAATATTATATAGTTATCTGTTGGAGCCTGGAGGCATCTTGTTTTTATGCTTTGCGATAGTTGTATGATGTTCCAATGAACTGCTCCTATTTGCCCAAAGATTTGTTAAGGCCGACTTACCTAACTTGATTTTATGCCCTGATAATTTCCTCAAATTAGTAACTTATTTTCCCAAAGATTTGGCAAGGCTGACCTATGCACTATTTGACCCACATGAATTTCCTCAAATTAGCGGCCATTGTCCCAAGGGATAATTGATTTTATGCCCCGAGTTGGGTCACACTTGGGAGGTTTACCGCTAGTTTTCGAAAACACTTGTTCACATCCAAATCACTTTGTTCGTCTGATGCTTTGGCCCTTTGACCGTTTGACCATGAATTCAAAAAATTCATATCAAATTCATACTAACTCGAAAAAAGCCAATAAAATATCAAAATGTTATGAAAAACATCACCTATATGTAACACCCCCGGTGTCATGCTATAGTGACCTCACACTAATGGTGCCACGTCATCAAGTTTAACTAAGCCAAATCGCTACTTGTTAAAAATCAAAGCCAATTCCAAATTTAAAATAGAGTCAAATAAATTATTTTTCAAACAGTAAAACCAAAATGTCCAATGTGTTGCACAAATTCGCTAACTAATTGTAATGGATAAACCAACATTATTTGACATATTAAAATGCCATTAACCTATTTTAAACTGGACCTCCTCTCTCCTCAAGGGCCCATGAAGGCCCATTAACCCCCCCCCCCCGGGGGGGGGGGCGTTCCGGTAACCCCCCGGTACTCCGAAAATGTCCGAACCTTTCCGAAACTATTCCGGTGTCCAAACATAACCTTCCAATATATCAATCTTTATGTCTCGACCATTTCGAGACTCCTTGTCATGTCTGTGATCTCATCCGGGCTCCTAACAAACTTTGGTACATCAAATGACATAACTCATAATACAAATTGTCATCGAACGTTAAGCGTGCGGACCCTACGGGTTCCAGAACTACGTAGACATGACCGAGACACATCTCTGGTCAATAACCAATAGCGGAACCTGGATGCTCATATTGGCTCCTACATATTATACGAAGATGTTTATCGGTCAAACCGCATAACAACATATGTTGTTCCCTTTGTCATCGGTATGTTACTTACCGATATTCGATCGTCGGTATCATCATACCTAGTTCAATCTCGTTACCGGCAAGTCTCTTTACTTGTTCCATAATGCATCATCCCGTGACTAACTCATTAGTTACATTGCTTCCAAGGCTTATAGTGATGAGCATTACCGAGAGGGCCGAGAGATACGTCTCCGATACACGGAGTGACAAATCCTAATCTCGATCTATGCCAACTCAACAAACACCATCGGGGACACCTGTAGAGCATCTTTATAATCACCCATTTACGTTGTGATGTTTGGTAGCACACAAGGTGTTCCTTCGGTATTCGGGAGTTGCATAATCTCACAGTCGGAGGAACATGTATAAGTCATGATGAAAGCAATAGCAATAAAACTAAACGATCATTATGCTAAGCTAAGGATGGGTCTTGTCCATCACATCATTCTCTAATGATGTGATCCTGTTCATCAAATGACAACACATGTCTATGGTCAGGAAACATAACATCTTTGATTAACGAGCTAGTCAACTAGAAGCATACTAGGGACACTCTGTTTTGTCTATGTATTCACACATGTACTAAGTTTCCGGTTAATACAATTCTAGCATGAATAATAAACATTTATCATGATATAAGGAAATATAAATAACAACTTTATTATTGCCTCTAGGGCATATTTCCTTTAGTCTCCCACTTGCACTACAGTAAATAATCTAGTTCACATCGTCATGTGATTTAACACCAATAGTTCACATCACCATGTGACTAATACCCAAAGGGTTTTTACTAGAGTCAATAATCTAGTTAACATCGCTATGTGATTAACACCCAAAGTGTACTAAGGTGTGATCATGTTTTTCTTGTGATAGAAGCTCAGTCAATGGGTTTGTCACATCCAGAGCCGTATGCATTTTGCAAATTTTCTATGTCTACAATGCTCTGCATGGAGCAACTCTAGCTAATTGCTCCCACTTTCAATATGTATCCAGATTGCGACTCAGAGTCACCCAGACCGGTGTAAAAGCTTGCATCGGTGTAACTCTTTCGACGAACACTTTATCACCTCCCTATCCGAGAAATATCTCCTTAGTATTCTAAGGATAATTTTTAACACTGCCAAGTGATCCACTCCTAGATCAATATCGTGCCCCTTGCCAAACTCATGGCAACGTACACACAATAGGTTTGGTACACAGCATAACATAATTTATAGAACCTATGGCTGAGGCATAGGGAATGACTTTCATTTTCTCTCTATCTTCTGCGGTGGTCGGGCATTGAGTCTGACTCAACTTCACACCTTGTAACACAGGCGAGAACCCTTTCTTTGACTGATCCATTTTCAACTTCTTCAAAACTTTATCAAGGTATGTGCTTTGTGAAAGTCCAATTAAGTGTCTTGACCTATCTCTATAGATCTTGATGCCCAATATATAAGCACCATCACCGAGGTCTTTCATTGAAAAATTCTTATTCAAGTATCCTTTTATGCTATTCAGAAATTCAGTATCATTTCCGATCAACAATATGGCATCCACATATAATATCAGAAAAGCTACAGAGCTCCCACTCACTTTCTTGTAAATGTAGCTTCTCCAAAAGTCTGTATAAAACCATATGCTTTGATCACACTATCAAAGCGTATATTCCAACTCCAAGAGGCTTGCACCAGTACACAAATGGATCGCTGGAGCTTGCACACTTTGTTAGCACCTTTTGGATCGAAAAAACCTTATGGTTGAAATTGCTAACATGATTCTGACAGACTTAAGAATCACTACGGGTGAGAAAGTCTCATCATTGTCAACTCCTTGAACTTGTTGAAAACCTTTCACAAAAAGTCGAGCTTTGTAAATGGTAACATTACTATCAGCGTCAGTCTTCTTCTTGAAGATCCGTTTATTCTCAATGGCTTGCCGATCATCGGGTAAGTAAACCAAAGTCCACACTTTGTTCTCATACATGGATCCCATCTCAGATTTCATGGCCTAAGCCATTTTGCGGAATCTGGGCTCATCATCGCTTCCTCATAGTTCATAGGTTCGTCATGGTCAAGTAACAAGACCTTTAGAACAGGATTACCGTACCACTCTTGTGCGGATCTTACTCTGGTTGACCTACGATGTTTGGTAGTAACTTGATCAGAAGTTTCATGATCATCATCATTAGCTTCCTCACTAATTGGTGTAGGAATCACTGGAATTGATTTGTGTGATGAAGTACTTTCCAATTTGAGAGAAGGTACAATTACCTCATCAAGTTCTATGTTCCTCCCACTCACTTCTTTCAAGAGAAACTCCTTCTCTAGAAAGGATCCACTCTTAGCAACAAAGATCTTGCCTTCGAATCTGTGATAGAAGGTGTACCCAACAGTTTCTTTTGGGTATCCTATGAAGACGCACTTCTCCGATTCGGGTTTGAGCTTATCAGGCTGAAACTTTTTCACATAAGCATTGCAACCTGGTACATCCATTTTGCATCATGCTTTTATATTGATATTTATTGCATTATGGGCTGTTATTACACATTATGTCACAATACTTATTCCTATACTCTCTTATTTTACAAGGTTTACATAAAGAGGGAGAATGCCGGCAGCTGGAATTCTGGGCTGGAAAAAGAGCAAATATTAGAGACCTATTCTGCACAACTCCAAAAGTCATGAAACTCCACGGAAGTCATTTTTGGAAATAATAAAAAATACTGAGAGAAGGAAATACCAGAGGGGGACCACACCCTGGCCACGAGGGTCGGGGGCGCCCCCTACCCCCCTGGGCGTGCCCCCTGCCTTGTGGGCCCCCTGATAGGCCTCCGATGCCCATCTTCTTCTATATGAAGTCTTTCATCCGAGAAAAAATCATAAGCAAGCTTTCGGGAAGAAACTCCTCCGCCACGAGGCGGAACCTTGGCGGAACCAATCTAGGGCTCCGGCAGAGCTGTTCTGCCGGGGAAACTTCCCTCCGGGAGGGGAAATCATCGTCGTCGTCATCACCAACGATCCTCTCATCGGGCGGGGGTCAATCTCCATCAACATCTTCACCAGCACCATCTCCTTTAAAACCCTAGTTCATCTCTTGTATCCAATCTTTGTCCCAAATCCTCAGATTGGTACCTGTGGGTTGCTAGTAGTGGTGATTACTCCTTGTAGTTGATGCTAGTTGGTTTATTTGGTGTAAGATCATATGTTCAGATCCATTATGCATATTAATACCCCTCTGATTATGAACATGAATATGATTTGAGAGTAGTTACGTTTGTACCTGAGGACATGGGAGAATTCTTGCTATTAGTAGTCATGTGAATTTGGTATTCGTTCGATATTTTGATGAGATGTATGTTGTCTTTCCTCTAGTGGTGTTATGTGAACGTTCACTACTTGAAACTTCACCATTATTTGGGCCCCAATCATGAGCTTTCAAAAGAAATGATTATTCAAAAAATTTATGCTCGGCTTTCTGACAACAATTGCTCCATGCTCGATACTTCTTGTACTGGTTCTTTTATGATGAAGAATATTGAATTCAAATGGGATTTATTGGAAAGAATTAAACGCAACTCTGAAGATTGGGATCTCGACAAAGGTAAGGATTCAGGTATAACACCTAAGTTTGGTTGTGTTAAATCTTTTATGGATATCGATGTTTTCCGTAAATTTAACACTAAATATGGACTTGACTCTGTGATAGTAGCTTCTTTTTGCGAATCGTTTGCTACTCATGTTGATCTCCCTGAGGAGAAGTGGTTTAAATATCATCCTCCCATAGAAGTAAAAGTAGTTGAAACTATTAAAGTTGAAGAAAAGACTATCACTTATAATGATCCTATTGTTCCTACTGCTTATGTTGAGAAACCACCTTTCCCTATTAGAATAGAGGATCATGCTAAAGCTTCAACTGTTGACAACAAAAGTAATATTAGGACACACAAACCCCTGAGCAATTTAAAGTTGAACCTAATATTGCTATGGTTAAAGATCTCTTTGCTGATAATATTGATGGGCATGTTATTTATTTCTGTGAGGAAACTGCTAGAATTGCCAAACCTGGTGCTAAAGATAAACATAGACCTATTGTAGGCATGCCTGTTATTTCTGTTAAAATAGGAGATCATTGTTATCATGGCTTGTGTGATATGCGTGCTAGTGCTAGTGCAATACCTATTTCTTTATATCAAGAAATTATGCATGATATTGCACCCGCTGGGTTAGAAGATATCGATGTTACAATTAAGCTTGCTAATAGAGATACTATTTCACCGATTGGGATTTTTAGAGATGTTGAAGTCTTGTGTGGGAAAGTTAAATATCCTGCTGATTTTCTTGTTCTTGGTTCCCCACAAGATAGCTTTTGTCCCATTATATTTGGTAGACCCTTCTTGAATACTGTCAATGCTAGGATAGACTATGAAAAGGATGTTGTTACTATTGGTTTGGATGATATGTCTCATGAGTTTAATTTTTCTAAATTTCATAGACAACCCCGTGATGAAGAATTGCCTAGTAAGGATAAAATTATTGGTCTTGCTTCTATTGATGTGCCTCCTAATGATCCTTTAGAACAATATTTGCTAGATCATGAAAATGATATGTTTATGAATGAAAGAAGGCAAATAGATGAAGTATTCTTTAAACAGGGACCTATTCTGAAACACAATTTGCCTGTTGAAATCCTAGGGGATCCTCCTCCACCTAAGGTGATCCCGTGTTTGAGCTTAAGCCGTTACCTGATACTCTTAAATATGCTTATCTTGATGAAAAGAAGATAAGATATATCATGTTATTATTAGTGCTAACCTTTCAGAGCATGAAGAAAATAAATTATTGAAAACTCTGAAGAAGCACCGTGGTGCTATTGGGTATACTCTTGATGATCTTAAGGAAATTAGTCCCACTCTATGTCAACACAAAATAAATTTGGAGAAAGATGCCAAACCAGTTATTGATCACCAACGACGGTTAAATTCTAAGATGAAAGAAGTGGTAAGAAAAGAAATATTAAAGCTCCTTGAGGTAGGTATAATTTATCCTATTGCTGATAGTCAGTTGGTAAGTCCTGTTCATTGTGTCCCTAAGAAGGGAGGTATTACTGTTCTTCCTAATGATGAACATGAATTGATTCCTCAAGGAATTAGTACAGGTTATAGGATGGTAATCGATTTTCGTAAATTAAATAAAGCTACAAAAAAGGATCATTACCCTTTTCCATTCATTGATCAAATGCTAGAAAGATTATCCAAACATACACATTTTTTCTTTCTAGATGATTACTCTGGTTTCTCTCAAATACATGTGTCAGCTAAGGATCAAGAAAAGACCACTTTTAATTGCCCTTTCGGTACCTTTTCTTATAGACTTATGCCTTTTGGTTTATGTAATGCACCTGCTACCTTTCAAAGATGCATGATGGCTATATTCTCTGACTTTTGTGAAAAGATTTGTGAGGTTTTCATGGATGACTTCTCCATTTATGGATCCTCTTTTGATGATTGCTTGAGCAACCTTAATCGAGTTTTGTAGATATGTGAAGAAACTAATCTTCTCTTGAATTGGGAAAAATGCCACTTTATGGTTAATGAAGGCATTGTCTTGGGGCATAAAATTTCTGAAAGAGGTATTGAAGTTGATAAAGCTAAAGTTGATGCTATTGAAAAGATGCCATGTCCCAAGGACATCAAAGGTATGAGAACTTTCCTTGGTCATGCCGGCTTTTATAGGAGGTTCATTAAGGACTTCTCAAAAATTTCTCGGTCTCTGACTAATCTCTTACAAAAAGATATTCCTTTTGTCTTTGATGATGATTGTGTAGAAGCATTTGAAGTACTTAAGAAAGCTTTGATTTCTGCGCCTATTGTTCAGCCACCTGATTGGAATTTACCTTTTGAAATCATGTGTGATGCTAGTGATTATGTTGTAGGTACTGTTCTAGGATAAAGAGTTTATAAGAATTTGAATGTTATTCAATATGCTCGTAAAACTCTAGACAGTGCCCAGAGAAATTATGCCCCTACTGAAAAGGAATTCTTAGCAGTTGTATTTGCTTGTGATACGTTCAGACCTTATATTGTTGATTCTAAAGTAACTATTCACACTGATCATGCTGCTATTAAATATATTATGGAAAAGAAAGATGCTAAACCTAGAATTATTAGATGGGTTCTCTTGCTACAAGAATTTGATTTCCATATTATTGATAGAAAGGGAGCTGAGAACCCCGTTGCAAACAACTTGTCTAGGTTAGAGAATGTTCTCAATGACCCACTACCTATTGATGATAGCTTTCCTGGTGAACAATTAGCTGTCATAAATGCTTCTCGAACAGCTCCATGGTATGCTGATTATGCTAATTACATTGTTGCTAAATTTATACCACCTAGTTTCACATACCAGCAAAAGGAAAACTGTTTCTATGATTTAAGACATTACTTCTGGGATGACCCACATCTTTATAAAGGAGTAGATGGTGTTATTAGACGTTGTGTACCTGAGCATGAACAGGAATAGATCCTACGCAAGTGTCACTCTGAGGATTATGGAGGACAACACGCCGGCGATAGAACTTCACATAAGGTATCACAATCAGGTTTTTATTGGCCTACTCTCTTCAAGGATGCTCGTAAGATTGTCTTATCTTGTGATGAATGTCAAAGAATTGGTAATATTAGTAGACGTCAAGAAATGCCTATGAATTATTCACTTGTTATTGGACCATTTGATGTTTGGGGCTTTGATTACATGGGACCTTTTCCTTCCTCTAATGGGTATACACATATTTTAGTTGCTGTTGATAACGTTACTAAGTGGGTAGAAGCTATTCCAACTAGTAGTGCTGATCATAACACTTCTATTAAGATGCTTAAAGAAGTTATTTTTCCGAGGTTTGGAGTCCCTCGATATTTAATGACTGATGGTGGTTCACATTTTATTCATGGTGCTTTTCGTAAAATGCTTGCTAAATATGATGTTAATCATAGAATTGCATCCCCTTATCAGCCGCAGTCCAGTGGTCAAGTGGAATTGAGCAATGGAGAGCTCAAATTAATTTTGCAAAAGATTGTTAATAGATCTAAAAAGAATTGGTCCAAGAAACTTGATGATGCACTATGGGCCTGTAGAACTGCATATAAAAATCCTATGGGTATGTCTCCGTATAAGATGGTTTACGAAAAAGCATGTCATTTGCCTCTTGAACTAGAACATAAGGCATATTGGGCTATTAAAGAGCTCAACTATGATTTCAAACTTGCCAGTGAAAAGAGGTTATTTGACATTAGCTCACTTGATGAATGGAGAACACAAGCCTATGAGAATGCCAAACTGTTTAAAGAAAAAGTTAAAAGATGGCATGACAAGAGGATACAAAAGCATGAGTTTAATGTAGGTGACTATCTATTGCTATACAACTCTTGTTTAAGATTTTTTGCAGGAAAACTTCTCTCTAAATGGTAAGGTCCTTACGTTATCGAGGAAGTCTATCATACTGGTGCCATAAAAATCAACAACTTCGAAGGCACAAATCCGAAGGTGGCGAACGGTCAAAGAATCAAACATTATATCTCACGTAATCCCATAAACATTGAGACCAATATTATTGAAACCGTAACACCAGAGGAATACAAAAGAGACACTTTCCAGAACGTTTCAGACTCCGAAAAGGAATAGGTATCTGGTACGATAAGTAAACCGACTCCAGAATAGTTCCAATGGCAATTTTTCTCCGTTTTGGACTATTTAAGAAAATAGGAAAATAAGAAGTATTCCAGGAAGGACACTAGGCTTCAATGAGGGTGCGAGGCGCGCCCTACCCCCTGGGCACGCCCCCTGCCTCATGGGCACCTCGTGCGCTCTTCGGACTCCGTTTTCTTGCACGATACTTCTTTTGGTTGTTATAAAAATTCATTGTATAATCTCCCGAAGGTTTTGACCACCGTATCACGCAAATATCCTCTCTTTTTGTTTCTAGCTGTTTTTGTAGCAGATTTAGAGCAAGATGTCATCTCAGGATTCTGACGGAGAGAGCTATGTCTCCCACCTCATTGCTGACCCAAAAACCTTTGGGGATTTATCTCCTTGCAATCGAACTACGGATGAGGAGGAGGATGCTCATTTGATGAGGATCTATGATTCGATTTCGGAGGAGGAGGATGTCCCTCTACCTCAACCTGGGGATATGCACATGAAGTTCAAGAAGTCTAGTCTTCCTAAGAGGGCTAAACTATCTAACAACCGATCTATTCCTTCTCGTTTTCAGCAGAAAAGCAAAGGGGATTTATGTGACAAGATCTTGAAGCTGGAATCGGAGGACGATGATTTAAAGGAGGAAATTTCTCTTCTCAATTACAATATGAAGAAGCTAAAAGCACAATTTACATCATCAAAAACTCCATCATCACCACCTCCGAAGAAGGAGACATAATCACATGGGCACTCCCCTTGGCAACTGCAAAGCTTGGGGGAGGTGCCCCGGTATCGTATCACCATCACACTCCTATCTTTACCGTTTTTCTTAGTTCGATCCTTTTAGTAATATCTTGATCTAGTAGAATAAAGGTTTAGTATGATCTAGTTTTAAGTTTTGCTTTATGATCCTTCTGTGTAATCGAGTCCGTGAGGTATATATAATAAAGATTAGTGTTGAGTAAAGGGATTAATTACTATGCTTTGATCTTGAGGGAATAAAACAAAAAGAAAAGAATAAAAAGAAACAAAGAGATCATATTGATCTTATGGAGAGTAATGACTTCACATATAAAGAGTATGATGATTAAAAGTTATTAAGGGTTAACAAACATAGTTTTGGTCATCGTTGCAATTAATAGGAAGTAATAAGGAAAGAGAGGTTCTCACATATAAATATACTATCTTGGACATCTTTTATGATTGTGAGCACTCATTAAAATACGACATGCTAAAGAGTTGATGTTGGACAAGGAAGACAACGTAATGGGTTATGTTTTCTTACATCTGAAATAAAGTATATTGTCATGGATCATCCAACATGTTGAGCTTGCCTTTCTCCCTCATGCTAGCCATATTCTTTGCACCAAGTAGAGATACTACTTGTGCTTCCAAATATCCTTAAACCCAGTTTTGCCATGAGAGTACACCATATCTACCTATGGATTGAGTAAGATCCTTCAAGTAAGTTGTCATTAGTGCAATCAATAAAAAATTTCTCTCTAAATATGTATGATTTATTAGTGTGGAGAAAATAAGCTTTATACGATCTTGTGATGTGGAAGAAATAAAAGCAACGGACTGCATAATAAAGGTCCATATCACAAGTGGCAATATAAAGTGACGTTCTTTTACATTAAGATTTCGTGCATCCAACCATGAAAGCGCATGATAACCTCTGCTTCCCTCTGCGAAGGGCCTATCTTTTACTTTTACCTTATGCAAGAGTCATGGTGATCTTCACCTTTCCTTTTTATATTTTATCCTTTGGCAAGCAGCTTGTGTTGGAAAGATCCTGATATATATATCCAATTGGATGTAAGGTAGCATGAGTTATTATTGTTGACATTACCCTTGAGGTAAAAGGTTGGGAGGCGAAACTATAAGCCCCTATCTTTCTCTGTGTCTGATTAAAACTCCATAACCACGAGTATTTCGTGAGTGTTAGCAATTGTGAAAGACTAAATGATAGTTGAGTATGTGGACTTGCTGAAAAACTCTTATATTGACTCTTTCTGATGTTATGATAAATTGCAATTGCCTCAATGACTGAGATTATAGTTTGATAGTTCTCAATGAAGTTTCTGATACATACTTGACATTGTGAATAGATTATTACTTGAGCATAAGAAATCATATGACAATATATATATGTTGTTGTTATAAGAATGATCATGATGCCCTCATATCCGTATTTGATTTTATCGACACCTCTATCTCTAAACATGTGGACATATTTATCGTTATCGGCTTCTGCTTGAGGACAAGAGAGGTCTAAGCTTGGGGGGGTTGATACATCCATTTTGCATCATCCTTTTATATTGATATTTATTGCATTATGGGCTATTATTACACATTATGTCACAATACTTATGCCTATTCTCTCTTATTTTACAAGGTTTACATAAAAGAGGGAGTATGTCGGGAGCTGGAATTCTGGGCTAGAAAAGGAGCAAATATTAGAGGCCTATTCTACACAATTCCAAAAGTCCTGAAACTCCACGGAAGTCATTTTTGGAAATAATAAAAAATACTGAGCGAAGGAAATACCAGAGGGGGCCCATACCCTGGCCACGAGGGTGGGGGGCGCGGCCCCTACCTCGTGGGCCCCCTGACAGGCCTCCGATGCCCATCTTCTGCTATATAAAGTCTTTCGTCCGAGAAAAAATCATAAGCAAGCTTTAGGGAAAAAACTCCGCCTCCACGAGGCGGAACCTTGGCGGAACCAATCTAGGGCTCGGGCAGAGCTGTTCTGCCGGGGAAACTTCCCTCCGGGAGGGAGAAATCATCGCCGTCGTCATCACCAACGATCCTCTCATCTGGAGGGGGTCAATCTCCATCAACATCTTCACCAGCTCCATCTCCTCTAAAATCCTAGTTCATCTCTTGTATCCAATCTTTGTCCCAAAGCCTCAGATTGGTACCTGTGGGTTGCTAGTAGTGTTGATTACTCCTTATAGTTGATGCTAGTTGGTTTATTTGGTGGAAGATCATATGTTCAGATCCATTATGCATGTTAATACCCCTCTGAGTATGAACATGAATATGATTTGTGAGTAGTTACGTTTGTTTCTGAGGAGATGGGAGAAGTCTTGCTATTAGTAGTCATGTGGATTTAGTATTCGTTCGATATTTTGATGAGATGTATGTTGTCTTTCCTATAGTGGTGTTATGTGAACGTTGACCACTTGAAACTTCACCATTATTTGGGCCTAGAGGAAGGCATTGGGAAGTAATAAGTAGATGATGGGTTGCTACAGTGACAGAAGCTTAAACCCTAGTTTATGCGTTGCTTCGTAAGGGGCTGATTTGGATCCACATGTTTCATGCTATGGTTAGGTTTACCTTAATACTTTTTTTGTAGTTGCGGATGCTTGCAATAGGGGTTAATCATAAGTGGGATGCTTGTCCAAGTAAGGACAGCACCCAAGCACCGGTCCACCCACATATCAAATTATCAAAGTACCGAACGCGAATCATATGATCGTGATGAAAACTAGCTTGACGATAATTTCCATGTGTCCTCGGGAGCGCTTTTCTCTATATAAGAGTTTGTCCAGGCTTGTCCTTTTCTACAAAAAGGATTGGGCCATCTTGCTACACTTTATTTACACTTGTTACTTGCTACCCGTTACAAATTACCTTATCACAAAACTATCTGTTACCGATAATTTCAGTGCTTGCAGAGAATACCTTACTGAAAACCGCTTGTCATTTCCTTCTGCTCCTCGTTGGGTTTGACAATCTTACTGACCGAAAGGACTACGATAGATCCCCTATACTTGTGGGTCATCACAACCCCAAACTTTAAGAAACGACAGCTTAGGTTCTTTGCTAAACCATAGTTCAAACGGTGTCGTCTCAACGGATTTTTAGACGGTGCCCTATTTAACGTGAATGCAACTATCTCTAATGCATAACCCCAAAACAATAGTGATAAATCGGTAAGAGACATCATAGATCGCACCATATCAAATAAAGTGCGGTTACGGTGTTCGGACACACTATTACGCTATGGTGTTCCAGGTGGCGTGAGTTGCGAAACTATTCCGCATTGTTTCAAATGAAGACCAAACTCATAACTCAAATATTCACCTCCACGATCAGATCATAGAAACTTTATTTTCTTGTTACGATGATTTTCCACTTGACTCTGAAATTCTTTGAACTTTTCAAATGTTTCAGACTTATGTTTCATCAAGTAGATATACCCATATCTGCTCAAATCCTCTGTGAAGGTAAGAAAGTAACGATACCCGCCGCGAACATCAACCCTCATTGTACCGCATACATCACTATGTATTATTTCCAATAAGTCTGTTGCTCGCTCCATTTTAACAGAGAACAGAGTCTTAGTCATCTTGCCCATGACGCATGGTTCGCAAGCATCAAGTGATTCATAATCAAGTGATTCCAAAAGCCCATCAGCATGGAGTTTCTTCATGCGCTTTACACCAATATGACCTAAACGGCAGTGCCACAAATAAGTTGCACTATCATTATTAAACTTGTATATTTTGGCTTCAATACTATGAATATGTGTATCACCACTATCGAGATTCAATAAAAATAGACCACTCATCAAGGGTGCATGACCATAAAAGATATTACGCATATAAATAAAACAACCATTATTCTCTAATTTAAATCAATAACCGTCTCGCATCAAACAAGATCTAGATATATTGTTCATGCTTAACGGTGGCACCAAATAACAATTATTCAGGTCTAAAACTAATCCCGAAGGTAGATGTAGAGGTAGCGTGCCGACCGCGATCACATCGACTTTGGAACCATTTCCCACGCGCATCGTCACCTCGTCCTTAGCCAATCTTCGCTTATTCCGTAGCCCCTGTTTCGAGTCGCAAATATGAGCAACAGAACCAGTATCAAATACCCAGGCGCTACTACGAGCATTAGTAAGGTACACATCAATAACATGTATATCAAATATACCTTTCACTTTGCCATCCTTCTTATCCGCAAAATACTTGGGGCAGTTCCGCTTCCAGTGACTAGTCCCTTTGCAGTATAAGCACTCAGTCTCAGGCTTAGGTCCTGACTTGGGCTTCTTCACTTGAGCAGCAACTTGCTTGTCGTTCTTCTTGAAGTTCCCTTTCTTTCCCTTGCCCTTTTACTTGAAACTAGTGGTCTTGTCAACCATCAACATTTGATGCTTTTCTTGATTTCTACCTTCATCGATTTCAGCATCACGAAGAGCTCGGAAATCGTTTTCGTCATCCCTTGCATATTGTAGTTCATCACGAAGTTCCAGTAACTTGGTGATAGTGACTAGAGAACTCTGTCAATCACTATCTTATCTGGAAGATTAACTCCCACTTGATTCAAGCGATTGTAGTACTCAGACATTCTGAGCACATGCTCACTGGTTGAGGTATTCTCCTCCATCTTGTAGGCAAAGTACTTGTCAGAGGTCTCATACCTCTCGACTCGGGCATGAGTCCGAAATGCCAATTTCAGCTCTTGGAACATCTTATATGTTCCACGACGTCCAAAACGTTTTTGAAGTCCCGGTTCTAAGCCGTAAAGCATGACGCACTAAACTATCAAGTAGTCATCATACTGAGCTTGTCAAACGTTCATAACGTCTGCATCTTCTCCAGCAATAGGTCTGTCACCTAGCGGTGCATGTAAGACATAATTCTTCTGTGCAGCAATGAGGATAATCCTCAGATCACGTACCTTGTTCGCATCATTGCTACTATCAACTTTCAACTTAGGTTTCTCTAGGAACATATCATAAATAAAACGAGGAAGCTATACGCGAGCAATTGATCTACAACATAGATATGCAAATACTATCACGAGTAAGTTCATGATAAATTTAAGTTCAAGTAATCAGATTACTTAAGAACTCCCACTTAGATAGACATCCCACTAGTCATCTAAATGATCACGTGAGATGGAGTAGCTTTGAATGGTGAACATCACTATGTTGATCATATCTACTATATGATTCACGTTCGACCTTTTGGTCTCATTGTTCCCAGGCCATATCTGCATATGCTAGGCTCGTCAAGTTTAACCCGAGTATTCTGCATGTGCAGAACTGGTTTGCACCCGTCATATGTGAACGTAGAGCTTCTCACACACTAGTCTGCGTCGGTCCTGATAACCCACAAGTATAGGGGATCGCAACAGTTTTCGAGAGTAGAGTATCCAACCCATATATATTTATTCGACACAAGGGGAGCCAAAGAATATTCTCAAGTATTAGCAGCGGAGTTGTCAATTCAACCACACCTGGATAACTTAGTATCTGCAGCAAAGTATTTAGTAGCAAAGTAGTATGGAAGTAGCGGTAACGGTAGCAAAAGTAATATTTTTGGGTTTTGTAGTGATTGTAACAGTGGCAACGGTAAAGTAAATAAGCATAGAACAATATGTGAAAAACTCATAGGCATTGGATCGACGATGGAGAATTATGCCGCATACGATTATTCATGCAACAGTTATAACATAGGGTGACACAAAACTAGCTCCAATTCATCAATGTATCGTAGGCATGTATTCCGAATATAGTCATACGTGCTTATGGAAAAGAACTTGCATGACATCTTTTGTCTGACCCTCCCGTGGCAGCGGGGTCCTAGCGGAAACTAAGGGATATTAAGGCCTCCTTTTAATAGAGTACCGGACCAAAGCATTAACACATAGTGAATACATGAACTCCTCAAACTATGGTCATCACCAGGAGTGGTCCCGATTATTATCACTTCGGGGTTGCCGGATCATAACACATAGCAGGTGACTATAGACTTGCAAGATAGGATCAAGAAGTCACATATATTCATGAAAACATAATAGGTTCAGATATGAAATCATGGCACTCGGGCCCTCCTGACAAGCCTTAAGCATAGCAAAGTCATAGCAACATCAATCTCAGAACATAGTGGATACTTGGGATCAAACCCTAACGAAACTAACTCAATTACATGATAAATCTCATCCAACCCATCACCGTCTAGCAATCCTAAGATGGAATTACTCACGCACGGCGGTGAGCATCATGAAATTGGTGAAGGAGGATGGTTGATGATGACGACAGCGACGGATTCCCCTCTCCGGAGCCCCGAAGGGACTCCAGATCAGCCCTCCCGAGAGAGTTTAGGGCTTGGCGGCGGCTCCGTATTGTAAAACGCGATGAATCTTGCTCTCTGATTTTTTTCTCCCCGAACACGAATATATGGAGTTGGAGTTGAGGTCGGTGGAGCTCCAGGGGGGGCCACGAGGCAGGGAGGCGCGCCCCCCACCCTTGTGGAAAGGGTGTGGGCCCCCTGGCCTTGTTTCTTTCGCCAGTATTTTTCATTATTTCCAAAAATAATCTCCGTGAAGTTTTAGGTCATTCCGAGAACTTTTGTTTCTACAGAAAGATAACACCATAGCAATTCTGCTGAAAACAGCGTCAGTCCGGGTTAGTTCCATTCAAATCATGCAAGTTAGAGTCCAAAACAAGGGCAAAAGTGTTTGGAACAGTAGATACAACGGAGACATATCAACTCCCCCAAGCTTAAACTTTTGCTTGTCCTCAAGCAATTCAGTTGACAAACTGAAAGTGATAAAGAAAAAATTTTACAAACTCTGTTTGCTCTTGTTGTTGTAAATATGTAAAGCCAGCATTCAAGTTTTCAGCAAAGATTATGAACTAACCATATTCACAATAACTCTTAGGTCTCATGTTTACTCATATCAATGGCATAATCAACTAGCGAGCAATAATAATAATAAATCTCGGATGACAACACTTTCTCAAAACAATCATAATATGATATAACAAGATGGTATCTCGCTAGCCCTTTCTGAGACCGCAAAACATAAATGCAGAGCACCTTTAAAGATCAAGGACTGACTAAAAACTGTACTTCATGGTAGAAGAGATCCAGTCATAGTCATACCCAATATAAATTAACAGTAATGGATGCAAATGACAGCGGTGCTCTCCAGCTGGTGCTTTTTAATAGGAGGGTGATGATTCAACATAAAAGTAAATAGATAGGCCCTTCGCAGAGGGAAGCAGGGATTGGTAGAGGTGCCAGAGCTCGGTTTTGAAATAGAGATAAATAATATTTTGAGCGGCATACTTTCATTGTCAACATAACAACCAAGAGATGGCGATATCTTCCATGCTACACACATTATAGGCGGTTCCCAAATAGAATGGTAAAGTTATACTCCCCCTCCACCAACAAGCATCAATCCATGGCTTGCTCGAAACAACGAGTGCCTCCAACTAACAACAGTCCTGGGGGAGTTTTGTTTCCAATTATTTTGATTTGATTTGCATAAAGCATGGGACTGGGCATTCGGGTGACCATCCATTTTCTCGTGAGTGAGGAGCGGAGTCCACTCCTCTTGAGAATAACCCGCCTAACATGGAAGATTCGGACAGCCCTAGTTGATACATGAGCTATTCGAGCATAAAAAAACGGATTTCATTTGAAGGTTTAGAGTTTGGCACATACAAATTTACTTGGAACGGCAGGTAGATACCGCATATAGGAAGGTATGGTGGATTCATATGGAATAACTTTGGGATTTAAGGGATTGGATGCACAAGCAATATTCCTGCTTAGTACATGTGTGAACATGTGCCAAGTCAAGTCACTTGAATCATTCAAAGGAGGATACCACACCATCATACCACATCACAACCATTTAATAGCATGTTGGCATGCAAGGTAAACCATTATAAGCTCATGTTCTTTATGGTAGCTTGTGCTATGTCTATGGTAGCTCCAAAATTCCAAAAGCCCAACTAGTTTTTCTTTTGCTTGTTGAGCAAGAATTCCCAGCAAATTCCACCCCCAAAAGAAGAAAATCAAGAAAAGTAAACTAGCTAAAAGCTACAACTCATTTTTTTGGATTTTCTTAAGGTTTATCAAACACACAAGAAGAAGGCAAGAAAAAGAAAATGAACTAGCATGGATGATACAATGAAAGAGTATGAACACCGACAACTAGCATGAGTGTGTGAGCATAAGTGTAATGTCGGTGAGAAAGACGTATGTCGGTGTACGAAAAGAGGGGTGCATCTTTTGTACCCCTATAACTGTGCACGGGCAGTCTGAGCCACGGGCACTACCGCACTGAGCAAGGCAAGGGAGGTGAGCCGAGGTAAGGCCGAAGCCCGAAGGGAGCGGAATGACGCCAAGACCAAGACCACAAAGAGCAAGGGGACAAAGCGGACTCCCCCGGCAAGGTCCTTGCCGGGGAGCGGTTCTAGCAGGCCCGGCAAGACCCTTGAGTCCACTACCCCCACGGGGCAAGGATTCGGGAGACATCCCCGTGGTGGCATGCAGATCTTTGTGAAGACATTCAAGATCAGATACACACTTGAGAAGAAGATGATCCTTGGCGGGATCCCAGCCAAGGAGGACCACAAGGCCCCCGACAAGAGCCTTGCCGGGGATGACAGCAAGCGCCACGGCAAGACCCTTGCCAGGGCCCCGGCAAGGCCCTTGCCGAGGACACCCGTGGGGCCACCATAAGGCCTGCACCAGTCGCACCTCCACCGCCGTTCGCATGCAGCTGCCGACCCATCCAGTTGGGCAGGCACCTGCGTGGCGGCATGCAGATCTTCGTGGAGACCCACCACTGTGCCACCTCAGCTGCGTGCCTGCCTACATGGCACCATGAGCACCGCTGGCCAGGGCGCGTGTCAACACCATAGGGAGTGGCGACGGACGGGACGAGACTCTCCCCCGACCCTGATAAAGTAAGGACACCTAAGCAGGGCGCATTAAATGCACCTTGTCATGTAATGCGAGGGATAAGCTCGCATTACTGTACCCTTTCCACCTCCTGTGTGCCACTGTGGCAGCCCCTTTCCTATAAAAGGAGGCCCGAGGCGACCAGGAGAAGGATTCGGCTTTTTGGAGCTCCTCACGCCCCATAGCTAGCTCAAGAACACAGATATACAATCCACCAAAGCAGGAGTAGGGTTTTACGCATCCTCGCGGCCCGAACCTGGATAAACGAACCGTGTGCTACCTGTTTGATCCGCTCTTCTCATGACCCCCGCGCCCCGCAACCGCAGTAGGGATTCTTGTGATCCCATAGGTGTCGTTTCCCACCGACAACGTACTCCCCCAAGCTTAGGCTTTTGTCCTAAGTTGGTCTATTGCCACGGCTGGCCTGGCGGATATCCAAAGTCATAGTTGGGGTCATACTGAGATGCAGTAGTTATTGCATCATGGGCTGCAGCTTGGAGGCGAGCTATCTCAGCCCTCCTCTCGTACTCATTCGCCTCCTCCCTGGTTATGAAATATATCCCCTTCACCTGAAAGTCAAAGAAAGTAGAAGCAGGGAGAGCGACGTGATAGGTGCGTCGTCTGTCAAAGATTAGTTGGTACTGGAGGAACTGATCGTTCCTCTGAACAAAACGATGACGAACCATAGCCTCATAATCTAAATAAGCAGGAGGCAACTCAATATCGTCCTCACGTATGGGTACATCAAGAAAATTATCTAAACGGGTTGCATAAGTACCACCAAAGAAATCTCCATTAAATCTATTGTTATGCAACCTACGTGCAACAATGGCTCCCAAATTATAATATTTATCTCCTATTACAGCACTCCTGATAACACTGAGGTCAGGGACACACATATGACACGCTTCATCCTTACCATTTATGCACCTACATATGAAGAGAGCAAAATAGTGTATAGCAGGAAAATGAATGCTCCCTATGCTAGCTTGTGCTATGTCTCTAGATTCCCCCATAGTTATACTAGCAAGAAAATCTCTAAATTCAGATTTGCAAGGTTCACTAGGACTACCCCATTTTGCAAGTTTGCAAGCAGTGGTAAAATCCTCTAAGTCCATAGTGTAAGAATTTTCATAGAGATCAACCAGGACAGTTTGAGAATTACGTGATGATGAAAATTCAAACCTCCTCACAAAGGAATCAGTGAGATAATAATGCTGACGACACTTATCTGCCTCGAAGCTCACAACATCAGCGTTACACACATATGCGTTAAATTCTTCCTTGATTCCTGCTCGATCCATGAAGTCCTCTGAAGGCCATTCACAAGCCCGCACTTGAGCGTCCCTTGGTGGTTCATCGTCGTCATCGCGCATCATGAGACTGAGTCCTTGCTTCCTTGAAGGGCCACCTTGGTACATTTTCCTAAACATTTTCTTCCTCTGAAAAATTTCTGAAAATTTTAGTAACTTCAAATAAAGGTGAACCAAGCTCAACAAACTTGATAGCAACTACTCCCACAAGTGCCTAGAGACTATATCATGCATTAGAACTACTTAGAACCATATAAATTTGGCATGCAAGCTCAAGAACATGGTCACCTAAGCAGCACAAATTTGTAGTAAATAAAGCACTAGAACAAAAACTAATTGGACCATTGGAGGAGTCACATACCAAGGAACAATCCCCCAAAGCAGTTTTGTGAGAGGTGCTTTGAGCAAGGAGATCAAAATCGCAGGAAAATGAGCTAGAACTCGTGCTTGAGCTGCTTGGTGAATTTTTTGGGAGGAAGGAGTGTGTGGTGGCAGGAATAAGTGGAGGGGAGCCACCATGGGCCCACAAGGCAGGGGGCGCGCCCAGGGGGTGGGCGCGCCTTGGACCCTCGTGGCTACGTGCTTGCTCCCCCTGCTGTGTTCACAGTGCCAGATATTATCAAATATTCCAGAAAAAATCATATTTCAATTTCGGGGCATTTGGAGAACTTCTATTTTTGGGGTAATTTTTATTGCACGGATAATTCAGAAAATTGACAGAAATTACTATTTTACTTTATTTCAACTAAATAACAGAAGGTAAAAGGAGGGTACAGAAGTTTGTGCCTTCTAATTTCATCCATCTCATGCTCATCAAAAGGAATCCACTAACAAGATTGATCAAGTCTTGTTAACAAACTCATTCCGAATCGCATGAAACCGGAGAATTTTCGAGTTTCACTAAGTTACCTCAACGGGGATATGCACATCCCCAATAATAAGAATATCATTTTTCTTCTTGATAGTAGGAAGAGGAAATTCAAAACCTCCAAAAATAATCGATGGAATTTTTCCAATAGAAATGATACTGTGGACTTGAGGTTGTTTCCTCGGAAAGTGTACCGTATGCTCATTGCCATTAACATGAAAAGTGACATTGCCTTTGTTGCAATCAATAACAGCCCCTGCAGTATTCAAAAAGGGTCTGCCAAGAATAATAGACATACTATCATCCTCGGGAATATCAAGAATAACAAAGTCTGTTAAAATAGTAACATTTGCAACCACAACAGGTACATCCTCACAAATGCTGACAGGTATAGCAGTTGATTTATCAGCCACTTCCAAGGATATTTCAGTAGGTGTCAACTTATTCAAATCAAGTCTACGATATAAAGAGAGAGGCATAACACTAACACCGGCTCCAAGATCACATAAAGCAGTTCTAATATAATTTCTTTTAATGGAGCATGGTATAGTGGGTACTCCTGAATCTCCTAACTTCTTAGGTATTCCACCCTTGAAAGTATAATTAGCAAGCATGGTGGAAATTTTAACTTCCGGTATCTTCCTTTTATTAGTAACAATTTCTTTCATATACTTAGCATAATGATTCATTTTGAGCATATCAGTTAATCGCATACGCAAGAAGATAGGTCTAATCATTTCAGCAAAGCGCTCAAAATCCTCATCATCCTTTTTCTTGGATGGTTTAGGAGGAAAAGGCATGGGTTTCTGAATCCATGGTTCTCTTTCTTTACCGTGTTTCTAGCAACAAAGTCTCTCTTATCATAACGTTGATTCTTTGATTGTGGGTTATCAAGATCAACAGCAGGTTCAGTTTCTACATCATTATCATTGCTAGGTTGAGCATCAACATGAACATCATCATTAACATTATCACTAGGTTCATGTTCATTACCAGATTGTGTTTTAGCATCAAAAATAGAAATATCATTGGGATTCTCAGGTGTGTCAACAACAGGTTCACTAGAAGCATGCAAAGTCCTATCATTTTTCTTTTTCTTCTTTTTAGAAGGACTAGGTGCATCTAAATTATTTCTCTGAGAGTCCTGCTCAATTCTCTTAGGATGGCCTTCAGGATACAAAGGTTCCTGAGTCATTTTACCAGTTCTAGTAGCCACTCTAACAGCAAAATCACTATTCTTACTATTCAATTCATTGAGCAAATCATTCTTAGCTTTAAGTACTTGTTCTACTTGAGTGGTAACCATAGAGCATGTTCAATAATGAGCTTAGGTCCACCTTTAACTCTAGACATATAATCACTCAAGTGTTCAATCATGTAAGCATGGCGTTTTAATTCTCTACCAAAATAAGCATTGAAATCTTCTTGCTTAACCATAAAATTACCAAACTCATCTAGGCATTGGCTAGGAAACTTAGTTGGAGGGATTTCAGCTTTATCATATATATAGAGAGAATTTACCTCTACTACCTGTGTCGGGTTATCAAGACTGCGTACTTCTTCAATAGGTAATGGATTAAGATCATATATTTCTCCAACATGAGGTAAATTCTTAACATCTTCAGCTTTTATACCTTTTTCTTTCATAGATTTCTTTGCCTCTTGCATATCTTCAGGACTGAGAAATAGAACACCCCTTTTCTTCGGAGTTGGTTTAGGAATAGGATCAGGAGTTGGTTGGGGAAGTGTCCAATTATTTTCATTAGTCAACATATTATTCAATAGAATTTGAGCTTCATCTGGTGTTCTTTCCCTGAAAACAGAACCAGCACAACTATCCAGGTGGTCTCTGGAAGCATGGGTTAGTCCATTATAAAATATATCAAGTATTTCATTTTTCTTAAGAGGATGATCAGGAAAAGCATTAAGTAATTGGAGAAGCCTCCCCCAAGCTTGTGGGAGACTCTCTCCTTTAATTTTCACAAAATTATATATTTCCCTTAAAGCAGCTTGTTTCTTATGAGCAGGGAAATATTTAGCAGAGAAGTAATAAATCATATCCTGGGGACTACGCACACAACCAGGATCAAGAGAATTAAACCATATCTTAGCATCACCTTTTAATGAGAACAGAAATATTTGAAGGATATAATAGGAGCGAGTTTTCTCATCATTAGTGAACAGGGTGGCTATATCATTTAATTAAGTAAGATGTGCCACAACAGTTTCAGATTCATAGCCATAGAAGGATCAGGTTCAACCAAACTAGTTATATCAGGGTTGACAGAGAATTCATAATCCTTATCAGTAACAAAGATAGGTGAAGTAGCTTAAGCAGGATCATATTTCATTCTAGCATTCAGAGTTTTTTGTTTCAGCTTAGCTAATAATTTCTTAAGATCACTACTATCATTGCAAGCAAGAAAGTCTCTAGCAGTTTCTTCATCCATAACATAGCCCTCAGGCACAACAGGCAATTCATATTTAGGGGGAGAGTCTTCATCATCACTTTCATCAATATTATCTGTTTCAATAATTTCATTCTCTCTAGCCCTAGCAAGTTCATCAAGAAATTCACCAAGTGGCACAGTAGTATCAAGCATAGAAGTAGTTTCATCATAAGTATCATGCATAGCAGAAGTGGCATCGTCAATAACATGCGACATATCAGAATTAATAGCAGAAGCAGGTTTAGGTGTCGCAAGCTTACTCAAAATAGAAGGTGAATCAAGTGCAGAGCTAGATGGTAGTTCCTTACCTCCCCTTGTAGTTGAGGGATAAATTTTTGTTTTCGCGTCTTTCAAGTTCTTCATAGTGACCAGCTGATATAAATCCCAAGTGACTCAAAGAATAGAGCTATGCTCCCCGGCAACGGTGCCAGAAAATAGTCTTGATAACCCACAAGTATAGGGGATCGCAACAGTTTTTGAGAGTAGAGTATTCAACCCAAATTTATTGATTCGACACAAGGGGAGCCAAAGAATATTCTCAAGTATTACCTGTCGAGTTTTTAATTCAACAACACCTGGATAACTTAGTATCTGCAGCAAAGTATTTAGTAGCAAAGTAGTATGGAAGTAGCGGTAATGGTAGTAAAAGTAATATTTAGTAGCAAAGTAGTATGGAAGTAGCGGTAATGGTAGTAAAAGTAAGATTTTTGGGTTTTATAGTGATTCTAACAGTACCAACGGTAAAGTAAATAAGCGTAGAACAATATGTGAAAAGCTCCCAAGCATTGGATCGGTGATGGAGAATTATGCCGGATGCGATTATTCATGCAACAGTTATAACATAGGGTGACACAGAACTAGCTCCAATTCATCAATGTAATGTAGGCATGTATTCCGAATATAGTCATACGTGCTTATGGAAAAGAACTTGCATGACATCTTTTGTCCTACCCTCCTGTGGCAGCGGGGTCCTACCGAAAATTAAGGAATATTAAGGCCTCCTTTTAATAGAATACCAGACTAAAGGATGAACACAAAGTGAATACATGACCTCCTCAAACTATGGTCATCACTTCGGGGTTGCCGGATCATAACACATAGCAGGTGACTATAGACTTGCAAGATAGGATCAGGAACTCACATATATTCATGAAAACATAATAAGTTCAGATCTGAAATCATGGCACTCGGGCCCTAGTGACCAGCATTAAGCATAGCAAAGTCATAGAAACATCAATCTCAGAACATAGTGGATACTAGGGATCAAACCTTTGCAAAACTAACTCGATTACATGATAAATCTCATCCAACCCATCACCGTCCAGGAAGCCTACTATGGAATTACTCACGCACGGCGGTGAGCATCATGAAATTGGTGATGGAGGATGGTTGATGATGACGACGACGACGAATTCCCCTCTCCGGAGCACCGAATGGACTCCAGATCAGCCCTCCCGAGAGAGTTTAGGGCTTGGCGGCGGCTCCGTATTGTAAAACGCGATGAATCTTTCTCTCTGAATTTCTCTCCCCGAACACGAATATATGGAGTTGGAATTGAGGTCGTTGGAGCTCCAGGGGGCCCAAGAGGCAGGGGGCAGGCGCGCCCCCCACCCTCGTGGAAAGGGTGTGGGCCCCCTGGCCTTGATTCTTTCGCTAGTATTTTTAATTATTTCCAAAAATAATCTCCGTGAAGTTTCAGGTCATTCCGAGAACTTTTGTTTCTGCACAAAGATAACACCATAGCAATTCTGCTGAAAACAGCGTCAGTACGGGTTAGTTCCATTCAAATCATGCAAGTTAGAGTCCAAAATAAGGGAAAAAGTGTTTGGAAAAGTAGATATGATGGAGACGTATCAGGTCCTAAACAAACGGTTTTTATCCCCTTTCCGCGACGGCATTTGGAACCGTCGCCAAGTGAGTGTGGGCGATAGGGGGGTCCTTCCCACACGACCCAGAAACCGTCGGGGATATGCCCTCCTGGAACACACGCTCAGCAAAATGAGGTCGTGTGCGACCGACGAGCGCTCAAATATGGAAGTACATACAATAGAGCTAAAAATAGAATATACAGGCAAAATTGTTTCCGGTCGCAAGTACATCCCACACAGTCAGTCCCCACTAAATGTTTCCGTTCGTATGTACATCCCACACAGTCGCTCCAAGGAAAACGTATCCGTTCACAGGTACATCACACACAATTTTTCCCGTTAAATCGTTTGCGTTATTGAATGTATCACACACAGTCCATAGAAGAAACTATGTGGCAAAGGTTGTCCATCACACAGAGTTTTTATGTTTTAAATATTTGCGCAAGGTGGCCTAGCGCAAACAGTTTTCAAGAGAAAGTCATGTGTGATTGCTCATTGACCCAACACGGTTTATTCCTAGAAACGGTGTGCATTGCCTGAGGTCATCGCCCATGGTATTTTCTCAATAACCGTTTCCAATATCAAAACCCAATTACTAGGCTAATTCGCCATTAGCAGGCTAATTGCCCTAATATCAACAATCCACATATTAATCTAATTGACATTCATATTAAGCACACAATATATTTCATTTCCATATTAAGGAAGCAGAATTTCATAATTGAAATACATCAGAGTACAACATCATATAGCTTCAGCACTTAGCTACCCCATTACACAAATGCACCAGAACCAAGTTCCACATGCAACATGTAGAACCTTTCTAAATTAGCACCATAGACGGTATATAGATAGATGCATCTCATCTGGAAAACTACTGAAGCGGAAGGCGAATACTGAGCCTTCATTCACGTTGAAGGTCTTTGCAACTTTAGGCCAGTGCCTGTGGATGATTGACCGTCCGTCCTGCGTCCTCTTCAGGAACACTTCAATATTGAACCGTGGGAGTTGTATGAAAACCTTCCTCGGCTCGTGACCATAGAGGTGGTTTGAGAGGTAATCATCAGTGAACTGCTTTGGAAAGGCCCGAAAACAAGGATGTGCATAAATATCTTCTCTATATTGGAAATGGGGGAAAGGAATAAACAAGACAAGGTATAATAGTTAGTACCATCTTGTAGTGAACTGATGTCTTCTTCATTGTGCAGACAAAGATCTTATTGTTTTGTGTCGCTAATTTCTTTATCCTAACAATCTTTCTGAGTTTCTTGATTTGATTGATATTCATGCACAACTCATTTCCCCATATGCAAAAAGGGTCAAACAGATGGGTCAAAATCTCTGACAGCAGGACCTACATGTGCAAGACCAAATTGTTAAAAACTAAAATATTAGAATGGTTCCTGCAATTGCACAATAATGTGCTATTAGAGAACGAACCATGCACATGCTAACCTCGATTGTAAACCTCAGTGCTTCCCATTGTTTCCCTGCAACACATATAAGGTAGTTAGTCATCAGGTTAAGTAAGGGTTTGCATGCTATCAGTAAAATGTGTTGATGAAAAAAAGCACATTGCCGATTCATCAGATTAATTCAAGTCACACGGAAAACCCATTTATCCAAACCAAGCATCATTAAGAATTAGGAAATATAGCACTTGTATATGTTTCTCATGTATTAAGTGCAGCCAAATTCGTTTTATTCCTCACATGCACAAAAATACAAAATTCTACCCACGATAATTGGACATCGCATTGCAGAATTGAACCAAGCAGTTAACTAAACACCACAACAAATGAACCAAACATTAACAAGGCACCACATTGCACAATATAACATACTCCTAATAGAAGATCAGACAGTTATCCAAACAGTTAACTACAGCCAATTGTAGCAATTGTATTTGTCTATCATATATTTACTATAGCCAAATTCAATTTATTCCTCACATGGTATACAATAACAGAATGCACCCACAACTATTGAACATTGCATTGCAGAATTGAACCAAACAGTTAACTAAACACCACAACACAAATGAACCAAAAATTAACTAAGCACCACATTAAACAATGTATAACGAAACCAAGCATGCTTGACAACTTGGAAATATAGCAATTGTATTCATTTCTCATGTATTTTGTAAAGATAAATTTGATTTATTTCTCACATGGAAGACAATATAAAATTGCAGCCTGAAGAATTGAACATCACATTTGCAGAATTAAACCAAACAGTTAACTGAAGATGACAACTAATTAATAAAACAGTTAATAAGTGAGCACCACACTACACGACATATAGAACATATACACTAGAGCAACAGATTGCATGGTAAAATTAGATATCACAATTCACTAGAATTTGTGAAGGAAAGGCAGGAGGAACACATGCAACGGGTAAACCGAGCATGCTTAACCGGCGTAGCTAGCAAATGGCAAGGTGCTCCTCCAAGATTTGGGGGTCGGCATGAATGGCAGCCATCGCAACCTCATCCATGCGTGTGGCGGCGATTTGCTTCTCCGCTGCCAAATGCTCCTTGAGATCTTGGCTATGCTGCGTGAACCATGGCTTAGGGCGGCACTTATTTGGTGGAGGGGTCAGTGATTTTGGTGGAAGGTGTCGCACTAGCACCGACGGTCAGGGCATGTGGGATGTGCAAGGAGGAGGAGGATGGGGGTCGGGTGTGGATTAACTGCCTTGATAGACGAGGCCGAGCAGCAAGGTCACCGACGAGGAGGCGGCGCTGCAAGCAAGGAGTGAAGGTTTTGTCGGAGAAATGGGCCACGGGTAGGCTAACCCGAGCCCCTGAACCTTCCAAGACATCGGGACTGGCTGCTCCACTCAAGGCATCAAGACGAAGTGTCGCCTTCTGGTGGCCGGCTGGAGGAATAGTCGGCTGCCCGTAGACTGCCGAGTTCCAGAGGCCGGCATCAAGACAAGCCGGCTCCTAATGGGCGGCTTCCAGAGAAGCGGGCTCCTAGTAGTCGGCCCATGGCGCCCTCAAAGTATGCACCCCCATTAAGAAGACAAGACGGGGCGAGGCAATAGTGAAGCCCATCCCTCCCATATCCGGGAATGGGCGTGGCTACAGTGCACCATGCAGGCGGAGATCTCCGCCCGGCGCGGCACTGTTGCCACTCCACCCTTGACGTCACCCTTGCCAGGCGAAGCCCTACTCCCATGACCGCCTGTCGGTATGGCCCAAGGACGACGGGCCCCTCCGAACAGCAAGAGCCTGGAATACGGCTAGAAGCGCACCAGTCAGACCCGAGGGAGGTCGGCCCCTAGCAGTCGGCCCGCCCCTTCCTCGCGGCCCACGCGGCATTAACCAGACGAGACAAAGAGTGGCTATAGTAATGGCCCGCCAGGCGGCGGGGCTGTATCCACGCTCCCCTGACCGAGCGTGCGTCATTAGCATCACGGCTACAGCGATCAGCAGCCGACAAGACCCGCGAGCGGCGGGGGCGGCCTGTCGGCTCCGTACCAGACCAGTCGGCGGGGCCCACTAGGCGGCGGACCCCAGCATCCGACGGAGAAACCGACATCCAGATAGACTGACAGCCGGGTCCTACACTCGGCCGGATTACTATTGTACCCCTGGGGGGTAGGCCTATATAAACCCCCCAGGGCACCCATGCAAAGGGTTCGAACCTGTGAGAGTTAGACCAACACCTTGGGGAGAGGAGAGCAAGCCTTGCCTTCTTCTACCTCTAGCATACAGCTCGAGGAGCACCATTGTACTCACTAGTGCCTTAGTGATCATGCGGAGACCCCGTAGAGCAGGACTAGGGGTGTTATCTCCTAGGAGAGCCCCAAACCTGGGTAAAGTGCGCCGGCGTTCGTGTCTACGCCTCATCCCGCTTCTAGGCACCGGCAACGTTCTACTCGTTCCCACCATGATAAGACATCCTTTGGCATATGTTGCACCCAACCCTCGACATTTGGCGCCCACCGTGGGGCTAGGTGCACCATCGCCCGGAGACCTGTTCTAGACGGGAACCCTGTTCCTCCCTGGCGAGCGCAGCCAGCCCGACACGCTAGACGGAGTCTACGCCGACGCCCTGCATGGTGCGGAGGTCGCCTGCGCGGTGAGCTGCCTCGCCGATCTTGTTGGCGAGGTTCGCCTCTCCGACGAGCCTGCGTCTGATGCGGGCATCGATGGCCCTGAGAGCCGCCTCGTCAGCCTCCTCGATCAGCTCCACGTCGCCAGCGAGCCTGCTGTAGACTGGGAGTCTGTTGGCTCCACCGACCCGATGCTTGTCGACTCTGACACTGCGTTGCTTGACGCGTACCCTACCAACGTGGTGGTCTACGACGAGCCGCTTCCTCGCGTGGAGAGCGGTGGAAGCGCCTTCACGGAGGTGCTTGTCATCAGCCACAGCGAGCACTCCGGCGGAGGTGCTCATGACCCACTCGATGCAGCACTACAAGACCTGACAGCGCCCATTCCAGAAGACGCAGACGCCGAGATGCTGGAAGCACGCCACGCTTAGCTCGTCGAGAGCGCCAAGAAGCTGGCCAGCATGAGACGACTATCGGAGGCCTACCAGCGCGAGATATGGAACACGTTGTGGGTGGCACGCCGGCTCCTGGTGGGCCTAGCCGCATCGGCATGGTCCAGCAATGCGGCGTGACCATCGCTAGCCTATTCGGGCAGATAGCCTCATCTACGCCACGCCTGCAGAAAATATACGAGCTGCCAAGGCGGCAGCAGAAGAGTTGAACAAGTTCCAGGGCGAAGAGCGGCGCTAGATGGCGGAGCGTGTCCAGCGACTCCTCCACGCGGCTGCTGGGTAGCATGATTCTGGCTGCCGCACTGAGGCGCGCAACCGGCAAAATGACGACCTGCCTCCCCGCCGAGATCAAGGCGCGACTTCCCGGACGCCGACTGGTGGCGTCCGCGGAAGAAGAGACAAGGAGCCGGCTGCCAGCCGCAGCCGGACTCGCATCACCATCGAGCGCGACCAAGACGACCGCCCAAGAGCAGTGTAGCTATGAGATGACTGTTCGCCTCCTCCTCCCCGCAGGGAGAGGCACATTTCCCCGCCGCATGTTGATCACCCGTCACTCGGCGATCGCCATGGCCGCCGAGAAGGAATAGGAGAAAATGACGCCTGCCACTAGATCGACCCCCTCAACCGATCCATGGCGCTAGAAGAAGAAGATGAGGTGGGTCCGCCTTGTTTTGGCCCCCGCATCCGAGATGAGCCCTTCCCCAAAGGATTCACTCTCTCGAGAGATACACCCAAAGTACACCAGCTCCGTGAAGCCGGAGGACTGGCAGGTCGACTACTCCACAGTCGTCAGCATCACGAACGGCAATAAGCGCGTTGCCGTGAAGTACATTCCGCTCATGCTCCAGGGTACAGCCCGGACATGGCTGAACAGCCTGAAGCCCCGCAGCATCAATAGCTGGGTTGATTTCACTGAAGCATTCATCTGCAACTTCACCGGCACGTACAAGCGGCCGCCAAAGCTCCGCCAACTCTCCTTATGCATTCAAGGCCCCAACGAGTCGACTCGCGACTACCTCACGCGCTGGGCCGAGCTGCGCAACTCTTGCGAGGGCGTGCACGAGGTGTAGGCCATCGAGTACTTCACTGCCGGGTGCCGAGAGGGCACACTCCTCAAGCACAAGCTTCTCTGTGACGAGCCGGCGACCCTCGACGAGCTGCTGAGCATAGCAGATAAATATGCCACGGCCGACTCCTCCATGAAGGCGAAGATCCAAGTTGATGCATCTGGCAAAGTAGCTCCTCCAGCTCCTCGGGCCCCGGCTAGTGACACCAGTCGGCGTCAGCAACCCAACGACAACAAACGCAAGGACACGCAGCCGGCTTCTACAAGCCGGCAGGTGGCGACAGTTGAAGACCAGCAGCCAGAAGGACAGCCTCCATCCAAGCGCCAGAAGGGTGGCAAGCCCAATCTCACGCCCAATATGCGACCCTATCCAAAAGGAACTCGACGGTCCCACCAAGGATAGACCCGCATATTGAAACGCTTTTGCAAGGTGGATATCATTACATCAACATTACATAATAGATGGGGATACATACATAAGGCACAAATGCCACAAGAATACATCAACATCATATACAAGAGATCAACATCTGACTACGGATGAAACATAAACGAAGCTCAAACGACATCCACCTGCTAGCCCAGGCTGCCGACCGAACCTATCCCCGATCGAAGAAGAAGCAGAAGAAGAACTCCAACACAAGCAAACATCGCTCTCACGTCATGATCATCGCAAACCTGCACCTGCAACTGGTGGTGTAGTAATCTGTGAGCCACGAGGACTCAGCAATCCCATTACCATGGGTATCAAGACTAGCAAAGCTTAATGGGAAAGGAAGGGGAGGGGTAAAGTGGTGAGGTTGCAGCAGCGACTAAGCATATATGGTGGCTAACATACGCAAATAAGAGCAAGAAGAGAGCAAGCGGAACGGTCGTCAAATAGTAATGATCAAGAAGTGATCCGGAACTCCTACTTACGTCAAACATAACCCATAAACCGTGTTCTCCTCTCGATCAACCCCGAAAAGAGACACTCACGGTTACACACACGGTTGGTGTATTTTAGAAGAGTTTTCTTCAAGTTTACTACAACCGGATATTAACAAATTCCCATCTGCCACATAACCGCGGGCATGGCTCTCGAAAGTTTATACCCTGCAGGGGTGTCCCAACTTAGCCCATGATAAGCTCTCGCGATCAACGAAGGATATTCCTTCTCCCCGGGAAGACCCGATCAGTCTCGGAATCCCGGCTACAAGACATTTTGACGGCAATAAAACAAGACCAGCAAGACCTCCCGGCGTGCCGACACCCTGATAGTAGCCGCGCGTATCTTGTCTCAGGCCACGACCGGATGAGCAGTCCGTACAACTAAAACCAGACCTCAAGTTTCCTTGAGGGGGCGCTGCACATGGCTCTAGTTCGGGCCAACACTTAGACAAGCATTGGCCCGGGGGGGCTAAAATAAAGATGACCCTTGGGATGCGCGACTCCCAAGGGAAAAAAGGTGAT
This sequence comes from Aegilops longissima, assembly GCA_021605205.1. Lineage (NCBI taxonomy): Eukaryota > Viridiplantae > Streptophyta > Magnoliopsida > Poales > Poaceae > Aegilops > Aegilops longissima. The sequence continues at coordinate 666,549,744 of CM038682.1, read as the reverse complement.
AGGTCGGGCAAATGGTAAAACCAATGTTGGGCCTTCTTTGGAAAAGTCTTATTCAAAGCGAACTGTCAAGGGGTCCCATAAATCACCCGACCGCGTTAGGGACGCAAAATCCGGGAACATAATACCGATATGACGGAAACTAGGCGGAAGAGTGGAACAAAACACCAGGCATAAGGCCGAGCCTTCCACCCTTTACCAAGTATATAGATGCATTAATTAAATAAGATATATTGTGATATCCCAACAAGTAAACATGTTCCAACAAGGAACAACATCTCCATGTTCAACAAGGAACAAACTTCATCTTCACCTGCAACTAACAACGCTATAAGAGGGGCTGAGCAAAGCGGTAACATAGCCAAACAACGGTTTGCTAGGAAGGGTGCAAAAGGTTAGAGGTGACATGGCAATTGGGATGGCTTGATAAGCAGGTAATAGGTAGCGCAGCATAGCGATAGAACGATGCAACTAGCATAGCAATGATAGTAGTGAGATCCAGGGTAGCGGTCATCTTGCCTAAAATCCGCAAGGAAGAAGAACGAGTCCATGAAGAAGATGAGCGGATGAAGCCGAACCAAGCGTGAGCGAACGAATCCTCACGATCGCAACTAAGCGGAACTAACAAGAAGAAGCACACAACAAAGTAAACACACCACACATGAACAAGACATGATGCACAACAAGCATGATGCATGACAAATCTAGATGAGGCTACTCATGGCAAGAGATGATGCAAACAAGAGCAACACATCAAAGCAAGTTTAAATGAGGCCGAAACAACATATAACAATTCCGTAAGTCCTCATATGCAAATTTCGAAATTGGTCCAGATCTGAATAAACCTTAAGTTCAAGTTGTTAAACAGCAAGTTAAGATGCACCACGATGATCTACACGAAATTCTAGTCAAGTTACATATAAAGTTCATTTAATTGAGACTACGGTCTAGAAGATATGAGCAAAACAAGATAAGCATGGCATTGATGCAAAATGCATACAAACATCAAGCAAACACCTCAAATCATGGATGCAACATGATAATATGACACTACATGCAAAATCAAGCAAATTTCATATAGAGCACACTCAAAACGGAGCAACGGTTCAACACATACACTCTATACAAGTCATAACAACAATCTGTCCAAAACAGCAAGTAGGCATATTGCAAGCATCAAAACAACATGCTACAGGACCTCAACATAATAACAAAAGGCATGGGCGTGATATACAGGTAAAGCATTACAAAACATGAACACTGAGCTATCTCCAGAAGTCACTAGAACATGCTCAAAAACACATGGCAAGATTGCAAATAATAACAGTTTCAGGCATTGGCAGAAATAACATCAGGTTGCAATGTTTAGAGCTATCAAACAACATGTTACAGGAACTTATCATGGCAAAAAAAGGCATGGAATGAACCTACTAATTGCATAGAACAAAAGTCCCTTACTGACCATAAGCGAAAAAGGATCATAAAATATGATGGCACCCACGTAAACATGGCAAGTTATATAACAGATTTAACCATGGCAGGAACAACGATAAGTAGGCATGTTGGTGAGCTTGAACCACTCACCACAGATCAATACATGGCATGGAAAGGAAACCAACAGTAAGAAGACATGGCATAGAAGATATACATGGCAAGAACAACATCATAGCATACATGGATCAACTACAACAACCTTGGCAAAATTGAATAACATGTAAACAATCTGCCAGGAAACATTTTATAGCAAAAGTAGAGCTCGATTGACTCAAGCTATGGCACTCCATAATTGCAATCAAGGGCATGGCTGGATAGAGCAAGACATGTAGAACAAAACATCCTTATTGAAGTATCTCAAAATATACATGGATCTCTCGGTAGCATCAAGTTAACATGGCATAAAAATATTAGCAGAAGAGGGCTGAAATCAGCAACATCATGAGGCCTACTTTGCATGCTTGTGCTAGTCACCACATTGATCACAAAAATACATAGCAAGCACCACTATAAATAAGACATGGCATATTACAAAACACATGTAGGACTCAAGTTCATAGGGTACACACATCAATCATGGCAAAAATGACAAAAGTGCAAGTTCTGTTAAGAAACAGAAACTAACATCACATAGCACTCTTCGAACAGCATTTCGCGCATCAAGATGAGCTCAAATGAAAATGATGCAATGAGATGAAATGATCTACTCTTCGAGGCGAACAATTTGACATATTACACGCGCAAAATGGAGCTACGGATGTAGAGTTATGGCATGGTGAAAATGCAACAAAAATGCAACAATTTCGAGGACTTGGTGGATTTTCAGAGAGGGGGGAAGAAGTCAACCGCGGCGCGGATTACGAGGTTCGCCGGAGAAGAGGCCGGGGAGGTCTCCGGCGAGGTCGGGATGGCGGATCCAGGCGGTCCGGCCGGATCTGCCGGATCGAGGCGCGGACCGAGGAGCGGCCGAGGCCGGGCTGGGCGAGGTCGCCGGGCGGGGCGGCGGACGGAGGCGCCGCCCAGCGCTTCGGCGAGGTAGCCGAGGCGGCTCGGGCAGGGAGGCAAGCGCGGCGGCGGAGGGGAGCAGGCGGCGGCGGCGACGGGCCGGAGGAGGCTTGGGCGGGCGGGAGGTGGCCGTGGGGAGGTCCTGTGCTGAGGCCGAAGCAGAAGCTTGCGAGAGGCCTTGCGGCGGCGGCGGCGGGCGGCGGCGCGGTGGCGAGGTCACCGCGGTGGCGGACACGGCTAGGGCGGCGGCAGTGCGGAGGCGGGCCTGCTGGCCCCGGATGGGCTCGCATGACGCATGGCGGCGGAGGGAGCTGGCGTGCCACGTGGCGGCGTGCGTGCGTGGCGGCGCATGCGCCATGCGCGGGCGGCGCGGTGGTGGAACGGACATGTCCGGCCGTCGGCGGACATGTCCGGCGGCGCGGAGGGGAAGTTTTAGGGTTTCGGGGGGGATTGGACTGCGATTTTTGGAGGGGAGGTGTTTATATAGGTAGAGGGAGCTAGGAGAGTCCAAATGAGGTGCGGTTTTCGGCCACGCGATCGTGATCGAACGACCGAGAGCATGGAGGGGAGTTAGGTGGGTTTTGGGCCACTTTGGAAGGGGTGTTGGGCTGCAAACAGAAGAGGCTTTGCGGTTACCCGGTTAACCGTTGGGGTACCAAACGACCTCCAAATGGCACGAAACATGACAGGCGGTCTACCGGTGCTATACCAAGGCCGCAGCAAACCTCAGTCCATTCGAGAACGTTTAACACCCTTTACGAAAAAGAGGTAAAAGGGGCGCGGGGATATAGGAGTGCGGATTGCAAAACGGACAACGGGAAAATGCTCGGATGCATGAGACGAACACGTATGCCAATGCGATGCACATGATGACATGATATGAAATGCAGATGATGACATGGCAAAATGCAAAACGCAAGCAAATGACATGGCAATGACGGAGAATAACTGGCAGACACCTGGCGCATCGAATCCGGGGCGTTACAACACTCCTCCACTAACAAGAGATCTCGTCCCGAGATCTTAGGACCGAGACGAAAGAGAAAAAGGATGAGGAGAAAACAAAAACTCAAGAGAACAAGCACAGAATCGAGAGCACTCGAGAAGAAGAGAGTAACGACGAGAATGACGAGAATTAAAAGCTCCGAAATCAGATAGACTATGAAACCACTCGTTCTAACCGGAGTGGTTAGAATGAGAAAAAGAAACGAATAAGACTGAAACGATTTAGGCAGCACACCGGTTGAACAAGGAAAGAATAGAACATGAGCTTCAGAAGAAGGAATGACACTTGACGAGATAAACAACACAATGCCTCCGGAAGAATTGAAAGAATTTGAATGAAAGGAACTTAGAAGGAAGGATTGAGTGGATTTGAATATCTGAGAAGAACAAAGAAATGCAAAACTCCAATTCTAAAGAATACGGAGAATTCATTACACTTAGAGATGCAAGAAGAAAAGACATTTTAATTCCACCAAAATATTGATGAAACTCTTGAAGAAAGAATTAAATCATGAAGAACCACCATGAAGAACTCCGGTAACAAAAGGATGATGAGATACAATTGAAGGATGGAAAGAATAAGGATTAAGTCTTGCGATGATTTAGACGAAGGTTCCGATGAAAAGGCCGAGGAAATTTGAACTCCGGAAAAGAAAAGATTAAAACACTTGGAACTAGAATTTATTCATCAAGAACAAGAGCAACACATCAAAGCAAGTTTAAATGAGGCCGGAAACAACATATAACAATTCCGGTAAGTCCTCATATGCAAATTTCGAAATTGGTCCAGATCTGAATAAACTTTAAGTTCAAGTTGTTAAACAGCAAGTTAAGATGCACCACGATGATCTACATGAAATTCTAGTCAAGTTACATATAAAGTTCATTTAATTCGGAGCTACGGTCTAGAAGATATGAGCAAAACAAGATAAGCATGGCATTGATGCAAAATGCATACAAACATCAAGCAAACACCTCAAATCATGGATGCAACATGATAATATGACACTACATGCAAAATCAAGCAAATTTCATATAGAGCACACTCAAAACGGAGCAACGGTTCAACACATACACTCTATACAAGTCATAACAACAATCTGTCCAAAACAGCAAGTAGGCATATTGCAAGCATCAAAACAACATGCTACAGGACCTCAACATAATAACAAAAGGCATGGGCGTGATATACAGGTAAAGCATTACAAAACATGAACACTGAGCTATCTCCAGAAGTCACTAGAACATGCTCAAAAACACATGGCAAGATTGCAAATAATAACAGTTTCAGGCATTGGCAGAAATAACATCAGGTTGCAATGTTTAGAGCTATCAAACAACATGTTACAGGAACTTATCATGGCAAACAAAGGCATGGCATGAACCTACTAATTGCATATAACAAAAGTCCCTTACTGACCATAAGCCAAAAAGGATCATAAAATATGATGGCACCCACGTAAACATGGCAAGTTATATAACAGATTTAACCATGGCAGGGACAACGATAAGTTGGCATGTTGGTGAGCTTGAACCACTCACCACAGATCAATACATGGCATGGAAAGGCAACCAACAGTAAGAAGACATAGCATAGAAGATATACATGGAAAGAACAACATCATAGCATACATGGATCAACTACAACAACCTTGGCAAAATTGAATAACATGTAAACAATCTGCCAGGAAACATTTTATAGCAAAAGTAGAGCTCGATTGACTCAATCTATGGCACTCCATAATTGCAATAAAGGGCATGGCTGGATAGAGCAAGACATGTAGAACAAAACATCCTTATTGAAGTATCTCAAAATATACATGGATCTCTTGGTAGCATCAAGTTAACATGGCATAAAAATATCAGCAGAACAGGGCTGAAATCAGCAACATCATGAGGCCTACTTTGCAGGCTTGTGCTAGTCACCACATTGATCAAAAAAATACATAGCAAGCACCACTGTAAAGAAGACATGGCATATTACAAAACACATGTAGGACTCAAGTTCATAGGGTGCACACATCAATCATGGCAAAAATGACAAAAGTGCAAGTTCTGTTAAGAAACAGAAACTAACATCACGTAGCACTCTTCGAACAGCATTTCGGGCATCAAGATGAGCTCAAATGAAAATGATGCAATGAGTTGAAATGATCTACGCTTCGAGACGAACAATTTGACATATTACACGCGCAAAACGGAGCTACGGATGCAGAGTTATGGCATGGTGAAAATGCAACAAAAATGCAACACTTTCGGGGACAGTGGATTTTCAGAGAGGGGGGAAGAAGTCAACCGCGGCGCGGATTACGAGGTTCGCCGGAGAAGAGGCCGGGGAGGTCTCCGGCGAGGTAGGGGATGGCGGATCCGAGGCGGGTCCGGCCGGATCTCGCCGGATCCGGGCCGAGAGGCGGCGCGGGGTCGGGCGGGAGGTGGCCGGCGGGAGGTCCTGGGCTTGGCGCTGGAGGCCGAAGCTTCGCGGGGCGCTGCTGGCGGCGGTGGTGGCAGCGCCGGGCGGCGATGTCGCCGGCGGGCGGCGGACGCTGGCTCGGGCCGGATGGGCTCCATGGGGCCGCGCGGCGGAGGGAGCCGCCGTGCCACGTGTGGGGCGGCGCCAGCTGGCTCGGGCGGCGCTGGGTGGTGGAACGGACATGTCCGGCCGTCGGCGGACATGTCCGGTGGCGCGGAGGGGAATTTTAAGGTTTCGGGGGGGATTGGACTGCGATTTTTGGAGGGGGGGTTTTTTATATAGGTAGAGGGAGCTAGGAGAGTCCAAATGAGGTGCGGTTTTCGGCCACGCGATCGTGATCGAACGACCGAGAGCATGGAGGGGAGTTAGGTGGGTTTTGGGCCACTTTGGAAGGGGTGTTGGGCTGCAAACAAAAGAGGCTTTGCGGTTACCCGGTTAACCGTTGGAGTACCAAACGACCTCCAAATGGCACGAAACTTGACAGGCGGTTCACGGTGCTATACCAAGGCCGCTTGGCAAACCTCGATCCATTCCGAGAACGTTTGACACCCGCTTTACGAAAAAGAGGTAAAAGGGGCGCCGGGGACATAGGAGTGCCGGATTGCAAAACGGACAACGGGGAAAATGCTCGGATGCATGAGACGAACACGTATGCCTATGCGATGCACATGATGGCATGATATGAAATGCAGATGATGACATGGCAAAATGCAACACGCAAGCAAATGACATGGCAATGACGGCGAATAACTGGCAGACACCTGGCGCATCGAATCCGGGGCGTTACACCCAATTGGCTGCCCGCTTTCTCGTATGAACAGACTCTTGATGCACCCTGCAAATTTCACAGTGGCGCGAAGCCGTGCAACCACACCACTCGAAAGTGCCATTGGCTCACCAGGATCGCCAAGGATGACGGCCTTCTGCCTCCTCCGCCTGTTGGGCAGCCGCCTCCTCCTCCACCCCAGCAGCCGGCAGTGCGACCGGTCGAAGCCATACAAGACGAGTATCCCGAAGAGCACGGAGCTTATGTCGTGTTCACCAGCGTCGCCGACGAAAAGCACATCAGATGGCAACGACAACAAGAAGTAAATGCAGTGGCATCAGAGACCCCCGAGTTCATGCATTGTTCCGAGAAGCCCATCAGCTGGAGCAGAGCTGACCACCCGGAAGTAATGCCCAATCCCGGCTCCTATGCCCTGGTTCTGGATGCCACCTTTGCCACAGAGAGGCGAGCTGCTCATTTTTCCCGAGTTCTGATAGATGGCGTCAGCAGCGTTAACATCCTGTACAAGGATACCATGGAGAAGTTAGGAATCAAACAAAGGCAGCTTCAGCCCAGTCGGACTGTATTCCATGGCATAGTTCCTGGCCTTTCCTGCTCACCAATCGGCAAGATCCATATATACATCCTCTTTGGAGACAAAGATCAGTTCCGCAAAGAGCTAGTCTGGTTTGAGGTGGTGGACCTCGAGAGCCCTTATCATGCACTACTTAGCCGGCCTGCTTTGGCCAAGTTCATGGAGGTCCCCCACTATGCTTATGTTAGGACCGAATTTTCGGTATATTAATTTCCCAGAAAATGGCCGTTGTGCTCACCAGCCCCAGGATTACTGTTAGCTAGTGAGGCACCAACTTGATACAGAAACTCCAAGCAAAATACATAATATGTAGTACAAGACCATTCTGGCCTATGAGTACAACACAAGGTTTCTAGTGGTTGATGGCGGAAGCGGTTTGTGGTCTTTCAGCGTCTATGGGACTCCATTTCCCACAGGAACAGCTGACCTAGACAACTCCTATCTTCTCGAGGCTGCTATCACCAGTGCGTAGGTTCCGGGGCTGTCATCGCAACGCTCCTCTCCATGCAACAAATCTGGCCAAGACAATAGCCAGGGACAATCCAGTGAGTACTTTTGAATGTAATCGCAAACATTATGAACACGGGTATAATATAACAAATGATAATCATGCTCTGAAATATTCTATGATCACAACGTCAGTCACGAAATAAAAATCCATGATGCACGCAAGCAGGTTGTTCATATAAAACATGAATATGCAATCAGAGAGTAGAGATAGAATGCACCGATCGGGTGTCTGAAGCGACGCCTCGAAAGGACAATAATATAAAACATGCCTCAGTCGGGCGTCTGAGCGACACCGCATAAAGGGCTTATAAAGTAAACAAATAACAAGCATGCCACAGTCGGGCGTCTGAGCGGCACCACATAAAGGGCTTATAAAGTAAACAAATAACAAGCATGCCACAGTCGGGTGTCTGAGCGACACCACATAAAGGATTATAAAGTAAACAAATAACAAGCATGCCACGATCAAGGCGTCGAGCGACACCACATAAAGGGCTTATAAGAAAATAATCACAATGAATATCCAGGAGGTAGAACCGTCCCAGGGATACTCAATAATTCAAATAATATAAAGGGTTAGTCCATAATAATAATAATCACAATCATCATAAGTCACCGGTCATGATCCAGGTTCTAGTTTAGCAGTTTCTCCTCCAAGATCGACACTAAACGGAGCTACGGATCAGAGTTATGGCATGGTGAAAATGCAACAAAATGCAACAATTTCGGGACTTAGTGGATTTTCAGAGAGGGGAAGAAGTCAACATGGCCTGGATTCTGAGGTTCACGGAGAAGAGGCCGGGAGGTCTCCGCGAGGTCGGGATGGCGGATCCGAGTCGGGTCCGGCGGATCTCGCGGATCCGGCCGAGGAGGCGCTTGAGGCAGGCGGGAGGTGGCCGTGCGGGAGGTCCTGGCCTTGGCGCTGGAGACCGAAGCTTCGCCGAGGGGCTGGCTGGGCGGCGGCGGCGGCGGCCGGCGGCGGCGATGTCGGCGGGCGGCGGACGCGGCTCGGGCGGCGGCGCGACCGGGCGGCGGCGGGGGAGCGGGCCAGCGCTGGCCCCGGATGGGCTCCATGGGCCGCGACGGCGAGGGAGCCGGCGTGCCACGTGGCGGCGCGCCACTGGCGCGGGGCGGCGGCGGGTGGTGGAACGGACATGTCCGGCCGTCGGCGGACATGTCCGGCGGCGCGGAGGGGAAATTTTAGGGTTTCGGGGGGGATTGGACTGCGATTTTTGGAGGGGGAGGTGTTTATATAGGTAGAGGGAGCTAGGAGAGTTCAAATGAGGTGCGGTTTTCGGCCACGCGATCGTGATCGAACGACCAAGAGCATGGAGGGGAGTTAGGTGGGTTTTGGGCCACTTTGGAAGGGGTGTTGGGCTGCAAACAAAAGAGGCTTTGCGGTTACCCGGTTAACCGTTGGAGTACCAAACGACCTCCAAATGGCATGAAACTTGACAGGCGGTCTACCGGTGCAATACCAGGGCCACTTGGCAAACCTCGGTCCATTCTGAGAACGTTTAACACCCGCACACGAAAAGAGGTAAAAGGGGGCGCCGGGGGACATAGGAGTGCCGGATTGCAAAACGGACAACGGGGAAAATGCTCGGATGCATGAGACGAACACGTATGCCAATGCGATGCACATGATGACATGATATGAAATGCAGATGATGACATGGCAAAATGCAACACGCAAGCAAATGACATGGCAATGACGGCGAATAACTGGCAGACACCTGGCGCATCGAATCCGGGGCATTACACCCAATTGGCTGCCCGCTTTCTCGTATGAACAGACTCTTGATGCACCCTGCAAATTTCACAGTGGCGCGAAGCCGTCCAACCACACCACTCGAAAGTGCCATTGGCTCACCAGGATCGCCAAGGATGATGGCCTTCTGCCTCCTCCGCCTGTTGGGCAGCCGCCTCCTCCTCCACCCCGGCAGCCGGCAGTGCGACCGGTCGAAGCCATACAAGACGAGTATCCCGAAGAGCAGGGAGCTTATGTCGTGTTCACCAGCGTCGCCGACGAAAAGCACATCAGATGGCAACGACAACAAGAAGTAAATGAAGTGGCATCAGAGACCCCCGAGTTCATGCATTGGTCCGAGAAACCCATCAGCTGGAGCAGAGCTGACCACCCGGAAGTAATGCCCAATCCCGGCTCCTATGCCCTGGTTCTGCATGCCACCTTTGCCATAGAGAGGCGAGCTGCTCATTTTTCCCGAGTTCTGATAGATGGCGGCAGTAGCGTCAACATCCTGTACAAGGATACCATGGAGAAGTTAGGAATCAAACAAAGGCAGCTTCAGCCCAGTCGGACTGTATTCCATGGCATAGTTCCTGGCCTTTCCTGCTCACCAATCGGCAAGATCCATATATACATCCTCTTTGGAGACAAAGATCAGTTCTGCCAAGAGCTAGTCTGGTTTGAGGTGGTGGACCTCGAGAGCCCTTATCATGCACTACTTAGCCGGCCTGCTTTGGCCAAGTTCATGGAGGTCCCCCACTATGCTTATGTTAGGACCGAATTTTCGGTATATTAATTTCCCAGAAAATGGCCGTTGTGCTCACCAGCCCCAGGATTACTGTTAGCTAGTGAGGCACCAACTAGATACAGAGACTCCAAGCAAAATACATAATATGTAGTACAAGACCATTCTGGGCTATGAGTACAACACAAGGTTTCTAGTGGTTGATGGCGGAAGCGGTTTGTGGTCTTTCAGCGTCTATGGGACTCCATTTCCCACAGGAACAGCTGAGCTAGACAACTCCTATCTTCTCGAGGCTGCTATCACCAGTGCGTAGGTTCCGGGGCTGTCATCGCAACGCTCCTCTCCATGCAAGAAATCTGGCCAAGACAATAGCCAGGGACAAGCCAGTGAGTACTTTTGAATGTACTCGCAAACATTATGAACACGGGTATAATATAACAAATGATAATCATTCTCTGAAATATTCTATGATCACAACGTCAGTCATGAAATAAAAATCCATGATGCACGCAAGCAGGTTGTTCATATAAAACTTGAATATGCAATCAGAGAGTAGAGATAGAATGCACCGATCGGGTGTCTGAAGCGACGCCTCGAAAGGACAATAATATAAAACATGCCTCAGTCGGGCGTCTGAGCGACACCACATAAAGGGCTTATAAAGTAAACAAATAACAAGCATGCCACAGTCGGGCGTCTGAGCGGCACCACATAAAGGGCTTATAAAGTAAACAAATAACAAGCATGCCACAGTCGGGTGTCTAAGCGACACCACATAAAGGGATTATAAAGTAAACAAATAACAAGCATGCCACAGTCGGGCGTCTGAGCGACACCACATAAAGGGCTTATAAGAAAATAATCACAATGAATATCCAGGAGGTAGAACCGTCCCAGGGATACTCAATAATTCAAATAATATAAAGGGTTAGTCCAGAATAATAATAATCACAATCATCATAAGTCACCAGTCATGATCCAGGTTCTAGTTTAGCAGTTTCTCCTCCGAAGATCGACACTAAACGGAGCTACGGATGCAGAGTTATGGCATGGTGAAAATGCAACAAAAATGCAACAATTTCGGGGACTTAGTGGATTTTCAGAGAGGGGAAGAAGTCAACATGGCGCTTGATTACGAGGTTCACGGAGAAGAGGCCGGGAGGTCTCCGCGAGGTCGGGATGGCGGATCCGAGGCGGGTCCGGCCGGATCTCGCCGGATCCGGCCGGAGGAGGCGGGGGCAGGCGGGAGGCGCAGGCTCGGGCGGCGGCGCGACCGAGGGGCGGCGGCGGGCGGAGGCGAGGCCGCTGGGCCCGGATGGGCTCCATGGGCCATGGCGGTGGAGGGAGCCGGCCTGCCACGTGGCGGCGCGCCACTGGCGCGGGGCGGCGACGGGTGGCGGAACGGACATGTCCGGCCGTCGACGGACATGTCCGGCGGCGCGGAGGGGAATTTTTAGGGTTTCGGGGTGGATTGGACTGCGAGTTTTGGAGGGGGAGGTGTTTATATAGGTAGAGGGAGCTAGGAGAGTCCAAATGAGGTGCGGTTTTCGGCCACGCGATCATGATCGAACGACCAAGAGCATGGAGGGGAGTTAGGTGGGTTTTGGGCCACTTTGGAAGGGGTGTTGGGCTGCAAACAAAAGAGGCTTTGCGGTTACCCGGTTAACCGTTGGAGTACCAAACGACCTCCAAATGGCACGAAACTTGACAGCGGTTCTACGGTGCTATACCAAGGCCGCTGGCAAACCTCGTCCATTCGAGAACGTTTAACACCCTTTACGAAAAGAGGTAAAAGGGGGCGCCGGGGGACATAGGAGTGCCGGATTGCAAAACGGACAACGGGGAAAATGCTCGGATGCATGAGACGAACACGTATGCCAATGCGATGCACATGATGACATGATATGAAATGCAGATGATGACATGCAAAATGCAACACGCAAGCAAATGACATGGCAATGACGGCGAATAACTGGCAGACACCTGGCGCATCGAATCCGGGGCGTTACACCCAATTGGCTGCCCGCTTTCTCGTATGAACAGACTCTTGATGCACCCTGCAAATTTCACAGTGGCGCGAAGACGTCCAACCACACCACTCGAAAGTGCCATTGGCTCACCAGGATCGCCAAGGATGACGGCCTTCTGCCTCCTCCGCCTGTTGGGCTGCCGCCTCCTCCTCCACCCCAGCAGCCGGCAGTGCGACCGGTCGAAGCCATACAAGACGAGTATCCCGAAGAGCACGGAGCTTATGTCGTGTTCACCAGCGTCGCCGACGAAAAGCACATCAAGATGGCAACGACAACAAGAAGTAAATGCAGTGGCATCAGAGACCCCCGAGTTCATGCATTGGTCCGAGAAGCCCATCAGCTGGAGCAGAGCTGACCACCCGGAAGTAATGCCCAATCCCGGCTCCTATGCCCTGGTTCTGGATGCCACCTTTGCCACAGAGAGGCGAGCTGCTCATTTTTCCCGAGTTCTGATAGATGGCGGCAGCAGCGTCAACATCCTGTACAAGGATACCATGGAGAAGTTAGGAATCAAACAAAGGCAGCTTCAGCCCAGTCGGACTGTATTCCATGGCATAGTTCCTGGCCTTTCCTGCTCACCAATCGGCAAGATCCATATATACATCCTCTTTGGAGACAAAGATCAGTTCCGCCAAGAGCTAGTCTTGTTTGAGGTGGTGGACCTCGAGAGCCCTTATCATGCACTACTTAGCCGGCCTGCTTTGGCCAAGTTCATGGAGGTCCCCCACTAAGCTTATGTTAGGACCGAATTTTCGGTATATTAATTTCCCAGAAAATGGCCGTTGTGCTCACCAGCCCCAGGATTACTGTTAGCTAGTGAGGCACCAACTTGATACAGAAACTCCAAGCAAAATACATAATATGTAGTACAAGACCATTCGGCCTATGAGTACAACACAAGGTTTCTAGTGGTTGATGGCGGAGCGGTTTGTGGTCTTTCAGCGTCTATGGGACTCCATTTCCCACAGAACAGCTGACCTAGACAACTCCTATCTTCTCGAGGCTGCTATCACCGGGCGTAGGTTCCGGGCTGTCATCATAAACTCCTCTCCATGCAAGAAATCTGGCCAAGACAATAGCCAGGGACAAGCCAGTGAGTACTTTTGAATGTACTCGCAAACATTATGAACACGGGTATAATATAACAAATGATAATCATGCTCTGAAATATTCTGTGATCACAACGTCAGTCACGAAATAAAAATCCATGATGCACGCAAGCAGGTTGTTCATATAAAACATGAATATGCAATCAGAGGGTAGAGATAGAATGCACCGATCGGGTGTCTGAAGCGACGCCTCGAAAGGACAATAATATGAAACATGCCTCAGTCGGGCGTCTGAGCGACACCACATAAAGGGCTTATAAAGTAAACAAATAACAAGCATGCCACAGTCGGGCGTCTGAGCGACACCACATAAAGGGCTTATAAAGTAAACAAATAACAAGCATGCCACAGTCGGGTGTCTGAGCGACACCACATAAAGGGATTATAAAGTAAACAAATAACAAGCATGCCACAGTCGGGCGTCTGAGCGACACCACATAAAGGGCTTATAAGAAAATAATCACAATGAATATCCAGGAGGTAGAACTGTCCCAGGGATACTCAATAATTCAAATAATATAAAGGGTTAGTCCAGAATAATAATAATCACAATCATCATAAGTCACAGTCATGATCCGTGTTCTAGTTTAGCAGTTTCTCCTCCAAGATCGACACTAAACGGAGCTACGGATGCAGAGTTATGGCATGGTGAAAATGCAACAAAATGCAACAATTTCGGTACTTAGTGGATTTTCGAGAGGGGAAGAAGTCAACCGCGCGCGGATTACGAGGTTCACGGAGAAGAGGCCGGGAGGTCTCCGCGAGGTCGGGATGGCGGATCCAGGCGGGTTCGGCCGGATCTCGCGGATCCGGCCGGGAGGCGGCGAGGCGGGCGGGAGGTGGCAGCGGGAGGTCCACGGCTTGGCGCTGGAGGCCGAAGCTTCGCGGGAGGCGCTGGCTGGCGGCGGGCGGCCGGCGCCGGCGGCGATGTCGCCGGCGGGCGGCGGACGCGGGCTCGGGCGGCGGCGCGACCGGCGGCGGCGGCGGAGCGGAAGGGCCGCTGGCCCCGGATGGGTTCAGCATGGCGGGGGCGAAGGAGCAGCGTGCACGTGGGGCGCGCGCCACCGGCGCGCGCGGCGGCGACAGGTGGTGGAACGGACATGTCCGCCGTCGGCGGACATGTCCGGCGCGCGAGGGAATTTTAGGGTTTCGGGGATTGGACTGCGATTTTTGGAGGGGAGGTGTTTATATAGGTAGAGGAGCTAGGAGAGTCCAAATGAGGTGCGTTTTGCCACGCGATCGTGATCGAACGACCAAGAGCATGGAGGGAGTTAGGTGGGTTTTGGGCCACTTTGGAAGGGTGTTGGGCTGCAAACAAAGAGGCTTTGCGGTTACCCGGTTAACCGTTGGAGTACCAAACGACCTCCAAATGGCACGAAACTTGACAGGCGGTCTATCGGTGCTATACCAAGGCCGCTGGGCAAACCTCGGTCCATTCCGAGAATGTTTAACACCCGCACACGAAAAGAGGTAAAAGGGGGTGCCGGGGGACATAGGAGTGCCGGATTGCAAAACGGACAACGGGGAAAATGCTAGGATGCATGAGACGAACACGTATGCCAATGCGATGCACATGATGACATGATATGAAATGCAGATGATGACATGGAAAAATGCAACACGCAAGCAAATGACATGGCAATGACGGCGAATAACTGGCAGACACCTGGCGCATCGAATCCGGGGCGTTACACCCAATTGGCTGCCCGCTTTCTCGTATGAACAGACTCTTGATGCACCCTGCAAATTTCACAGTGGCGCGAAGCCGTCCAACCACACCACTCGAAAGTGCCATTGGCTCTCCAGGATCTCCAAGGATGACGGCCTTCTGCCTCCTCCGCCTGTTGGGCAGCCGCCTCCTCCACCCCAAAGCGGCGGCGGGCGACCGGTCGAAGCCATACAAGACGAGTATCCTGAAGAGCACGGAGCTTATGTCGTGTTCACCAGCATCGCCGACAAAAAGCACATCACATGGCAACGACAACAAGAAGTAAATGCAGTGGCATCAGAGACCCCCGAGTTCATGCATTGGTCCGAGAAGCCCATCAGCTGGAGCAGAGCTGACCACCCGGAAGTAATGCCCAATCCCGGCTCCTATGCCCTGGTTCTGGATGCCACCTTTGCCACAGAGAGGCGAGCTGCTCATTTTTCCCGAGTTCTCATAGATGGCGGCAGCAGCGTCAACATCCTGTACAAGGATACCATGGAGAAGTTAGGAATCAAACAAAGGCAGCTTCAGCCCAGTCGGATTTGTATTCCATGGCATAGTTCACGGCCTTTCCGCCACCAATCGGCAAGATCCATATATACATCCTCTTTGGAGACAAAGATCAGTTCCGCCAAGAGCTAGTCTGGTTTGAGGTGGTGGACCTCGAGAGCCCTTATCATGCACTACTTAGCCGGCCTGCTTTGGCCAAGTTCATGGAGGTCCCCCACTATGCTTATGTTAGGACCGAATTTTCGGTATATTAATTTCCCAGAAAATGGCCGTTGTGCTCACCAGCCCCAGGATTACTGTTAGCTAGTGAGGCACCAACTTGATACAGAAACTCCAAGCAAAATACATAATATGTAGTACAAGACCATTCTGTCCTATGAGTACAACACAAGGTTTCTAGTGGTTGATGGCGGAAGCGGTTTGTGGTCTTTCAGCGTCTATGGGACTCCATTTCCCACAGGAACAGCTGACCTAGACAACTCCTATCTTCTCGAGGCTGCTATCACCAGTGCGTAGGTTCCGGGGCTGTCATCGCAACGCTCCTCTCCATGCAAGAAATCTGGCCAAGACAATAGCCAGGGACAAGCCAGTGAGTACTTTTGAATGTACTCGCAAACATTATGAACACGGGTATAATATAACAAATGATAATCATGCTCTGAAATATTCTATGATCACAACGTCAGTCACGAAATAAAAATCCATGATGCACGCAAGCAGGTTGTTCATATAAAACATGAATATGCAATCAGAGAGTAGAGATAGAATGCACCGATCGGGTGTCTGAAGCGACGCCTCGAAAGGACAATAATATGAAACATGCCTCAGTCGGGCGTCTGAGCGACACCACATAAAGGGCTTATAAAGTAAACAAATAACAAGCATGCCACAGTCGGGCGTCTGAGCGACACCACATAAAGGGCTTATAAAGTAAACAAATAACAAGCATGCCACAGTCGGGTGTCTGAGCGACACCACATAAAGGGATTATAAAGTAAACAAATAACAAGCATGCCACAGTCGGGCGTCTGAGCGACACCACATAAAGGGCTTATAAGAAAATAATCACAATGAATATCCAGGAGGTAGAACCGTCCCAGGGATACTCAATAATTCAAATAATATAAAGGGTTAGTCCATAATAATAATAATCACAATCATCATAAGTCACCAGTCATGATCCAGGTTCTAGTTTAGCAGTTTCTCCTCCGAAGATCGACACTAAACGGAGCTACGGATGCAGAGTTATGGCATGGTGAAAATGCAACAAAAATGCAACAATTTCGGGGACTTAGTGGATTTTCAGAGAGGGGGGAAGAAGTCAACCGCGGCGCGGATTACGAGGTTCACCGGAGAAGAGGCCGGGGAGGTCTCCGGCGAGGTCGGGGATGGCGGATCCGAGGCGGGTCCGGCCGGATCTCGCCGGATCCGGCCGGAGGCGGCTTGAGGCAGGCGGGAGGTGGCCGCGGGAGGTCAACGGCCTTGGCTGGAGGCCGAAGCTTCGCGGGAGGCGCGCTGGCGGCGGCGGCGGCGGCCGGCGCCGTGCGCCATGCGCCGGGCGGCGGACGGGCGCGGGCGGCGGGCGGCGGCGGGCGCGGGCAGGCCAGCTGGCCCCGGATGGGCTCCATGGCCGCGGGCGGCGGAGGAGCAGCGTGCCACGTGGCGGCGCGCCAGCGCGCGGGCGGCGACGGTGGTGGAACGGACATGTCCGCCGTCGGCGGACATGTCCGGCGCGCGAGGGAATTTTAGGGTTTCGGGGATTGGACTGCGATTTTTGGGGGAGGTGTTTATATAGGTAGAGGGAGCTAGGAGAGTCCAAATGAGGTGCGGTTTTGCCACGCGATCGTGATCGAACGACCAAGAGCATGGAGGGAGTTAGGTGGGTTTTGGGCCACTTTGGAAGGGTGTTGGGCTGCAAACAAAGAGGCTTTGCGGTTACCGGTTAACCGTTGGAGTACCAAACGACCTCCAAATGGCACGAAACTTGACAGCGGTTCACGGTGCTATACCAAGGCCGCTGGCAAACCTCGGTCCATTCCGAGAATGTTTAACACCCCTTTACGAAAAAGAGGTAAAAGGGCGCCGGGGACATAGGAGTGCCGGATTGCAAAACGGACAACGGGAAAATGCTAGGATGCATGAGCGAACACGTATGCCAATGCGATGCACATGATGACATGATATGAAATGCAGATGATGACATGGCAAAATGCAACACGCAAGCAAATGACATGGCAATGACGGCGAATAACTGGCAGACACCTGGCGCATCGAATCCGGGGCGTTACACCCAATTGGCTGCCCGCTTTCTCGTATGAACAGACTCTTGATGCACCCTGCAAATTTCACAGTGGCGCGAAGCCGTCCAACCACACCACTCGAAAGTGCCATTGGCTCACCAGGATCGCCAAGGATGACGGCCTTCTGCCTCCTCCGCCTGTTGGGCAGCCGCCTCCTCCTCCACCCCAGCAGCCGGCAGTGCGACCGGTCGAAGCCATACAAGACGAGTATCCCGAAGAGCACGGAGCTTATGTCGTGTTCACCAGCGTCGCCGACGAAAAGCACATCAGATGGCAACGACAACAAGAAGTAAATGCAGTGGCATCAGAGACCCCCGAGTTCATGCATTGGTCCGAGAAGCCCATCAGCTGGAGCAGAGCCGACCACCCGGAAGTAATGCCCAATCCCGGCTCCTATGCCCTGGTTCTGGATGCCACCTTTGCCACAGAGAGGCGAGCTGCTCATTTTTCCCGAGTTCTGATAGATGGCGGCAGCAGCGTCAACATCCTGTACAAGGATACCATGGAGAAGTTAGGAATCAAACAAAGGCAGCTTCAGCCCAGTCGGACTGTATTCCATGGCATAGTTCCTGGCCTTTCCTGCTCACCAATCGGCAAGATCCAGATATACATCCTCTTTGGAGACAAAGATCAGTTCCGCCAAGAGCTAGTCTGGTTTGAGGTGGTGGACCTCGAGAGCCCTTATCATGCACTACTTAGCCGGCCTGCTTTGGCCAAGTTCATGGAGGTCCCCCACTATGCTTATGTTAGGACCGAATTTTCGGTATATTAATTTCCCAGAAAATGGCCGTTGTGCTCACCAGCCCCAGGATTACTGTTAGCTAGTGAGGCACCAACTTGATACAGAAACTCCAAGCAAAATACATAATATGTAGTACAAGACCATTCTGTCCTATGAGTACAACACAAGGTTTCTAGTGGTTGATGGCGGAAGCGGTTTGTGGTCTTTCAGCGTCTATGGGACTCCATTTCCCACAGGAACAGCTGACCTAGACAACTCCTATCTTCTCGAGGCTGCTATCACCAGTGCGTAGGTTCCGGGGCTGTCATCGCAACGCTCCTCTCCATGCAAGAAATCTGGCCAAGACAATAGCCAGGGACAAGCCAGTGAGTACTTTTGAATGTACTCGCAAACATTATGAACACGGGTATAATATAACAAATGATAATCATGCTCTGAAATATTCTATGATCACAACGTCAGTCACGAAATAAAAATCCATGATGCACGCAAGCAGGTTGTTCATATAAAACATGAATATGCAATCAGAGAGTAGAGATAGAATGCACCGATCGGGTGTCTGAAGCGACGCCTCGAAAGGACAATAATATGAAACATGCCTCATCCGGGCCTGAGCGACACCACATAAAGGGCTTATAAAGTAAACAAATAACAAGCATGCCACAGTCGGGCGTCTGAGCGACACCACATAAAGGGCTTATAAAGTAAACAAATAACAAGCATGCCACAGTCGGGTGTCTGAGCGACACCACATAAAGGGATTATAAAGTAAACAAATAACAAGCATGCCACGGTCGGGCGTCGAGCGACACCACATAAAGGGCTTATAAGAAAATAATCACAATGAATATCCAGGAGGTAGAACCGTCCCAGGGATACTCAATAATTCAAATAATATAAAGGGTTAGTCCATAATAATAATAATCACAATCATCATAAGTCACCAGTCATGATCCAGGTTCTAGTTTAGCAGTTTCTCCTCCGAAGATCGACACTAAACGGAGCTACGGATGCAGAGTTATGGCATGGTGAAAATGCAACAAAAATGCAACAATTTCGGGGACTTCGTGGATTTTCAGAGAGGGGGGAAGAAGTCAACCGTGGCGCGGATTACGAGGTTCACCGGAGAAGAGGCCGGGGAGGTCTCCGGCGAGGTCGGGGATGGCGGATCCGAGGCGGGTCGCCGAACTCGCCGGATCCGGGGAGGCGCGCGGGCCGGGCGGGAGGTAAAGAAAAAAATTTAAAAAAAAAAAAAAAAACCCCCGGGCGATCCCCCCCCTTAAAAAACCCCCCAATTTAAGGGGGGGATTTAAAGGGAAAAAAAAAAAAAAAAATTGGGAAAAAAAAAATAAAAAAAAAAGGTTTTCCCCCCCGGGGGGAAAAAAAAGAAAAAAAAAAAAAAAAGGAAAAAAAAAAACCTTTTAAAAAAAGGGAAAAAAGAAAAAAGAAAAAAAAAAAAGGGAAAATTTGGGGAAAAAAGGGAAAAAAAAGAAAAAAAAGAATTAAAAAATTTCCAAAAAAAAAATTTTTAAAAAAAAAAAAAGGGGAAAAAAAAAATTAAGGGAAAAAAAAAAAAAAAGGAAAAAAAAAAAAAAAAAAAAAAATTAAACCCCCAAAAAAAAAAAAAAAAAAGGGAAATTTTTTAAAAAAAAAAAAAAATTTAAAAAGGGAAAAACATTAAAAACCCCAAGGAAAAAAAAAAAGGGATTTAAAAACGAAGGGGAAAAAAAAGGAAATTTTTAAAATTTTAAAAAAAATTTTTTTGGGGGGAAAAAAAAAAAAAAAAAAAAACAAAAAAAAACCCAAAAAAAAAAAAAAAAATTTAAAAAAAAAAAAAAAAAAGGGCCCGGCCCCAAATTTAAAAAAATAAAAAAAATTTAAAAAAAAAAAAAAACCCCCCAAAAAAAAAAAAAAAAAAAAAAAAAGGGAAATAAAAAAAAAGGAAAGGCCAAAAAAAACCCAAAATTAAAAAAAAAAAAAAAAAACCCTTTTAAAAAAAAATTTTTTTCCCCCAAAAAAGGAAAAACCTACAATTTAAAACAAAAAAAAACCCAAAAAAAAAAAAACCCCAAAAACCCCAAAAAAAATTTAAAAAAAAAAGGGGGGTTTTTTTAAAAAAAAACCAAAAAGGGCCCCCAAACCGGGAAAAAAAAAAAAAAAAAAACCTTTTAATTGGGAAAAAAAACCCCCTTTTGGTTAAAAATTTAAAAAAAAAAAAAAAGGGGGAAAAAACCCCCCCCAAAAAAAAAAAAAAGACCATGGAAAAAAAATTTTTGAAGGGGTTTTTTTTTAAAAATTTTAAAGGAAAAACCCAAAAAGTTTGGAAATTTTTCCCCCCCCTTTTTTTTAAAAAAAAAGGCAACCCAAAAAAAAAAAAAAAAAAAAAAAAATTCAAAGGGGCCAAAAAAAAAAACCCAAAAAAAAAAAATTAAAACTTTTTCCCAAAAAAAAAGGGGGGAAAAAAAAAAATTAAAGGGCCCCGGGGAAAAAAAATTCCCAAAACCCAATTGGGTTTCCAAAAAACAAAAATCCCTTTGGGAAAAATTTTAAAAAAAACCCCCGGGGGGGGTTTTCCAAAAAGGGGGGCCCCCGGGGGGGGGCCCCCTTTCCCCCCCAAAAAAAGGGGGCCCCGGGGGGGGAAAAAAGGGGGGGGGAAAACCCCCCGGGGGGGGGGCCCCCCCGGGGGGGGGCCCCCCTTTTGGGGGGGGGGGGGGGGGGGGGTTTTTAAACCCCCCAAACCATTTGGGGGGGAAAAAACCCCGGGGGGGGGTTTTTTTAAAAATTTGGGAAATTTAAAATTTCCCCCCCAAAAACCCCGGGGGGGGGGGGGGAAAAAAAAACAAAAAGGGGGGAATTTTCAAGGGGGAAAAAAAAAACCCTGGGGGCCCAAGGCCCGGGGGGGTGGCCCCCCCGGGGGGGGGCCCGGGGGGCCCCCGGGGCCGGCCCGGGGGGGGAAAAGGGGGGGGGGTGGGGGGGGGAAGGCCAAAAACCCCCCCGGGGGGGGGGCCCCCCCGGGGGGGAAATTTCCCCCCCGGGGGGGGGAAAAACCCCCCCCAAGGGGCCCCCCCCCGGGGTTTTTGGGGGGGGGGGGCCCCCCCCCCTTGGGGCCCCCCCCCGGGGGGGGTTTTTTTGGGGGGTTTTTTTTTTTTAAAAAAAAAAAAGGCCAAAAAAATTGCGGGCCCCCAAAAGCCCGGGGCCCCCCGGGGGGGGGGGGGGTTTTGGGCCCCCGGGGGGCCCCCAAAAAAAGGGGGTTTTTTTTTTTAAAAAAAAACCCAAAGGACAATAATATAAAATATGCCTCAGCCAAGGCCCGAGCAACGGAAAAAGGCAAGGCCCGAGCAACACCACATAAAGGGCCCAACCCTTTTTTTTGGGGGGGGGGTTTTTTAAGGCCCTTTTTCCATTTCCCCCGGGGCCGGCCCCCCCCCCCCCCCTTTTTTGGGCCCCGGGCCCCAAACCCCTTCCGCCCCCTTGGGCCCCCCCCCCCGGGCCCTTTTGGGGGGGCCCCCCCCGGGAAAAACCCTTTTTTCCCCCCCCAAAAAACCCCAAAAAAAAAAAGGGGTTTCCCCCCCCTTTTTTTAAAAGAAACCCCAAGGGGGAAAAAATGCCCCCCCTTTTTTGGGGAAGGCCCCCGGGGGGGGTTTTTGGGGTTTAAAAAAAAAAGGGGGGCCCCCCCCCCAAAAAAAAAAAAAGGGAAATTTAAAAAACCCCCAAAAAAAAAAAAAACCCCCCCCAAAATAAACCCCCCCCAAAAAAAAACCAAAAAAACCCCGGGGGCCCCAAAAAAATTTAAAAAAGGGTTTTTTTTTCCAAACCCCGCCCCCCCTTTTGGGCCAAAACCCTGGGGCCCCCAATTTTTTAAAAAACCTTAAAATTTCCGGGGGTTTTCGGGGGGAAACCCGGGCCCCGGGGGGGGAAAGGGGAAAACCCCCAAATTAAAGGGTTTTCCCCCCCCCCCCGGGGGGGTTTGGCCGGGGGGGGGGGCCCCAAGGGCCTTGGGGGGGGCCCCCCCCCGGGCCGGGGCCCCCCCGGGGGGGGGGGGCCCGGGGCCGGCCCCCGGGGGGGGCCCCCTTTCCCCCCAAAAAAGGAAAAGGGGGGCCCCCCCGGGGGGGGTTTTGGAAAAGGGGGGGAACAAAAAAAATTTTTTAAATTACCCAAATTTTTGGGGAAAAAAAGGGGGGGGGTTTTAAAGGGGGCCCCCCAAAAAAACCCAAAAAAAGGGGGGTTGGGGTTTGGGGCCCCGGGGGGGCCCCCCAAAAAAAAAAAAAAACCCCCCCAAAAGGGGAAAAGGCCCAAAAAAAACCCCAAAAAACCCGGCCCAAAGGGCCCCCCAAAAAAAACCCGGGGGAAAAGGGGGAAAAAAAAAAAAAGCCGGGGGCCCCCCAAAAAAGGGGGGTTTTAAAATAAAAAAAAAATTCCCCAAGGGGGGCCCAAAAAAAAAAAAAAAAGGGGAAAAAAAAGGGGCCCCTTTCCAAAAAAAAAAAAAAAAAAAATAACCCCCTTCCCCCACCCCCCCCCCCGGGGGGGAAAAAATTAAAAAAGGGTTTTTCCCCCCAGGGAAAAAAAAAAAAAAAAAAAGGGGGGGTTTTTTTCCAAAAAAAGGGCCCGGCCCCCAAAGGGTTTTGGGGGAGGCCCCGGGGCCCGGGGCCGGGTTTTTCCCCCCGGGGCCCCCGGGGGGGCCCCCCCCGGGGGGAGGGGGGGGCCCCCCCCCCCCCCCCCCGGGGGGGCCCCCCCCCGGGGGGGGGGGCCGGGTGGGGGCCCCGGGCCCCCTTTGGGGCCCCCCCCCCCCCAAAAAAGGGCCCCCAAAAAAAGGGGAAACCCCCCCGGGGGCCCTTTGGGGAAAATTTGGGACCCCGGGGGGAATTTTTTGGGGGGGTTTCCCTTTTAAGGGTTTTTGGGGAAAAAAAAAAAGGGGGGGGGGCAAACCCCCCCGGGGAAAAAGGGAGGGGGGGGGTTTTGGGCCCCCCGGGGGGCTCAAAAGGGGGGGGGCCCCCCCCCTTTAAAACCGGGGTTTTAACCCAAAAATTCCCCAAACCAAACCCGGCCCCCTTAAAAACCCCCCCAAAAATTTTAAAAAAAGGGGGGGGAAAGGACCCCTTGGGGGGAAAAAACAAAAAAACGGGGGCCCAACACCCCGGGGGTTTTAAAAAAAAAAACCGGGGGCCCAAAAAAAAAAAAAAAAAAAAAGGGGAAAAACCCCAAAGGGAATTTAAAAAAAAATTTTCCGGGGCCCCCAAAAAAAAGGGCTTTAAAAAAAAAAAGGGGGGAAACCCCCAAAAAATTTTTGGGGCCCCAAAAAAAAATTTTTGGGCCCCCCCCTTTCCCCCCCCCCCCCAAAAAGGGCCGGGATTTGGGGGGGGCCCCAAAAGAAAGGGGGGAAAAAGGGGGAAAAAACCCCCGGGAGGGGAAAAAAGGGGGGGGGGGGGCCGGAACCCCGGGGCCCCCCCGGGGGGAAAAACCGGGGGGGCCCCCCGGGGGGGGGCCCCCCCCCCCGGTTTGGGGCCCCCCTTTGGGGGGCCCCTGGGGCCCCCGGGGGGAAAGGGCCCGGCCCCCCCCGGGAATTTTAAAAGGGGGGAAATTTTTAAAAAAGGGGGAAAGGGGGGAAAAACCCGGGGGGGCCCCCCCCCCCCAAAATTTTTTTTTGGGGGGAACTTTGGGTTGGGCCAAAAAAGGGTTTGGGTTTTGGGGGGAACCCAAAACCCCCCAAAGGCCCCCCCCCCCCAAAAAAAAAAGGGGAAAAGGGGGGAAAAATTTTTTAAAAAGGGGGCCCCGGGAATTTTGGGGAAAAACCCCCAAATTGTTTGGAAAAAAAAAAAAAAAAAAAAAAAACCCCCGGGGCATTCCCCAAAATTTTGGGGTTAGGGGGCCCCCCTTTAAACCCCCCCCAAAACCCCCGGGGCCCCTTTTCGGGGGCCCCCCGGGGCCCCCTTTCCCGCCCCCCCCCCCCCCGGGGGCAAAAAAAGGGGGGGGGGGCCCCCCCCGGGCCCAAAAAAAGGGGGGAAAGGAAATTCCAAACATTTAAAAAATTAAAAAAACCCCCCAAAAAACCCCCCCTTAAAAAACCCCTTTCCACCAAGGCGGTTGTTCTTTAAAATTTAAATAAAGGGGGGAAAATCCCGATGGGGGGAAAAAAAATTTAAAAACCGGCCCCCCCGGGGGAAACCCCCCCTTATAAAGTAAACAAATAACAAGCATGCTACAAATCGGGCCCGAAAGGACACCACATAAAGGGCTTATAAGAAAATAATCACAATGAATATCCAGGAGGTAGAACCGTCTCCGAGGATACTCAAGAATTCAAATAACATAAAGGGTTAGTCCATAATAATAATAATCACAATCATCATAAGTCACCAACCATGATCCGTGTTCTCGTTCGCTTTAGCAGTTTCTCCCGGGGGGAAAAAAAAATAAAAGGGGGGACTTAGGGGGGGGAAAAAGGAAAAAAAAGGGAAACCGGGGGGAAAGGGGGGGAAAATAAACCAAAGGGCCCCCGGGCCCGGGCCCGGGGGGGGGGGGAAATTCCCGGGGCCCCGGGGGGGCCCCGGGGCGGGCCCGGCCCCGGGGGGTTTTCCCCCGGGAAACCCCGGGGCCCCCCAACCCCCCGGGGGAAGGGCCGGGCTCCCGGCCCCGGGGTTCCGGGCCCCCCCCCCCCCCTTTTCCCCGGGGGGGGGGGGCGGGGGGGAAGGTTCCCCCCAAAAATTTTGGGGGAAATTTTTTCCCCCCAAAAAAAAGGGGTTTTAAAGGGGGGGCCCCCAAAAATTGGGGGCCCCCCAACGGGAAAGGCCCCAAAAGGAAGGGAAAGGGTTTTCCCTTTTGGGGGGGGAAAAACCCTTTTTTAAAAAGGGGGCCAAAAAAAAAGGGGGGGAAAAAAGGGTTTTAAAAAACCTTTCCCCAAACCTTTTCCCCCAATTTTCCCCCCCCCAAAAGGGAAAATTTTCCCTTTGGGGGGGAAAAAAAAATTTTTGGGTGGGGAACCCAAAAAAATTTACGGTCTTTTAATTGAAAACACACCCGACCAGACACCAAATTAACTCTCCGAAGACCGACACTTGACCCGGTCCCTGCATCAGAGTCCTAACCATGGGCATGGCTATTTGAATAGATATAACCTCCGCAGAGGGTGTACTCTTTACCCACGAGTAACGGATTCCTTTAGTCCATCGACTAATTCCATTTACGGTCTTTTAATTGAAAACACACTGACTCACACACACCAGCCTAACTTACCAAGGTCTCTGAATCACCCAGACACTGCCAAGCAAAACTCTAAGTGGGAGGCTACAACCTCGATTAGCATGGGATCAAATTTATATCGCAAGGCCACATTAAAGGTTTAAAAAAAAAAGGGGGAAAAGGAAAATTAAAGGGTTTTTAAAAAAAAAAAAAAAGGCCCGGGCCCCCTTAAAGGGTTAAAAAAAAACCCAAAAAAAGGGGGGTTTCCTTGGGTTTTTCAAAAAAATTTTTAAAAAATTTTTCCCCCCAAAAAAAAAGGGGGGGTTTTTCCCGATTGAAAAAAAAAATGCGGTTTAAAAAAAAAAAAAAGGGGGTTTAAAGGGTTTAAAAAAATGGGCCCGGGGGGGGAAAAGGGGGGCCCCGCGAAAGGGGGGCGGAACCCGGGGCCCCCCCCTTTGGCCCCCCCGGGGGGGGCCCCCCCCCAACCCGGGGCCGGGGCCCCCCCCGGGGGGGCCCCGGCCGGGCCGTTTCCCCCGGGGGAAAACCCCGGGGGGGGGGGGGGAAAAAGGGGGGCCCCGGGCCCCGGGGGCCCAAAAGGGCCCGTGGAAGGGGGGGGGGGGGCCCCCCGGGGGGGCCCGGAAGGGAATTTGGGGGGGAACCCCGGTTTTTTTATTGGGGGGGCCCGGGGAAAAGGGGGGGCCCCCCGGGGATGAAGGGAAAGGGGGGGTTTAAAGGGGTTTTGGGGTTTAAATTTGGGGGCCCCCCGGGGTTCCGGAAAACCCCCCCCCCAAAAAAAATTTTTTTTTCCCAAAGGGGCCCCAAACCCCCGGGGGGGAAAACCCCCCCCCAAAAAAAAACCCCCGGGGGGGCCCCCAAAAAACCCGGGGGTTTTTTTAAAAAGGGGGGGAAAAAGGTTGGGGAAAAATTAAAAAACCCGGCAAAAAAAAAAAAAAATTTTTGGGGAAAAAAGGTTTCCGGGGGGGGCGGTTTTCCCCCCCGGGGGTGCCCCTCTCGTCCCAACCGAAAACACCCATGCCTCGACCAAGTGGCATGCCTACCGGATGCAGCGGTATCATCCACTATGGCCTCTCACAGACGGTGTGTGCCAAGAAAGGGGTTGACAACTTATCGAACTGTAAAAAGGCCCGGGCCAACCAAAAAAAAAAAAATTAAAACAAAAAAAGGGGAAAATTTGGGGCCCCCCCAAAAAACCCCCCCCCCGGGAAAAAAAAAAAATTTTGGGGGGGGCCCGGGAAAAAAAAAAATTTTTTTTTAAAAACCCCCCTTTTTTTTTTTTTTTCCCCCCCCCCCGGTTTAGGGGGGAAAAAAAAAAAAAAAAAATTTGGGAAAATTTGGTTTTCAAAAAGGGGGGGGGGGGGGTTTTAAAGGAAAATTTTCGCACTCCTCCCGCCCAAAAAACCCCTACCTGCAGCAGGGACAAGTGGTGGTATGAAACAAGGATGGGGGTTACTAGAACAAGACTCGATCTACGGCCGACTCCGGAGGTTCAAGTATTCCCTGCATGATTAGCATAACAAAAATATTTCAACCAACAGGCAGAATAACCACTCATCATACCTTACTATGCCATACCGGACACAATCGTCTCGACAAAGACCGGAGACAAGCTTGTGTCTACCCAAGACAGAGGCTTTCCCGGATTTCTTCCGATAGGCATGAAAGGCATACGAGGGTGATTACTATCCCAACGTATCAAATTCCAACGGCAAGGAATATTCATTATGCGCTCATGAGTATGATCATATCATCACATAAAATAATGAATCCTTCGTGTTAAGGTGGTGTTGTGACCGTATTAAACAACACACAGAAAATATTATGCCGGGGTTCAGAATGCTTGCCTTCAAGAGTATGCAATTGGGAGTGCATTTTTTTGAAAGTTGCCTGCTTCTTCAGAATCCTATTTTTGAAAATATTCAAATTAACACCAACTTTAAAAACAGTACAAAGAGTATTCCCAATAATTTTTGAAATAAATCTTAAAATAAACTAGGTGAAAATTTAGAGAGGTAGGAAAAAGAATCAACACATTTGGAGTTATATTTAAAAAGTTATAGCTAGTCAAAGTTTAGTCAAATTTCTGTTTTTAAATAAAACAGAGAAGAAAAAAACGCTTCGAATAAAAGAACATGTAGGAGACGTACTTTGGTTTTACGCCTCCACTTACGCCAGCATGGACCGACTCAGGGTCACTGACAGTGGGTCCAGGGGCCCACTGGTCAGGTTTGACCAGTCGCCCCCCGCCTCCTTCCTCCTCTAGCTGAACATAGGCGGGGCTCCGGCGATCGGCGCCGGCGATTGGCGGCTCCTCGCGGGGTTCTGAGGGCGGGGATGAATCCGCCAGTCTAGGGCGGTCCTCCCGGTGGTCGAGGGGGTGGCGGGGATGGAGGGAGTCGCCGGCGACGAGCTTCGCGGTGGACGGCGGCCTCGGAAGAGTTGGGGCTTCGCGATACGGTGGTTCCTGAGCACGTTTGAGGTGTGGGATGGCCCTGCGAGATTGGAGGGAGGAGGATGGATGCACTGGAGAGGTTAGGGTGCCCCGGTCCTGGCCGGAGTGTGGCAGCGGCCGAACCTGCCGGAGATGGGGGAGATGATGGCCTCCGGCCAAGCTAGAGAAGAAGGGAGCTTCCTACCACTTGCACAAGGCTGCTGACGAGCTTAGGCGTGATCGGGGGGCTATATATAGCCCGGAGAGGTCAGTTCCCGCGGCGGCCGGGGATAAGCTCGATGGGGAACCGCCGTTCTGTAGTTGCAGGGGGACGTGGCGGTGACGTGCGCTAGTGGACGAGCTTCAGGATAAGCTTGAGCTGCTCCAGGGGGCAGCTGGCGCGTTGTTGTGGCTCGGGCGGCGCCGTCCATGGCAGAGCTGGTGGAGCGGCGGTGGCGGCTTGCGTCGGTGGCGCTGTGGGGCGCCAGGAGGGGGCCAGGGTGGCTCTATGGCGAGGGAGAGGTCGGGGCGCGACGGCTGTGAGTGGGAAGGGGCCAGAGCTGGCGCGGAGAGGCGGCAGTGTGATGCAGCGACTCAGTGCGCGTGCGTGCAAAACATGCGCTCTGTGCGTGCCCAGCGCACGCACGCTGCGTGTTCATCATAATGCCAGCGTGTGTTAGAGGGCTCGGATGAGGGTGGGGACTAACATGCCTAGGTTAGGGTTTGCAAGGAGATTAGTGGACATGGTGGTTTGGTCAGGGGGTCAAGTCCACAATGCAAACCAAAAATCATGCCAAATCTGTCCATGCACTCAAGGTGTTTGACAGAATGCCAGGGGCATCTAGGCAATTCTTGGGGTGGCCAAAAGTTCCAGGCCAGTGTCTCTTTAGGTGATGAAGAGGTTGGCAAGGTTAGTTTGGCAAAAACAGAAACTTATTAGTGCAAGTTTTTGAGAAAACCAAATCTAGACAGAAACCAAAAGCTATCATTTAAAGGACCAACAACACTCCAATGGGTCCACTCTCCTGGACTTAAGGGTTTATTAGGGAGGACTATATAAGCAGGAAAAAGAATCATGAGTAAAAGGGCAAGTAAAAATATGGTTGCAGTACAATTCACCAAGTTGGACCAGAATGAAGATGAGGATGATTTACTCAAATTTTTCAAAGAACATTAGTGGGTTCTTGCATAAAGTTGAATCATATACTACTACCAACATCCCATAATTTCGTGGAAGCTTTAAAGAAATATTTAAATAGGTTGTAGTGCAATTTTAGAAACTGAACCAGATTTGAAAACTTGAGGTAGGGATCAAACTCCCAATGATTAAATGATATTTTTGCAAAAAGGTGATGTGGGAGCATCACTAGACATCTACAAATTGTGGTTGAAATTTTAAATAAATTTATCAATGGGTTGTAGTTCAAATGGGACCCTAAAACCATGGGGACCATTTTTAAAGAAATAAAGATCAGGAAAAATAATTATATAATTAATTCCACTGATAAAAGAAAAGTTTTCTTGAGAGGGTATACAACTCCAATAATATATTTGGAAGGTTTCTTCACTTGGGCTAAAAACTCCATAATATCAAAGGAAAGAATGGATCTGAAATCAAAAGAAAATCCATAGAATAAAAGTTTTATTTCTTGGCAAAATTTTAATTAATAAAACAAGGTCAAAATTTTGGGGGTGTTACAGGTTACCTCAAGATGAAGATGCCGAGTTCCAAGGGAATTCTTACAATAGCAGGGGATTACAAGAAGTCATCTGCCTGCGCGGCAGATAGCAGCCGGCTAGCCGAGTCCCTTGTGATCGCGGCCGAGAAGCGGCTCCTTGACCGGGCTGTGGCGATGGCAGGCAAGCAGCCGGAAATGTCACCCAACCCCAAGGAGTCGAATGCCGAGGGCTTGTTCAAGCCAGCCAAAAAGACAAAGAAGATACCCTTGGACCCGGAGCACCCGGAGAGGCACGCTGTCATAGGAGCAAATCTTGACAGCAAATAGGAACGCGAGCTCGTCGATTTCCTCCGTGAGAATTGGGATATCTTCGCATGGTCTCCTAAAGACATGCCGGGTGTTCCGACGGATTTTGCCGAGCACAAATTGCATGTCCGGTCTGATGCCAAGCCAGTCAGGCAGCCCTTGTGCCGCCTGTGAGAAGAGACGAGTCGTTGGAAAAGAGATAGCCCGGCTGCTGGCAGACGGCTTCATCATGGAAGTGTTCTTTCCAGAGTGGCTGGCCAACCCAGTCCTTGTGCTGAAGAAAAACAAGCAGTGGCGCATGTGTATTGATTATACCAGCCTCAACAAAGCCTGCCCCAAAGACCCATTTGCTTTGCCAATAATTGACCAAGTGATAGACTCCACAGCCGGATGCGAGCTGTTCAGTTTCTTGGACGCATACTCAGGGTATCACCAGATCAAGCTGAACTCGACTGACAAGCTGAAGACCGCCTTCATCAAACCGTTTGGAGCCTTCTGCTACTTGACCATGACATTCGGCTTGAGGAATGTCGGCGCCACGTTTCAACGTTGCATGCAGAAATGCCTCCTCAAGCAACTCGGCAGGAACCCCCCACATTTATGTGGACGATGTTGTGGTGAAGACGGAGAAGCATGGAACACTGCTAGAAGACCTCAAGGAGACATTTGAGAACTTGCGCCGATTTCAAATCAAGCTCAACCTGGAGAAATGCGTCTTTGGAGTACCAGCCGGCCAGCTTCTTGGCTTCCTGCTCCCAGAGCGCGACATAGAGTGCAACCCCGTGAAAATCAAGGCCATCGAGAGGATAGAAGTGCCCACCTGACTGATGGACGTGCAGAAATTCACTGGCTGCTTAGCATCAATCAGCCGCTTCATCAGTTGGCTAGGCGAGAAGGCTCTCCCCCTGTACTAGCTCATGAAGAAGACCACTTTTTTCAAGTGGAACGACAAGGCAGACGAAGCTTTTCTCCAGCTCGAGAAGATGTTGACCACTCCGCCCGTCCTGGCGGCTCCAACTCCTAAGGAGCCCATGCTCCTCTACATCGCCGCCACCAGCCGGGTGGTCAGCACAGTCATAGTGGTAGAACGCAAGGAAGAAGGCAAGGCACTACCAGTACAGAGACTGGTGTATTACCTGAGTGAAGTGATGTCAGCCTCCAAGTAAAACTACCCCCACTACCGGAAGATGTATTATGGCGTGCACTTTGCCGCCAAGAAATTGAAGCCATACTTCCAAGAGCACCCAATCAAGGTGGTCTGCACAGCTCCGCTTGCCGAGATCATTGGAAGCCGAGATGCTTCGGGCCGAGTGGCCAAATGGGCCATAGATTTGGCCCCCTACACCATCTACTACCAGCCTCGCACCGCCATCAAGTCACAAGCACTGGCCGGCTTCCTCGTCGACTGGGCCGAGACCCTTTACCTGCCGCCAGCGTCAGACTCCACCCATTGGCGGATGCATTTTGATGGTTCCAAGAAGTGCACCGGTTTGGGAGCCGGCATCGTCCTCACCTCTCCCACAGGCGACAAGCTCAGATATGTGCTGCAAATTCATTTTGCTGCCTCCAACAACGTCGCTGAATACGAAGCACTCATTCACGGGCTCCGGCTTGCCAAGGAACTCGGTATTCGCCGGATCCTGTGCTATGGTGACTCCCACTTGGTGGTCCAGCCATCGTCAGTCGACTGGGACGCCAAGGACGCAAACATGGTGAGCTACCGATTCCTCTTACAGCAACTCAGTGGATACTTTGAAGGATGCGAGTTTCTCCATGTGCCAAGGAATGACAACGAGCAAGATGATGCTTTGGCATGGATTGGCTCCACCCGGCGAGCAATACCAACCGACGTCGCCTTACAATGCCTCCTTAAATCGTCCGTCAAGCCATCACCAGAGTCGGATTCCAACTTTGTGCCGGCTCCTCCTGAAGCAGTCGGATCTGACTTGAGGACCCCAGCAGCCAGCACATGGGGAATTCGGCAGGCGACCCGGGGACTGCGGCAGCCGCACCCGGCCCGGGGACCCCAGAACCCGGCCTAGGGACTGCTGCAGTCGGCCTGGGGACTTCATGGACGCAGAAAGCGAAAGCCGACTCCAACCCGCCACCTCCTGGCCCAACCGCCCTCGTCCAAGTATCAGTCCTAGCAGTCGAAGAAATTGCAGCACCTTCATGGGCCCAACCCATCTTCAACTTCCTGGTAAACAAAGAGCTGCCGACTGATGAGATCTCGGCCCGGCAAGTGAAATGCCGAGCAGCAGCGTACACCATCGTTAATAGAGAGCTTGTAAGGCGCAGTGTCACTGTTGTCTACCAGCGATGCGTGGATCCAGAGCAAGGCCAAGCAATCGTCAAAGATATCCATCAAGGCGAATGTGGTCACCACGCGGCTTCAAGAACACTTGTCCCCAAAGCTTTCCGCCATGGTTTTTCCTGGCCGACTGCTCTAGAAGATGCCAAAGACATGGTCCACAAATGCAAAGGGTGCCAGAAGTTCCGCTCCAAGCCTCATCAGCCGGCTTCTGCACTCAAGACCATCCCCATTGCCTGGCCCTTTGCTGTTTAGGGCCTGGACATGGTGGGACCATTCAAAACAGCGCGAGGTGGCATGACTCATCTGCTTGTCGCGGTGGACAAGTTCACCAAGTGGATAGAAGCAAAACCAATCAAGAAATTGAATGGTCCGACTGTTGTGACTTTCATCTCCGACATCACCATCCGGTATGGCATACCGCACAGAATCATCACGACAATGGCACAAACTTTGCTAAAGGCGCCTTGGCCCGTTTCTGCGCGACGCAGGGCATTCGACTGGACTTAGCGTCCGTTGCCCATCCGCAGTCAAACGGCCAGGTGGAGCGAGCAAACGGTCTCATTTTGTCCGGCATCAAGCCTCGACTGGTCGAGCCTCTGGAACGGTCGGCCGGTTGTTGGCTCGACGAGCTGCCGGCCGTCCTCTAGAGCATGCGCACAACTCCGAACAAGTCAACCGGCTTCACGCCTTTCTTCCTCGTCTATGGAGCCGAAGCCGTCATCCCGACGGACATGGAATTCGACTCCCCTCGAGTCACCATGTACACCGAAGAGGAGGCAGAAGAAGCACGACAAGACAGCGTCGATCTGCTGGAAGAGGGCGGGCTGTTGGCACTCAGCCGTTCCAGCATCTACCAGCAGAGCCTGTGCCGATAGTACAACCGGAAGGTCAAGCCGAGATCCTTCCAAGAGGGAGACCCTGTGCTCCGGCTGATCAAGCGAACAGCTGGCCAGCACAAGCTCTCAGCAAGGTGTTGGCCAACGACTCCTACTACCTGATCGACGCTCAGAAGCCTCGAGCGCGCAAGAGGGATGACTCCGGTAAGGAGACGGAGTGGCCATGGAATGAAAATCTCCTCCGAAGATTTTACAGTTGATGTAGTAAGGCAAAAGATAAACTAGCAGCCTAGGCGGCAGCAGACTGGTTTGGTGGATCGGAGGAGTCGGTGGCGCCGGTTGGTGGAGCGGCCGGCTGGTCAGTCCCCGCTTGCTCGCCTCCAGTTGCAGCCGGCTCGCCCGGGCGTGGCTCGTTGCTGGAGGCACGGTCAAGCTGTGGTTGGCCGTCCGCTCCGACCTCTGGCGCCTCCTCTTCGCCTTCCTCTTCCTCCTCGTTTTCCTTCTCGCCGCTGGAGTCGATCACCTCGGCCAAGTCCTCGCCATCCTCCGGGTTCAGCCCAAACCATTCTGGTGGCGCCTCGGCGCCGTTCTCGTCTCGCTCCGGGATGAAGACGCTGGTGTCGGTGTACCCGGCGATTGCCGCCGCGCGCTTGACAAGATCATCCTCCACTGCCGCCAGCTCCTCCTGGACCTCCAGCTGAAATATGGTCAAATGGGCTAGATTTAGCCCAGGGTACCATGCCTTGACAAACTCCAAGGCCCGGCGCACTCCAGCTCGGGCCAAGGAGCCCTTCCAGGCCTCAAGATGGCCGGCCGCCACCTCCAGCCAGTCGGCAGTCCGACTGGGAGTGCGCGATCCCGACATGTCCGGCCACAGGGCAGCGATGGCCTGGGTGCCGACACGCTGAAGATGGTGCAGCATCAGGTGAGCCGGCCGAAGACGGGCCTCGATGCTCAGGAGCTGCTCACTAAGGGTTTGGGGGGCGTCGGCAACAATCTGTGCACCTTCCGCCATCCATACTTCGCGATCAGCTTCAATGGCTTGATTGGCGGCGTCAGAATGACTAGGAAATAAGTCTGCCGAAATAGAAAGGAAAGAGCCAAAGTTAGAGACGAGAGGCCGGCTCGACCAGCAGCCGACAGCTCAAAGAAGGAAAAAGAGGGAAGCTCACCATCAACTATGTCTTCAATCTTGTGAAAGCGGGAAGTCAACATCGCCTCCTTGTCGGTCCAGGCGGAGCATTCGGTCGCAAACTCAGCAAGGAAGCTGGTCTCCTTGTCCTCCGCCTCCTTCTGGACCTTCTTGAGAAGCTCCGCCTGCTCGCCAGTTGCATGACCAGCCGGTCACGCTCTTCAACCAGCTTGCCGCACTCCACCTCCTTGGCACGCAACGCGGTATTGGTTTCGCCCAGCTGCTGCTGCACGGTGGCGTTGGCCTCTGCGAGAACGGAAAAAGAAAAAGGCGTCAGTAACCAGCAGAGAAGAAGCACAGTTGCCGGGGAGATCCCGCCCGACTGCTCAGCAGTCATCCCTAATCTCGGGGACTACAGCCCGCAGGTGCGCCAGCGCGCCCCCACGAAGAAAGAAGTTGTCAATATCAACCCAAAGAAGATCAGTCGCCAGGAAGATCCGGCCCGACTACTCAGCAGTCGGCCCGAATCTCGGGGACTACAGCCCGCGGGTGCGCCAGCGCGCCCCCGCAGAGAGATAAAAAGACTTACTCCGGCTCTCCGACAAGTCGACGGCACGTTGATCCAACTCCTGGACTTGGGAGTTTAAGGCGGCCGCACGGAGGTTATGATAATCCTGTAGCAAAGACATTAGCATTTCGGAGCTTGCCAATTAAAGTTCCGGGCCGCCTGCTCAGCAGCTGGCCCGAAATTAGGGGACTACACCCAGTGGGTGCGCTGATGTGCCCCCACGAAGCAATACAAGAATTAAAAACAAAGAAGCAAGAAGCATACCCGGATGGCCTCTCGCGATTCCAGGAACGCCTTGTTGCAGTACATGAGAGCGTCGCCCTCGGCGTGGAGTTTGGCTTGAAAGTCCAGGATCGCCTTGTTCAGAGGGCCTGTCCCGCCTCCCCGCACCCACCTAGTGGGTGCGGCGTTGGACGCCTCGGTGTCCGGGATCGAGGAGCTTGCGGCGCCAGTCTCCAGCGGGCGTGGCGCCGAGGCTGCCTTTGCAAGCCGGTGACGCGTCAGGGTACGGACCTCAGGAGTTGGGTCCGTCGCCATCTCGTCTCCGGCTGGTGGCGCCGGTGGATCAGTCGGGTGCTTGTCCCGCGCTTCTTCAGAAGGTGGTGGCCGAGGCACGATTACGTCCGGCTTGGTGACGTCGCCACTGTCCCTCTCCATGATAGTGTGCTCGCCGCCAGCTTCCCCAATTTGCACCACGAACTCCAGTGGTGGCGGCGCGGAGTTCAGGGGAGTGATGTATATCACCGATTGGCGGCGCGCGACTTCTTCAGCCTACTTCTTCGCCGCGGTGGCTGCCTCGGCTTCCGCCAGCTTCTTCAGGGTGGCAGCCTCTGCCCTTTCCGCTTCCGCCTTCTCCAGGCGGGCGGCCTCCTGCTCCTCGCGCGCCTCCCGTGCGTTTCGCTCCGTTGCCTCCCGGAGGTCGGCGGCCGGGTCAATTCACCGGGTGGTGGCAGAAGTCCCCGCCGACCCAATGATGGAGGCGGCGACCGACTTCTCAAGAGAGAGTGGGGCCCTAAGTCAACAAGATAAAGCGAAAGAAACTCAGAAAGAATCAACAAGGAAAAAATGAAGGCGCGAGAGGAAGGAAGTACTTACGCGGAAACCAGCTGCGGCTCCTTCACCGCCTTCCGGAAGCGGATGGCCTTCGCGGCCGCTTCATCCTGCTTAGTTGCCGCGGCCGAGCCCTTGGGTTTCTTCGGCCGGCTGCCGAATAGGCTCGGCGTGGCCTTGCGCTTGTGCGCACCACCTCGGGCTGCCGGCGCGGCAGACGAGCTCGCGCCCTCCTGGTCGGACCCCGGCTGGCGGCACGGGACGACTTCCCCCGCATCGTCATCGGGCCAGTCCTCGAGGCCGGCCCCGAGCACTGAGCCGCCTGCATCGCCGCCTCCTCTTTCGGCGTCATCCACAAGGCCGCCGCCCCCAATTTGGGGTCATCCGCGTCGCTCTCTGCTCGGTCGGGGAGGAATTGACGCTCCGGCCCCGCTGCGCCGGCAACCGGCTGGAGGAGGGGGCTCTGTTCAAAGGCCGATTGGTCAGGTTGGACAAGCAGAACACAACAACAAAAAAGATAGAGAAAAATAAAGATAACTTACCATAGGCGGGGGGTCGGCGCGTGAATACGGCTCCTTGCCGAACTGCCACTCTTCCGTGAGCTCGTAGTTCGCAACGTAATTCACCATATGAGCTACCTCTGTGTGAGGTATCTCCTTGGTGCATAGCCGGCTTGGGTCCCGATGCCCGCTCATTTGACAGATCATTTGAGGACGGCCCTGGAGCGGGAGCACAAGGCGCGCCACGAAGGCAGACAGCAAGTCGGGCCCGGTCAGGCCCTCCGAATGTGTCAACACTCGGAGCCGCGCGATTGCGGCGGCCCCAGAAGGCGACAGTGTCTTGGCCTGATACGACCAGTTGGGCCGCCTGCCAGCCGGCGGGCTACGTAAGTCGGCAAGTTGACCCAGTCGCCCTCCGGGAAGACGCTCTTCACGTAGAAGTACGACCGCTGCCACATCTTCACCGACTTGATCAGCGTGATGGGAGGAAACGGATTTTCGGCCGCCGGCCTCCGCACCGCAATCAAGGCGCTGCATTCAGCTGGCACGCCCGAGACGAGGGTGCCGAGCTTGGTGTAGAAGAACTCTACCCAAAGCTCGATGGTGGGGAGGACACCGAGGAAGCCTTCGCACAGAGTGACGAAGGCGGACAGCAGCACCACCTTGTTCGGGGTGAGGTGGTGTGGCTGAAGATTGTAGAACTCGAGGAAGGCCCGGAAGAAGCCGCTCGCCGGTACGCCAGGGCCGCGCAGGCAGTGCGAGTGGAAGAAGACCCACTCACCCTCCTCCGGCGCCGGTGAGATCTCCCTCTCCGGCGCGAGGTGAACCTTCACGTAGTCCTTGCCGGGCAGCCGCTGCGTCTGGCGGAGAAAGTCGATGTGGTCGTCATGGACTTCGGAGCCGTCCCATGCTCCAGAGCGCGCCATGGGGGGCGTGGGGTTGGCAGATGAGCTCATCGGAGATGAACCACTGCAGCGCTCGGTGTGGCTTGGAGGCGCTACAGCGAGAGGAAGAAGATGGAGGAAAGAGCGGGGTGGAGGGGCGCGCGTGCTCGGCCGCTCCCCCTCCTCCCCCTACTTATAGGCCTACGGGCTACGAAGCCGAGGGGGCGGACGTGGGATCGTGGGATTAACTGTGCCCACGACCCCACGCTCCCGCCTTTATCGTGCGAGTTACTGCGTGCAGTAACTCTGCGGGGAAACTCAACCGCCCGCCTCGGCCACAGCGGATCCGCTCGTATCCCAAGGTCCGGTAGTGGCGGCCCCACCCACAGGCGCGTCCCATCGCGCGCGTGGGCTGGCAGACTGGCCCGGCCGCTTGACGCCACGTGGAATGCCCACGACGAGCGGCGTCCTAGAAGCTTAGTAAGCATGCCACCGGGTTCCCGCCGTCGCGTTCAAAGTTTTGGACAAGTCAGGCCAGACGAGGCCGACTCCCGCCAGGCAGCTCGGCAGAAGTCGGTCGAAGCTCCACCTCAAGCACTCGGAGAAGGAAAACTGTTGAGGCTCCTCGGCTGTTCGGCCGCGGCACCTCACCAGCTTCGGGGACTACTGTCGGAGTAATGGGCCACGGGTAGGCTAACCCGAGTCCCTGAACCTTCCAAGACATCGGGGCTGGCTGCGCCCCTCAAGGCATCAAGACGAAGTGACGCCTTCTGGTGGCCGGTTGGAGGAATAGCCGGCTGCCCGTAGACTGAAAGTGCGTTATATCGACTAGAGGGGGGGTGGTGAATAGGTGATTTTTATGAATTCTTCACCGAGGGATTTGCTGATGAGGAAATTCCCGAGCGAAGAACTACTAGCAGCGAAATAAGTACTCAGAAGTAAACATAACATAAGACTAGCATAGTCATCATGATGAAATGAAGAAAAGCACAGAGTATAGAAAGCGTAATCACAGGATAACACAGGATGAAGACAAATAGACTAAAGAAATTGAACTGAGGAAATTGAGGAAGTCTTCAGTCAAAGTCTTCAAACACAGATATGACAAGCACACAATACAGTAATGAGGAAATGACAGAATTGAGGAAATAGAACCAGTTGGCTTCGTGAAGACAATGATTTGGTAGACCAGTTCCAACTGTTGTCTCAGTTGTA
Organism: Aegilops longissima; assembly: GCA_021605205.1. Lineage (NCBI taxonomy): Eukaryota > Viridiplantae > Streptophyta > Magnoliopsida > Poales > Poaceae > Aegilops > Aegilops longissima. The sequence continues at coordinate 666,510,899 of CM038682.1, read as the reverse complement.
CATCTGGTTGGAGCGGCTGAGTATTTAAACTCAAGGAGACACAGTCCCGGACACCCAGTCCTAAACACGCAGTCAAGGACACTTAGTCCTCACCGTATTGTCCTTGAACTAAGGTCACACAGACCTCGTCCAATCACTCGTGTTAAGTCTTCAGGTGACTTCCGAACCTTCACAAACTCGATCACATGGCGATCCACAATTCCTCTTGGATGCTCTAGACCATGACGCCTAACCGTATGGAAGAAGCACAGTCTTCAAAGGTAACAAGCGTCGGATCCATGCAGGATCAATCTCTTCAGTGATGCTCAATCACTTTGGGTTTGTAGGTGTTTGGGTTTGGGTTTTTCCTCACTCTATGATTTTCTCTCAAAGTCCTCGGAGGATGGGTTGCTCTCAAATGACAAGTGTCAGTTTCTCTCGGAACAGCCAACCAGCTAGTGGTTGTAGGGGGCGGCAATTTATAACCTAGGGAGCAGCCCGACATGATAATACATAAATGGCCTTCAATGATATGACCGTTAGGTGGACAAGATATTTTAGGATAGCTGGCGCGCAGCACAGCAACGGTCGGAAATTTGAGGCTCAAATTCCTCAGGGCTATCATGTTCCTCACTATGTAGGCAATCCGAACTGGCGAATTCCTAACTCGTCAGCCACAAAAAATTCCTGAGAGACCAAAAGAACTTCGTCTCTGTTACTGAAGAAAATTGACTGAACTGTATGAGATTTCCAATGGCTTCACTCGAAGGGATTGGTAGGTGTAGGATTTTGAGTTGAGCATCATTTGGATATTTTTCCTTAGTATTTCCTCGACCCCCTTTAACAGTACGGTGTTTCCTATGACTCAAGAAAGAGAAAACGAGACTACGAAAACAAAAGCCTTCACGCTTCATGTTCCTCAAATGAATACCAAGTCTTCAAGGTCACACCAATTTCTTCACTTTCAAAGTCTTCAAAAAGTGTTCAGAATACCAAAGTCTTCAGTCGAAGAACTTCATTTTTAGGGGTCGACTTTCTCTGTAAATATCAAACACCTCATAGAATTATTGTCACATCCCTAGCTTCTAGTGCTGCCTAGTGTTGCATCATGTTTAACTTTCATGGAAATTTGAAATGGGGATGTTCAAACCCTAGCAGATAATAAATTTAACTAGGTTCAACTCAAAACATTTCAATGAACCCAGAATGCCCTTCACAAAAGTTCATCAGTTTTGAATTGGTCTATAACCTCTCCCAAAAATGGTGCACATTTTACTAGGCCATTCTGGATTTTGGAATTAAATCATTACTTATTTGCATTTGGGAATTTAAATACTATAAAATATTTTAAATGCTCAAATAATCCCAAACTGAAATGTTTACTGTAGGGTATATTTCCAACAATAGTCATGAGCAGTTGCATGATTTTTGGGATTGATTTAGTATTTTTAGAAAGCCAGAAAGATTACACAGTAATAGAAAAACTTAAATAAAAGAGAGAGAGAGAGAGAAAGGAACCTACTGCCCATCGACCAGAGCCGCCCAGCTTGACCAGCCCAGCCCACCTACCTCGCCGCTCGTCGTCTTCCTCTGCCAGTAGGCAGAGGCGAAGACGCACGCGCGCGTCGATGCCACCTCATGCTTCACGCTGGAGGCTCATCCTCCTCCCTGTCCCCGCGCCTGGAGACGCCTCGACCCCCTCTGTCCTTCCCCCCCTCTTTCCTGGCTCTCTCCTCCCCTCCATCGCTCGTCCCCGAGCTCGGCTAGGAGCAACCATGGCCACCACCCGTCGTCCTTGCGGTTACCAGCCACCCCTCGCCGCCCAATCGTACCCCGAGCTTCACCTCCTTGCCCACATCTCCCCGCCGAAGCCCACGTCCCTGGAAGCGCTGCAACATCGCCATCGGGCTCCTCTTCCTCCTCGGATGCCGACGACCACCATCACTGATTCGGCCACTCCAGCACGTCCCCGAGCCCGCTAACCGTCCCTGCCGCTCCGCGGTGAGCCTCTGACCCGAATCCCTCTCCTCCCCGCGTCGTTTGCGCCGTATAGCCGCCGTTTTCACTTGACCCGAGAGCTTCCCGCCATCGGCCATGGCGCCGTCATGGGCAGGGACAGTTTTAGCCACGCCCGAGCACGTCGTTGAGGTCCTGCAGCCCCCGTAGACCCAACTGTGCGCCTATCTTTCTTCGTCGAGCACCACAGCGCCATCCCGCCCGAAGCCGTAGCTCCGGCCGCCGCCGCGAGCTCCGCTCCAGCGAGCTCCACCGTCCCCGCGGCCTCCCGCTTGTTCCACAGGATGCGCGCCGCCCCCAGCTAGCCGTAGGTCCAAACGGCGCTTGATTCCGTGGAATACAGCGCGACCCCGAGCACCACCGTCGCGCGATTCGGTCGCCGGCGGCTAACCGCCGTTGTTGATGACATGGCACCGTTATTAGCAGTTAATGACTCTGCTAATTAACCCACACTCTCACTGACATGCGGGCCCCGCTGCCTAACTAACCAGCTAACAAGAATAGATTAAGATTAATCTAAACATAGTGGCCCCACGCGTCGGCGTTTACCTCGCTGACGTGGCCGTTGACCGGACCCACCTGTCTGTGACACTAAATGTCACTGGGTCACAGACCAGTGGGTCCCACTGGTTAGGTTTGACCTGGACCGTGCCCCTTTGACCTGATGACGTCGTGACGATGTCATGCTGACGCAATAACTCATATTCTGGATTTATTCTTATTCAGGAAATTCCAGAAAATGTCCTAAACTTCTAAAAATCACAAAAAATCAACCGTAGCTCAGAATGAAATAATTTATATATGAAAAATTATCAAAAAAATCCAATCTATCCATTTATGCCATTTCCATGCATGTTTGAGCAACTTATGCCTGCTGATCAGGTCAAATTAAATAAATGGCATTTGAATAATCACATATGGAGTTGAATTTGAATCTTTGGTTCAAACCAACTTCATTTAATCTGGTTGCTAGTTGCATTAGCTCAAATCACATCATATTGCCATGTCACATTCATGCATCATATTGTCGCATTGCACTGATTGTGTTCTTCCTTGTTTGCCGGTGTTTGTCCCCTCTCGATAGACGTGGTTCCGGTGATGTGATCGATGACACCGATGAAGATCTATACTATCTTCAGAAGTGTCAGGAAAGCAAAACCCCCTTGCCCATTCCGATACAATCCCACTCTCTCGCTCCTGCTCTCTTTTACTACATTAGGACAACAACGATTCATCTGTTACTTGCTGCGGTAGTCGAACCCGTTTATCCTCTGCATGACCTGTCATTGCCACAGTAAATAGATGAAACCCACTAGCATGAGTAGGAGTTGTTTGAGCCCTGATGTGCCTACTCATTCATGCTTGTATGTCATGCCTGCTATTGCTTAGAGTTGAGTCAGGTCTGATTCATCGAGGATGAATCGGAGGTGTGTGAACATGTCCTACTGTTGAGAGCTAAGTGTGTGAACGCGATTTCATAAAGGTAGCGGTGAGAGGCCATGTAGGAGTACATGGTGGGTTGTCTCATTGCAGCCGTCCTCAGGAACTGAGTTCTGTGTTTGTGATCCATGAACATTTACTACCAAACATTGGGCTCCGGGCGCTCCAAGCTCTCTCGACTTATTAATCAACTTGATCTCTGTCCAGGAGTTGCAACTAGTTTCTGGTGTTTGTAGGTAGTGTTAGTAGTCTACCAAGTGGCACCCGATACAGGTGGGCTTGGGACAGACTTGGCACAGTGGCCCAGTGTACCATGTGGCACCCGGACGGTGGACTTGGGAACCCTGCACACATCGTTTGGGCCGTGAGCGACACCCCGGCCGGATCTCCTTGCAGATGGAACCCGAATAGGCGATAAACCTGGACGAGAGACTTGTGTGATTAGTCAGGTTGTGGCCGACTCCCTCGCCAGGCTTGCGCTTGAAGGTTGCCGAGATACACGAGGCGTACATGGCAGTAAGTGGCGAGAGCGTGTGTGAAGAAGTACACCCCTGCAGGGTTAATATGATCTATTCGAATAGCCGTGTCCGCGGAAAAGGACTTCTGGGTTGCCTGTACAGTTCATAGACAAGTGAAAGTGGATACTCTAAAATACGCAAGATAAGCGTGAGTGCTATGGATGGCATTTTCGTAGGGAGACGGGAGTGGATCCATAGTGGTGTATTGATATGGTGAATATGTGGACTCGTGTGCGCCACCTCAAAGAGTTACTTGCAGTCGTAGTTCAGGATAGCCACCGAGTCAAAGCTGGCTTGCTGCAGTTAAACTCCACCACCCCCTTTGTTGATAATGATGCATATGTAGTTAGTTCTGATGTAAGTCTTGTTGGGTACATTTGTACTCACGTTTGCCTATTTTATGTTTTGCAGAGAGACTTCGGTCTCGCTAGTAGTTCCGCGTGTACTTCGACATTTAGCTTGATACCTCAGCTACGATCTTGTGCCCGCGGCAGGATCTGGTAGATAGTCAGGCTTCTCAGCCTTTTTCATTTGTAGATATCTGTACCCAGACATGTTAAGCTTCCACTGTTGCTTTGACTTGTATGCTCTGAATGTTGGGTCATGAGACCCATGTTAGTAATATCTCGCTCCTCGGAGCCTAATGAATAAATACTTGAGTCGTAGAGTTATGTTGTGATACCATGTTGTATTTACACATATCGACAATATTGTGTGTATGATTGAAATGCTTGGTATGTGTGGGATCCGACAACCTAGTTGTTCATCGTTGGTAGCCTCTCTTATGGGGAAATGTAGTCTTGTGCTTGCATGAGCCATAGTAGTCCGCTACAGCCCGGTTCACCGGAGTCTTGCTAGCCCAGCACTACTGCTCCGGAACACTTGACTGGTCAGCATGTGATTCACTTCTTGTTCGTGGTATACATCCTTCGGGAAATGTCACGCGGTGACATCCAGTGTCCTGCCTAGCCTGCTACAGCCCGGGTTCCCGGAGTCCTGTTAGGCCAGTGCTACAGCCCAGATTCGCACGCTGCTGACCGACATGCTCGATGTTGATTCATGTATGCCTGTCCCTATAAGTTAGTGCCACCTTGGGTTCACGACTAGTCATGTCGGCCCGGGTTCTCTGTCATATGGATGCTAGCGACACTATCATATACATGAGCCAAAAGACGCAAACGGTCCCGGACCATGGTAAGGCGACACCCGTGGGAATACCGTGCGCGAGGCCGCAAAGTGATATGAGGTGTTACAGGCTAGATCGTTCTGACTTAGAATCGGGGTCATGACACTTATAGACCTGTGTACACTCATAAACTCATTAGATACTTAACCTATAAGTCTTCAATACACCAAAATCACTAAGGGGCACTAGATGCACTTACAATCTCCCCCTTTTTGGTGATTGATGACAATATAGTTTAAGTTTTCAACGGGGATAAACATATGAAGTGTAAATACTGATATTGAGGAATTTGATTGCAAGATATAGAAGAACTCCCCCTGAAGATATGCATCGTGAGGAATTTTCTTTTGAAATAATGCACACTTGAAGAGTTGAATCATGGAGATCTCCCCCTATATCTTGTAATTCATACATGCATTTGACATAAGATATGAAGAATTTGAAATGCGATGATGAAATATGGTGACTGATGTAATTCAGCATGCGTGTAATAATATTAACGAGGAATAAGCATGCAGAATAACGCATCAAAAGTATCAGAGCACCATCGGGTTTAAGTAAACAACTCGATCCAATAAAGTTTCAGAAGAACGAGAGTTGTAACTTAGCAAAAAATCGCCCATATAGTAGAGCCGCTTGAAGACTAACTCAAATTTCTCCCCCTTTGTCATTGAATGACCAAAAGGATTGAAAATGAGGACTAACGCCCCTGAAGAATATCAAGTTGATGAAGGAGCGCCAGCGTTGTCGGGGTCGTTTGTCGTAATAGGGCCTGTCGCAGTGTCGTCCAAGTCTTCATGTGCATCAGTGTCGCGCGATGAAGAATAAGAGCTGGCCACCAAGGAAGGAACCTTGACCTTCTTGTATTTCTTCAGTGGAAGTACAGACCAGTCAAAGTCTTCATTGAGACCCATTTTGTTCAGATCTTCTTCGCTGTATACATGAGACAGAACAACCCAGGTGCGGTTGAAGGTTTCATGTAGGTAGTATTGATTTTTCTTCACTGCATTATGGGTTGAGGTCATGTTGTGAAGAATGGAACCAAACTGTCTCTTGACCCATTTATGATTGCGATCAACCTTCTAATGAAGACTGAGGAGTAACTCACGATCAGTCATCACCCTGGGTGCTGTGCCTTGAGGATTTTGCTTGGCAGTGTTGCCGGCAGAGTCATGGGTGGCAGAGTCATCATTGGTGGAATGGGATGCAGCTTTGCGAAATTGGCCAACCAATGGACGAATGCCTTCATCAATAACAGCAGCGGCCTTGCCCTTGTCATTAGCTGAGGAAAATGTCCGTTTGAGGATTTCAATCGGAGGCAAGTAGCTGCAGTGGTTCAGTGTATCAGCTTTGTAGTTGAGTGAAGACCTTGTCCTGATGAATCTCATAATCCAAGGTGCATAAGGCTTCTGCTCAAAAGGTGACATAGCGACATTGGCCAGAGTCCTCATGAAGAAATCATGGAAGTTGACGGGAACGCCATGAATGATATTGAAAGGCAGATTCTTCATTATGCCAACGACTTCTTCATCATTTGAGTTGTGGCCTTTGATAGGACTCAATGTCTTCGTCAGTATGCGATAGACAGTCCGAGGCACATAGAGTAATTCCTTGACGAGGAATTTGATTCCTGGGGCCTGCCCTGGCGTCGAAGGCTTCATAAGCACTTGCATGTAATTATTTGTAAGCTCAGGTTCGCTGTAGACACATCGAGAAGCTTCAAGGAGAGGACTGAGTGGTAGGGCAGGAAGCAATTCAGAAGCTAGTGCTTTTTAGTGAGTATTTTCTGTCATCCAGTCCAGCGCCCATGAGTTCACATCTTCAGAATCTCCTGTGATGTGCAGCGTCGCATAGAATTGAAGAATGAGTTCTTCATTCCAATCACATATGTCAGTGCAGAAATTTAGCAGTCCAGTGTCGTGAAGAACACTGAGGACTGGCTCGAAGCATGGCAGAGATTTCATATCCACATGAGGAATGTGCGCATGATCGAAGACTTTGTCTTTGTTGAATAGCATTGAGGAATAGAAATTTGCCTGACTGGCAGTCCAGAAACGCCTCTTTCGAATGCGAGTAGAGTCATATGGGTTGTAGTTAGTGAAGAATACATGCTCGCCATAGAAATCTTTAGCCTTGAAATTTTGCTTGCGTGAGAATGGATCCTTTGGCTTGGGCAGAGGAGTGTCAGTGAGTTGCATCACAACCTCAGGAATCGCAATCTCAGGTTCTTCAGGCTGAGGAATTTCTGGTTCCTCTTCAGTGGCAGTCTGCGTGTTCAAGTGATCAGCAGCAGTAGTTTCTTTAGCACTGGTGGCTGGAATTTCTTCACGCACAGATGAGGTGGGATGAGTTTCTTCAGATCCCATTGGAACAGTTGGTGCCGGGGACTGAGGTATTTGCTGTAAAGGGGTGAAGAGTGGAGAGTTGGGGTGCAGACATTCCCAAAAGTCATCATTCATCACTGGTGTAGTACTCCCAATATCCACATCTTTATCTTCCATTTCTTCAACGCCAGCCTCTTCAGCTGTGAACTGAGGCATAGGCGAGGAAACAACAGGGGTTGAAGGGATCTTATCCACTTCAATTTCTTCATCAATCTGCTCTGACGAAGCAGCAGAATGATTTTCTTCATCAGATCCGCTAGGGATCTCATATTCTTCACCGAAAGGAACAAGGTCCTTCGATGGCATGGTTGAGATTGGAACAACATCAATTGGATTAGCAAATGAACTTGTCATAGGCTTCATCTTCTTCGAAGCTGAAGCAGCTGATGCTTTCCTTTTCTTCACAGTTGCACGCTTTGCAGCCTTAGTCTTCTTCACATCTGATGCAGATGGAAGGATTGGAGTTGAGGTAGGCGCAGGAGGAGCAGAGGAATCTGGTTGATTTTCTTTAGGAACAACTGATGCAGTTGCCCTGACTTCTTAAGTTTCTTCAGGCGCACCACTAGTGGATGCCCTGGCAGTTTCTTCAGTGGCTGGAATGCAGTCATCAGCGCTGGAACTCACATTTTCTTCAGGAGCCTGAATGTCATCAGTGGTGCTGGCATGTTCTTCAGTAGGCTGAGCAGATGTTGCAGCCTGAGGAATTGCTTGTTGCGATGGAGCTACAATATTGGTGAACTTTTCAGCCAGTTTTACAAACCTGACTTTGGCTCCTTTCCAATCAGCATAATAAGCATCAAATTCATCGCTGAGGGTTTTGATGTCAGCCTGCATCTTGACGAGTTATTCAGTTGTCATCTTCACAACATTTTTCTTCAGCAGTTTCTCTTTTCTGTACTGCGATTTCTTGATCTGTCTGGCCTTCTCATACTTCCATTTTTCTTCTTCAATGAAAGCAGTCAAGACATGACTTTGACCAGGAGTGAGGTCCATCTCCGGCAAAGGCGTGTTTGGATCTTTGTGCCATAGATCGATGAAGTCCAGGATCAACCTTGGATCCAAAAGTAGTGGCACATTGCTTCCTTTGGCACTAGCGGCCTTGGCTTGCCTGTCTCTGATGATTTATGCAAGTTCATCATAATCAGCTTCGTCTTCATGAGACGGTACTTGGAAGGCGACTTGCTTCTTCCTAGGACTAGGGCGAGGACCTCGTCCAGCCGTTGCCTTTGTCTTCAGTAGAGAGGGGCTTGCTGAGGAACTTGGAGCAGCTGAGGAACTAGCGGAGACACCAGAGGCAATGGAGATGCATGTTGTCCTTTGGCACGTGGCAAGATGCACAGGTGCTGAGGACTTTGTCGGAATAGCTGAGGACTTTGGAGGAGCTGAGGATTTTCAAGGAGCAGGAGCAGCATGAGGAACTGGCATTGAGGATTTTGAAGATTCTGGCCGTGAGGGCATTGCTGAGGAACTTGTCCTTGAGGGCACTGTTGGTGAAGCACTTGGCTTGTGCACAGGCTTCTTTGCCATAGATTTCTTTGGCTTCACAGAGGCCTTAGTGGCAGCAGCAGCAGCAGAGTCTTCATTGAATTTCCTCACTACTTCTTTGGCTTGTCTAGCCAACTTGGCTTGGAGCATGGCCATAGTTCAGGAAAGTTGAGGGAGTCCTGGACTAGGGGGTGTCCGGATAGCCGAACTATCATCTTTGGCCAGACTCCTAGACTATGAAGATACAAGATTGAAGACCTCATCCCGTGTCCGGATAGGACTTTCCTTGGCGTGGAAGGCAAGCTTGGCGATACGGATATGTAGATTTCCTACCATTGTAACCGACTCTGTGTAACCCTAACCCTATTCGGTGTCTATATAAACCGAAGGGTTTTAGTCCATAGGACGAACAACAATCATACCATAGGCTAGCTTCTAGGGTTTAGCCTCTCTGATCTCGTGGTAGATCTACTCTTGTACTACCCATATCATCAATATTAATCAAGCAGGAGTAGGGTATTACCTCCATCGAGAGGGCCCGAACCTAGGTTAAAACATCGTGTCCCTTGTCTCCTATTACCATCCGCCTAGAAGCACAGTTCGGGACCCCGTACCCGAGATCCGCCGGTTTTGACACCGACATTGGTGCTTTCATTGAGAGTTCCTCTGTCTCGTCACCTATAGGCCCGATGGCTCCTTCGATCGTTAGCAACTCCCCAGTCCAGGGTGAGACTTTTCTCCCTGAAGATCTTCGTATTCGGCGGCTTTGCACTGCGGGCCAATTCATCATGCCATCTGGAGTAGATTGAAAGCTACGCCCCTGGCCATCAGGTCAGATTTGGAAGCTTGAACTACACGGCCGATGTCCGCGGAGACTTGATCTTCGACGGATTCGAGCCGCGGCCGAGTGTGCCACACTGTCTCGATGGGCATGATCTAACTCAGCCGCCGAACAGTGCCCTGGAGGCCGAACCAGTACCTGCTCCGGCCCTTGATCCGGAGCCGGTTTCGCCGATCGAGGATGGGTGGTTGGACACCACCTCGGGGGCTGAAATCTCTACGGTGTTTGAGCCGAACACCAACCCTGTCCTTTGCGGAGCTCGTGACTCCCAGGTGCCGGATTCCTCTTTGGACTCCGAACCTCCCGCGCCCCTGCCAGTCGAATCCGACTGGGCGCCGGTCATGGAGTTCACCGCCGCAGACCTCTTTCAGCACTCGCCCTTTGGCGATATCCTGAACTCATTAAAGTCTCTCTCTTTGCCAGGGGAGCCCTGGCCGAGCTATGGTCAGGAAGGTTGGGATTCGGACGACGAAGAAATTCAACGCCCACCGACCACCCACTTTGTAGCCACTGTCGATGATTTAACCGACATGCTCAACTTTGACTCCGAAGACATAGACGGTATGGACGATGGTGCCGGAGACGATCAAGAGCCAGCGCCCACGGGGCACTGGAAGGCCACCTCGTCATGTAACATATACATGGTAAACATCCCAAAAGATGGGAATGATGATGGAACAGCGGAGGATGACCCCTCCAAGAAACAACCGAAGCGCCGACGTCAGCGGCGCCGCTCTAAATCCCGCCACAGTAAAAATGGTGATTCCGGCACGGGAGACAATAATACCCCGGACAGTGCCGAAGATGACCCCCTCCAGCAGGACTCAGCACAGGAGGAGGGAGAAGCAAGTCCGCACGACAGTGCGGCAGAAAGAGAGGCAGAGGACGATAACTATGCGCCCCCCTCCGAAGACGAGGCAAGCCTCGACGACGACGAATTCGTCGTGCCAGAGGATCCCGTCGAACAAGAGCGTTTTAAACGCAGGCTCATGGACACGGCAAGTAGCCTCAAGAGAAAGCAGCAACAGCTTAGAGCTGACCAAGACCTGCTAGATGACAGATGGACTGAAGTCCTTGCAGCCGAAGAGTATGAACTCGAATGCCCCTCCAAAAGCTGCCCCAAACGTAGGCCGTTGCCTCAATCAGAGGAGGAAGCACCCGCGTCACCAGCACACGACATGGCAGACCGGCCACCCCGTGGCCGCGACAGAGAAGCCTCTCGGCCCTCCGCTCAAGCCACGCCCCGACGCCGCTCAAAAAGTACCAAGGCACGGGAAAACGCGCCGGACTTGCGAAATATATTGGAGGATAAGGCAAAGCATACAAGATCGATCTACAGATCGCGTGGGCACCCAACGACTCGGGATGATTACCGTCACGCCAGATACAGCAACCCTGGCCGGGCCGAAAACAGTAGACAAAGCTCATATGAGCTACGTCATGACATAGCACAATATAGAGGCGCCGCACACCCACTATGCTTCACAAATGAAGTAATGGATCATCAAATCTCGGAGGGCTTCAACCCCATAAACATCGAATCATACGATGGTACCACAGATCCTGCGGTCTGGATCTAGGACTATCTCCTCCATATCCACATGGCCCACGGTGATGATCCACATGCCATCAAATACCTCCCACTCAAGTTTAAAGGACCAGCTCGGCATTGGCTCAACAGCTTGCCAGCAGAGTCAATCGGTTGTTGGGAGGACCTGGAAGCCGCATTCCTCGATAACTTCCGTGGCACATACGCATGCGACCACCGGACGCCGATGACCTTAGCCATATAATTCAGCAGCCGAAGAATCGCCGACAATTCGGACGCGGTTCCTAACAAAGAAAAATCAGATCGTCGACTGTCCGGATGCAGAGGCGCTAGCAGCCTTCAAACACAACATCCGCGACGAGTGGCTAGCCCGGCACCTAGGACAGGAAAAGCCGAAATCCATGGCAACCCTCACTACGCTCACGACCCGCTTTTGCGCGGGAGAGGACAGCTGGCTAGCTCGAAGTAACAACTTGGCCAAACCCCCTGGTAGTTCGGATACCAAGGACAACAATGGCAGGTCGCGTCGCAACAAGCATAAACACCGCATTAACGGTGACAATGCTGAAGATACGACAGTCAATGCTGGATTCAGAGGCTCTAAACCCGGTTAGCGGAAGAAGCCATTCAAAAGAAATACCCAAGGCCCGTCCAACTTGGATCGAATACTCGATCGCATGTGCCAGATACATGGCACCCCCGAAAAACCAGCCAACCACACCAACAGGGATTGTTGGGTGTTCAAGCAAGCAGGCAAGCTAAGCGCCGAAAACAAAGACAAGGGGCTGCATAGGGATGACGCGGAAGAGCCCCGGCCACCGAATAATAGACGATAGAAGGGCTTTCCCACACAAGTGCGGACGATGAACATGATATACGCAACCCACATACCCAAAAGGGAACGGAAGCGTGCACTAAGGGGCGTAGACGCGATGGAGCCAGTTGCCCTGAAGTTCAACCCATGGTCCTCCTTCCCGATCACCTTCGATCGAAGGGACCACCCTACTAGCATCCGTCACGGTGGTTTTGCCGCATTGGTTCTTGACCCAATTATTGACGGATTCCACCTCACAAGAGTCCCGATGGACGGCGGTAGCAGCCTGAACCTAATTTATCAGGATACAGTGCGCAAAATGGGCGTATTACCGTCAAGGATCAAACCCACAAAGACAACCTTTAAAGGCGTCATTCCAGGTGTTGAGGCCAACTGTACAGGCTCCGTTACACTTGAAGTGGTCTTCGGATCCCCAGATAACTTCCGGAGCAAGGAATTAATCTTCGATATAGTCCCGTTCCGCAGCGGCTATCACGCACTGCTCGGACGAACCGCATTCGCAAAATTCAATACGGTGCCGCACTACGCGTACCTCAAGCTCAAGATGGCAGGCACGGTCAATGGAAACACCGAGCGCTCCCTCCGAATGGAGGAGCATACGGCTGCCCTTGCGGCAGAAGTGCAGAGCAGCCTCTTAAGGCAATTCTCCAGTCCGGCAAATAAACAATCGGACACTGTCAAGCACGCCCGGAGTAACCTACAGCAAGACCGCCTGGCACGCCCCGAACAGGCGTAGTAATGCGGCCCCAACCCCAGCCCTCGCGAACTCGCGAAGCCAGTACTATGCATATATAATTACGCTCTGGAAGTATCATGGGCATAGGGGACGGGCCACGTCCACGGCATGCCTATAATGCGGCTAGACCGCACTAGGGGCTCCCGTTTGCGTCATTATCTTTTTTCTTTTTTTCTTTTTACTTTTAGGACTCTGTTCTCTAGAAGCCCTGTCTGGCATTCACGCCGAACACACGATGCAACAACCAGGGAAGCAGAAAACTGCGTCAAGTGTCCAGGTGGTCTCTATTACGAGCAGTATACCTGTTTTACATACCACACCACAAACTTACCCCTGGAAGGGGAACATGTCAAAAGTCCCATACCTTGAGTATCGCACAATTTGTATCGTTCTGCTTTTAATTGCAGTCCCTTTTAAATAAACAATATATAGCTTTTGCCTATTATTGCATTCTTTCCCATTATATATGTTCGTTTATGACATTGCGCAACCGTACAATTTGGTACGGCCAATACACCAGGGGCTTATGTACCCCAAAAACACGGTGTAACAAGTCCGAACACTTCCACAAGTGTGGCACCCCGAACTTATAGCATTATATGCATCGGCTCCGAATCATGTCTTGGGTCAATAGTTGGGTTTGCCCGACTCCCATGTTTTGGTACCTTACGTTCCGTTATATCGACTAAGGCAGCACTGGGAGAACCACTGCGATTGTGCCCCGGTTGAGCTGGGTTGAGCACCTCAGTGGAGAAAGCTAAAACTGACCGTCATGATAAGGTGAGTGCTGGTCGCTGTTCGAGAGGTTTTTTCGAGTCCCTAAAGACTTATGCCGCTTAGAGCGATGAACCGGCATTGTCCGGCTAAGGCGTGGATAGCGCCCCGAACTCGGTCTTTCGAATACTAGGGGCTTCGCCAAAATTTAAAATTATAGAATTCTATGGCTAAGTGAGAGTGTTCAAGCATTATAGTCCGGTTGCCTGGTTCGTTGCGTTGAGCCCCTACCTCGAAGGACCCAAGAATGGGAACAAGAGCGCTCAAGTTTATCCCAACACCCCAAAGACTGTGACATGGGGCTGAAGTTAACGACTCGCCATCTCTCAAATTTGATAAACGGCCGCACTGAAGGTAATATTTTAAATTCAAAAGTGTTTTTAGCGCATATGAACAAGTTTTCAGCGTACAGGATAACAAAATGCGAGTCTACTCAAATATTACATCTTTGGAGCATTCACGATATAAGACGGGCACCCTTCAGACGCCCTCATAATACTTCTCGGCTTATGATGTTCTTTGCCCGGCGGCGCTTGTCCGTCACCAGCTTCTCGGCGTCCAGCTTGCCCCAAAGGCACCTTAGCATCGGCAAGGCCCTACGGGCACCTTCAATACAGACGAGCGCTGATGACTTCGATCCACGGACAGCATCCACCAGCCGCCGACTAGCCCAAGTAGCTCCTGTGCATGGCCTCCTTCGCCACAGCCGAGCTATAAGGCCGTCATGGCCTGTTCGGCGACCTTGTGGAGCTCGACCAATTGCTTCAGATTGGTCGCTCAAGGGCACTGGTGTTCGGCCTCAAGATCTCGAGACCAAAACACCTTCTCCGTCGAGCTCCCCTCTTCGGCTCGGTAGAAAGCGGCGGCGTCAGATACACTGCGGGGCAGATCTGCGAAGGCTCCTGGAGAGCTCCGGATTCGGGTAAGTAATAGGTAATTGACTTTTACATTCTTGCTTTGCATAAAGAATGGCTTACCCGCCGCTATCTTCCTCATCGCCTCAATCTCCTGGAGGGCTTTTTGGACCTCGGCTTTAGCAGCTTTGGCACTCTCAAGAGCCGAGGCAAGCTCGGACTCTCGGGTCTTCGAGTCACGCTCCAAACTCTCGTGTTTTTCCACGAGAGCCTGGAGCTCTTGCCGGACCTCCGCCAGCTGTGCCTCCCCTTTCTCTCTCAGTGCGCTCCGCTGTCATGAGCTTTCACGCGGACACCGCCTCCTTTAGGGTGGCCACCTCGTTCGTGGCCCCTGCAGTACACATGTTATTCCTGTTATCTTTTTGCAACCACATTTATCTTAATTTCTATAAGGTATTACTTACCTTCCTTGTCCTCGAGCTGCTTCTTGGCTTGGCCGAGCTCGTTCTCGGACCGCTCGAGGCTCTCCTTCAATGCATTGACCTCCGCAGTCAGTGCGGCAGAGGTCAGCAGGGCAACCTGCATTCCCATATTGACATAATTATGTTAGACTCCTGCGATATCTTTTAGATCCTCACCGCTTTTCTTTCCGAACACCGAACTGAGCATCAGGGGCTACTGTCTATGCGGTAATCTTCTTTCATATATTGAAAACTTACCTCAAAGCCTATTAGAAGGCTGCTGCAGGCTTCAGTCAGCCCACTCTTGGCGGACTGAACCTTCTGGATCACCACACTCATAACAGTGCGGTGCTCCTCCTTGATGGAGGCGCTGTTAAGCGCCTCCAATAAGCTATCCGGTGCCTCCAGTTGGACGGAAGACGCCGGCTTCTTACCCTTCTTACGAAGGGACCGCTTGCCGGACTCCGGAGCCATTGAAGGTTCCGGTATGGAGTCCGGACAAGGGTCGGGCTTAGAGCCCGCAGGGGTTTTGCTCCCCTCGCGCCTGGAGTCCGGGAGGCTGCCTTGTGGCGCCTCCTGCGTCACCTCCTCTTGACCAGGCCCCCCTTGGGGCCCCACCTTAGCGTCGTCGGTGGCGCAAGGCGAGGAGGCGGCCGGAAGAGAAGTACTCTCCATTTCGGACGAATTCAGGGACCCGCTTGACGAAGCGGCAAGCTCGTCCTTGGGTGGGCTGCATGATTGTTTAGCGTCATAGAACACTATGCAATGAATAAAACAAAAAGTCGTGGGTATCCGGACACTTACGATCTCGCCAAAGGCTTGGCCCTCATAGGCCACTCCTCTTTGCCATCGTTGGCGGTGGTGGAGACGTCCGGATGAAGGGTTCTCCCCTTCTTGAACCCTCCGGCCTCCCCAGTTGGGGCGGCCTTTCTTTTCTTCTCTCCCCCTGCTGGGGGAGAGGCTTCTTTTTCCTCCTCCTCGTTTTCACGGGAGGAGTCCGCCTCCGAGTTGTCGGACGATGAGTCCGATGACACCTAGCGCCGGGCACTCCGTCGAGTCCCTGTGGCCTCCTTCTTGGCCTTCTTCTCCGGCACCACATAAGGTGCCGGAGCCAGCAGCCCCGCTAAGCGGGCGTCTACTAGGTCTTCTGGCAAAGGAGCCGGACAGTTAACCTGCTCGGACGTACTCCGCCAGTCCTGTCAAAGGAAAGGGAGTTTAGATCCCGCATAGAGTCAAACTATGAAAAGAAAGATTCCCGCAAAGGGCAAAATAGCTTACCTCGAGCTGAATCCACGATCTTCCGTAGCGGATGAGGGAGCCTCGGCGCCCTTGAACAGCACCTTCCAGGCATCTTCGTACGTAGTGTCGAAGAGCCTCTTCAGGGTTGGATGTCGAGCCGGATCGAACTCCCACAATTTGAAGGCCCGTTGTTGGCATGGGAGGATCCGACGGACGAGCATGACCTGAACCACATTGACAAGCCTGAGATTCTTGTTCACCAAGGCCCGCAAGCAAGTTTGGAGTCCGGTCAGCTCTTCTGAATTTCCCCACGCCAGGCCGGTCTCCTTCTAAGAAGTGAGCCCCGTGGGGATACCAGACCGAAATTCGGGGGCCGCCGCCCATTTGGAGTCGCGCGGCTCAGTGATGTAGAACCACCCCGGTTGCCACCCCTTCACGGAATCCACAAAGGAGCCGTCAAGCCATAAAACGTTGGCGATCTTGCCGACCATGGAGCCTCCACACTCCGCCTGGCGGCCCCTCAGAACCTTCGGCTTGACATTGACAAGTCTTTAGCCATAAGCCGAAGTGGGGCTGGATGCAGAGAAAAGCCTCGCACACGATGATGAACGCCGAGATGTTGAGGATGAAATTCGGGGCCAGATCGTGGAAATCTAGGCCGTAGTAGAACATGAGCCCCCGGACGAATGGGTGAAGTGGGAAACCCAGTCCGCGGAGGAAGTGGGCAAGAAATACGACCCGCTCATGGGGCTCAGAGGTGGGCATGAGCTGCCCTTCGTCGGGAGCCGATGTGCGACGTCGCCGGACAAGTATCTGGCCTTCCGCAGTTTCTTTATGTGGCCCTCCGTGACGGAGGAGACCATCCACCTGCCTCCCGCTCCAGACATGGCTGGGGACGGTCGAGGAATTTGTGCGGACTTGGGCGCTGGAGCTCAGAGTGGGCGAAAATGGATGAGCAAGGGAGAAGGAAGGCGTAGGTGAAAAGGGTGGATCCTTATCCCCTTATATGGGCGGACGAGGCTATGCATCCCCCACCAGCCTGATAAAACTCGCTTATCTCCCAAGCGCCGCAATCAATGGTGCGGTTGGGTTACCCACGTCCGTATTGATGAGAATCCCGGAATAAGGGAGCACGATCTATGCTTTGATAAGACGTGCCAAGGAAACCGCCTTGCTAAACGCGCTGAGGTGGGACAGTAAAAAACGATTCGAATAAAAGCCTGGCCGTGGTGTGATGTCACGCCGCGGAATACGTCAGCAGATCTGTGCAAAAATTATTCTCTCTACAGTGTTATGTGGAACTTGTTTTGCAGAACCGGACACTATCCATGTGTTCAAAACCTTCTAAGTATTCGGAGGAGGAACCCGCCTTGCAATGCCGAAGACAATATGCGCGCCGGACTCGTCGTCATTGAAGCCTGGTTCAGGGGCTACTGAGGGAGTCCTGGACTAGGGGGTGTCCGGATAGCCGAACTATCATCTTTGGCTGGACTCCTAGACTATGAAGATACAAGATTGAAGACCTCATCCTGTGTCCGGATAGGACTTTCCTTGGCGTGGAAGGCAAGCTTGGCGATACGGATATGTATATTTCCTACCATTGTAACCGACTCTGTGTAACCCTAACCCTATTCGGTGTTTATATAAACCGAAGGGTTTTCGTCCGTAGGACGAACAACAATCATACCATAGGCTAGCTTCTAGGGTTTAGCCTCTCGATCTCGTGGTAGATCTACTCTTGTACTACCCATATCATCAATATTAATCAAGCAGGAGTAGGGTATTACCTCCATCAAGAGGGCCCGAACCTGGGTAAAAACATCGTGTCCCTTGTCTCCTGTTACCATCCGCCTAGACGCACAGTTCGGGACCCCCTACCCGAGATCCGCCGGTTTTGACACCGACAAAATTCCTTACCGTACTTGAGGCTGGTGGTATCTGCTACTTGGCCAGGTGCCAAAGGAGCTCTTGGGCATGGAGGATTGAGAGCGAATTTCTTCATGTACTTTGGAGTTACATACCTGTACTCCCTCCATTCTCTTTCCCATCTCCTTTCAATCCTCTGGATGCGCACCTTGCGCTGATTTTTATTTTCCTTACCAAACTTGGCCTCATCAGGAGTGCAATATTCTTTGTATATATCATCAGGGATCTCAAAGGCAGTCATGACCTCAGGCTTCTTTCCTCCTTTCTGTGGCCTATTACCGTCTGCCATATTCTTCAGCTGAGGAATTTGAACAATCGAATTCTCTAAAGAAGTATGCAACTTTTCTTCGAGGAGCGCTGCAAATGAGTTAAGGTGATGAGAACCTAGTGATTCAGCAGCGGACATGAGTACCTGTGAACAGAGTATAGTTGCGAGGAACTTGGAGAGGTCATATGCGTTCTCAGAAGGTTTTTCAAAAAGAGCAAGTTTGAGGAATTTTACCAGATGAGTCTTGAAGAATTTCGCTAAGCGTTCTTTGTCTTAGGTTCCAGAGTTGTATAGATTGAAGATCCACACAATTGAGGAATCTTGAAGACAAATGATGCTTAGAGAAACGAATCAAGAACAGATGACTTGTGAGGTGTTTTAGTGTGTGCGAGGATTTGAAGAAAAACACCTTTGAAGATTTTGAAGAAAAATATTTGAATCAAGGAGGGCAGTAAAAGTAACTTTTAATTTACCCTGGATGAAGAACACAAGGAACAGTGAGGTGGAGAGGTGAAGTTCGTTTGAGTAGATCTTCCACGCCCTAACTTGGCGGAGGAAGACGTCTACGGCGTCGGCGGAGTGAAGATTTTCGCGGCCGGCGCGAGTATGGCGGCGACAAGGTCGAGGCAGTGAAGCTCTCCTCACCGGCGATGATGGAGTAGCGGCGGCGCTAGGGTTTGAGAAGCTCGAGTGGGAGAGAGTGTTCGAGCGGAGTAAAGGAAGTGAGGAAGGGGAGATGGGGTAATTATAGCCATGGTGAAAAACTGTTTGCCCGAAGAATTAGGATGAACGTGCCCCTGACCCTTCTCCTTCGCATGACATGTGTCACCCACGTACTGTGAAGTGGAGATCGTGTTAGATCGTGGGTGAATAGAAAACTATATCATGGGATACGGAACGGTTTGAGCAGCAAAACTGAAAATTTTGGATAAGATAAGTTTTAACGATGCGTTCGCAAATTCTTCAGCTGACAAGGACACAGTGAAGATTTTGAACTAGTTTCAAATAGAACGCACATGAAGGATTTGTGAATAGATTGGGTTGAGTATAGCATAGAGGGGGGAAGGTTCCGATCACATTCACTTAGCAGAAAAACCAACATGAAGAATTAGCCATAAGTGAATCTTGTGGAGGACATAAACTCATATATATATATATATATATATATATATATATATATATATATATATATATATATATATATATATATATATATATAGCCAAAGAAGAAAACGGTGAAAATACTGAAGATTTTGCAAAGTTGAAGAATTTGAAAAACTGAAGAATTTCAAAACTGAGGAAAAACTCAAATTGAAGATTTTCAACTTTTGGTGGTGGCGTGACCCACCGTATAAGAATGATGATTTCAGACACCGCGTACAATTGTTGTAGGGTTCTGAGAATCAAATTCTTCGTTAATTTCTTCACACTTAAGTGTTATTCTTCATTGATTGAAGAAAAACGTTTCTTCTTGTGTTGCACATCTATGTCATCAATTTTGCATAAGTGTTAGGATGAGTGTCCTTTTCAAAGAACATTCGAAGACTCTAAGATATTTAGCTCACACCGAAACTTGCTAAATCTCTTCTCATCCAAGGGCTTTGTGAAGATATCGGCTAGCTGGTCTTCAGTCTTCACATGCTCAATAGAAATGTCGCCCTTCAACACGTGATCATGAAGAAAATGATGACGAATCTGAATGTGCTTTGTCTTCGAGTGTTGAACAGGGTTGTGAGCAATCTTGATGGCACTCTCATTGTCATAGAGGAGAGGCACATTCTTCACGTTGATGCCATAGTCCTTGAGTGTTTGCTTCATCCATAGCAGTTGTGCACAGCAAGAACCAGCAGCAATGTACTCAGCTTCAGCAGTAGACAGTGATACGCAGATCTGTTTCTTCGGGGACCAATAGACCAAAGATCGTCCGAGGAAATGACATGTACCAGATGTTGACTTGCGGTCCACACGATCACCAGCATAGTTAGAGTCAGAATATCCAATGGGATCAAAAGTAGAGCCCTTGGGATACCATAATCCTAATGTTGGTGTGTGAGCTAGATATCGAAGAATTTGCTTCACAGCCTTATGGTGTGATTCCTTCTGTGTAGCTTGAAATTGGGCACACATGCAAACACTATACATTATATCTGGCCTAGATGCACATAAATCCAATAAAGAACCAATCATGGAGCGGTATACCTTATGATCGAAGTCAATACCATTTTCATCAGTGCACAGATGGCCATTTGTGGGCATAGGAATTTTGACACCTTTGCAATCTTGCATGCCGAATTTCCTCAGTACATCCTTGAGGTATTTCTCCTGAGATATAAATATGCCGTTCTTGTTGTTTTAATTTGAAGACCTAAGAAGAATTTAAACTCTCCCATCATAGACATTTGATATTCTTCACTCATCATATAGGCAAATTCACAACTATAATGTTGGTCAGTACAACCAAAGATCATATCATCAACATATATTTGGCACACAAACTGTTCACCATCATAAGATTTAGTAAAGAGAGTAGAATCGAGTGAATCGGGTGTGAATCCATTCTTCATGAGGAATTCCTTCAAAGTATCATACCACGCCCGAGGGGCCTGCTTGAGGCCATAGAGGGCCTTATTTAGTCTGAAGACTTTGTCAGGATTCTTTGGATCTTCAAAACCTGGGGGTTGAGCAACATATACTTCTTCCTCAAGCTTACCATTGAGGAATGCACTTTTCACATCCATTTGATATAAAGTGATATCATGATGGTTAGCATAAGCAAGTAATATGCGAATAGCGTCAAGTCTAGCAATAGGTGCAAAGGTTTCATCGAAATCAATTCCTTCAACATGTGTGTAGCCTTGAGCTACAAGCCGTGCCTTATTCCTCACCACGAGGCCATTTTCATTTTGCTTGTTGCGGTAGATCCACTTTGTGCCAACGATATTGTGCTTGCGACGATCTGGACGTTTGACCAGTTCCCAGACGTTGTTGAGCTTGAACTAATGTAGTTCTTCTTGCATGGCCTGAATCCACTCAGGCTCCAGAAATGCTTCATCTACCTTGGTGGGCTCTGTGATAGAGACAAAAGCATAGTGCCCACAAAAGTTAGATAAATGTGAAGCTTTTGAGCGTGTGAATGGACCTAGTGCTTCAATTTCATTGATGATATTTTCAACTTGCACTTCTTTTGCAACGCGAGGATGAGCTGGTTTTCGTCGAGGAATTTGATCAGCATTTTCTTCAGCACCATTTTCTTCAGCATTTTTCCTCAGGTGCGTCAGCTCGACGTTCTTCACAATCTGGAATGAATTCTTCAGCAGATTCTTCGGTAGGAATGACATCCTCAGTAGCCTTGAATTTGATAGATTCCTCAGGTGCTGGTTCATCTATCATAGAAGGTAGGTGCTCTCTTTGTGAGCCATTAGTTTCATCGAACCGCACATCTACATTTCAACAACCTTGTGAAGAACGTTGTTGAAGACTTTGTAGGTGTGCAAGAACTTCCCATAACCAAGCATGAAACCTTCATGTATTTTCGGTGCAAATTTAGCATTGTGATGAGGATCTCTAATCTAGCATTTAGCACCGAAGACTTTGAAATAACTCACATTGGGTTTCTTGTCAGTGAGGAGTACATAGGCAGTCTTCTTGAAGAATTTATGAAGATATACCCAGAATTCTTGAACTCAGTTCCATTGTCACTTCTGATGTGCTTGATCTTCACACAAAAGTTGGTTGAAGCCCTCGAGGAAAATCATTTGAAGACTTCCTGCACTTCATGTTTGTAAGTAACAATGTGTACCCATGTGTAACGAGAGTAATCGTCAACAGTAACAAGACCATATAGAGAAGCATCGTTAGTGACTGCTGAGTAATGATTAGGACCGAAGAGATCCATATGAAGAAATTGAAATGGTCGAGTAGTCGTCATGATAGTCTTCGCTGGATGCTTAGCCTTGGTCGTCTTTCCAGATTCGCAGGCTCCGCATAAGTGATCCTTGAGGAATTTGACATTCTCAATGCCAATGACATGCTTCTTCTTTGCAAGCGTGTGCAAATTCCTCATGCCTGCATGACCAAGTCGTCGATGCCATAGCCAGCCTTCTGAAGCTTTTGCAAGTAGACACACGGCTGGTTGCGGTCCTGTAGAGAAATCAACAATATACAAGTCTCCTCTCCTAAAGCCTTCGAAGACTTTGGAATTGTCAGCTTCCATAACCACAACACAACAATACTTGCCAAAGACAACAACCATATCAAGATCATAAAGCATTGAGACAGACATAAGGTTGTATCCTAAGGACTCGACAAGCATGACTTTGTCCATGGTCGATCCTTTGTGATCGCAACCTTACCTAGACCCTATACCTGACTTTTGCCTTTGTCAGCGAAGATGATATGCTTCAGATGCGATGGTGATAAGGGAGCATCCATCAATAGATTCTTGTCACCAGTCATGTGATTTGTACATCCACTATCGAGGACCCACTCAGTGGCTTTTGGTTGATCATCCTGCAGATGAATTAGTGCAGCTTACGAACTTCATATACTTCATCAGTGAAGAATATGACATCAAATTAATCAGATCAATTTCATCAAGAATGCAACAGATAAAGCAGTATGAGGACGTGTGAAATGAAAGTTCATTTCTTCATGATTAGCCTGCGTCCTTTCAGGCAACTTTCAGGTCTCCAGCAAATTCTTCAGACATTTACGCACGTCTGGAGACCTGACCCTGCATAAGAGATTAGTTCTTTTTCTTCACCACCCACATCTGAAGGGGTGGCAAAGAGTTCATCACTCTGCGAGCTCCATATGAGAAAGGTGGCATAGAAGCCAGTCCATTTCGTTTCACATAAGAGGACTTATGGTAAGCATATGAATAAGCAGAGAAATTCTTCGAGGGCATATGAACATAATGGTTAGAAGAATAATGCTCATATTCATAGCCCTTGGCTCTTCCCTGCAAAACAGAGTTGTTAGCACGATGATATTCATGTGAGGACTTTGATCCTTTTGAGTAATTTGATCCACGTGAGGAATTTGGTCCATATGAGGACTTGGATCCATATGTAGAGTTTGGTCCATATGAAGAATTTGATCTGGGGTTCCTATTCTTCACAGGTGGTGTCATGAGGACATTCACCTGAAGACTTTCAAGGCACCTTTTGGGAACCCAGATTTTCTTCATAGGAGAACCGTTCCTGCAGTTAGTCCCAACATATCTAGCAAATACTTCACCATTCTGAAGTGTGAACAGTTTATAGTTGGAGTCAAATGACTCATCAGAAGAATGAGAAGATTCACATGTAAACCCATATAGATTATATGGGTCAACTGGAGGTCCCTTTGCAGCAGCCCATGAGGTTTTGGGGGTACTGCTCAGGTTTCCAATATGTACGATCAGCATTGAGTTTCCTCTCAAAGGCAATACCCTCTTTCCTAGGGTTCCTGTTGAGGATCTGCTTCGTAAGCACATCACAAAGAGTCTGATGCCCTTTGAGGCTTTTGTACATGCCTGTCATGTACAATTCCTTCAGCCCTGCATCGTAAGTGATACTAGCAATGTCCTCAGATGAGGAATTAGTGATAGCAGAGGCAGGTGAAAAATTTGTAACATTAGAAGCATTTGAACATTCAGGTGAAGAATTAGCAAATTCACGTTCAATGCATTTCAAACATGGAGGAACAAATTCTTCCTGAGCAGCGCTGATTTGTTGAGCAAGTAATGAATCGTGATCCTTCTGAAGATCTTCATAACTCACTCTTAGCTTTTCAAGATCTTGCTTTGTTTGACGAAATTCATAAGAAAGTTTCGCATGATCAGATAAGAGAGTGTTATGATGACCTTGAAGGTTGTCAAACCTGGTCTAAATTCTCTGAAGATTTTCAGTCAAGGTTTTAGTGCGATCCATTTCTTCTCCCAACATATCATCACTTTTGTCTAGCATGTTTTGAACCTTTTCGAAAGCCGTTTTTTGTTGTACAACAATCTTAGCAAGTTTAGAGTAGCTGGGCTTAAGATTTTCATCAGATTCATCGTCACTAGATTCAAAGGAGGCATATTTAAGTACCTTCGCACCCTTTGCCATGAAGCAATAGGTGAGAGCATAGTCATCATTGTCTTCATCAGCCTTGTTGGTGAGGTCATTTTCTTCAGAGTTGAAGATACTTGCTGACGAAAGCAGTAGCGAGGGCTAGGCTCGCCACACCAGACTCAGAGTCCTCAGATGCCTCCTCTTCCTCATTTTCTTCAGATTCAGCCTCAGAGTCCATTTCCTTGCCAATGAATGCCCGAGCCTTCTTGGAGCTGCTCGTCTTGTGAGATGAAGACTTTGAGGATTTTGATGATGAAGATTTTGAGGATTTCTTCTTTTTCTTCGCATCATCAGAACTGTAATCCTTGTATTTCTTCTTCTTTGATTCCTTTTCCCACTGTGGATAATCTTGAATGTAGTGTCCAGGTTTCTTGCATTTGTGACAGAGCCTCTTCTTGTAGTCACTGGATGAGGAATCATTGCTCCTTGAGGGTCTTCCAAAGCGACCACGTCTTGAGAACTTCTGGAATTTCTTCACGAGCAGTGCTAGCTCATGGCTCAGTTCTTCAGGGTCACCAAGGCTACTGCTAGAGTCTTCATCTTCGGACTCAGATACTGCCTTGGCCTTCAGTGCACGTGATCTGCCATAGCTCGAACCATAGAGATCTCTCTTCTCAGCAAGCTGGAACTCATGAGTATTTAGCCTCTCAAGGATATCAGCGGGATCAAGTGACTTGTAATCAGCATGCTCTTGTATCATCAATGCCAGAGTATCAAATGAGGAGTCAAGCGATCTCAGCAATTTCTTCACCACCTCGTGGTCGGTGATGTCAGTGGCACCAAGTGCTTGAAGCTCATTTGAGATGTCAGTGAGGCGAACGAAGGTTTGCTGAAAATTTTCATTGTCGAGTCTTTTGGAGCGGTTGAAGAGATTGCGAAGAACATCAACTCAAGAGTCACGCTGTGTTGAGACTCCTTCATTGACTTTGGACAGCCTATCCCAGATAAGCTTAATAGTTTCCAAAGCACTCACTCTTCCATACTGTCCTTTGCTCAGATGGCCACATATGATATTCTTCGCTTGAGAATCGAGTTGCTTGAATCTCTTCACATCAGCAGCATTCAGAGAAGGTGTAACTGAGGGAACACCATTTTCCACAACATACCAAAGATCGTTATCAATTGCCTCAAGATGCATTCGCATCTTATTCTTCCAGTAGGGGTAGTCCATCCCATCAAAGGTAGGATACCCAGCAGAGACCTTGATCATATTCTTCCAGTAGGCAATTTTTATGAATTCTTCACTCAGGGATTTGCCGGTGAGGAAATTCCCGAGCGAAGAACTACTAGCAGCGGAATAAGTACTCAGAAGTAAACATAACATAAGACTAGCATAGTCATCATGATGAAATGAAGACAAGCACAGAGTACAGAAAGCGTAATCACAGGATAACACAGGATGAAGACAAACAGACTGAAGAAATTGAACTGAGGAAATTGAGAAAGTCTTCAGTCAAAGTCTTCAAACACAGATATGACAAGCACACAACACAGTAATGAGGAAATGAAAGAGTTGAGGAAATAGACCCAGTTGGCTTGGTGAAGACAATGATTTGGTAGACCAGTTCCAACTGTTGTTTCAGTTGTACATCTGGTTGGAGCGGCTGAGTATTTAAACTCAAGGACACACAGTCCCGGACATCCAGTCCTGAACACGCAGTCCAGGACACTTAGTCCTCACCGTATTCTCCTTGAACTAAGGTCAGACAGACCTCGTCCAATCACTCGTTGTAAGTCTTCAGGTGACTTCCGAACCTTCACAAACTCGGTCACTCGGCGATCCACAATTCCTCTTGGATGCTCTAGTCCATGACGCCTAACCGTCTGGAAGAAGCACAGTCTTCAAAGGTAACAAGCGTCGGATCCATGCAGGATCAATCACTTCGGTGATGCTCAAACACTTTTGGTTTGTAGGTGTTTGGGTTTTTCCTCACTCGATGATTTTCGCTCAAAGTCCTCGGAGGATGGGTTGCTCTCAAATGACAAGTGTCAGTTTCTCTCGGAGCAGCCAACCAGCTACTGGTTGTAGGGGGCGGCTTTTTATAGCCTTGGGAGCAGCCCGACATGATAAGACATAAATGCCCTTCAATGATATGACCGTTAGGTGGACAAGATATTTTAGGACAGCTGGCGCACAACACAACAACGGTCGGAAATTTGAG
Organism: Aegilops longissima; assembly: GCA_021605205.1. Taxonomy (NCBI): domain Eukaryota; kingdom Viridiplantae; phylum Streptophyta; class Magnoliopsida; order Poales; family Poaceae; genus Aegilops; species Aegilops longissima. The sequence continues at coordinate 666,484,151 of CM038682.1, read as the reverse complement.
GCTCAAATTCCTCAGGGCTATCATGTTCCTCACTGTGTAGGCAATCCGCACTGGCGAATTCCTAACTCCTCAGTCAGAACATTCCTCAAAGACCAGAAGAACTTCATCTCTGATACTAAAGAAATTGAATGAACTGTATGAGATTTCCAATGGCTTCACTCGAAGGGATTGGTAGGTGTAGGATTTTGAGTTGAGCATCACTTGGAAAATTTTCCTTAGTATTTCCTCGACCCCCTTTAACAGTACGGTGTTTCCTATGACTCAGGAAAGAGAAAATGAAACTACGAAAACAAAAGTATTCACGCTTCATGTTCCTCAAATGAATACCAAGTCTTCAAGGTCACACCAATTTCTTCACTTTCAAAGTCTTCAGAAAGTCTTCAGAATACCAAAGTCTTTAGTCGAAGAAATTCATTTTTAGGGGTCGACTTTCTCTGTAAATATCAAACTCCTCATAGAATTATAGACATGTGTACACTCATAAACTCAATAGATACTTAACCTATAAGTCTTCAATACACCAAAATCACTAAGGGGCACTAGATGCACTTACATAGACGGCTGAGTTCCATAGGCCGGCATCAAGACAAGCTGGATCCTACTGGGCGGGTTCCAGAGAAGCCGGCTCCTAGCAGTCGGCCCATGGCGCCCTCAAAGTATGCACCCCCATTAAGAAGTCAAGACGGGGCGAGGCAACAGTGAAGCCCATCCCTCCCATATCCGGGAATGGTCATGGCTACAGCAGTAACTGCGGCAAAGCGGAGATCTCCGCCCGGCAATCGCTGTCACTCCGCCTCGATGTCACTCTTGCCAGCGGCCCTCGCTCCCACGCATCGCCTGGCCGGTACGGCCCAAGGACGACGGGCCCCTCCAAATAGCGAGAGCCCGGAAGACGGGTAGAACCCCACCAGTCAGACCCGAGGGAGGTCGGCCCCCAGCAGTCGGCCCGCCCCTATCTCGGGGCCCACGCGCCATTAACCAGATGAGACACCGAGTGGCTACAATAATCGCCCGCCAGGCGGCAGGGCTGTAGCCACGCTCCCCTAACAGAGCCTGCGTCATTAGCATCACGGCTACAGTGATCAGCAGCCGACAAGACCCGCGAGCGGCGGGGGCGGCCTGTCGGCTCCATACTGCATCAATGGCAGGCCCACCAAGCGGCGGGTTCAAAAAGACAGCGGAGGAACCGGCAGCCAGAGAGACTGACAGCCAGGTCCTACACCCGGCCGGATTACTATTGTACCCCTGGGGGGTAGGCCTATATAAACCCCCCAGGGCACCCATGCAAAGGGTTCGAACCCGTGAGAGTTAGACCAGCACCTAGGGGAGAGGAGAGCAAGCCTTGCCTTCTTCTACCTCTAGCATACAGCTCGAGGAGCACCATTGTACTCACTAGTGCCTTAGTGATCATGCGGAGACCCCGCAGAGCAGGACTAGGGGTGTTATCTCCTAGGAGAGCCCCGAACCTGGGTAAAGTGCGCCGGCGTTCATGTCTATGCCTCATCCCGCTTCCAGGCACCGGCGACGTTCTACTCATTCCCACCATGATAAGCCATCCTTTGGCATATGTCGCACCCAACCCCCGACAGGTTTCAACTTGGAAAGGAAGGCGGAACGAGGGGAAATGTGGCTTTTGGTAAGGGAAAGGGGGCGGGGAGGTAGATATTTCTGCGGAAGCCAAAAATTTGGAATCGCTTCAGCCAAAAAACTAGCGCGCAAAGTGTCATTAGACATAGTCCCTTATTCAGAACTGTGTACAATATGTGGACATCACAAACGATTCAGATAGCATCACCCGTGTGTGATGAGTTTGAACATCAAAAGTTTTGGTTCGAATTTCCATGGTTACAGTGGTCATCCACGTCATTGCACAATTTGGGTACACAAAGGAGACTACAACACACCCACACTTCTTAATCGAGCAAGTTCAACAATTAAACAGAGCTAGCTGACCTAAACATTACTCTAACAAATTAAAGACCGGCACTCTTAATAAAACAAAACAAACAGTACTACTACGGCTGGTGCTCGTCAATCTCCGCCGCCGCCTCCATGTCTAGCTCGGGCCCGACGGTCTCCTGGGGAAGGGGCTCCATGGCATCCATCGCACCATACTCAGCAAGCATCTCGCCATCCATGTCCGCCATCTCTTTGGAAAAGGCCGCCATGAGCTGGGCGTGGCGGACGCGATCTGGGCTTGGACGGGCTCCGTCGTCGCAAGGTATGCGGCGGAGGAACGGACGGCTGCTCGAACGCTCTCAGCGATTGCCAGTACTTCAACCGTCGGTTGCCGACCGTTGTCGGAGAAGCTTCGTTCGATTTGTGTGGTGACCGCCAAGAGCTGGGCGTGGGCGGCCTCCATCAGGGCTAATGTCACCGCTGCGGAATGGACAACTGCTATGCCGCTCTCGCCAGTTGCTATCCCCGAGGCAGATGTTGCTGCCGCCACATGAGAAGCAACAGCGGCAGTTTAGGCTGCCTTTGCCGCCCATCACAGATTGCGGCCGCGCTCATGCACCTTGTTAGCACGCGCATGGCGGCTGTGGCCGCGCTCTCACTGGAGTGGTCCACCGAAGTTGCCCTCATGACGTGGGTTCACGTGCCCATCTTTCACCGGCGACGATTGAATAGTGAAATGATATTTGGGGAGCGAGCTGGTGTGTTTGAGACGCCGGCTGTAGACTGTAGCTGACGCACCTTCTCCCGTAAGCCATTGGCGTACTATACACCGACGGTGCTCCAAGATATTTTGTGCTGCATCTCACACTGTTGGTGATATTTTGTGTGCTGCATCTCACACTGTGTGCGATCTACTTAATTTTTTTATCTTGATTTGAATTACATAATGGGGTCACAATGACAATGGATGGTGTTTGAATTGCTAGACTTTTATCTGGAGTGAACATGCAACTATATGTGTGTCGTAAAAGAATTGGAATTATTCAGGGTTCGTTTGAACATTTTATACATTAAATTGGTTTTCTAGCCATTTCAGGTGCACAATTCAAAATTAAACTACATGCACATGCTCCGGTGCACCAACATGGGTTGTAAAGTCATATATGTGTCCATGGGTTTATGCTTATCTCTCATGCAAGAAATGGGGATGAAATTCGAACACCACGGCATCGTGGCTCTCCGGCAAACGTCGACGTACTTGCTTTTGTAATTCTAGAAAATCCAAAATTCGTCCGAAATTCATGAAACTTGGCATGCTATCATGGAGCGGCATCAACATGTCGTGGTAAAAATTCTGTCCCATTTGGGGCAGGTTTGGGTATAAGCTTCTCATAAAACAGAGCCTCTCACAACAAGTGTGATGGTTTCAGTAGGGAACGTTTCATCTTTCTGGATGAAACGATATCCGTTGCCTCTTCTAGATTTCAAATTTTTTCCTAGTGTCAACATAGAACAACAGGAGTGTTGTGTCAATTTTTGGGATTTTTCGGGGTTTGCTTGGACATTTTTATACGTTAACATAGTTTTCTATAAAATCATCTACATAATTCAAATTTGAACTACAGGCACATGCTCTATTAGTTGAAAATTTAAATCCGTGTCCTTGGTTGCCTGCTCAGGTCCCATGCAAGAAATGGGAATGAATGTCAAACACCCTGCCACCGTCACTCGGCTGCAAACATTGAGATACCTAGTTTTTAAATTCTAGTAAATCCAAGACTCGTCTGAAATTCGTGAAATTTGGCATGCTATCATGGAGCGGCATCAACATGCCATGGTAAATGTTTTGTCCGATTTGGGGCAGGCTTGGGTATATGCTTCTCACAAACCAAAGCTTCTCAGAAAAAGCATGGTGGTTTCGGTAGGGAACGTCCCACCTTAGGGGACGAAACAATATCCATTGCCTCTTATTGCTTCCAAAATTTTTCTCGTTTCGACATAGAACAACAGGAGTGTTGTGTCAATTTTGTGATTTTTTGGGGTTTGTTTGGACATTTTTATGCATTAAGTGAGTTTTCAATGCATTTATGTGCATAATTCAAATTTGAACTACATGCACATGCTCCATTGCATATAAATTGGTTGAAAAATCAAAATTGTGTCCTTGGGTGCATGCTTAGGTCCCATGTAAGAAATGAGAATGAATTTCAAACACTGTAGGCAATCGTTGATTGCCGGCAAAACATTGAGATGCCTGGTTTTTAAATTCTAGTAAATCCAAAACTCGTCTGAAATTCATGAAACTTGGCATGCTATCATGGAGCGGCATCAACATGTTGTGGTAAAAATTTGTCCCATTTGGGGCAGGTTTGGGAATATGCTTCTCACAAACCAGAGCTTCTCACAACAAGCATGATGGTTTTGGTTGGAACGTCCCACCTTTGGGGACGAAACGATATCCATTGCTTCTTATTGATTTCAATTTTTTTCTCGTGTCAACATAGAACAACAGGAGTGTTGTGTCAATTTTCGTGATTTATCGGGGTTCGTTTGGACATTTTTATGCATTAACTGAGTTTTCAATGCATTTATGTGCATCATGCAAATTTGAACTACATGCACATGCTCCAGTGCATATAAATTGGTTGAAAATTAAATATGTGTCCTTGGGTGCATGCTTAGGTCACATGCAAGAAATGGGAATGAATTTCAAACACCAAGGCACCGTTGATTGCCGGAAAAATGTTGAGTACTTTATTTTTAAATTCTAGTAAATCCAAAAGTGGTCTGAAATTCATGAAACTTGGCATTCTATCATGGAATGGCACCCGGCATGCTGTGGTATTTTGCGTGTCCATTTTGAGAGAAGGCGCACTCGAATAATGACAACCAAGAAAGGCATTTTGAAAAAAAATAGTTGCCACTTTAACATCTCAAACGTTTGTATAATTCAAACCGTGTGCATTCTGTTACCATTCACGTGACGCTAGGTGTCTTGGTTTTAACGGCTATAGGAGGTGCCGTGAGGACAGCTGCTCGACCTTGACTGAGCGGGAGGCATGCGAGCGTCGTTCGGGTGCGCAGGCTGACCGAGAGGCGTGCAAGCTATCCACGAATGCGGAGGCTCACTAGGAAGCGTGTGAGCTGTGCGCTGCGCAGGCTCACTGGGAAGCAAGCCCTTTGGCTGCCCGCCTTAATCGCAACCTCTCCATTAATGGCGCCCAAGCCGCAGTTTAATTTGGTTTTTTAATATAAAATACTCATCGCAAACGTTTTAGTTAGAACACTCGTATGCAAACCGACAGCTTCCCCACGAAGCCAAGAGAAAATGTGCCAAGCAGGATTTCTGCAGCTCGTGATCGCAAACGTTTTAGATAAAACACCCGTATGCAAAGTGAGAGAAGTGTAGGATTTGTGCATCCCTTCAATGCAAATGGTTGTTTTGGATGACCCGTGTGCAACCATGTACAAACAATTTGGTAAGACTTTTCAATTCTTGTAACACTGCGATTTGTCAAAATATATAGCTAAAAATCACTAACAGTATCTAATTCTTGCAACTAAAATCCAGTAATTAAGCATAGATTTCATTCATAGATTAAGCAGTCGTTCTTAATTTATACAAACAGTTCAACTCGATAGTTAAACCAACCAAACTTTTCCCCAATTGCTGCCAACCACGTACTGAAATAGCTAGTTCAACTATATATACTAGCTAATTTTAAGTACGTTGTACAGTTCCACCACATCTATAGTCAGATGAACTGAACAAAATAGCCCCTAAATACTACTACGGAGGGGCTTTGTACTTGTTCCGGCTGGCTCTCCTCTGCCGAGCATGCTCAGTAAGAGGCGGAGGAGGAGGAGCCTACCGACGAGCTGGGCAACCGCAATACGGTGCCTGCCGCTATTGCAGTTTCAGCGACGCTCACTTCGAACACCCTCTGCTGCTCCATATGACCCCTCTCGAAGCCGTGGTTCTCCTTGTAGATCTCCTGATTCCTCGCCTCTGAGGCGGCGTGTGCCGGGGCCACAGCGGCGGTAAGGCTCTTTGCATGCTCCACAAGGCGAGCCTCCTCCTCCCGCAGGAACTTGGTGTAGCGCGCAAGGTCGCTGACGCACGTGCGGGCATCCACCTCTGCCTCCCGCCTTTGGGCGGCGGTGGCGGACTGGGTGATGACCCCGGCGATCGGCGGTGGGCTGGCGGCCACGGCGGCCGATGACAAGGTGGTGGCCACGACCACCACCTCCCGCCTTCGGGCCGTGGTGGCGGAGCGGGTGATGGCCACAGTGGCCGGCAGTGGGGTGGCGGCCACGACGGCCGCCTCCCGCCTTCGGGCCGCGGCGGCGGAGCGGGCGATGGCCCTGGCTTTTGACGGTGGTGTGGCGGAAACGGCGGCCGACAACAGCTGCTGACGGGCAGCGGCGACGCAGCGTGTGGTGGGTGTTCCACGCACACCCAACAGGGACGCCACACGCACTATACTACACCGGGGACTGCGCCGCCGCCGCAGTGTAGCCTCCAGGTTTCTGACTTGAAATGCCCGGATCTGGTCAACATCCAGCACCACTACAAGGTCTGGGGCAGCGACAAAAATGAAATAAACTCCCTGGTTGACCTCACCTCGGCCATCATCGACCCTTGCTACGCGAATATGAAGGAAGAGAGCAATAAGGACAAGAACGCCTGGCACAGTAATTTCAAAATATTTTGTACGGACGCGCAAGATCCATCTAGGTGATGCATAGCAACAAGAGGGGAGAGTGTTGCCCACGTACCCTCGTAGACTGTAAGCGGAAGCGTTATGACAACGCGGTTGATGTAGTTGTACGTCTTCATGATCCGGCCGATCCTAGTACCGAAGGTACAGCACCTCCGCAATCTGCACACGTTTAGCTCGGTGACGTCCCGCGAACTCTAGATCCAGCCGAGGTCAAAGGAGAGTTTCGTCAACACGACGGCGTGGTGACGGTGATGATGAAGCTACCGGCGCAGGGCTTCGCCTAAGCACTGCAACGATATGACCGAGGTGGAAATCTATGGAGGGGGGCACCACACACGGCTAAACAATCAACTTGTGTGTATATGGAGTGCCCCCCTCCCCCATATATAAAGGTGTGGAGGAGGGGGAGGGCCGACCCTCTCATGGTGCGCCCAAGGGGGGAGTCCTACTCCCAGTGGGAGTAGGATTCCCCCTTCCCTAGTAGGAGTATGAGAAGAAGGAAGGGGGAGGGAGGGAGAAGGAAAGGGGGGCCGCCCCCCACCCCAATTTGGATTGGGCTTGGGGGGCCACCTTGGCCGCCTCCTCCACTCTCCCACTAAGGCCCATTAAGGCCCAATGACTCCCCGGGGGGTTCCGGTAACCCCCGGTACTCCGGTAAATGCCTGAACTAACCCGGAACCATTCCGATGTCCAAACATAGCCTTCCAATATATCGACCTTTATGTCTCGACCATTTCGAGACTCCTCGTCATGTCCATGATCACATCCGGGACTTCGGACATCCTTCGGTACATCAAAACACATAAACTCATAATACCAATCGTCATCGAACGTTAAGCGTGCAGACCCTACAGATTTGAGAACTATGTAGACATGACCGAGACTCATCTCCGGTCAATAATCAATAGGGAACTTGGATGCTCATATTGGTTCCTACATGTTCTACGAAGATCTTTATCGGTTAAACCGCATAACAACATACGTTATTCCCTTTGTCATCAGTATGTTACTTGCCCGAGATTCAATCGTCGGTATCTCAATACCTAGTTCAATCTCGTTGCCGGCAAGTCTCTTTACTCGTTCCGTAATGCATCATCCCGTAACTAACTCATTAGTCACATTGCTTGCAAGGCTTATAGTGATGTGCATTACCGGGAGGGCCCAGAGATACCTCTCCGACAATCGGAGTGACAAATCCTAATCTCGATCTATGCCAACTCAACAAACACCATCGAAGACACCTGTAGAGCATCTTTATAATCACCCAGTTACGTTGTGATGTTTGATAGCACACTAAGTGTTCCTCCGGTATTCGGGAGTTGCATAATCTCATAGTCATAGGAACATGTATAAGTTATGAACAAAGCAATAACAACAAACTAAACGATCATTGTGCTAAGCTAACGGATGGGTCAAGTCAATCACATCATTCTCTAATTATGTGATCCCGTTCATCATATGACTACTATTGGTCCATGGCTAGGAAACTTAACCATCTTTGATTAACGAGCTAGTCAAGTAGAGGTATACTAGTGACACTCTGTTTGTCTATGTATTCACACATGTACTAAGTTTCCGGTTAATACAATTCTATCATTAATAATAAGCATTTATCATGATATAAGGAAATATAAATAACAACTTTGTTATTACCTCTAGGGCATATTTCCTTCAATCTCCCACTTGCACTAAACTCAATAATCTAGATTACATAGTAATGATTCTAACACCCATGGAGTCTTTGTGCTGATCATGTTTTGCTCGTGAGATAGGCTTAGTCAACGGGTCTACAACATTCAGATCCGTATGTATCTTGCAAATATCTATGTCTCCCTCCTTGACTTGATCGCGGATGGAATTGAAGCATCTCTTGATGTGCTTGGTTCTCTTATGAAATCTGGATTCCTTTGCCAAGGAAATTGCTCCAGTATTGTCACAAAAGATTTTCATTGGACCCGATGCATGAGGTATGACACCTAGATCGGATATGAAATCCTTCATTTGCTGCTTCCGAAGCAGCTATGTACTCCGCTTCACACGTTGATCTCGCCACAATGCTCCACAGGGAACTGCACCAACTGACAGCTCCACCATTCAATAAAAATACGTATCCGGTTTGTGATTTAGAATCATCCGGATCAGTGTCAAAGCTTGCATCGACATAACCATTTACGACGAGCTCTTTGTCACCTCCATAACGAGAAACATTGTAACGCCCCGGACACACCCGCCGGTGGTCGTTACTCCTGGCGGGATCTAGACTGGCCCCACAGATCAATATTAGTCTTTTCTGCGACTTTGTCCTCACTCGGCGCACTCCGGAGCAACTTCGGTTGGTCACCCATCCTCGACACTACTCCAAGCTGAGCACGCTTAACTTTGGAGTTCGTCCAATGGGCCCCGGAAAAGAAGGAATTCCTTATTGATATGAGTAGTCTATCATCCCTAATAAGCCAGGCTATCACATACACCCCACTCGGAGGAACCGACGTCCTCGTCGGGCCACAGAACGCTCCTCTTGGCACAAACGTCGTGCTTCCAGTCCGCACATGTGCCATGTCGGGTGCCACGACGGGTCACAAACGTCATGAACAACATAACCACGCACCTGTCCGCAACCATCCGTAACCGCGAGGGTCGGCTCGATACCAACTTGTAACGCCCGGACACACCCGCCGGTGGTCGCATTCTGGCGGGTTCTAGACTGGCCCCACAGATCAATACTAGTCTTTTTCAAGACTTTGTCCTCACTCGTGCGCACTGGAGCAACTTCGATCGGTCACCCATCCCGACACTACTCCAAGCTGAGCACGCTTAACTTTGGAGTTCTGTCCGAATGGGCTCCTGGAAAAGAAGGAATTCCTTATTGATATGAGTAGTCTATCATCCCTAATAAGCCAGGCTATCACAAACATATCCTTAGTCCTTTTCAGGTATTTCACGATATTCTTGACTGCTGTCCAGTGATCCACTCCTGTATTACTTTGGTACCTCCCTGCTACACATCAGGTCTGGTACACAACATTTCATACATGATAGAACCTATGGCTGAAGCATAGGGAATGACTTTCATTTTCTCTTTATCTTCTGCAGTGGTCGGGCATTTAGTCTGAGTCAACTTCACACCTTGTAACACAGGCAAGAACATTTTATTTGCTTGATCCATTTTGAACTTCTTCAAAACCTTATCAAGGTATGTGCTTTGTGAAAGTCCAAATAAGCGTCTTGATCTATCTCTATAGAACTTGATGCCCAATATATAAGCAGCTTCACCAAGGTCTTTCATTGAAAAATTCTTATTCAAGTATCCTTTCCAATCAACAATATGTCATAAACGTATAATATCAGTAATGCTACAGAGCTTTTTCCCCGCTCACTTTCTTGTAAATACAAGCTTCTCCAAAAGTCTGTATAAAACCATATGCTTTTATCACACTATCAAAGCATATATTCCAACTCCGAGATGTTTGCACCAGTCCATAAATGGATTGCTGGAGCTTACGCACTTTCTTAGCACCTTTTGGATCGACAAAACCTTCTGGTTGCATCATATACAACTCTTCTTTAAGATGTCCATTAAGGAATGCAGTTTTGACATCCATTTGCCAAATTTCATAATCATAAAATGCGGCAATTGCTAACATGATTCGGACGGACATAAGAATTGCTACGTGTGAGAAGGTCTCATCGTAGTCAACTCCTTGAACTTGTTGAAAACCTTTCGCAATAAGTCGAGCTTTGTATACAGTAACATTACCACCAGCGTCGGTCTTCTTCTTGAAGATCCATTTATTCTCTATGGCTTGCCGATCATCGGGCAAGTTAACCAAAGTCCACACTTTGTTCTCATACATGGATCCCATCTCAGATTTCAAGGCCTCAGGCCATTTTTTGGAATCTAGGCTCATCATCGCTTCCTCATAGTTCGTAGGTTCGGCATGGTCAAGTAACATGACCTTCAGAACAGGATTACCGTACCACTCTGGTGCGGATCTTACTTTGGTTGACCTACGAGGTTCGGTAGTAACTTGATCAGAAGTTTCATGATCATCATCATTAGCTTCCTCACTAGTTTGTGTAGGAATCACTGGAATAGACTTCTGTGATTCACTACTTTCCAACTCGGGAGAAGGTACAATTACCTCATCAAGTTTTACTTTCCTTCCACTCACTTCTTTCAAGAAAAACTCCTTCTCTACAAAGGATCCATTCTTAGCAACGAATATCTTGCCTTCGGATCTGTGATAGAAGGTGTACCAAACAGTCTCCTTTGGGTATCCTATGAAGACACATTTCTCCGATTTGGGTTCGAGCTTATCACGTTGAAGCTTTTTCACATAAGCATCGCAGCCCCATACTTTAAGAAACGACAACTTGGGTTTCTTGCCAAACCACAGTTCATAAGGTGTCGTCTCAACGGATTTAGATGGTACCCTATTAAACGTGAATGCAATCGTCTCTAAAGCATAACCCCAAAATAATAGCGGTAAATCAGTGAGAGACATCATAGATCGCACCATATCTAGTAAAGTATGATTACAATGTTCAGACACACCATGACGCTGTGGTGTTCGAGGTGGCATGAGTTGCGAAACTATTCTGCATTGTTTTATATGAAGACCAAACTTGTAACTCAAATGTTCTCCTCCACGATCAGATCATAGAAACTTTATTTTCTTGTTACGATGATTTTCCACTTCACTCTGAAATTCTTTGAACTTTTCAAATGTTTCAGACTTATGTTTCATCAAGTAGATATACCCATATCTGCTCAAATCGTCTTTGAAGGTCAGAAAATAACGATACCTGCCGCAAGCATCAACACTCATTGGACCTCATACATCAGTGTTGGGGGAAACGATACCTACGGGATCACGGGCGTGGGGCTGTGGAAAGAGCGGGGTTCAGGGATCAACACGGATGGTTTTATCCAGGTTCGGGCCGCAAGTGATGCGTAATACCCTACTCATGCTGGTTTATGTTTATCTGGTGTTCTTGGACTAGCTACAAAGCGTGCAGGGTCCAAACAGTCTAAATCCTCTCCCAAGATTCATGGGCCTCCTTTTTATAGATAAAGGGCCGCCACAGAGGCACACAGGAGGTGGAAAGTTTGTACAGTAGTCGAGTCTATCTCCTGGCACCGTACGACAAACGCATTTAATGCGCGGCCAACATGCCCTTCTTGCTTTATCGGGGACGGTGAGGAAGCTCGTCCCAGCTGTCGCCGCCTCGCCTGGCTTCGACGCGCGTCCGAGCTGACGAGGCGTGTAGTGCCACGCTAGCTGGCTGGCTGCTGAGTTGGTGCGGTGGCAGAGTCTTCACGAAGATCTGCATGCCACCACGCAGGTGCTTGCTGAATTGGTGCCTGGAAGCCGCACTTTGCCACACCGGTGCATGCCTAGTTGGTGGGCTGTAAGCTGTGTGGGAATGGCGGTGGAGTCTTGGCAGGTGGGGGCCTCGTTGTGGCCCCACGTATGTCTTCGGCAAGAGTCTTGCTAGGGCCCCGGCAAGGGTCTTGCCACGGCGCCGTGGGCGTCCCCGGCAAGGGTCTTGCCGGGGGGGTCTTGTGGGTATCCTTTGCAAGGATCGTGCCGAGGATCTTCGTCCTCTGATTCTCACCTAGTCTTGCATGTTCTTGGTCTTCACAAAGGTCTGCATGCCACCACGGAGGTGCCTCCCGAGCTTTGGTTCCAATATGGTTGAGGGCGTCGGAACTCTTAGGCTCAAGGGTGGTAGCCCCGCTGGCCTTGGGCAAATTGCCCCGGCAAGGTTCTTGCAGGGGCTGTGGAGGCCGCGCTGGCAAGGGCCTTGCTAGGGAGTTCACCTCGCCCCTCAGCTCTTCATGCTTCTGGTCTTGAGCACGGCTCTGGTAATCTTTGCTTCTTCGGCCCCGCCAAGCGTGGCCACGGGCGTGGGGTTGCGACTGCCCACGCACAAGTAAAGGGGTACAAAAAGGGACCCCTACTTTTGTACACCGACAGGAGCCCCCAGGGCTGGGCCACATTTAAGCGCGGAGCGTCATTGGGCCAGGCCCAGAACGGTGCGCGGGCGCGCGGGTGGTGGAGTTCTTACTGCAGTAACTCCCTCGCTCGTTGCACTTCTCCACGACCTGCGTTGAATGCGCGACGTGGGGGTCATGCGTGACGTGGGGGCCATGTGTGGGGTGGTTGCCGCACTCATGCGTCACATCGTGGTAAATGGTAAAGAGGCGGCCTGCGCCTTCTCCATAAAAAGGAAAAACCGCAGGTCACTGTTCATTTACCCTCTGTGCCTTTTCCAATCTCGGAATCATCGTTCCACTCTTCTTCCTCAGGCGAAAGATTCGAAGCTCTTGCCTCTACATGTTGCCTCTGCGCCCATTGCTCTTGATCCTTCGCCCTCTCCCAGCCGCCATGGCACCCAAAACCAGCAAGGGCAAGGGAGCGACCAAGGATGCCGGGGAGAAGGAGGCGCCAGAGAGTGAGTTGGCGGTGCGGCAGACGCAGCTCGCCTACTTTGCTTCGACGGTCAATGTGGTCCACCTTAGGAACTACTTCTTGCCCTGTGGGGGAGGAAGATGATGGGGCACCCTGCCACGCGCGTCGTCCCCGCCAATTTCGCCAAGTCGGCCCAAATTGGTACCCCTTCTTCGTCGATTTCTTCTCTTGCGGGCTCTGCCCCCCTTTCTCTGACTTTTTCAACGATGTCATGCACACCAACGGCTTCCATCTTCTGGATCTCACGCCGAACGCCGTGGCGTGCATGGCTTTCTTTGCCCACCTCTGCGAGGGCTTTGCCAGAGTACTCCCCAGCACGGCGCTCTTCCGCCACTACTTCTCCCCTCGCTTCCAACCAGGAGGCGCCATCTCCGGCTGCATTACCTGGATCCCGAGGACCCAGGAGAAGGGCACGTATCCGGAGGGTGCCGGAAGGAGAGGTGGGAGGAGTCGCGGGGCCGGTGGTGCTGGATCGAGGAGAAGGACCCACAGGAGTTCTGCCGAGTTTGTCAGAGCCCGCAGACCCGCCGCAGGGACTAGAGCGACCCCGACGTCAATGATGAGAAACTCACGGTCGCCACCACGAGGATCCATTGCCTCACCATGGCCGGGCTCACCCTTGATATGATCGGGGCCGACTTCATCCGTCGCCGAATCGACCCGCTACACAACAAGGGGAGGCCGGCCTGGGATTTCAGGAACACGGCCGACATCATGAGGCTCCGCCTTGGCCTGAAGCACAACTACACGGTGATGGGACACACCCATTTATGTCAAAGGCTCTTTCAGCTCGACGTGGACGGCGACGGCGGAGCTGAGCGGACCGGCAGGGCCGCTAAGGCCGGCAAGGCTGTCAAGGGGCCCCTGTTTGGGTTGCCGGCGGGAGTGGTCCCGCTTAGCAACAACTCTCACCAGTCCGCCATCATCGCCATGATGCCGGACTTCAATGTGCATGGCCTTGACCCGGCCTGGGCCGAGCCGCCAGCGGAGAAGGTGTGGGAGTTTTTCGAAACTTTGTCGGAGAGCTATGTCCGTGACGAGCCACTACTCATCCAAGACACCACCAAGGTGGAGCTGGACTACATCGCCGCCAGGGCGGCGGAGGCGATGCTCGCCAGGGAGGCCGACAGCGTTGGAGCCGTGGAGGACGAGGCCGATGCGGACGCGGAGGAGAGGGAGCTGACCCAGTGGGTGGAGTCTGCCGGGGAGGAAAGCGGCACCGGCGCCGAGACTCCCCTTGTTGAAGACGCGGGCGACGGGTCGTCCGAAGAGGAGGTCGAGGTGAACGACCCCCGGCTGCAGGGAGGCGGCGCGTCCTGCAGTAGGCTAGCTCTGGCGAGCCAGTCCGGCCCGGCAGGACCATGCAACGGTAGCCCGCCCAAGGGCAGCTCGTGCGCGAGACAAGGGCGATGAAGGCCGCGGCAGCGAAGAAGGCGGTGAAGGCCGCGGTGGTGAAGAGGACAGCCACCGCTTCCTCCTCGTCCAAGCGGCACCAGTCCCCACACCGGTCCCCATCCCCTTCTCCTCCTCCTTTAGACAGTACCCTGGAGGCCGAGTTTGACCTTGGGTCTTTTAGCCCAGCGAGGAAGAGGAAGCTAGTGGAGGAGGAGGAGGAGGACGGGTAAGTATTTCGCTCCCCATCATCTCCTGACCTTGTGCTTGTATTATCATCCTTTGATTTGATGTCATCTCCACAGGGACACGAAGACGCTGGCACGGAGGGTGGCGAAGAGAGCCAAGACCTCGACGGGCGACAAGCCCCTGGCGGGTACTTCACGTAGACCATTGCTGGTGGAGAGCAGCCCGGACAGAAGACCCCGACATAGCCCCCACTTCAGCCCCCAGCGTGAGTCCATCACTCACTCCTTCACTGATGAGTATTGGGGTGTGAATTCTTGATGCTGACTTTGTTGGGTTTCCAGGAGGAGAACAGCAGGAGGAGGAGCCGCCGAGGGCCACTCCCACCACGCCGCCCCCTCGACTACGCCACCAAGAGGCACCAGGAGGCACTCAATGCTCAAGCCCTGGTCCATGCCGACAAGGTGAAGGAGCTGGAGGTGGAGCGGGATGGGATGAAGAAACAGGTTTTGGAGCTGACGGAGGAGAAGGACACGGCCAACGGCGCTTTGGCGGAGGCGCAGGCCATAGTCCTCGGCAAAGCCGAGCTACTCTCCAAGGCCAATGGCTCCATCAATGACCTGAAGCTGAAGCTGGAGGGCATTGAGGGGACGCTTTCGGAGGTCAGGGCCCGGGAGGAGACCCTGACCAAGGACCTAGAGGATGAGAGGCAGCTGTGGAGGAATGATGCCGCCGAACACAAGGAGTACACGGAGGGCATAATCTATTGGGTCAGCCGCCTCGCCGACGTCGCCGGTAGGATCACCACGAAGCTGGCTGCCATGCGGATGCCGAATGTCAGGTACTCCCTGGAGCCGAACGTGAGTCCCAATGCCAAACTGACCCTATTCTTCGAGGGTGTTCTTGGAGCCCTGGAGCAGCTCCGCTCCACCAGGCAGCTTATCCGGCCAACGAGGCCTGGAGGCTCTACCGGGGTGCCCTGACCAAGGTGCTCACCAAGCTGGCGTTCTGGAACCCCACCGTCAATTTTGCCAACGCGTTGGATAGCTTGCTGGAGGAGGCGGACTCACGGTGCTCAAGGAGCGGATTGCTTCCATCATCGATCAAGGCCGATGGAGTCGAGAGGGTGGAGGGCCAGCGCCGAGGGCGCTTTGTTGCCGGGCAAAGCATGTTGCCGTTTCGTGCGGCCGCTCAACTGCCGACCGACTCGGAGACACTGGAGGTCACTCGGCAAGCCTTGCCGCAGGTGCTGCGACGCCCGCACGAAGTTCGATATTAGGGTACCCCTACTCTAGTACACCGACAGAGCCCCGGCTCGGGCCACACACGGTGCCGAAGCGCCATGGGCCAGTGCCCAAACAGGCACGGCACGCGCGCCCGGGTTACGCCAGAACTCACTCCGACCCACCACACCCCCACAAATGGCACGCGCCGAATGCGCATCGTGGGAGAGATCATGGGGTTTTTTATTCGAAAGGCGGAACGTCCGCCTCCTCTTCATAAGGGGAAACAGGGCAGTTCGCCCACCTCGCCATTTGCTGTCCAATTCGAAAAACCTCCGCTGCTCCCCCTTCTTCCCAAGTTCAAGAGAGCAGCGCCCGCCCCATCGCCACTCAAGACCACCAACGCCGCTGGTCTCTAACACCTCCGCCATGGTTCGAAGTCGACAAGGGAAGGGCGGAAGTCGGCCGAGGCGCAGCGGCTCGCGCATCGCGAAGGAGCGGGCCATCTTTCTCAGCTCGCCGCAAGGGAGCCGAGGAGAACTACTACCTCTTCTCGGTCGACAGAGACGCTGAAAAGGCCCTGCCAAGACGAAGGTACTCCCAGCCGCTGCTTCGAACTAGCCCCAACCGGGTACCCTTTCTTCAAGACTGTTTCTATATGGCTCGCTCGCCTCTTCTCTGATTTTTTGCTGCGATATCATGAACACCTACGGGTTCTCGCCTCCTTGACTTCACCCCAATGCTGTCTCGATTATGGCAGTTTTCGCACATCGCTATGAAAACTTTGTCGGAGTCCACCCAAACGTAGCCCTCTTCCGCCACTTCTTCATGCCCCGAGTCGAGAGAGGAGAGCCACTTGCCGGAGGAATTGCTTGGATCTCAAGGATCGGCAAGAAGGAAGCCTATCTCGAAGGAGAGCTTCGCAGCAAGTGGGAGGAGTGGAGGCATATTGGTGTTGGATTGTTGAGGAGAACCCGCAGCCCTTCACGCCCAGCTAAACCCCAATAATGCGCGCAACGATTGGAGTATCGTGGCCCTGAAGATGCTAGGCTGAAGATTGCAGTCACCGAATCCTTCGCTTTAGAATTGCCGGCTCACCGAGGCACCGCTGGCGCAGATTTCCTTCGCCCAGACGCTTCTTGCAGAGAGGAGGAGACCTGCTTGGGAGTTTCATAACGCGCAGATATCATGCAGCTGCGTCCGGTCTTAATTTCAATTTCACAGCTCTTGGAACTTGACGCGATGCTCTTGGAGCTGTTCAAGCCCGACCTGCACCATCCCGAGATGTTCAAAGTTGCCGAGGGGCGAGTTCCGCCAGCAACAATTCTTCACTCGACCGATCCGCGTAATGATGCCATTGTGCGACTCGCATGGAATCGCCCCACTTGGCAAGAGCCTCGCAGATGACGCCGCAGGAGTTCTTTGACACCTGGTAGAAGTGCCGGTCCGCCCCGATGAGCAGAGGGGCCTCACCATGACACCACCGACAACGAGATGCAGCGATCGCCACCAGTTGAAGAGGCGGCAGCACTGCCGATACCGGGCGAATTCGGGTTCACCGTGGAGGAGGCAGAGGCAGCAGAGGCGGCAAGCCTTGTCGAGCGAAGGAGTTTGTCACAGGAGGAGCTTGTCAACCTGAAGCCGAAGTCGAGCGAGCCCGAGGGCGCCTCCCACCATCTAGCAGCTTGTCGCGAGCGGAGCCCCCAGCCCACCAAGAAGGCATCTCCGCAAGGCTGGGACAAACGGGTGGCAGGCGGGTTAACAGCTGCCAGCCGCAAGGACGCGCTTCCATCACGGGCAAGCATCTGCTACACGGAGCACCTCACGCTGTTGCAGCAATCGGAGCAGGGCCCTCCCAGCCACCGCTGCTACTCCCCGCCAAGCGGTCAAGGGAACCCACTCCTCCGCCTCGTCGCACCGGAGGCGAGCCAGAATTTGATCTCTCCGCGCTCAGCTCCGACGAGGAAGATTTGCTTCATTCTGAACCCTTTCCTTTTCAGGACACTGACCCAGAGAGCTTCGAAGAGAGCCAAGGCCCCGGTGATCGTCATCGAGGACGAACCCACTTCAGCAGCAGGAGGCGCGTCCGAGACCTCCTTGCCGGACCCGGCGACTCTTCCACAAAGCAGCCCCCAGCGCAGCCCCCAGCGTAAGTATATGGTTTACTTTTTGCTTTTGGGCGTACATGGGTGCTCTTTCTTGACTGATATCTGACTGTTGGTTTGTGTAGGAGCAGAGCAGCCTCGCCAAGAGTGCCCGGAAGCCGCCTCCCGACGTGCCATCTCATACGACTACACCACCAAGGAGGATCCCGGCAAGGAGCTGCTTCTCCGCAAGGGCAGTTCTCCGCATGGGATAGCGCCAGCGATCCTCCGTGGTTGAGACCACGGCTGCAG
The DNA here is from genome assembly GCA_021605205.1 of Aegilops longissima. Classification (NCBI taxonomy): domain Eukaryota; kingdom Viridiplantae; phylum Streptophyta; class Magnoliopsida; order Poales; family Poaceae; genus Aegilops; species Aegilops longissima. The sequence continues at coordinate 666,465,855 of CM038682.1, read as the reverse complement.
ATCCCGCATGTAACCCCTTGCTTAAAAACTTCCCTTGTGTTCTTCTTCTTCTGATTTTCTTTTTGAACATTTGCTTGACTATTCTTTCTTTTTCTGGTCGTCAGATCCATCCGCCGCAGAGCCGATGGAGACTAAGGTCGCCGGCGAGGAAGACGTGCGCTGGAATACTAACGACGCCGCCATTGAGGAAGAGGCTGGCGCCGATGAGTCCGGCCGCGAAGAGGTCGCCAAGATGCTGCCGCAGAGGTCGGGCGAGGGGTCCGCGATCGACCGACGGCCCCGAGGCCGCAGGAGCGCCAGCGCCACGCCGATCGCCGATCCCTCCGCCACTATGCAGCGCCAGTTCAAGAGCCCCAGCCCGCACCTATCTCAAGGCCGGCGATGGCGCTTTCATCAAGCTCCCCGGGCGCCGATCTGTGGCGCCGGTCGAGGAGAGACCTTGACGAAGAGCTGCTCGCCCGCTGGCTGACGCTGGTCGACGCGCCAAGCAGCAAGGGCGGCGATTCTCGAGGAGGAGCAGCAATGAGGAAGCTGTTGCCGCCTACCGCGCCCGCAAGCCAAGCTGAATCCCGGAAGCGCTTGTCGCAAGGCGGAACAGACATCGAGAAGTGCGGAGGAGCCCGGGCATCAATCGGAAGCTCGCGGTCCTTGGCAGAGGAGCGGGCGCGACTCGTCGAGGAGCGCAAGGCCTTCATCCTCGAGAAGGCTGAAGTTGAAGAGCAACAGCGGCTTGCTGCCGAGAAGCTGTCTCACAGGAAGGCGAGCTGGGCGCAGCGGAAGATCAATCTTGACAGCCTATGAGGAGGAGCTCACATGAGCAAACATTTGGCGGGCTCAAGGAAGCAAAGGATGCCACCGCAGCTGCCGAGGCCGCCAAGAAGGAGCTGGAGACAAAGGTGACGAGCTGGAGGCCGGCCCAAGAAGAGCGGCGAGGAGCTTGCTGCACTCAAGCATGAGCGCAAGAAGGACGCCACGCCTTGGCGAGCTGCAGGCCGCCTCGCCGAGAGGAGAAAGGAGCTCAGCGCCGCCAAGGACTCCAAGGCAGATCTTGAGTTGAAGCTGACTACTTTGACTTAGACGCTGGAGGGTGCCAGGGAGCGGGAGGTGGCCTTGTTGGAGAAGATCAAGGTCGACGAGGCGCTGCTGGCGAAAGTGCTGCCGCCTGAACACCTTCAGGAGAATGTGGAGCATCGGACCGAGGGTCTCGTGAATGTTGCCGCCGCCATCGACAGGGAGCTGACGGAGCTGGGGATAGTGGATCCCGGGTACTCCTCCGACGAGCACCTCCAACCCAGCGCCAAGCTCAGCTTGTTCTTCAAGGGCGTGGTGACGGCTCTTCAGCGACTTCGGGAAGAGATCCCAAAGCAGCTGGCCGAGGAATCGCGCCAGATCTGTGCGGGAGCTCTCCAGAAGGTGCTGATGAAGGTGGCCTTCCGCAATCCAGGCCTCAACCTCACCAATGTCCTCAAGTCCTTGCCGCCGGATGCTGATGTGGAGGCACTCAAGGCCCTTGTCGCACCCATTGTGGACAAGGTGGGCAAGATCAAGAGGGTTGATGGCGACCGCGTAGATTAGGCCACCAATTTTATCTTTTCCTTGTCGCAGCTGGTCATGTTAGGAGAACAATCTATTAGAGCTGCGACAAGTCATCTTGTAATATAACTCTATCTCGGGCAATGATTGCAATGTTATTTCCTTTACTTGATTCCTTCCTTTGTATGTTTTTGCCTCACGCTTTTAGGGAACTTGTCGGCGCTGGCACCTTAGTCATGAAAGCATCGAAAAGTGCGGAACGTCAAGAACCTTGTCGCAACTAGTTGCGCTCACTTAAGTTGTTGAGCGGACTCGAAATAAAGTAAGGGCTTAACTAGCTACGAGTTGGTTCCACGCGCAGGTTTTCCATACAAAGTACGGTCGTTCGAGGAAGATAACTTAAAATTTTAAAAGCTGGTTGCTCAAATTTTGACAACTTAGCTTTTCTCGTTGCTTGCTTCCTTGAAGGCGAAACTTCCTCGAGCGACGCTTGGTGGCCCACACCATTATCTTCTCCTTCCCCCCGCTAACTTGTGGGCGAGGAACCTTCCTTTCTTTGAGAAAGAGAAAGAAGAGAAAATAAAGTTATGGAGCCTCGCGGCTCGTTATTGCCTACCGGGTGTAGGTGCTGCACAAAGTGTCAGATGTAATAAAATGATGAAAGCATGAAATTGACAAGTTGTGCGGAACACACGAGCTTTACTTATGCACGGGATCTGCGCCTGGCTTTGTACAAAGGATTACATGCAACATCGGCAAGACTTTATATAGGTGGTTGCCGAACAGGTTCCGAATCGCGCCTCACGGGTAAAACTTACGAAGATGCTCGATGTTCCGTGAGTTGCTCACCGAATGCTATCTTCGGTCTCAAGGCGGACAGCGCCAGTGCCTAGTGACTCGCTTTCACCCGATAAGGGTTTTCCCACTTCGGCGCCAACTTGTTGGAATTCTTGGCGGAATGAACGCGCCGAAGAACAAGGTTGCCTTCCTCGAAACTTCTGGCATTAACTTTGCGGCTATGGTAGCGGCGCAAAGCTTGCTGGTATCGAGCAGCTCGTACAGCGGCCTGAAGACGGTCCTCCTCAAGGAGAAGTGCTTCATCTTGTCGTAGCTGCTCTTGCTCAAGCTCATCATAAGCGAGCACTCGAGGTGACCCGAATACGAGTTCCGTGGGGAGAACTGCCTCTGCTCCATAGACTAGAGTGAAAGGTGTCTGGCCAGTGGCTCGATTTGGCGTCGTCCTAATCGACCAAAGAACCACCGGCAGCTCCTCAATCCAGTTTCTTCCGCACTTGTGCAGGCTGTCGAAAGTCCTGGTCTAGAGTCTGCGCAGCACTTCAGCATTTGCCCTTGGCGCCAAGATCTTGGACGTACTGCATGAAGGTGCGGCTCGTGAATTGCGTGCCGTTGTCGGTGATGATCCTGTTAGGAATCCCAAAACGGCAAACAATCAACCTGAAGAACTTGACTGCTAACTGTGCTGTCACCTTCCTCACTGCTTCCACTTACGGCCACTTTGTGAACTTGTCGATTGCAACGCATAAGTACTCAAAGCCCCGACAGCTCGGGAAAGGGGCCGAGGATGTCGAGCCCCTGCATCGAAAATGGCCAGGATAAAGGGATCGCCCGAGAGCTTGAGTTGGCTGGTGTATCTCGCTGGAATGGAATCGCACGCTTCACACTTGGTTACTTGTGCAGTTGCATCCTGGAGGGCTGTCGGCCAAAAGAAACCTTGCCGGAATGCTTTGCCGGCAAGTGCTCTTGCGCCAATGTGGTGACCACATATGCCTCCATGTATCTCTGCCAACAGCTTCTGTCCATCTTCCCGGTGAATACACTTCAATTTCACACCGTTGAGTCTTCTTCATGCAGCTGTGTTGTCGACAAACTGGTACATACTTGACTGCCGGGCTACTCTTTCCGCTTCTTCTTGCTCTTCGGGAAGTTCTCCTGTCTGAAGAAAATGGACAATCTGTTGTGCCCATGCTGGAGCTTGCGGCTCGACAACAAGGACTAAAGGCACATCTGCTGCTGTGGGAACATCCGCTTCTACGGCGAGAACCTGCGGCTCAGCCGGAGCTTGACGTTCCCCGGCAAGCTTGCCGGAGCAAAACTTGTCGGGAGCGTCTGCTTCAACGAAACAAACCCTTGGGCTTGTCGGAGCAGATCGCTCCTCAGCAGAGATCGGTGTTGATCTTGGGGACCTTCTTGGCGGCGGCTTCGGGAGCTCTGCGGAAAATAGTCACCGAAATCAACTTCTCTTCTTGTTCTGCCCGATTGATGGTGTTACAGACGGTTGAGTCAGCTTGAGCACAAAGATCCCTGGTTCCACAGTGTAACTTGAGGCGGCGCGCTTCGACGAGCCATCTTGCAGTTCGAGCTTCTTCTTGCCGTCGCTCGTGAAGAACTTGGCGCTGATCGCGACGAGCTCGTGGGTCCGGCGACGCGGTGGAGTCACCGTCGAGGTGGATCCGACGAGTTGGCGATCTTGGCCTTCGGGTGGGGAGTGCATGGTGGTTGCACCCCACAGGTTTTTGCCGCCAACGGCTCGTGTTTTGTCGCCTTGCCGCGACAGCCGATGTAGTCGGTTGTCACGGAGAGTCGCCGCTAAGCGAAGCCGGCGAGACTACGGATGGTGGCCCTCCATTCATCGACCTTGTCGGCTGTTGGAGGGTAATCTAGGAGCAGTTGAGCTCTCGCCAAATCTTCTGCTGGAGTGGCGGGTGGCAGTGGCAAACGGTGCAAGGAGCGGGATATGCTCGGACTCCGAACTATGTTAGAAGGAGCAGTATCCCGTCCAGGCGACCGTGCCTCGCTCGTGCCAGCGAGTTGGCGTGCGCGCTGGTCTTGAGGGCCCCGGGATCCACCGGCTCGATCTTGATCTAACGAGCGTATGGTATTGTGAATACCATGACGCTGTCGGTCCCGCGCCTCTTGAGATGGGTGCGGTGCATGTACGGACGACGAGGTCTGCGCCGCCTTGTCCTTGGACTTGGCAGCGTCGTGGGCTCCCTCGTCGGTGCCCGTTCTTCCGCCAGCGTCTACCCCACCACCCATTTGCTCCGGTGGTGGCGGGATCGACGTGGACGGCTCCGCAGCCACCGAAGCCTTCTTCTTCGGTGGCATGTCGATGAAGATGATGAAGATGTAGCTCGTGTGAACGCCGGATCAGGTTCACACAGCCTCGACGCCCCCTACCTGGCGCGCCAAAGATGTCGGGGAAGCTGATCTGACCCACGAACACCTATGGGACCGGCGGACCGAGCCCCTTTCGGTTCGGCGGGGGGCGGAGGTCGCACGAAGAGCAGATCGAGGCGAAGCACACGAGCAGTTTACCCAGCTTCAGAGCTCTCCGGAGAGATCAAACTCCTACTGCTGCTTGTCTGATTGTATTGTGTTCTTGCTAGGGAGCGCTGAGAGCTACCAGACCTAGCCTGAGTGTTCTGTGGTTTCGAATGAACCGAACCCCTTCTACGTTGCGCATGGGCCTCCTTTTATATGCTCAAGGGGTCTCCGACAGGTGGCACCGTAGACAAAGGGCAAAAACGTAAAAGGAGTCGTGGTTGGTACAGCTACTTGTACAGTGTATCATACCTAACCCTGACGGCAGGGGACAAAGGCATTAAATGCCCGTCTAAGTCGACTAAACTGTGCAGAAAGGGACCGTCAGGGACGCCACCGCTTGCCACGATGGCAATCTTGTCAAGACCGCTTGCCACCGCTCTCGCTGGCCAAGACAGCCTCTTGCCACGCTGCGCTGGAAAGGTCCCATGGCGACATGTTGGTGGATGTCTTTGAGCGCAGGAACGGAGTGGTAGTCTGCCCATGGCAAGCGCCTTTGCCGCGTTGTTGCCTTTGTCGCGTCCGGAAGCTTGTCGCTCACCGGGCCTTCCCGGCAAGCTCCTCTTGCCGGGGCCTTGTCTTCTATGTGCCTTGAGTGGCCTTCCCGGCAAGCCCCTCTTGCCGGGGCCTTGTCTCCTTGGCTTAAATACTTTGTTCTTGAATGGCTCCAAAGGAACCACGGAGGACCTTGGCGGTCACCTGGCAAGCCTTGCCGCGGGGTGCTGCGACTGCCCGTGCACGAGTTCGGGATACTAGGGTACCCCTACTCTAGTACACCGACACCTTGAACTTTTCAAAGGTCTCAGACTTGTGTTTCATTAAGTAGACATACCCATATCTACTTAAGTCATCAGTGAGGGTGAGAACATAATGATAACCACTGCGAGCCTCAACGCTCATTGGACCGCACACATCAGTATGTATGATTTCCAATAAGTTGGTTGCTCGCTCCATTGTTCCGGAGAACGGAGTCTTGGTCATTTTTCCCATGAGGCATGGTTCGCACGTGTCAAATGATTCATAATCAAGAGACTCCAAAAGTCCATATGCATGGAGTTTCTTCATGCGTTTGACACCAATTTGACCAAGGCGGCAGTGCCACAAGTATGTGGGACTATCACTATTAACCTTACATCTTTTGGCATTCACACTATGAATATGTTAACATCACGTTCGAGATTAAATAAGAATAAACCATTGACTAGCGGGGCATGACCATAAAACATATCTCTTGTATAAATAGAACAACCATTATTCTCAGATTTAAATGAGTAGCCATCTCGCATTAAGCGACATCCACATACAATGTTCATGCTCAAAGCTGGCACCAAATAACAATTATTGAGGTTTAAAACTAATCCCGTAGGTAAATGTAGAGGTAGCGTGCCGACGGCGATCACACCGACCTTGGAACCATTCCCGACGCGCATCGTCACCTCGTCGTTCGCCAGTCTCCGCTTATTCCGCAGCTCCTGTTTCGATTTATAAATATGAGCAACCGCACTGGTATCTAATACCCAGGAGCTACTACGAGTGCTGGTAAGGTACACATCAATAACTTGTATATCATATATACCTTTGGTACTGTCGGCCTTCTTATCCGCTAAGTACTTGGGGCAGTTCCGCTTCCAGTGACTGTTTCCCTTGCAATAAAAGCACTCAGTCTCAGGCTTGGGTCCATGCTTTGGCTTCTTCCCGGCAACTGGTTTACCGGGCGCGGCAACTCCCTTGCCGTCCTTCTTGAAGTTCTTCTTACCCTTCCCTTTCTTGAAACTAGTGGTTTTATTGACCATCAACACTTGATGTTCCTTTTTCATCTCTACCTCCGCTGATTTCAGCATTGAATATACCTCAGGAATGGTTTTCTCCATCCCCTGCATATTGAAATTCATCACAAAGCTCTTGTAGCTAGGTGGGAGCGACTGAAGGATTCTGTCAACGACCGCATCATCCGGGAGATTAACTCCCAGCTGAGACAAGCGGTTGTGCAACCCAGACATTTTGAGTATGTGCTCGCTAACAGAACTTTTCTCCTCCATCTTACAGTTGTAGAAATTGTCGGAGACTTCATATCTATCGACCCAGGCATGATCTTGGAAAACCATTTTTAGCTCTTGGAACATCTCATATGCTCCGTGCTGCTCAAAACGCTTTTGGAGCCCCGGTTCTAAGCTGTAAAGCATGCGGCACTGAACCAGGGAGTAATCATCACTACGCGACTACCAGGCGTTCATAACGTCTTGAGTTGCTGGGAAAATGGGCGCTTCACGTAGCGGTGCTTCAAGGACATATGCTTTCTTGGCAGCTATGAGGATGATCCTCAAGTTACGGACCTAGTCCGTATAGTTGCTACCATCGTATTTCAGCTTGGTTTTCTCTAGGAATGCGTTGAAGTTGAGGGCAGCATTAGCATGGGCCATTTGATCTACAAGACATATTGTAAAATATTTAGACTAAGTTCATGACAATTAAGTTCATCTAATCAAATTATTTAATGAACTCCCACTCAGATAGACATCCCTCTAGTCATCTAAGTGATACATGATCCGAATCGACTAGGCCATGTCCGATCATCACGTGAGACGGACTAGTCATCAACGGTGAACATCTCCATGTTGATCGTATCTACTATACGACTCATGTTCGACCTTTCAGTCTCTTGTGTTCCGAGGCCATGTCTGTACATGCTAGGATCGTCAAGTCATCCTAAGTGTTTTGTTGTGTAAATCTGGCTTACACCCGTTGTATTCGAATGTTAGAATCTATCACACCCGATCGTCACGTGGTGCTTTGAGACAACAAACCTTCGCAATGGTGTACAGTTAGGGCGAACACTTTCTTGAAATTATAGCGAGGGATCATCTTATTTAAGCTACCGTCGTTCTAAGCAAATAAGATGTAAAAACATGATAAACATCACATGCAATCAAATAGTGACATGATATGGCCAATATCATTTTGCTCCTTTCGATCTCCATCTTCGGGGCGCCATGATTATCGTCGTCACCGGCATGACACCATGATCTCCATCATCGTGTCTTCATAAAGTTGTCTTGCCAACTATTACTTCTACTACTATGGCTAACGGTTAGCAATAAAGCAAAGTAATTACATGGAATTTTCAGTGACATGCAGGTCATACAATAAATTAAGACAACTCCTATGGCTCCTGTCGGTTGTCATACTCATCGACATGCAATTCGTGATTCCTATTACAAGAACATGATCAATCTCATACATCACATTTATCATTCATCACATCGTTTTTGCCATATCACATCACATGGCATATGCTGCAAGAACAAGTTAGACATCCTCTAATTGTTGTTGCAAGTTTTTTTACGTGGCTGCTATAGGTTTCTAGCAAGAACATTTCTTACCTACGCCAAAACCACAACGTGATATGCCAATTTCTATTTAACCATCATAAGGACCCTTTTCATCAAATCCGATCCGACTAAAGTGGGAGAGACAGACACCCGCTAGCCACCTTATGCAACTAGTACATGTCAGTCGATGGAACCTGTCTCACGTAAGCATACGTGTAAGGTCGGTCCGGGCCGCTTCATCCCATGATGCCGCCGAATCAAGATAAGACTAGTAACGGCAAGTAAATTGACAAAATCGACGCCCACAACAACTTGTGTTCTACTCGTGCATAGAAACTACGCATAGACCTAGCTCATGATGCCACTTTTGGAGATCATTGCAGAAATTAAAAAATTCTACACATCACCAAGATCAATCTATGGAGAGACTAGCAACGAGAGAGAGGGGAGTGCATCTTCATACCCTTGAAGATCGCGATACAGAAGAGTTACAAGAACTCGGATGAAGGAGTCGTACTCGTAGCGATTCAGATCGCGGTTGATTCCGATCTAAGCGCCGAACAACGGCGCCTCCGCGTTCAACACACGTGCAGCCCAGTGACGTCTCCCACACCTTGATCCAGCAAGGAGAGAGGGAGAGGTTGGGGAAGACAACTCCAGCAGCAGCACGACGGCGTGGTGGTGTTGGAGCAGCGTGGTACTCCGGCAGGGCTTCGCCAAGCGTCACGGGAGGAGGAAGAGGAGGAGGTGTTGGAGAGGGGGAGGGTTGCGCCTTCGATGTGGTGCGGCTTCCCTCCCACCTCACCTCTATTTCTAGGGGCAAGGGGGGGAGGCTTGCCCCCCAAGCCAAGGGGGGCGCCCCCTTTAGGGTTTCCCCCAAACCCTAGGCGCATGGGCCCTAGGGGGTTTTGGCGCCCAGCCCACCTAGGGGCTGGTTTCCCTCCATATTCAGCCCATAGGACCCTCCGGGGCAGGTGGACCCCCAGAACCCTTTCGGTGGTCCCGGTACAATACCGATAAACCCCCCGAACACTTCCGGCGACCGAATAAGGACTTCCCATATATAAATATCTATCTCCGGACCATTCCGGAACTCCTCGTGACATCCGGGATCTCATCCGGGACTCCAAACAACATTCGGTAACCACGTACAAACTTTCCCTATAACCCTAGCGTCATCGAACCTTAAGTGTGTAGACCCTACGGGTTCGGGAATCATGCAGACATCACCAAGACATCTGTCCGGCCAATAACCAACAGCGGGATCTGTATACCCATGTTCGCTCCCACATGTTCCACGATGATCTCATTGGATGAACCATGATGTCGAGGATTCAATCTATCCCGTATACAATTCCCTTTGTTAATCGGTATGTTACTTGCCCGAGATTCGATCGTCACTACAAGAAATATGTTAACTTGTGACCCTCACTATTGGCCGCTGAAAGGTTATTGTTTTTCATTTGCGACCTTTTTTGACCAAAAACAGAAGGTCAAAAGCTGGCGGTCGTAGACTGAAATTAACGACCTTCTGTAAAAGGTCGTTGGTTCTTCGACCAAAATTTTGGTCACTAGCAGCCTCCCCAGACCACATAGGCATCCAGCATGGCAAGCTGATGTGGCACAAGAATCAGCCTGGTCCAATTCGGTTTTCTACATGGGCCTAGCCCAACAATTCGGCCTTTTTAATGTATTTTTTCCTGTGCTTTTATTAGCTACATGGGTCTGGCCCAACAATTCGGCCTTATTGATTTCTTTGTGTGGCCCTTTTATCACAAGATTTTCTTTTTGATCATGTATTTTTCTGGGCCATTTCTTTGCTGGGCCTCTCATGTTTTTCCCTCCAAAATAATTGTCCAATATAACTTGGGCCTAGCCCAGTTCTGAAAAAATTGATCCAATACAAAAAAATTATTGTGCCATTGACATTACAACACATCACACCACAAGCTATCTTGGGCCTAGCCCAGTTCTGATACATTTTCAAAGCAACATGCAATGTTATTATATTACAACCATTCATTCCAGCAATACATATCTTTACATCCCAGGAACAGTAAGTTCCAGACAAAACTATTCTATGATAAAGAAAATTAAAAAAATTAGATGATAAGACATAACAAAAGTTCCTATTATCCTCCTCCTTCAAAATGTGAAAACCTCATTCACCTGCAGTAGATCAGTCATGAGTGAGAAACTATATAGCAGGAAAAAAATTTCAAACGATGAAAAAATAATGGCAGATACAGATTCATCAGCCATTAGAGTAGATAATAACATCACTGGCAACAATTAATACGGTTTGGATAAAGTCTCAAGCATAATAAAGTACAGATTAGTCCAGTTTATACTCCTTTTTTACAGGTACAATTTATACAGTTTGGATCAAGTCTCAAGCATTTCGATATTTGAAACAAAGAACAAGAATTTAAATGTTTGAACAGCAAAAAAAAAATTGTTCCACTAGATCATATCCGGTTTAAATTAACCCCTTCGACACCAATATTATGCAACATCAAAGAAGTATACATACTGGTCAGGTTTAATTAGCACATAGAAGCCAAATACCAATGTTCAAGAAAGCGGTAAGCGTAAGCGGAGCGGAAGGCCACAACTTAGAGCAATGGCCGCTTAAGCGTAGCTTAACCGGAATTAAGCGTTTTTTTAAATTGACCAGAATTTGGCTGTTTTTGAATAATATGCACAGGAAATATAGCACATAGGTAACTGAAAATCTGAAATAGCATATAAGGTAAAGGTTCAGTGGTTCACAAACCACAACAAACAGCCAAATAACACATAAGGATAAGGTTCAGTGGTTCACAAAGCAAGCATAAATGCACAATATAGTCTTAGTCTCTTAGAGCATATAAGATAAATGGAAGCAGTAGCCAAGCAACAGCAGCAGCAGCCAAACAGTGGCAGCAGCCAAGCAACATCATCAGCAACCAAACAGCAGCAGGAGCCAAGCAGCAGCAGCAACCAAACAATAGCAGCCAAGTAGCAGCAGAAGTAGCAACCACAAAACTCTCTTCGTTCCCCTCTTGTGGATCCTATAACCCTAGCCGAATAGGCCTGTTTTGGGCCAAGCCCTTTATACCCCTTGTGGCCCTCCAGCCCAACCGTTTTCAGAGCTTTCCCATCGCTTTTCCATCGAGTAAGAGCGCTCAACGTATGCTTAACCAGTGCCTACCGCTTAGGCGACGCTTAATCGCCGCTAAAAACCGCTAAACGCTGAAATCGCCGCTGAGGTCAGAAGCGAAGCGTTTACTCAGTGCTCAGCGCTTAAGCGTGATTAAGCGACGCTTAAAAACGCTTTCCTGAACATTGCCAAGTACTAGTAACTGATGCTTAGTACACAAAGACATGATTCAGCTAAGTAGACAAGAAAATGGCTCAGTGCATAAATAGCACATGATTTGTATACACAACTCATGTGTTCAAGAACTTGATTAGAAAGCAGTACCCTAAAGAAGGTAGCAAGCAAACATTTTACTTCTGAAGATAGGAAACCAAGATAGCACCTTCATCGTGACCGCAAGCTTGACTTCGATATGCATATACTGCAAAAACAAAGGGCATTTGATTAGGTGAAGGAAAATAGCAGTTTAAATCAGCTAATTATATTCTGTAGCACATAATTCAAGATCATGCAAACGCACTATAGACACTGAAAATAGAAAAAAATACCCACATTGTTATATATAGTTGTGCTAGGGAATTTTAAAAACATAATCAAATGCAAGTAGGAAGAACACAAAGATTGGTTTCTGTACGAAGATAAACTACAGCCAAAGTAAGGGTAATAGATGAAGAAAAAATCCTGACATACAAAGGTAAGCTCAGCACACAGAATAAAAAGAGTGGAATTTCAGTACAACACTAGTAGAAAAAGGGGCTTTCGTCCAGGGCAGTTTAGCCCATTAGTCCCGGTTCAATCCAGAACCGGGACCAATGGAGCTATTTGCCCCGGTTCGTGAGCCCAGGGGGCCGGCCGGGCCACGTGGGCCATTGGTCCCGGTTCGTCCGGACCTTTTGGTCCCGGTTGGTGGGACGAACGGGACCATTGGTCCTGCTCTGGCCCACCACTATTGGTCCCGGTTGGTGGCATGAACGGGACCAATGGCTTCCTTTAGTCCCGGCTCATGCCACGAACCGGGACCAATAGTGCTGCCTATATATACCCTCGTCATGAGCGAGCACTCCATTGCTCTGCTTTTTCTCTTGCCGGCGGGGGGGCATTGTGGTGCTCTAGCTCACCTCCTATGCACATGAGGTGTTCGATGAAATGCCCGAGCCACACTACTTAAGCTTTCTCCTCTCCAAGCTCGACCTCCAACCTCCATTTTCCTCAATATTTTTCTAGGTTTAGCGGTCCGTCACGCCCCGTCCCCGTCTTCACCGCCGTCGATCACCCGCGCCGATCTCATCGCCAGCACCACCGTGGTGAGCCTCTTGTTCTTATCTTCTTTCTGAAAGGAAAAATATTCTTACTTGTATTATTTTCTTACTTTTATTATTGCATCTTATATAGTGCGATGGTTTTGGTATCCGCCCCCATCGGCCCTCGTCCTGTCTATGATTCGGATGTGGTATATATTATATTTTCATAACTATTGGTTCATTTATTGTTTATGAAAATTATGCCGACCAACGTGACATAGATTTTATTTATCTAGGAGGTTGTTGAACCGAAATTCCAACCGACCCTATTGTCGAGAGGTTAAATTTAGTTGAAGAAGAAAACAATTTCTTGAAGGAAAAATAAAAAACTTGAGGAGGAGAAGATGATATTGGAGTTGCATGTTGCGGATGTCGCCGATGATCACAAGATCAAGATGGATGCAATGCGCTTGAAGATGAGAAAGATTAGAAAATATGCCATTCATACCGAGGCTTGGTATCATTATGTCGTTGGATCAGTTGTTACTTTGGTTGCGATTATGATCGATTTGTTTTCACATTGAAATGTTTTACATAGTTTCAATGTATGGTTTAATTAATTTAGATGCTCTGCAGAGCTTTATGTTGTTAGATGAGAACTATGTATGTACTTTGGTTTTATGTGATGATGAACTTCTATTAATTTGGTCACTTAATTATCTATTCATGATGTTCTGTAATGATTTTGACACACTTAATATATATATAATGCACGCAGATGAACCGCAATGGATGTACGGTGATGACACACCTCCGAGTACATTAAGGGCGTGCATGCTTTTCTCAAGTGGCTGAGGCAAACAAGCAGAATGGTTTTATGTGTTGTCCATGCCCTATATGTGGGAATACTGAAGTCTTACTCGACGGAAAATCCTTCACACCCACCTGCTTTACAAGGGTTTCATGCCACACTATAATGTTTGGACGAGGCACGGAGAAATAGGGGTTATGATGGAAGACGGCGAGGAAGAAGAGTACGATGACAACTATGTGCCCCTGAATACGGTGATGCTCTGAACATCAAGATGCACTGACGATGTGCACGATGGTGCTGCAACGGGCGAAGCTGCTGAAGATCAAGAGGAACCGAAGATGTGCCCCATGATGATGATCTCCGCGGGTCATTGTCGATGCAAGGACACAATGCGAAAGTCAAAAGGAGAAGCTGAAGTTCGATCGCATGTTAGAGGATCACAAAAGGGTTGTACCCCAATTGCGAAGATGGCAACACAAAGCTCGGTATCGTACTCGAATTGCTGCAGTGGAAGGCGAGAGAATGCTGTGCTCGATAAAGGATTTGAGAAGCTCTCGAAATAATGAAGAAGAAGCTTCCAAAGGATAACGAATTGCCCGACAAGACATACGCAGCAAAGAAGGTCGATGCCCTCTAGGATTGGAGGTGGAGAAGATACATGCATGCCCTAATGACTGCATCCTCTACCGTGGTGCCTACAAGGATCTGAACGCATGCCCGGTATGTGGTGCATTGCGGTATAAGATCGACGAGATGACCCTGGTGATGTTGACGGCGAGCTCCGGAAGAGGGTTCTGCGAAGGTGATGTGGTATGCTCCTATAATACCACGGTTGAAACGTCTGTTCGAAACGGAGAGCATGCCAAGTTGATGCGATGGCACAGTGAGGACCGTAAGAAAGACGGGAAGTTGAGAGCACCCACGACGGGTCGTGATGGAGAAAAATCGAGAGAAAGTACTGGGATGAGTTTGCAAAGGACCCAAGGAACATATGGTTTGCTTTAAGCGCGGATGGCATTAATCCTTTCGGGAGCAGAGCAGCAATCACAGCACTGGCCCGTGACTCTATGTATGTATAACCTTCCTCCTTGGATGTGCATGAAGCGGAAGTTCATTATGATGCCGTTCTCATCCAAGGCCCTAAGCAACCCGGCAACAACATTGATGTGTACCTAAGGCCATTAGTTGAAGAACTTTTACAGCTGTGGAATGGAAACGGTATGCGACGTGGGATGAGCACAAAAGGAGGAATTTGACCTAAAGGCGTTGCTGTTCGTGACCATCAACGATTGGCCCGCTCTAAGTAACCTTCGAGACAGACAAACAAGGGATACCACGCATGCACGCACTGTTTACTTGACACCGATAGTATATACCGGAAGCTGCGGGAAGAATGTGTACGGGCCATCGTCGATTTCTTCCGACCAACCATCAATGTCGAAAGAAAGGAAAGCATTTCAAAGCGAGGCAGATCACCGGAAGAAGCCGCCATGCGCATCGGTGATCACGTACTTGCTATGGTCAATGATTTACACGTAATCTTTGGAAAGGGTCCCGGCGGACTAGTTGTTCCGACTGACGCTGAGAATCACGCACCCATGTGGAAGAAGAAATCTATATTTTGGGACCTACCCTACTGGAAAGACCTAGAGGTCCGCTCTTCGATCGACGTGATGCACGTGACGAAGAACCTTTGCGTGAACCTGCTAGGCTTCTTAGGCGTGTATGGGAAGACAAAAGATACACCTGAGGCACGAGAGGACCTGCAACGCTTGCACGAAAAAGAGGTCATGCCTCCGAAGCAGTATGAAGGTCCTGCCAACTACGCTCTTACGGAAGAAGAGAAAGAAATATTCTTTCAATGCCTGCTCAGTATGAAGGTCCCGACTGGCTTTCGTCGAATATAAAGGAATAATAAATATGCGGAGAAAAGTTCCAGAACCTAAAGTCTCATGACTGCCACGTGATTATGACACAACTGCTTCCGGTTGCATTGAGGGGGCTTCTACCGGAAAACGTCCGATTAGCCATTGTGAAGCTATGTGCATTCCTCAATGCAATATCTCAGAAGGTGATCGATCCAGAAATCGTACCAACGCTAAGGAGTGATGTGGCGCAATGTCTTGTCGGTTTGAGCTGGTGTTCCCACCATCCTTCTTCAATATCATGACGCACGTCCTAGTTCATCTAGTCGACGAGATTGTCATTCTGGGGCCCGTATTTCTACACAATATGTACCCCTTTGAGAGGTTCATGGGAGTCCTAAAGAAATATGTTCAGAATCGTGCTAGGCCGAAGGAAGCATCTCCATGGGCCATCAAAAGAGGATGTCATCGGGTTTTGTGTTGACTTCATTCCTGGCCTTAATAAGATAGGTCTCCCTAAATCGCGGTATGAGGGGAGACCATTTGGAAAAGGCACGCTTGGAAGAGACTCAATAATATGCAGGGGACGGATATTCTTGGTCTCAAGCACACTACACATTTCTGAGAACTCTACCTTGGTGACCCGTATGTCGATGAACACAAGAACGATCTGCGCTCCAAACACCCGGAGCGGGCGACGATGGATTACATGTGAACACATCGGGACTTTCAGCAGTTGGTTGGAAAAACGTCTCGGAGGTGACAGCACTGTTTGTGATGAGTTGTACTTGTTGTCCGGGGACCATCTTCGACTGTAATGATTTGGAAAGGATACGAGATAAATGGGAATACATTTTACATGATTGACTAAGAAGAAAAGAGCACCAACCAAAACAACGGTGTCCGCTTTGATGCAGCAACCGACAAGGAAATGACACATATTATGGTTACATAGTAGACATATGGGAACTTGACTACGGAGTAGATTTTAAGGTCCCTTTGTTTAAGTGCAAGTGGGTCAATCTGTCAGAGGCGGGTGCAGGTAGACCCACGAGACGGAATGACAACAGTGGATCTGAAAAATCTTGGGTACACCGACGAACCGTTCGTCCTAGCCAATGATGTGGCACAGGTTATCTATGTGAAGGACATGTCTACTGACCGAGGAAAAGAAAAGATAAGGAAGCGAATACATCATACAATGAGCCAAAGCGCCACATAGTTCTTTCAGGAAAAGGGACATCCAGGAGTGGAGGGCAAGACAGACATGTCGAAGAGTATGAAAAGTTTCATGAAATTCCCCTTCAAAGTCAAGGCTGACCCAAGCATCCTAATAAACGATGAAGATTATCCATGGTTACGGCGCAATAAGCAAACGACACAAGCGAAGAAAAAGTGAATTCTCGCACAACTATTATGATGATACCATGCCAAATTTGTAACACACGAGTATGATACCATTGTCCGTTTTGTTCATGAACATGCTATGCCAACTTTTTCAGAGTTCATTTGAAAACTATGAATTTGAAAACCTCGCCAACCAAGAAGGCGCCACACCGGTTTATAAGCCCGTCCCTCTCGCCTTGTTGAGCTCACAAACTTGTGATTCACACAAATTTCAAAGAATTCAAATTTTATAACCTAATGGCACAAACAGAAAGTTTATAATTGTTCTAAAACAAATGGCACTAACAGAAAGTTTATAATTTTGCTGACCTAAAAGCAAAAAGAATTAAAAATAAAGCAAAAACCAAAAGAAAATAAATAATGCAGAAAACAAAACAAAAAACTTGAAAAAAATAATAATAATAGCAACAATAAGCATTTTGTTGTAAGTAGAAACAAAATAAAATAAATAAAGCAACAAAGAAAACAAAAAAGTGTTTTCAATTTTAAAACTAATGGCACAAACAGAAAGTTTATATTTTTCTAAAACTAAAAGCACTAACAGAAAGTTTATAATTTTGCTGACCTAAAAGCAAAAAGAATTAAAAAATAAAGCAAAAACCAAAAGAAAATAAATAATGCAGAAAACAAAACAAAAAACTTGAAAAAATAAAAATAGCAACAATAAGTATTTTGTTGTAAGTAGAAACAAAATAAAATAAATAAAGCAACAAAGAAAACAAAAAAGTGTTTTCAAATTTTAAAACTAATGGCACTAATAGAAAGTTTATATTTTTCTAAAACTAAAAGCAAAAAGAAATAAAATATAAAGGAAAAAAAGTGCCACCTCTCGGGCCCCACGGCCTGAATACGACTAGAAACCCTATGGGCCAGATTCAGGCCAGGAAGGCCCCAAGAGCCCACTAGCAGAGATGCAGAGTTAGGCCCAAAGCCTTCTTTAGAGAGGAGCTCGAGAGGGAGCCGCACCGCACCTTATAAACTGGTGCGGCTCCTCTCAACTAGCGAGGTGGGACTAAACATTTGGCGTGGGCAGCACATGGCCTTTGGTCCCGGTTGGTGGCATCAACCGGGACTAAAGGTGTTTAGTCCCGGTTGGTGCCACGACCGAGACTAATGCCCCTTTAGTCGGTTGGTGCCACCAACCGGGACCAAAGGTCGCCGCTTCCCGCCCTTTGGGCTGCTGAAATTTGGCCTTTGGTCCCGGTTGGTGGCACCAACCGGGACTAAAGGGGTGCATTAGTCTCGGTTGGAGTCACGAACTGGGACTAATGCCCTTGCTATATAAGAAAACACTTGGGAAATTTCAGATTCATCGCGCATTTGCCCCCAACCTCCCCGACGCCGCCAGTTGCTGCCGACGCCGCCGCCGCCCGCCGCGCCGCCACGTCGTCACCATCGCTGTCGCCCGCCCGTTGTCGCCGCCGTCGTCACCATCGCGTCGCCGCGCCCTCGTCGCCGCCGTCTGCCCCCGCCGTCGCCGCCGCCCGCGATCTCGCCCTAACGCCGTTGCCCTGCCTCGTCGTCGCCGTCCCCCCGCCGTCCGCGCCCTTGCCGTCGCCGCCCCTGCCTCCACGACCTCGCCGTCGTCCAACGCCTCCCGACCTCGCCGTCTCCTCCGCCTCCCGACCTCGCCGTCGCCTCCGCCTCCCCTGCCCTGCCTTGTGCCACCACCTCTCAGATCAGCCGGCCCGACGTCGCCGTTGCCGACGCCGCCACAGTGAGCCCAGCACCTGCCCTGCCCCCTGCGCCCGCCGCCATGATGTTTTTTGTTCATAGATGTGATGCTTTTTTCATAAATGTTCATGTATATATATTGATGTATGGATATATGTATGATTCCTTTTTGCATATGTGTTGATCTAATGTTTTTTTCTGCATATATATATGATGTTTTTTGTTCATAGATGATCATATGAATTTTTTTGTTCATAGATATGATCATATATATGATGTATGCATGGATCGATGTGGATGGAATATGATGTTTTTTGTTCATAGAATATGATGTTTTTTTATTCATAGATTTTATTTTGTTCATGAGAGAGGCGGGACGTCGAGGAAGTTGTACTGTTTAGAGTTAGGGTCGCCGAGGAAGAAGGAAAATAAGGAAAAAGAAGAAAGAGGAAGAAGGAAGAAGGAGAAGAAGAAGGAGAAGAGGAGAAAAAATAAGAAGAGAAGTAGAAGAAAAAGGAGAAGAAGAAGGAATAGAGGAGAAGAAGAAAAAATTCTATTTTTCTTCTTCTCTCTCTTCTTCTTCTTCTTCTTTCTTTTCTTCTTCTTCTTCTTCTTCTTCTTCTTCTTCTTCTTCTTCTTCTTCTTCTTCTTCTTCTTCTTCTTCTTCTTCTTCTTCTTCTTCTTCTTCTTCTTCTTCTTCTTCTTCTTCTTCTTCTTCTTCTTCTTCTTCTTCTTCTTCTTCTTCTTCTTCTTCTTCTTCTTCTTCTCTTCTTCTTCTTCTTCTTCTTCTTCTTCTTCTTCTTCTTCTTCTTCTTCTTCTTCTTCTTCTTCTTCTTCTTCTTCTTCTTCTTCTTCTTCTTCTTCTTCTTCTTCTTCTTCTTCTTCTTCTTCTTCTTCTTCTTCTTCTTCTTCTTCTTCTTCTTCTTCTTCTTCTTCTTCTTCTTCTTCTTCTTCTTCTTCTTCTTCTTCTTCTTCTTTCTTCTTCTTCTTCTTCTTCTTCTTCTTCTTCTTCTTCTTCTTCTTCTTCTTCTTCTTCTTCTTCTTCTTCTTCTTCTTCTTCTTCTTCTTCTTCTTCTTCTTCTTCTTCTTCTTCTTCTTCTTCTTCTTCTTCTTCTTCTTCTTCTTCTTCTTCTTCTTCTTCTTCTTCTTCTTCTTCTTCTTCTTCTTCTTCTTCTTCTTCTTCTTCTTCTTCTTCTTCTTCTTCTTTTTATCGGGAACGAGGGTGTCGAGGATCGCTGAGGGGTCGACGGTCGGGAACTAGGCTAGAGGGTCGCGAGGGTCACAGAGGGTCGAGGGTCATCGAGGCGGTCGAGGGTCAATGTTTTGAGGGTCGGGGTCGTCGAGGCGGTCGAGGTTTCGAGGCACAAGGGTTTGAGGTTCGAGGGTTCTAGGGTTCGAGGGTCGAGGGTCATCGAGGGGCCGAGGGTTGAGGGTCGAGGGTCGAGGTTCGAGGGTCGAAGGTTCGAGGGTTCTAGGGTCGAGGTCGAGGTCGAGGATTCGAGGGTTCTAGGGTCGAAGAAGAAAGGAAGAAGGAAGAAGAAGAAGAAGAAAAGAAGAAGGAAAAGAAGAAAAGAAAGAAGAAGAAAGAGAGAAGAAGAAGAAATAAATTTTTTTCTATTTTTCTTCTTCTCCTCTATTCTTTTCTTCTTCTCCTCTTTTTTTCTTCTTTTTCCTCTCATTCTTCTTCTTCTTCTTCCTTCTTCCTTCTTCCTCTTTTCTTCCTTTTCCTTATTTTCCTTTCTCGAGGTATAAGAAGAAAAGAAGAGGAGAAGAAGAAAGAAAGGAATAGAGGAGAAAGAAGAAACTTTGACACGAGGGGGGGTTCGATACCCCTCCCCGATAACATTATTTTCCCATGTATATGTATGTTGCGTCGTTGTCGATATAACGAGGGTGTCGAGGATCGCCGAGGGTCGAGGTCGGGAACTAGGGTAGAGGGTCGAGGGTCGTTAAGGGTCAAGGGTCGAAGGTTTCAGAGTCGAGGTTCCTATAGTGTCAAAGTATTGAAGAAATCCATGGCTTCATCATTAGCGGAAGTAACCATGGCATGATGGTGAAGTCCTCAAAGTTGTTACGGAATGGAGTCCGGATAGGATAATTTGCCTTTTGCTGAACTTTGTACCAAAAGCGAATTATCCTATCTGGGACTCCGCTCCAAAACAACTTTGGAGAGCTTCGCACCATCATGCACCTATTTTCGCCTAATGATGAAAACATGGTTTTGTTGAATCTTTGACACTAGGCAACCTCCCGACCCTCGGCGATCTTGACCCTTGACCCTCGACCGCTCGGCGATCCACGACCCTCTACGCTATCATGGGCGCCGATGCCCACGTCACTTGTGGGACATAGATGTACTGTTCAACGCCGACCCCTCCCGATAGCTTCAACACGTTGGGGGTCGATATTTATACCCTCCTAGCTTGAAGCGTTCTCGAGGCCACCCCTAACCCTTGAAGCGTTGTCGAGGCCACCCCAAACCCTAGAGAAGCAGCGTCGAGGCCACTAATATGATTCCTTATTGTGATTAGCTAGCTAGTTCTACGTTGGCACTAATATATCCATATCTGTCATGTTTGAATAACAATTGCCATGTTGTAAATATTTGTAGAAACTATGGACACCCCCCGAGACGAAGCACAAGAAGCGTTGTTGAGGGACATAATCGCACACGGAAGTGATGCCGTCTCCTCGATGATGTTTCTCAACGACAACGATGGTCGGAAGGAGAGGGTGAAGAAGCAGCTGGCTATGATTTACATGGCTCCGATGACCCAATGCCGGTGCAAGAAGGAGAGGGTGAAGAAGTAGACCGTGAGGACGGCTCGGTGATCACCAAACCGAGTCCGCCAGGTATATATATTAGTTAAGCTGTCTGACTAGCTCTCGTCTTTGTTTTGGTATATATGTACACATATTAATTAACTCTCGTCTTTGTTCTTTTTTCTAGCCCTCCGGATCGAGCACAACTTCGGTAAAGAGACGAGGCCCGAAGAAAAAGTTGAGCTCGGATGAAAAGTTTGAGATCATACAAATCGCGCGACAATGAACCGATTGAACCCTACCGGACAAAGAAGGCATTTGTTGCTCAGTGCGGGGTTCTGGTTAGGGACAAGATCCCGATCAGCATCCACCAATGGTATAAGCCTAAGAACGAAGACCCTGAGGTGTCTTGTGTCAATGATATGCAGAAAAATGATCTTTGGACTGAGCTGAAGTCAAATTTTACCCTACCGCTAGAGGATGATCCGGAGAAGCCAGTAATAGAGCCATTAATCAAGTCTTTTGCTCTTAAGAAGATGGCAGAACTATTCAGGAATTGGAAGAAAGAACTCAATACGTATGTCGAAAAAAATGAGACACCAGAATTCACGGGCAAATATGAGAAGATCAGAGATGACTGGCCCGCATTTGTGGCCTACAAGACATCGGAAAAGAGTAAAAAGATGTCAGCGACAAACAAGAGAAATGATGCGAAGAAGAAGCTTCACCATCGCACGGGTCGTGGCTACCTCATAGCCCGCCTAAGTGGGCCAAGGCTGAGAATGATCTGCTTGATAAAGGGATCGAACCGAGACAATGAACTGGCAGACCGTTGCGGACTTGGTTCTTGGGCGGCGGATCCTTGGACCCTATAACGGGGAAGTGCATTTGGACGGACGAACAATTGGACATACCAGTCAAGAGGCTTCAGCATTATATCGAAGCAGCGCAGCAAGGGAAGTTCGTTCCAGACAGGGAGAAGGACGAGCTCACAATGGCCCTCGGGAATCCTGAGCACCCTGGACGGACACGAGGCACGCCAGGATCCGTTTCGTGGAAGGCTGGATTTCCGGACGCAGGGGGTTACAAAACCCATGAGAGGAGGAAGAAACTGGAGCAGAGCCTAATGCAGGCGCTGCATGAAAGGGTAATGGGGCTAGAGGAACGAGAAGAGGAACGAGAAGCAGCAGATCACAACAAACGACCTGCCGAAGCTTCCCCCGAAGCTACCCCGCCATCTCAGCGAAGAAGCAGCGTGGCTTCCACCGAGCTGCTAAAGCCACAGCAGCATGCCTTGACGGCTCCTGCCAGCTATCCCGTGGATGCTATCACGAATGCTGAAAGTTGCCACCTTATGGCGCAATGGAGCAATTTGAAGGTCAAGGCGGCTGTTGGCTCTGTTTATCCTACTAAACCCGACTCAACTTTTCACTGCCGGTCGATTCCAGAAGGATATGCTAAGCTGATGGTCGATGAAATAACGGAGGATTTGAGGACCTCGGCTTGACCACCCTACCGGTGAAGGGAGTATCGGCTGGGTTCGCTCAAGACTCCATGCCTATGGCGAAGGATCTCATCAACCTTCCGAACTGGACGCCTCCGCCTCCTCCTCCTCCTCCGCGAGTCGGGCACTCCGCCTCTCCACCGCCTCCTCCTCCGGCGAGTGACGATCAGGGCACTCGGCCGGCTCCTTCTCCGGCGTGGCGGCACTCCGTCTCCTTCTCCGCCTGCACCGGCGCGTCCGGCAGCCAGCCTCCTCCTTCTCCGCCTCGTCGGCAAGGGCGGAAGAGACCCCCGCCCGCTCCGGCTGCTCCGGCGCGTCGTAGTCCTTCTCCTCCGCCTCGTAAGCAAGGAAAGAAGACATCCGCTCTGTCTCGCTCTGCCGGTGTCTAGCAGTACAGCCAAAGGCGGGAGGAGATCTGATTCGGTCCTTCTCTGAAGACTCCAGAGAAGTTACCGTACGAGAGGAGCGAGGAGGAAAACGCGAAGATCGCGCAGACCGAAGTGGATGACTGGTTTCAAGGGTTGAAAGCAAAGAGACATCCACCTCCGGATGAGAAGGTAGATCCGGTCAAAGCGAAGCGCACTCTGGCTGCCCTGACAAAACCACCCAAGTCTCCGCCGAAAGGCAACTATGAGCGCATTATTAGAAAGGCATTTGCCGAAGCGGAGAGATCGGGAAGTACGGTCAGTGATCAAAGGATGAAAGAACGACGAGCTGGGAAACAAATTGCCCAGCTCGGCGAACAAGCGAAGCAATCGTGCCCCTCGATCAAGGTGCCTGCTAGCGACATCGTCGATCCGAGGATGGTGCCCGGTTATGGCAATCCTGAAGATTACCTACCCGACGATGTACAATTTGATTTCTTGGAGGTGCAGATACAAAGATACGAGTACGGGAAGCCTCTCGTCAAAGACGAAAGCTCTCTAACAACGATGAGGCGAAGATTGCATGATTGGTACATGAAAACCTGCAAAGAGTCTGAGGGGAGGAATACTTTGTATGTGAGAGTTAAAAAGGAGCATGACCTCCTTGGAATTGAACTGTTGCCTATTCCATTTGAGGAGTTCTATCAGTTTTTCAATCAATTGGCCCTCGATAAAGCAACGGTCACCTGCTATCGTCTCGTAAGTAGTACTACTTCTGTCATTAAGTATCTCTATATAACTCAGCTCTTTCATTGCATGTATTTATAAATATCCTCACTATATTATGCAGATTGAAGATCGCAGAAATGAAGAAAAACAAGTGGGTGATATTGGGTTCATTAACACATATCTCATAGATGCAAATGAGGTTAAATATCGTGCTTGAAACCGAGGCCAACTTGCTACGATCGTTGGAAATAAATGAACACAAAATACAATACTCTTTCCTTACAACTACACGTGAGTGTTACTGTCTTGTGTCATATTCGGTTTCCCTTATTTAGTCCAGGTTATAGAAATGTAATATTGATGAGTTATGCATGCGTGCGCAGGTTCCACTATATTCTCCTAGAGATTAAGCTTGAGCAGGGAGTAGTAACTGTCTTAGACTCGAGACGAAAAGATCCCAAGGAGTATGCGGAAATGACTGAAATGCTCGAGAAGTAAGTTAAATCGATCATTATCCACCATATCAGCAACTTTGTTCATTTCTGATATCAAGTAATTGTTTTCTTTGTATGGCAGGGCTTGGGGAAAATTCACCAAAAAAGCTCCGGGACTATAGAAGAAGCTGGAATTTAGACACCCGAAAGTAAGTACTATATAGTAGCATATTCCACGCGCATCTCCTAGTGATTCAAGCGCTAGTTTCATCAATACCATTTAGCATGTGCTTGCTAATTATCAGTTTGATTGACCTCTGTTTCTTGTAAAGTGGTTTTGGGAGGAACAAGGAATGATTTCTGTGGATACTACGTTTATGAGTCCATCCGCCACACGACCTGTGAGAGGGCTACTCCGACAAACAATTTGAAGTGCGTAAATAAAAATATTCACAATTTTATTTTATTACCATCATTTGTGTTGAGTTTCATTCATTCATATATATATATATATATATATATATATATATATATATATATATATATATATATATATATGTATTGACCCCTTTCTTAAAATTAGATGTTTCGGAAGCGGGATGAACTCCTAGCACCAGATCGCATGCGAGCAATTCAAGAGGAATTGGCGGCATTATTTCTTGACCATGTGATCGCTGAAGACGGGGAATACTATGTGGACCACGCGTCCGTATTGTAAAAGATAATTATTGTATATATGTAGCCGATAGTGTCGGATAGATATACGAGAACTTGTTGTTCGACCAATCTCTCGGAGAAGGAGAGGTGGTCAATATCACTTCTCTCTGTATGCATATATGTTCATGACGATCTTCTGTTTGCTTAATTACTAGCTAGCTAGCATGTCTAGTTAGTCCTCTCTATACGTATGTATAGTACGTAGCGTCGACCAAGCACGGACAAAAGAAAGGACACTTTTCTCTATTAATTAGCTAGCTATAGCACAATATATGAAACACCTAAATTAACCCCCAAAACCCCCAACCCCCCTTTGAAAAAAAAAAACAAAACCAGAGCCAAAGAAATCTTGACGCGTGGATGCCTATTGGTCCCGGTTGGTGCCACCAAGGACCAAAGGCCCTCCCTACTGGGCTCGTGGACAGGCCACGTGGAGGCCCATCTGTCCCGGTTCTGGATAGAACCGGACTAAAGGGCGAGGTATTAGTACCGACCCTTTAGTCCCGGTTCATGAACCGGGACTAAAGGCCCTCACCAACCGGGACTATAGGCCCTTTTTCTACTAGTGCAACCTATAAATTGTCATGTTCACAATATTAAAAGTAAGCTCAGCATAAGCATAAAAGTTTTGTTTGGCACCACCACATCAGAAGACACCTTTATTCTTCACTATTATTAGAACATGCCTAAATAATGATATACTTATTTCCTACAGAGCATGAAGCTGAGCTTGTAGCTAGTAAAACGTGGGGCATAAAGCAGAAACTAGACACCATGATTGTTCTACATAAAACTTGTTGTAATAAAATTTAAAGTGATAGGCCTATAGAATTATCATCATATCTCTACACAGACATCCCCAAATAACCAGCAGGCAATATGGAGGATGGGGTTTTCCCCAGCTTCAATCCTGAATTAGCCATGAATAATCCTGAATTTAAAGTGATCCAGGTATCATAGTGCATATAGCCAGGAATAAGTGAAGCAAACAAGTCTATTCAGCCCAAATTTTGCAGCTATGACTTCATTTGCTAGCATTTTATTGCTCATTTAAACTATGTGCTGCTAGTAGAGATCATGTTAGGACACAAGATACACTCCAATACTTTTTATACATCGCCTTGGATCCAACTTAAGCGATCTAGGCCATATAGTTGAACTACTGGCTACCTAATCAGAACAAAGAAGTTAATCCAGATTAAGTCGAGATGCAGGACACACTCTGACCATCGATACATGGCCTCATATGCAACTCAAGCCAAATACCTATCTAAAGTACAGACTGCAGTGTTGTGGAACTAAAATGGCATGTTGATATACCTGCGGTAACACAGTTGCTGGCCGCAGATTGGCAATCACGCCGAGCCCGGCACGGATGTTGAGCTGCCCGGTCTCCTGTTTGAGATGCTTCTCATTGTTATCCTACTTATACCTGCAACGACAACATCACATTCAATTACTGAAGGAAAATGCAGGTGCACATCACTAATTCTGACCAAAACAAATGTGGCTGCAGATCAGCATCTCCTGGAAGTAGAAAATGTGGCTCAAGATACAAATCAAATGGAACAGAGAAGGGGGGCACCTTGACGAGTTCCATGGCGTGGTCGGAGCGGCGTCCTCCTGTCGGTGCGTGCTCTGTCGAGCACGTCCTTCACGGACCCGGAACTAGCTCCATGGAGAAGAGCGGGTGGTGACAAGAGCTCGTCTCTCGGCGGCACTCAAAGGGGAAGAAGGCACGAAGTGGCCACAGAACAGGAGGATCCTTACCCGACGCGGATCCATCGCTGACATCTCGAAGCCGTGCGCGTTGACGAGAAGCCGCCCTTGGCGACGTGACGGTGGTGGCGCGCCAAGGGAAGAGAGTGGGGGAGGGGAAGAGGGTGTGGCACCGCCCGGGGCGAGGGCATCGAGGGTGGGGACAGCACCAGTGGGGGAGACCGGAGACGGGTTGGGAAGTCGCCGGTGGCTACCAGATCGGTGGAGGGTTAGGTGGAAATCCTAACCCTAGCAGAGAGGAGGAGGGGGGACGCCATGGCCGTGCCTGGACTAGTGGATATGGGGAAGGTGAGGGGAGGGGGATGGCGGAGACGAGGTCGACGGTGGGTGGGGTGGCGGTGGTGGGTGGGGATGGCGTCGGATCTGGAAGGCGGGGTGATGGTGGCGGCACGATCTGGAAGGGGAGGAGGAGAGCCGAGCTATAGGTGCAAGAGGACCGCGGGCTCCGGCGCGATCTTGGGGAGGGAGACCGCGGGCTCGGCGTCGCCTGGAGGAGGAGGGGTGTGGTGGCGGCGAGCGGCTTGAGCGTGCACAATGAGGGGGGAGAAGGGGGCGACGGCAATGGATCTGGGGAGAAGGGGGCGGCGGCGATGGAGTGGAAGGGGATAGGGTTTGGGTGGTTGGGCTGCCCGGTGGTGGGAGGGGATAGGGTTCTGTTTCTTTCTCTCTCTTTTTTTCTTTAGATAAATGGGATGGGTGGATGGATGGATGGATGAATGGATGCCATGTCATCAATCCATGGCACAAACATTTCAACCAATGAGAATAAAGCATACGTAATTGTGTTTTTCTATGTGTTTCTATTATATTTTTTGCACAAGGGTGCATTTTGGAATGCATAATTGGTTCAAATTATATCATACTTTGCACAAGGGTGCATCTTGGAATGGCTAACAATGTTGCCTAAAAAATTACATTTTTTTAGACGAAAAATTCATTTTCCATTTTTTCAGTGCCCAAAAAGAGTTTTTTTGTGAAGGACCTACCATATATTTGTTGCAAAAGTGGACCGAATCATTTTTCTAAAATATTAGGTCATATTTAATGTACAATTAACCAAATGGTTGAGTGTCAGAAGCTTTGATCCACCTCTCATGAAAAAGACAAATTCCCGCTGATTCAGTTGAAAGTGGATCAAATTTGAACTGCAATTGCCTCATAGTTTGCTCATGATTTTTTCCAAAAAACATTTATAGATACAGAAGTGTCTATTTCATTAGAGAAACACCAAAAGTTTTCCAAGATTCAACCACTAGCTAGAAACGGTCATGCCCATAGTTTTGACCGCATTTTGAAACGAGCATAGAAAATTTACAAAAAAAATCAAAATATTCAAAAACCTTTGCGCTGTGTCATCATATGTGGCCAAGTTATCAGGAAAAATAACAAAACTTGTAATACGGCAATTATTTTAAAAGAAGTGTTCTCAGAAACGAGCTATCACGTGTGGAGATCAATGGCTTTCAAGCCAAATGATCAATCTTATGGCCACATTCATGGCATAGTTTGTTCAAATGATCTCATATTGTGCACAAGGGTGCATATTGGAATGGCAAACATTGTTGCCTAAGGAAGTTTTCATTTTCTTTGGACGAAAAAACCATTTTCCATTTTTCGAGTGCCCAAAAGGAGGTTTTTTTGTGAAGGACCTCCCAAATAATTGTTGCAAAATTGGACCAAATTAATTTTATAAAATACTAGGACATATTTAATGCACAATTGCCAAAATAGTTGGGTGTAAAAAGTCTAGATCCACCTCTCGTGAAAAAGACAAATTTCCATGATTAAACCGAAGGGTCAAATTTGAATTGCATGACCTCATAGTTTGCTATTTATTTTTACAAAAATCATTTCTAGGCACATAAGTACCTATTTAATCAGATAAACACCAAAAAATTCCAAGATTCAACCACTAGCTAGGAACAGTCATTCCCGCCATTTTGACCGCATTTTGAAACGGCCATAAACAATTCAAAAAAATCAGAAAATTGGGAAACCTTCACATTGTGTCATTATATGTGGCCAAGTTCCCAGGAAAAATAACAAACTTGTAATACGGCAATTATTTTAAAAAAGTGTTCTCAGAAATTAGCTATCATCTCTGAAGATTCATGGCTTTAAAGCCAAATGATCAATCTTATGGCCACATTCATGGCATAGTTTGTTCAAATGATCTCATATTATGCACAAGGGTGCATATTGGAATGTCAAACAATGTTAGCTAAGGGAGTTTTAATTTTCTTTAGACGAAAAATCAATTTTCCATTTTTCGTGTGCCCAAAATGAGTTTTTTTTGTGAAGGACCTACCATATATTTGTTGCAAAATTGGACCAAATCAATTTTATAAAATACTAGGCCATGTTTAGTGCACAATTGACAAAATGGTTGGGTGCCAAAAGTTTTTATCCACCACTGGCGAAAAAGACAAATTTCTGCTGATTCAGTAGGAAGCGGGACAAATTTGAACTGCGGCTGCCTCATATTTTGCTCTTTATTTTTTCAAAAAAAATCATTTCTAGGTAGAAAAGTATCTATTTAGTTAGAAATACATGGTTTGGTGGCGATACGTTGAGGTTTGGATGGTGGCCCAGGGCCCCAACTCCAAAGCGCGTAGACTCGCATGCCCGCCGTGTGGTCACCGCGTGACCGTGGTATTGCCACGCGTTCCGGGCGGCCTAGGCATGTCTAGTGGGTTGGGAACTCCCCTGATTGGTGTCAGGAAGAAGAAGGCAATAGAAGAATTTCACGAGGAGACTGAACCGAGCTCAAACATGAATTAGCACCCAAGTGTTTGATTAGTGGTATAGGAGATGCACGTGTCCAATGGGCCTGAGTTTTGGCCGAGGTTGCTCATCTACTAAGGATACTATCTTGGAAAATTTGCAGCTCAAATGGAGGAGCCTAGGTGTCACTTGCTTTGCAACATACCACGCTGGACAGAAATATGAATGTTGAAGCCACACTCACATGTATTGTCAGATGGGGCTCAAATTTTGTGGAGAGCTATGATTTGGGAATATAGAAGATGTGGCAAAAATTCGGCTCATTAGGATATGCCTAGCCAGTACTTCCTTCACAATAGTTCGAGCTGAACAAAAACTTTGGAAATTTGCCGAGGAAGATTTACCAGTCAAATGGAGTTGAATATTGTCATGAGGCAATGATTTTGATAGTAAAGAATGCCCAATTTTTTTGGGAATTTTGGGAATGATAGAAATATAGGTTGCTACACAACCTAGGGCAAAAATTGACACATGGACATGAAACATAGGAAAAACTGATGAGGTGGCGCCTTGTCATAGCAATAAGTACCAATGCATCCACGTTCACAACCTCATGACCATTTATATTGGTCGTAATCAGGTAGAAATAAGGTCATTGGCGCCTCTTGTCTGCTTTGTGACCATTTGGTGTAAGCAATTTTAGGGTTTGAACCCTTCCAAGCGAAATGGGCGTGAATTTACGACCAATTCAGCTGGGGGCACTAAGAGAAGGTCATAAGTTGACATATTTCTTGTAGCGCATCGGTATCCCAATACCTCGTTCAATCTCGTTACCGGCAAGTCACTTTACTCGTTCTGTAATGCATGATCCTGTTGAAGGAAATATGCCCTAGAGGCAATAATAAAGTTATTATTTATTTCCTTATATCATGATAAATGTTTATTATTCATGCTAGAATTGTATTAACCGGAAACATAATACATGTGTGAATATATAGACAAACAGAGTGTCACTAGTATGCCTCTACTTGACTAGCTCGTTAATCAAAGATGGTTATGTTTCCTAACCATGAACAAGGAGTTGTTATTTGATTAACGGGATCACATCATTGGTTGAATGATCTGATTGACATGACCCATTCCATTAGCATAGCACCTGATCGTATAGTTTGTTGCTAGTGCTTTTCTTCATGACATTATACATGTTCCTATGACTATGAGATTATGCAACTCCCGTTTACCGGAGGAACACTTTGGGTACTACCAAACGTCACAACGTAACTGGGTGATTATAAAGGAGTACTACAGGTGTCTCCAAAGGCAGATGTTGGGTTGGCGTATTTGAGATTAGGATTTGTCCTCCGAATGTCGGAGAGGTATCTCTGGGCCCTCTCGGTAATGCACATCACATAAGCCTTGCAAGCATTGCAACTAATGTGTTAGTTGTGAGATGATGTATTACGGAACGAGTAAAGAGACTTGCCGTAACGAGATTGAACTAGGTATTGGATACCGACGATCGAATCTCGGGCAAGTAACATACCGATGACAAAGGAACAACGTATGTTGTTATGCGGTCTGACCGATAAAGATCTTCGTAGAATATGTAGGAACCAATATGGGCATCCAGGTCCCGCTATTGGTTATTGACCGAGAGGTGTCTCGGTCATGTCTACATAGTTCTCGAACCCGTAGGGTCCGCACGCTTAACGTTTCGATGGCGAGTTACTATGAGTTTTATGATGTTGATGTACGAAGGTTGTTCGAGTCCGGATGAGATCACGGACATGACGAGGAGTCTCGAAATGGTCGAGACATAAAGATTGATATATTGGAAGCCTATGTTTGGACTCGGAATCACTCCGGGTGAAATTGGGAATTTTACCGAGTACAGGGGGTTACGGAACCCCGGGGTCAATGGGCCTTGATGGGCCTTAGTGGGAAAGAGAAAAGGGGCCCTATAGCTGGCGCAGCCTTCCCCCTTCCTAGTCCTATTAGGATTAGGAGAAGGGGTGGCGCCCCCTCTCTCCCTCTCCCCTTGGTCAAACCCTAGTTGGACTAGGATTTGGGGGGGGAATCCTACTCCTAGTAGGAGTAGGACACCCCTGGTGCGCCTCCCTCTGGCCGGCCAGCCCCTCCCTTCCCTCCTTTATATCTGGGCAGGGGCACCCATGACACACAAGTTGATCGATTAGATCGTTCCTTAGCCGTGTGCGGTGCCCCCTTCCACCAGATTACACCTCGATCATACCGTAGCGGAGCTTAGGCGAAGCCCTGCGTCGGTGGAACATCATCATCGTCACCACGCCGTCGTCTTGTGAAACTCTCCCTCAACACTCGGCTGGATCGGAGTTCGAGGGACGCCATCGAGCTGAACGTGTGCAGAACTCGGAGGTGCCGACGTTCGGTACTTGGATCGGTTGGATCGGGAAGAAATGCGACTACATCAACAGCGTTGTTATAACGCTTCGCTTTCGGTCTCACGAGTGCGTGGACGGATACTCTATCCTCTCGTTGCTATGCCATCACCATGGTCTTGGTGATCGTAGGAAAATTTTTGAAATTACTACGTTCCCCTACGGTGGCATCCGAGCCTGGTTTTATGCGTTGATGTCATATGCACGAGTAGAACACAAGTGAGTTGTGGGCGATACAAGTCATACTACCTACCAGCATGTCATACTTTGGTTCAGCGGTATTGTGAGATGAAGCGGCCGGACCGACATTACGCAGACGCTTACGCGAGACTGGTTTCACCGCTGTGAGCACTCGTTGCTTAAAAGTGACCGGGGTGTCTGTCTCTCTCACTTTAGTTGAACCGAGTGTGGCTACGCCCGGTCCTTGAGAAGGTTAAAAGCGGAGTCTATTTGACGAAATATCGTTGTGGTTTTGATGCGTAGATAAGAACGGTTCTTGCTCAGCCCGTAGCAGCCACGTAAAACTTGCAACAACAAAGTAGAGGACGTCTAACTTGTTTTTGCAGGGCATGTTGTGATGTGATATGGTCAAGACGTGATGCTATATTTTATTGTATGAGATGATCATGTTTTGTAACCGAGTTATCGGCAATGGCAGGAGCCATATGGTTGTCGCTTTATTGTATGAAATGCAACGCCATGTAATTGCTTTACTTTATCACTAAGGAGTAGCGATAGTCGTAGAAGCAATAGTTGGCGAGACGACAACGATGCTACGATGGAGATCAAGGTGTCGCGCGGTGGCGATGGTGATCATGGCGGTGCTTGGAGATGGAGATCACAAGCACAAGATGATGATGGCCATATCATATCACTTATATTGATTGCATGTGATGTTAATCCTTTATGCATCTTATCTTGCTTTGATTGACGGTAGCATTATAAGATGATCCTTATTAAATTATCAAGAAGTGTTCTCCCGAGTATGCACCGTTGCGAAAGTTCTTCGTCTTTGAGACACCACGTGATGATCGGGTGTGATAGGCTCTACGTTCAAATACAACGGGTGCAAAACAGTTGCGCACGCGAATACTCAGGTTATACTTGACGAGCTATGCATATAAGATATGACCTCGGAACACGGAGACCGAAGGTCGGCGTGAATCATATAGTAGATATGATCAACATATTGATGTTCACCATTGAAACTACTCCATCACACGTGATGATCGGTCATGGTGTAGTTGATATGGATCACGCAATCACTTAGAGAATTGGAGGGATATTTTTCTAAGTGGGAGTTCTTAAGTAATATGATTAATTGAACTTTAATTTATCATGAACTTAGTCCTGGTAGTATTTTACAAATTATGTTGTAGATCAATAGCTCGCGTTGTTGCTTCCCTATGTTTTCATATGTGTTCCTAGAGAAAATTGTATTGAAAGATGTTAGTAGCAATGATGCGGATTGGATCCGTGATCTGAGGTTTATCCTCATTGCTGCGCAGAAGAATTATGTCCTTAATGCACCGCTAGGTGACAGACCTATTGCAGGAGCAGATGCGGGCGTTATGAGCGTTTGGCTAGCTCAATATGATGACTACTTGATAGTTTAGTGCACCATGCTTAACGGCTTAGAATCGGGACTTCAAAGGCGTTTTGAGCGTCATGGACCATATGAGATGTTCCAGGAATTGAAGTTAATATTTCAAGCAAATACCGAGTTGAGAGATATGAAGTCTCCAACAAGTTCTATAGCTAAAAGATGGAGGAGAATCGCTCAACTAGTGAGCATGTGCTCAGATTGTCCGAGTACTTCAATCGCTTGAATCAAGTGGGAGTTAATCTTCCGAGATAAGATAGTGATTGACAGAATTCTCTAGTCACCATCACTAAGTTAGTAGAACTTCGTGATGAACTATAGTATGCAAGGGATGACGAAAAAGATTCTCGAGCTCTTCGCGATGCTAAAATCGCGAAGGTAGAAATCAAGAAAAACATCAAGTGTTGATGGTTGACAAGACCACTAGTCTCAAGGAAAATGGCAAAGGGAAGAAGGGAACTTCAAAAGGGCGGCAAGCAAGTTGCTGCTCGAGTGAAGAAGCCCAAGTCTAGACCTAAGCACGAGACCGAGTACTTTTGCTGCAATGGAACTGGTCACCGAAGCGGAACTACCCTGAATATTTGGTGGATAAGAAGGATGGCAAAGTGAACAAGGTTATATTTGATATACAGGTTATTGATGTGTGCCTTACTAGTGTTTATAGTAGCCCTGAGTATTTGATACTCGTTAGGTTGCTAAGATTAGTAACTCGAAACAGGAGTTCTGAGAATAAGCAGAGACTAGTTGAAGGGAAGTGACGATGAGTGTTGGAAGTAGTTCCAAGATTGATATGATCATCATCGCACACTCCCTATACTTTCGGGATTAGTGTGGAACCTAAATAAGTGTTATTTGGTGTTGAGCATAAATATGATTTGATCATGTTTATTGCAATACGGTTATTCATTTAAAGAGAATAAATTGTTGTTCATTTACATGAATAAAACCTTATATGGTTACACACCCAATGAAAATGGTTCATTGGATCTCGATCATAGTGATACACATATTCATAATATTGAAACCAAAAGATGCAAAGTTAATAATGATAGTGCAACTTATTTGTGGTACTTGCCGTTTAGGTCATATTGGTGTAAAGCGCATGAAGAAAACTCCATCTTGATGGACTTTTGGAATCACTTGATTATGAATCATTTGATGCTTGCGAACCGTGCCTTTTGGGCAAGATGACTAAAACTCCGTTCTCTAGAACAATGGAACAAGCTACTGACTTATTGGGAATAATACATACCGATGTATGCGATCCAATAAGTGTTGATGCTAAATGGCAAGTATCGTTATTTTCGACCTTCACAAGATGATTTGAGAAGATATGGGTATATCTACTTGATGAAACATAAGTCTGAAATAGTTGAAAGGTTCAAAGAATTTCAGAGTGAAGTGGAAAATCATCGTAACAAGAAAATAAAGTTTCTGCGATCTGATCGTGGAAATGAATATTCGAGTTACGAGTTTGGTCCTCAATGAAAACAATGTGGAATAGTTTCACAGCTCACGCCACCTGGAACACCACAACGTTATGGTGTGTCCGAGCGTCGTAACCGTACTTTATTATGATATGGTGCGATCTATGATGTATCTTACCGATTTACCACTATCGTTTTGGGGTTATGCATTAGAAGACAGCTGCATTCACGTTTAATAGGGCAACCATCTAAATCCGTTGAGATGACACCGTATGAACTATGGTTTAGCGATAAACCTAAGCTGTCGTTTCTTAAAGTTTGGAGTTGGGATGCTTATGTGAAAAGGTTTTCACCGATAAGCTCGAACCCAAATCGGAGAATGCGTCTTCATAGAATACCCAAAAGAAAATGTTGGGTACACCTTCTATCACAGATCCGAAGGCAAGTTTTTGCTAAGATGGATCCTTTCTAGAAAAGAAGTTTCTCTCGAAAGAAGTGAGTGGGAGGAAAGTAGAACTTGATGAGGTAATTGTACCTTCTCCCTTATTGGAAAGTAGTTCATCACAGAATCAGTTCCGATGATTCCTACACCAATTAGTGAGGAAGTTAATGATGATGATCATGAAACTTCAGATCAAGTTGCTACCAAACCTCGTAGGTCTTCCAGAGTAAGATCCGCACAGAGTGGTACGGTAATCCTATTCTAGAAGTCATGTTACTAGACCATGATGAACCTACGAACTATGAGGAAGCGATGATGAGCCCAGATTCATGAAATGGTTTGAGACCATGAAATCTGAGATGGGATCCATATATGAGAACAAAGTGTGGACTTTGATGGAGTTGCCCGATGATCGGCAAGCCATGTTATATAAATGGATCTTCAAGAGGAAGACAGATGCTGATAGTAGTATTATTATCTACAAAGCTCGACTTGTCGCAAAAAGGTTTTCGACAAGTTCAAGGTGTTGACTACAATGAGATTTCCTCAAGCTGTAGCGATTCTTAAGTCTGTCCGAATCATGTTAGCAATTGCCACATTTTATGAAATCTGGCAAATGGATGTCAAAACTACATTCTTTAATGGATTTATTAAAGAAGAGTTGTATATGATGCAACCAGAAGGTTTTGTCAATCCTAAAGGAGCTAACAAAATGTGCAAGCTCCAGCGATCCATCTATGGACTGGTGCAAGCATCTCGGAGTTGGAATAAACGCTTTGATAGTGTGATCAAAGCATATAGTGTTATCTGAGACTTGCAAAGAAGCCTGTATTTACAAGAAAGTGAGTGGGAGCACTACAGCATTTCGATAAGTATATGTGAATGACATATTGTAGATCGGAAATAATGTAGAATTATTCGCAAAGCATAAAGGAGTGTTTCAAAGGAGTTTTTCAAAGAAAGACCTCGGTGAAGCTGCTTACATATTGAGCATTAAGATCTATAGAGATAGATCAAGACGCTTGATAAGTTTTTCAATGAGTACATACCTTGACAAGATTTTGAAGTAGTTCAAAATGGAACAGTCAAAGAAAGAGTTCTTGCCTGTGTTACAAGGTGTGAGATTGAGTAAGACTCAAAACCCGACCACGGCAGAAGATAGAAAGAGAATGAAAGTCATTCCTATGCATCAGCCATAGGTTCTATAAAGTATGTCATGCTGTGTACCAGATCTATTGCATACCCTACCACTAAGCTTGGCAAGGGAGTGCAATAGTGATCTAGGAGTAGATCAATGGACGGCGGTCAAAATTATCCTTAGTAGAGTAAGGATATGTTTCTCGATTATGGAAGTGAAAAAAGGTTCGTCGTAAAGGGTTACGTCGATGCAAGTTTTAAACACTAATCTAGATGACTCTGAGTCTCAATCTGGATACATATTGAAAGTGGGAGCAATTAGCTAGAGTAGCTTCGCAAGAGCATTGTAGACATAGAAATTTGCAAAATACTTACGGCTCTGAATGTGATGACAGACCCGTTGACTAAAATTATCTCACAAGCAAAACATGATCACACCATAGTACTCTTTGGGTGTTAATCACATAGCGATGTGAACTAGATTACTGAATCTAGTAAACCCTTTGGGTCTTGGTCACATGGCGATGTGAATTATGGGTGTTAATCACATGATGATGTGAACTATCGATGTTAAATCACATGGCGATGTGAACTAGATTATTGACTCTAGTGCAAGTGGGAGACTGAAGGAAATATGCCCTAGAGGCAATAATAAAGTTATTATTTATTTCCTTATATCATGATAAATGTTTATTATTCATGCTAGAATTGTATTAACCGGAAACATAATACATGTGTGAATATATAGACAAACAGAGTGTCACTAGTATGCCTCTACTTGACTAGCTCGTTAATCAAAGATGGTTATGTTTCCTAACCATGAACAAGGAGTTGTTATTTGATTAACGGGATCACATCATTGGTTGAATGATCTGATTGACATGACCCATTCCATTAGCATAGCACCTGATCGTATAGTTTGTTGCTAGTGCTTTTCTTCATGACATTATACATGTTCCTATGACTATGAGATTATGCAACTCCGTTTACGGAGGAACACTTTGGTACTACCAAAGCGTCACAACGAATCGGGTGATTATAAAGGAGTACTACAGGTGTCTCCAAAGGCAGATGTTGGGTTGGCGTATTTCGAGATTAGGATTTGTCACTCCGAATGTCGGAGAGGTATCTCTGGGCCCTCTCGGTAATGCACATCACATAAGCCTTGCAAGCATTGCAACTAATGTGTTAGTTGTGAGATGATGTATTACGGAACGAGTAAAGAGACTTGCCGGTAACGAGATTGAACTAGGTATTGGATACCGACGATCGAATCTCGGGCAAGTAACATACCGATGACAAAGGGAACAACGTATGTTGTTATGCGGTCTGACCGATAAAGATCTTCGTAGAATATGTAGGAACCAATATGGGCATCCAGGTCCCGCTATTGGTTATTGACCAGAGAGGTGTCTCGGTCATGTCTACATAGTTCTCGAACCCGTAGGGTCCGCACGCTTAACGTTTGATGGCGGTTACTATGAGTTTTATGATGTTGATGTACGAAGGTTGTTGAGTCCGGATGAGATCACGGACATGACGAGGAGTCTCGAAATGGTCGAGACATAAAGATTGATATATTGGAAGCCTATGTTTGGACTCGGAATCACTCCGGGTGAAATTGGGAATTTTTCGAGTACCGGGGTTACTGGAACCCCGGGGTCAATGGGCCTTGATGGGCCTTAGTGGGAAAGAGAAAAGGGGCCCTATAGCTGGCGCAGCCTTCCCCTTCCCTAGTCCTATTAGGATTAGGAGAAGGGGTGGCGCCTCTCTCCCTCTCCCTTGGTCAAACCCTAGTTGGACTAGGATTTGGGGGAATCCTACTCCTAGTAGGAGTAGGACACCTGGTGCGCCCCCTCCTGGCCGGCCAGCCCCTCCCTTCCCTCCTTTATATCTGAGGGCAGGGGCACCCCATGACACACAAGTTGATCGATTAGATCGTTCCTTAGCCGTGTGCGGTGCCCCTTCCACCAGATTACACCTCGATCATACCGTAGCGGAGCTTAGGCGAAGCCCTGCGTCGGTGGAACATCATCATCGCCACCACGCCGTCGTCTTGTGAAACTCTCCTCAACACTCGGCTGGATCGGAGTTCGAGGGACGTCATCGAGCTGAGCGTGTGCAGAACTCGGAGGTGCCGACGTTCGGTACTTGGATCGGTTGGATCGGGAAGAAATACGACTACATCAACAGCGTTGTTATAACGCTTCGCTTTCGGTCTCACGAGGCGTACGCGGACGGATACTCTATCCTCTCGTTGCTATGCCATCACCATGGTCTTGGTGATCGAGGAAAATTTTTGAAATTACTACGTTCCCCTACACCTGTGACTAACTGCTTAGACACATTGAGCTCATTATGATGATGCATTGCCGAGTGGGCCCAGAGATACCTCTCCGTCATACGGAGTGACAAATCCGATCTCGATTTGTGCCAACCCATGAGACACTTTCGGAGATACCCGTAGTGCACCTTTATAGCCACCCAGTTACATTGTGACGTTTGGCACACCCAAAGCATTCCTACAGTATCCGGGAGTTGCACAATCTCATGGTCTAAGGAAAAGATACTTGACATTAGAAAAGCTTTAGCAGACGAACTACACGATCTTGTGCTATTCTTAGGATTGGGTCTTGTCCATCACATCATTCTCCTAATGATGTGATCCCGTTATCAATGACATCCAATGTCCATGGTCAGGAAATCGTAACCATCTATTGATCAACGAGCTAGTCTACTAGCGGCTCACTAGGGATATGTTGTGGTCTATGTATTCACACATGTATTTCGATTTCCGAATAACACAATTATAGCATGAAGAATAGACAATTATCATGAACAAGGAAATATAATAATAACCATTTTATTATTGCCTCTAGGGCATATTTCCAACAATCAACACGGGTGGGTTATCCACGTTCGGGCCGCAAGTGATACGTAATACCCTAGTCCTGCTGGTTTATGTTTATCTGGTGTTCTTGGACTAGCTAGAAAGCGTGTAGGGTCCAAAAAGTCCGAATCCTCTCCCAGTACGCCGCGGGCCTCCTATTATAGATAAAGGGGCTGCCACAGTGGCACACAGGAGGTGGAAAGTTTGTACAGTAGTCGATTCTATCTCCTGGCACCGTAGGACAAATGCATTTAATGCGCTGTCGACGTGCCCTTCTTGCTTTATCGGGGACGGCGAGGAAGCTCATCCCAGCTGTCGCTGCCTCGCCTGGCTTCAACCCGCGTCCGAGCTAACGAGGCGTGTAGTGCCACGCTGGCTGGCTGGCTGCTGAGTTGGTGCGGTGGCAGAGTCTTCATGAAGATCTGCATGCCACCACACAGGTGCTTGCTGAATTGGGCTGGAATCCACATGTCGCCACATAGGGGCCTGCCTAGTTGGTGGGCTGGCAGCTGTGTGGGAACGGCGGTGGAGTCTTGGCAGGTGGGGGCCTGGCTGTGGCCCCGCGGATGTCTTGGGCGAGAGTCTTGCCGGGGCCCCGGCAAGGGTCTTGCGGCGGCGTCATGGGCGTCCCCGACAAGGGCCTTGCCGGGGGGGTCTCGTGGGTATCCTTGGCAACGATCTTGCCAAGGATCTTTGTCTTCTGATTCTCACCTAGATCTGCATGCCACCACGGAGGCGCCTCCCGAGCTTTGGTTCCAATGTGGTTGAGGGCGTCGGAGCTCTTAGGCTCAAGGGTGGTAGCCCCGCTGGCGTTGGGCAAGTTGCTCCGGCAAGGTTCTTGCCGGGGCTGTGGAGGCCTCCCCGGCAAGGACCTTGTCGGGGGAGTTCACCTCGCCCCTCAGATCTTCATGCTTCTGGTCTTGAGCATGTCTCTGGTAATCTTTGCTTCTTCTGCCCGGCCAAGCGTGGCCATGGGCGTGGGGCTGCGACTGCCCGCGCACAAGTAAAGGGGTACAAAAAGGGTGCCCTACTTTTGTACACCGGCAATCAGTATGTATTATCTCCAACAAGTTTGTTGCTCGCTCCATTGTTCCGGAGAATGGAGTCTTAGTCATCTTGCCCATGAGGCATGGTTTGCAAGCATCAAGTGTTTCATAATCAAGTGATTCCAAAAGCCCATCAGCATGGAGTTTCTTCATGCGCTTTACACCAATATGACCTAAACGGCAGCGCCACAAGTAAGTTGCATTATCATTATTAAACTGATATCTTTTGGCTTCAATACTATGAACATGTGTATCACTACACTCAAAATTTAGTAAAAATAGACCACTCATCAAGGGTGCATGACCATAAAATATATTACTCATATAAATAGAACAACCATTATTCTCTGATTTAAATGAATAACCGTCTCGCATCAAACAAGATCCAGATATAATGTTCATGCTCAACGCTGGCACCAAATAACAATTATTTAGGTCTAAAACTAATCCCGAAGGTAGAGGTAGACGTAGCGTGCCGACGGTGATCACATCGACTTTGGAACCATTTCTCACGCGCATCGTCACCTCGTCCTTAGCCAATCTTCTCTTAATTCGTAGCCCCTGTTTCGAGTTGCAAATATTAGCAACATAACCAGTATCAAATACCCAGGCGCTACTGCAAGCATTAGTTAAGTACACATCAATAACATGTATATCAAATATACCTTTCACTTTGCCATCCTTCTTCTCCGCCAAATACTTGGGGGCAGTTCCGCTTCGAGTGACCAGTACCTTTGAAGTAGAAGCACTCAGTCTCAGGCTTAGATCCAGACTTGGGCTTCTTCACTTGAGCAGCAACTTGCTTGTTGTTCTTCTTGGAGTTCCCCTTCTTCCCTTTACCATTTTTCTTGAAACTGGTGGTCTTGTTGACCATCAACACTTGATGCTCCTTCTTGATTTCTACCTCCGCAGCCTTTAGCATTGCAAAGAGATCGGGAATTGTCTTATCCATCCCTTGCATATTATAGTTCATCACGAAGCTTTTGTAGCTTGGTGGCAGTGATTGAAGAACCCTGTCGATGACACTATCATCAGGAAGATTAACTCCCAGTTGAGTCAAGTGGTTGTGGTACCCAGACATTCTGAGTATATGTTCACTTGTGTAACTATTCTCCTCCATTTTGCAGCTATAGAACTTATTGGAGACTTCATATCTCTCAATCCGGGCATTTGCTTGAAATATTAACTTCAACTCCTGGAACATCTCATATGCTCCATGACGTTCAAAATGTCATTGAAGTCCCGGTTCTAAACCGTAAAGCATGGCACACTGAACTATCAAGTAGTCATCAGCTTTGCTCTGCCAGACGTTCATAACATCTGGCGTTGCTCCTACGGCGGGTTTGGCACCTAGCGTTGCTTCCAGGACATAATTCTTCTGTGCATCAATGAGGATAATCCTGAAGTTATGGACCCAGTCCGTGTAATTGCTGCCATCATCTTTCAACTTAGCTTTCTCTAGGAATGCATTAAAATTCAACGGAACAACAGCACAGGCCATTTATCTACAACAACATAGACATGCAAAATACTATCAAGTACTAAGTTCATGATAAATTAAAATTCAATTAATCATATTACTTAAGAACTCCCACTTAGGTATACATCCCTCTAAGCATCTAAGTGATCACGTGATCCATATCAACTAAACCATGTCCGATCATCACGTGAGATGGAGTAGTTTTCAATGTTGACCATCACTATGTTGATCATATCTATTATATTATTCACACTCTACCTTTTGGTCTCAGTGTTCCGAGGCCATATCTGCATATGCTAGGCTCGTCAAGTTTAACCCGAGTATTCTACATGTGCAAAACTAGCTTGCACCCGTTGTATGTGAACATAGAACTTATCACACCCGATCATCACGTCGTGTCTCGGCACGACGAACTGTAGCAATGGTGCATACTCAGGGAGAACACTTATAGCTATTTAGTGAGAGATCATCTTATAATGCTACCGCCGAACTAAGCAAAATAAGATGCCTAAAGGATAAACA
The DNA here is from genome assembly GCA_021605205.1 of Aegilops longissima. Lineage (NCBI taxonomy): Eukaryota > Viridiplantae > Streptophyta > Magnoliopsida > Poales > Poaceae > Aegilops > Aegilops longissima. Next base: position 666,423,529 of record CM038682.1, on the reverse strand, counting down.
TCACATGCAATCAATATAAGTGATATGATATGGCGATCATTATCTTGTGCCTTTGATCTCCATCTCCAAAGCACCGTCATGATCACCATGGTCACCGGCGCGACACCTTGATCTCCATCGTAGCATCGTTGTCGTCTCGCCAACTATTGCTTTTACGACTATCGCTACCGCGTAGTGATAAATAAAGCAATTACATGGCGATTGCATTTCATACAATAAAGCGACAACCATATGGCTCCTGCCAGTTGCCCATAAATGTGTTACAAAACATGATCATCTCATACACCAATTTATATAATCACGTCTTGACCATATCACATCACAACATGCCCTGCAAAAACAAGTTAGACGTCCTCTACTTTGTTGTTGCAAGTTTTACGTGGCTGCTACGGGCTTAGCAAGAACCGTTCTTACCTATGCATCAAAACCACACAAAAATTTCGTCAAATTTGTTGTTTAAACCTTCAACAAGGACCGGGCGTAGTCACACTCGATTCAAGTAAAGTTGGAGAAATAGACACCCACTAGCCAACTGTGTACGAAGCATGTCAGTAGAACCAGTCTCGCATAAGCGTACGCGTAATGTCGGTCTGAGCCGCTTCATCCAACAATACCGCCGAATCAAAGTGTGACATGCTAGTAAGCAGTATGACTATTATCACCCACAACTCTTTGTGTTCTACTCGTGTATATAACATCAACGCATAGACCTGGCTCGGATGCCACTATTGGGGAACGCAGTAATTTCAAAAAAATTCCTACGCGCACGCAAGATCCATCTAGGTGATGCATAGCAATGAGAGGGGAGAGTGTTGTTCACGTACCCTCGTAGACCGTAAGCGGAAGCATTATGACAATGTCGTTGATGTAGTCGTACGTCTTCACGATCCGACTAATCCTAGTACCGAAGGTACGGGCCGTACGACACCTCCGCGATCTGCACACGTTCAGCTCGATGGCGTCCCGCGACTCTAGATCCTGCTGAGGTCGAGGGAGAGTTTCGTCATCATGACAGCGTGGTGATGGTGATGATGAAGCTACCAGCGCAGGGCTTCGTCTAAGCACTGCAATTATATGACCGAGGTGGAAATCTGTGGAGGAGGGCACCGCACACGGCTAAACAATCAACTTGTGTGTCTATGGGGTGCCCCCCTCCCCCGTATATAAAGGAGTGGAGGAGGGGGAGGGCCGGCACTCTCATGGCGCGCCCAAGGGGGAAGTCCTACTCCCGGTGGGAGTAGGATCCCCCCTTCCCTAGTAGGAGTAGGAGAAGAAGGAAGGGGGAGAGAGGGAGGAGGAAAGGGGGTCCGGCCCCCAGCCCAATTCGGATTGGGCTTGGGGGCCGCCCCCACCTTGACCGCCTCCTCCTCTCTCCAACTAAGGCTCATTAAGGCACAATGACTCCCCTGAGGGTTCCGGTAACCCCCGGTACTCCAGTAAATGCCCGAACTCACCCGGAACCATTTCAATGTCCAAAAGTAGCCTTCCAATATATCGATCTTTATGTCTCGACCATTTTGAGACTCCTCGTCATGTCCGTGATCACATCCGGGACTTCGAACAACCTTTGGTACATCAAAACACATAAACTCATAATACCAATCGTCATCGAAAGTTAAGCGTGCGGACCCTACGGGTTCGAGAACTATGTAGACATGACCGAGACTCATCTCCGGTCAATAACCAATAGCGGAACCTGGATGCTTATATTGGTTCCTACATATTCTACGAAGATCTTTATCGGTCAAACCGCATAACAACATACATTGTTCCCTTTGTCATCGGTATGTTACTTGCCCGAGATTCGATCATCGGTATCTCAATACCTAGTTCAATCTCGTTACCGGAAAGTCTCTTTACTCATTCTGTAATGCCTCATCCCGTAACTAACTCATTAGTCACATTGCTTGCAAGGATTATAGTGATGTGCATTACCGAGAGGGCCCAGAGATACCTCTCCGACAATCGGAGTGACAAATCCTAATCTCGATCTATGCCAACTCAATAAACACCATCGGAGACACCTATAGAGCATCTTTATAATCACCCAGTTATGTTGTTACGTTTGATAGCACACTAAGTGTTCCTCCGGTATTCGTGAGTTGCATAATCTCATAGTCATAGGAACATGTATAAGTTATGAACAAAGCAATAGCAACAAACTAAAATATCATCGTGCTAAGCTAACGGATGGGTCAAGTCAATCACATCATTCTCTAATTATGTGATCATGTTCATCAAATGACAAATCTTTGTCGATGGATAGGAAACTTAACCATCTTTGATTAACGAGCTAGTCAAGTAGAGGCATACTAGCACTACAAAAAAGACACATCTGTGACATTTTGGGTCGAACGAATTTTTTTTCTGTCATATATATGACACTTCCATGACGATAATTGTGACAAAACCCGGTATCATCATAGATCTGGTAGGCTCCTAATTCTATGACAAAAAATCATGACAGAAAATGGGTTTTTCGTCCTGGGCGGGCCGAAGACGCAGCTGCATGACATTCTTTGGGCCGTCCATGACGGCAAAAACCGTGGTAGAAGCGAGGGGGAGGAAAATTTCGGGGAGTTCCCGGTTACGGTGGGAGGTCAGGGGCCGAGCGATGCGCTGCTTTCTCTCGTACACGACGCTGCTGTGTGTGCAAAGCGTTCGCTCTAATCGAACCCGAAGCGAGGCGTTGGGCTCTAATCGAACCCGAGCGATTACCGAGGCTACGACATCGAACCCGAGCGATCGATCGATGGTGTTAATCGAACCCGATCGAGCGATTCTTCGCTATCGCTGCTAATCAAGCCGATCGATTGGATGAATAGTGAGTGTTGCGTGGGGGTTTGGATGAAGCGATGAGCGGTGGCGTTGCCTCTGGATGAACAGGACCCTGTGGTGTGGTGGAGGGCTGGATGAACAGTAGACGGTGGAGGGGTGCCCGTGGAGGGGTGGATGAACAGGACCCCGTGGTGTGGTGGAGGGCTGGATGAACAATAGACGGTGGAGGGGTGCCCGTGGAGGGGTGGATGAACAGGACCCCGTGGGGTGGAGGGCTGGATGAACAGTAGACGGTGGAGGGTGCCCGTGGAGGGGTGGTTGAACAGGACCCCGTGGTGTGGAGGGCTGGATGAATAGTAGACGGTGGAGGGGTGGTTGAACAGTAGCGGGTGGAGTAGCGCACGGTGGAGGCTGGATGAACAGGAGCCCGTGGAGGCTGGACGAGGTCGACGGTAGCCCGTGGAGGCTGGAGGAGGTCGACGGTGGAGATGAACAGTATCCCGTGGAGTCCAGTTTTGCGGTACGCCACACCCCTGCCGATGAACAAGACCCCCGTTTCGACCGTAGCGCTCCAACACAAGTCCGTTTCCTCCGTTTTGCGGTACGCCACACCCCTCCCAATCAACAGGACCCCTGTTTTGACCGTAGGAGGTCCGTTTCCTCCGTTTTGCGGTACGCCAGACCCCTCCCGGCGAACAGGATCATGTTTGAATGTGGCGGTCGAACACAAGGCCGCTTCTCCGTTTCGCGATGCGCCAGCCTCGCTTCCATCGCCTGTTCCGTCCAAGCCCTCCCGATGAACACGACCACGCATTCTGTTCCGACCCAGCCGGTTGGCTCCCACGCGTTTCGTTGCCTCCCGATGAACACGACGAATTCCGTTGCCTCCCCATGAACACGACGACAACGCTGTTTCTCCGTTCTGACCCAGCCATGTACACGAGCCCTCGCCATACGTATGCGAGAGTAGGCGTTCGAGACCCCTCCCGTATGTACACATACGTGGCCGTATTTTATTTCTTGCACCCTGGCCGTTGTACGTACGTGTACATGCTACGGCGCACCTCTAGTACGACACACACGCACGCCTACATCGACCAAAGATATATGTATGCATACCGTTCGCGACCAGAATGACAACGCTACGTATGCTTCGACCAGGTGGGTCCCGACTATCAGGCACTTCCTTGCCTGCGAAGATGTAGCTAGTGGGTCCCAGCAGTCAGGGGGTGAATCGTTTTGTTTTGTTTTGCCCGGACGCACTTCCTTGCGTGCGAAGGTGTAGCTGGTGGGTCCCAGCAGTCAGGGGGGAAACGTTTGCTTCGCGAAATATGGTGGCCCGTCCGGTGGGTCCCCGTTGTCATGTGGAGGAATAATTATTTTGCACGTAATAAGGAGGCACTTCCTTGCTGCGGTCGTGGACCCAGCTGTCAGCCTCTCCACGTACAACGTACAGTCCACGTCCGATGGAAGCCGTTCCCTGACCATGTTGACCACGCCGCGCCAAGTGCACCAGGGCGGTGGACGACGGCGAGGCCTAGGAAGGGGACGACACGGAGCCGGGGAAGACGCGGCAGTTCACTGCGGTGTGAGGCCGTCGTCGCCGCAGAATAACAGGGGGTGTGGGTGACTATAGGGATGGCCTGGCCAGCGGTGGGAGTAGTAGGGGGCGGTGAGGCCTCCGCTGCATCGCAGCCGGCCACGGGTGGCAGGAGCACGAGGCACGACCGGCACTGGTTTGGGCGGCTGGAGAAAGAAGACCAGAGGTTGAATAAGCACTACGGCCGTTGGACGGACATAGTACGGTCACTGGAGCTAGAATCGTGCATCTTGACTAAGTTGACAAAGCCCTCCGTCCCCGTCAACTTAGTAGGCCCACACATCAGCCTGCCACTATACTGGGTCCCATCTAACAGGGGGAGTATTCATTTTTTTTTGTGCGTAATAAGGAGGCACTTCTTTGCGTGCGAAGATATAGCTGGTGGGTCCGAGCTATTAGCGGCGGTAGCGTTTTTTTCGCGAAATACAGAGGCCCTTTCAGTGGGTCCCTGATGTTAGGTGGAGGAATCATTATTTTGCGCGTAATAAGGAGTCATATCCTTGCGTGCGGCCGTGGACCCAGCTGTCGGCCTCTCCACGTACAGTCCACTTCAGATGCATGTTGGTCGTTGACCACGTTGACCAGGCTGCGCCGTGAGCACCAGGGCGGTGGACGACGGCGAGGCCTAGGAAGGGAACAACACGGAGGCAGGGAAAACTCGTATAACGCCCTCGATGCGGCTATATCTCCCACGTGTCGAAGCACGACTTAGAGGCATAACCGCATTGAAAGCAATGTCGCAAGAGAGGTAATCTTCACACAACCCATGTAATACATAAGGGAAAGAGATACATAGTTGGCTTACAGTCGCCACTTCACACAATACATAAATAAACATCCATCATTCAGATTACACTCAAGGTCCGACTACGGAACCAAAATAAAAGAAGATACCCCAAATGCTACACAGATCCCCGATCGTCCCAACTGGCTCCACTATCGATCATCGGGAAAAGACACATAGTAACGACCACGTTCCTCGTCGAACTCCCACTTGAGCTCGGCTGCGCCACCTGACCGCATCGTCGGCACTGCAACTGTTTTGGTAGAATCTGTGAGTCACGGGACTCAGCAATCTCACACCGCGAGATCAAGACTATTTAAGCTTATAGGAAGGACAGAGTTGTGAGGTGGAGCTGCAGCAAGCGACTAGCATATATGGTGGCTACATTCGCAAAAGAGAGCGAGAAGAGAACTAAAGCACGGTCGTGAAGCTAGTAGCGATCAAGAAGTGATCCTGAACTACTTACGTCAGACATAACTCCAACACCGTGTTCACTTCCGGACTCCACCGAGAAGAGACCATCACGGTTACACACGCCGTTGTTGTGTATTTTAAATTAAAGTCAACTTCGGTTTTCTACAACGGACATTAACAAATTCCCATCTGCCTCATAAACGCGGGCACGGCTTTGAAAGATAATACCCGCAGGGTGTCCCAACTTAGCCCATTATAAGCTCTCACGGTCAACGAAGGATATTCCTTTACGGGAAGACCCGACCGATCTCGAATCCCGGACTACAAGACATTTCGACAGCAATAAAACAAGGCCAGCAAAGCCGCCCGATTGTGCCGACAAATCCCGATAGGAGCTGCACATATCTCGTTCTCGTGGCACATCCGGATGAGACTAGCTACGAGTAAAACCAAGCCTCGAGTTTCCCGTGGTGGCCCCTGCAGCTCAGATTAGTTCGGGCCAGCACTCGAAGGAGCACTGGTCGGGGGGTTAAAATAAAGATGACCCTCGGGCTCGCGAAACCCGGGGAAAAAGGCTTAGGTGGCAAATGGTAAAACCAAAGTTGGGCCTTCTTTGACGAGTCTTATTCAAAGCGAACTGTCAAGGGGTCCCATAAATCACCCAACCGTAAGGAACGCGAAATCAAGGAACATAACACCGTATGACGGAAACTAGGGTGGCAAGAGTGGAACAAAACACTGCATAAGGCCGAGCCTTCCACCCTTTACCAAGTATATAGATGCATTAATTATAGCAGATATATTGTGATATCCCCAACAAGTAAACATGTTCCAACAAGGAACAACATCTCCATGTTCCAACGAGGAACAAACTTTATCTTCACCGCAACTAGCAACGCTATAAGAGGGCTGAGCAAAGCGGTAACATAGCCAATCAACGGTTTGCTAGGAAAGGATGGTTAGAGGCTGACATGGCAATATGGGAGGCATGATAAAGCAAGTGATAGGCATCGTAGCATAGGCATAGCAAAGAGCGAGCATCTAGCATAGCAAAGATAGAAGTGATTTCGAGGGTATGGTCATCTTGCTCGCAAAGTTCTCGAGTTGTCGAAAGCTTGATCCTCGTAAGCGTTCTCAACAGGTTCCTCGTTCACGTACTCGTCTCCCGGCTCTACCCAAAGCAAGAACACAAACAAAGGAACCACAATAAATCACGGTGCAATGCACAAGCAACATGATGCAATATATGGCATGATATGCGAGATGTGATATGCAATGCGTATGTGTGCTCCGGAAGGAAAATGATGAACCAGGCATCAACTTGGCAAACCAAGTATGCCGCTGGAAAGATAAGATGATTTCGGTTGAAATCGATATAAAGACCACCGAAATCGGATGCACGGTTTGCAAATGACAAGCAAAACAAGAATGGCACAAATCTGCCATTAATAGCATGATGCCACTTAGCAAGCAACAAGAAATTAAGCTACTGCACCCAAACGTACCAGAAAAGCATATGGCAGTGATCTACTCAAGATGCTTGACAAAAGATGAACACTGAGATACGGCTAAATCACATCATAACAGGTCCAAACAAGCATGGCAAAAATGCAAAACATATCAGCTTCACAGACTAGGTGAAATTACTGAACATGGCAAAAACAGCATCAGGAAGCAATGTTCAGAGCAAGAAAACAACATGCTACAGGAACTTATAATAGCAAAACAAGACATGGCATGAATCTAATCAAAGCATAGAACAAAAGTCCCTTACTGACCATAAGCCAAAAAGGATCAAAATATATCAAAATATAGTAACACCCATGTCAATATAACAAGTTTCGTTAGCAGATTCAACAACAGGGCATGACAAAAACAGATAACAAGTAGGCATGTTTAAGAGCTCAAAGCACTCACTACATAGGATTACATGATAAACTAAGCATACATACATCAAGAAGACATGGCATAGAAGATATACATGGCAAGAACAACATCATAGCATACACGGATCAACTACAACAACCTTGGCAAAATTGAATAACATGTAAACAATCTGCCAGGAAACATTTTATAGCAAAAGTAGAGCTCGATTGACTCAAGCTATGGCACTCCATAATTGCAAACAAAGGCATGGGATAGAGCATAACCATATGTTCAAAACATCCTTACTGAAGTATCTCAAAATATGCATGGATCTCTCGGTAGCATAAGTTAACATGGCATAAAAATATCAGCAAAACAGGGGCTGAAATCAGCAACATCAGGAAGCCTAGTTTGCATGCTTGTGCTAGTCACCAAATAGATCACAAAAATACATGGCATACACCCCTGGAAAGATGGCATGGCATATTACAAAACACATGTATGACTCAAGATCATAGGATGCACACATCAATCATGGCAAAAATGACAAAAGTGCATGTTCTGTTAAGAAACAGAAACGAACATCACATAGCCCTCTTCTAACAGCATTTCGGGCATCAATATGAGCTCAAATGAAAATGATGCAATGGAATGAAATGATCTACTCTTCGAGGCGAACATTTTGACATATTACACGCACGAAACGGAGCTACAGGTGCAAAGTTATGATGCGTTGAAGATGCCACAAATTAATCATAGAAAAGACTTAGAGGGATTCGGGGGGAGGAGAAAGTCAACCCCCTCGAGGTGGATCTGAGATCCGATCCGATCGGATCGGGGCGAGGCGGCGGCGCGGCTCGCCGGAGCTCGTCGGGGAGGAGAGGGGAGGCCGGGGCCGGCCGGAGGAGGCGGGCGGCGCCGGCGGATCAACGCCGGCGACCGGCGACGGACGGGCGCGGGCGGCGGGCGCCGTTGGTTGGGCGGAGGCGGCCGGGCGGCGACGGGCGAGCTCATGGGGCGGGCGGCGACGGCCGGAGGAGGTCCGCGCGGCGGCGGCGGAACTGGCGCGTCGGCCGGGCGCGGCGCGTGGGAGGCGGCGGCTTGAGGCTGGTTGGCGGGTTTCGCCTGCGCGGGCGGGCGCGCGGGCGCGCGGAGGGCTACGTGGCGCGCCCGATTGGCCGGGCGTGGCGGCGGTTTCGTCCGGCCGGACGGACGTGTCCGGCGCGAGGTGGAAGAAGGCTAGGGTTTGATCCGAATTTGAGGGGAGGCTATATTTATAGGTAGAAGGAGCTAGGAAGCTCCAAATGGAGTGTAGTTTTTACCACACGATCGTGATCCGACGACGGAGAGCATGGAAGTGACTTAGATGGGTTATTGGACTATTTTGAAGGGGTGTTGGGCTGCAACTTAAAAGAGGCCTTTGCGAGAGTGCGGTTAACTGCTGAGTACCAAACGAGCTCCAAATGACCCGAAACTTGACAGTGGTCTACGGTGGTATACCAAGGCCACTGACAAACCTCGGTCCATTCCGAGAAAGTTTAGTACCGCCACGGAAAAACGTAAAAGGGGACGCCGGGGACATAGGAGTGCGGATTGCAAAACGGACAACGGGAAAATGCTCGGAATCATGAGACTAACACGTATGCAAATGAGATGCACATGATGACATGATATGAAATGCATGACATGGACAAAATGCAAAATGAAGAAAAACCCAACCACGGAGGGAATATCATATCACAATGCCGAAAATGGCAAGAGTTGGAGTTACAAATATGGAAAGTTACATCCGGGTGTTACAACACTCCACCACTACAAGAGGATCTCGCCCCAGATCTAGGACTGAAAGAACTCCGGATATTCGAACGGAGGTGATCCTCGCGCCCCGTGTGGCTTCTCGGTCGGAATGGTGTGACCACTTCACTTTCAGGAATTTGATTGACTTGTTGCGAGTCTTGCGCTCGGTTTCTCAAGAATAGCAACGGGTGCTCATGATAAGAAAGATCTTCTTGAAGGTCAATTTCTTCAAAGTTGATGGTGCGCCAGAGTCTTGAAGCACTTGCGAAGCTGTGACACGTGAAACACATCGCGCGTTCGCGAAGTTGGACGGAATCTCAAGTTGATAGGCGAGATCGCCTCTTTTGCCAATGATCTTGAAAGGACCCACGATCTAGGGGCAAGCTTCCTTTGATACCGGGCGGCGAGTGCCTTTCATTGAGAGACGCGAGGTAGACATGGTCTCCGATTTCAAAAGCCACATCACGGTGCTTGTCATCATAATAGCTCTTCCGGCGTGATTTGCGGCTTTGAGATTCTCACGAATGACTTTGCACATTTCTTCGCTTCGTGATCAAGTCATTGCCAAGAAGTTGGCGCTCACTGTCTCGCACCAATTGAGAGGAGTACGGCACTTTCGCCATAGAGAATTTCGAATGGGGCCTTGCCGAACTCGCTTGGAAGCTGTTGTTGTAGGAGAACTCGCATATGGAAGACAATCTTCCCACTTCATACCAAGGAAATGACACAAGCCCCGAGCATATCTTCAAGGATTTGATTGACTCGCCGACTTGGCCACTTGTTTGAGGATGGAAAGTTGTGCTGAAATGAATGTTGGTGCCCATGGCCTTCAAAAGAATCCCAAAACTTGGAGGTGAAGATGCTGCCACGATCCAAGAGATCACTTGTGGAATGCCGCAAGGAGACAATCCTCGATGTGTATAGCTCGCCAACCGAGCTGCTGTGATAGATTCTTTGATTGGAAGAAAATGATCCACTTTAGTAAGCTTGTCAATGACAACGAAGATAGCATCATTTCCACGCTTGGACTTTGGAAAACCAGTCACGAAGTCCATTTCAATATGATCAAACTTCCATTCGGAATAGCAAGAGGTAGGAGGAGACCAGCTGGTCGTTGGTGTTCTCTTTCACTCTTCCGCAGACATCACACTCATTCACGAATTGAGCAATTTCGCTTCATTCGAGTCCACCAATACGATCGCTTGAGGTCATGGTACATCTTCGTACTTCCGGGATGAATGGATAGAAGCGAATTGTGTGCCTCGCTCATAATGACTTTACGTAGATCACCCTTTGGAACCACAATCCGGTCCTCGAAGAAAAGAGTATCTTTGTCATCAATGTGGAAGCACTTGTACTTGGAAATTCCCTTGTCGATACCACGTTTCACCTTTTTCACCATGGTATCCAGAAGTTGAGTCTCACGAATCTGATCTTCCAAAGTAGGAGAGACTATGAGGTTGGCAAGGAAGCCTTGAGGAACAACTTGAAGATTCAGCTTGCGGAAAGCTTCACAGAGATCCGGTTGGAAGGGCTTGAGGATTAAGCTATTGCAATAAGCCTTCCTGCTCAAAGCATCTGCAATCACATTGGCCTTGCCCGGAGTATATTCAATACTTGGGTTGTACTCTTGAATCATTTCGACCCAACGAGTTTGCCTGAGGTTGAGGTTGGGTTGAGTGAAGATATACTTGAGGCTCTTGTGATCGGTGAAAATGTCCACTTTCCTTCCCAACAAGAGATGTCTCCATGTTATTAATGCATGGACAACTGCCGCCAACTCAAGATCGTGAGTGGGGTAGTTCTTTTCGTTGGGCTTCAACTGGCGAGAGGTATAGGCCACAACTCTCTTCTCTTGCATTAACACAGCACCGAGACCTTGAAGAGAAGCATCACAGAAAACTTCGAATGGCTTGGATTCATCAGGAGGAGTCAAGACAGGAGGAGTCAAGACAGGAGCTGTGACGAGTTTCTCTTTGAGAGTATTGAAAGCAACGTTACACTCAGGAGACCAGACATACTTCACATGCTTCTGGAGGAGGTTGGAAAGAGGCTTTGCAATCTTGGAGAAATTCTCAACGAATCTTCGGCAATAGCTTGCAAGACCAAGAAAACTGCGGAGCTGCTTGACATTCTGTGGAGGTTCCCAGTTCACAACTGCAGACACCTTCTCGGGATTAACATCGATGCCCTTGGCGGAGATGATATGACCTAGATAAAGCACTTCATCAAGCCAAAATTCACATTTGGAAAACTTCGCATAGAATTGATGCTCTCTGAGCTTGTCTAGCACCAATCGCAAATGTTTGGCATGATCCTTCTTATTCTTGGAGAAGACCAAAATATCATCAAGATAGACCAAGACGAATTCATTGGTGTAGGGGTTGAAGATGAAGTTCATCATCCGAGAGAATGTTGGAGGAGCATTGACAAGGCGAAAGACATGACAAGATATTCATAAGAACCAAAGCTTGTTCGAATGCTGTCTTGGGAATATCTTGTTCACGAATGCGAATCTGATGATAACCCATACGAAGGTCAAGCTTGGAGAACACTTTAGCACCTTTGAGTTGCTCGAAAAGCTCATTGATGTTGGGAAGTGGATACTTGTTCTTGATTGTCTTCTTATTCAATGGACGGTAATCGACGCAAGTCGGTCCGTGCCATCCTTCTTCCGGACAAAAGAACACCACAACCCCAAGGAGATGAACTCGGTCCGATCAAACCAGACGCTCTTGTTCATCGAGCTGCTTCTTCAATTCCTTCAGCTCATCAGGTCCAAGCTTGTATGGACGCTTACAACGGGTTCGATGCGGGCTCAAGATCGATAACGAACTCAAGCGGCCGGTGAGGAGGCATTCTGGAAGCTCTTACCGAAAGACATCTTGGTACTCACAAACGATCGAATCGAGAGATAGCATCCAATTCGCCCTTCTCATTGAGAGAAAACAACCGAATGGTTTCATCACGAAGCGCATAGATGATCACATCATTAGAAGAGTGAGTCAATTGAATTTCCGGCAGCACAATCAAGCTGAGCTTTGTGCTGAGAAAGCCAGTCCATCCCGAGAATAAGATCAATATCCGAGTCACCAAGGACAATTGGTTTAGCAAGAAATCTATAGTCGCCCATCTTGATACCGACATTCGGAACCATCATGCTAGAGCTCAAACGCTTAGCGAAGAAATAACTTGCAATGCTTTAGGTAATTCCTCGTGTCAAAATTGTGCTTGATGCAAAAGGATATGACATGAAAGAATGTGATGCACCAAAGTATCAAATAAGACTTTTGCAGAATATCATTAATCGGAAGATTACCCATTATCACATCGAAGATTCCTCCGCTTGAGCTGCATTCATCATGTTCACCTTTGCAGACTTGGGATTATGCTTGACCTTTGCATTGCTGGAAGATTTCACAGAGGAGGAGGCGGAAGGCGCCTTTGGTTGAAGCATTTGTTAGCATAGTGACCTTCTCACGACATTTGTTGCAAGTCACCTCGAGAGCGGGCGGTGATAAGGAGCATTTGACCTTGGAGCTTGAGAATTTGACTTGTTCTGATAGCCTGGGTTGGGCGGGTGGGAAGATCCACGGCCACCTGAGTTCTTCTGCTGATAAGGCTGACGGAACGGAGGAGGAGGAAGGTAGAACTTCTGCTGCTTAGCTGCCACTTGAGAGGAAGAAGAAGACTGAACTGCATCCCTGATTCTCTTCTTAGAAGCCTCACATTTGAGCTAGGCAGCTTCTTGCTTCAGTGCCATGTTGTAGAATTCATCATATTTTTCTGGCTCAAAAAGCACAAGAGCTAATTGCAGATCTTCTCTGAGACCACCTCTGAATTGATAGATCATACTCTTTTCATCGTGGACGTCTTGCTTAGCAAAGCGGCGAGTTTTTGAACTGGATATTGTATTGATACACGACATGTTGCCTTGCTTGAGATTGCGGAATTCCTCACGCTTGCTCTCAACAACACTTTTGAATGTGGTGAGCTCTGAAATCTCGTGGAACTCATCCTGTAATGACACGACCTCCTCTTGAATCTTTGTATTGCTGGTACCACTCAGCAGCTTGGTCCTTGTGTTGAAACGAAGCAAACTTGACAAAGTCCTCAGGTCTGACCTTGCTACATTCATAATGTTTGCAGATGTCCACAAGCCAATCATCGGCGTCTGTGGCCTCGACACAGAAACTGAAAGACTTCGGCTGATTAGCGAGGAACTGACTGAGAGTAGCAAAGTGTGGCTGGTCGGTGCCTTGACCTTGATTTCCTTGACTGCCTTGGCCTTGAGTACGCTCTTGCAAGAGTTGCAAAATCATCTGAGCATTGGCATTGGTGGCTGCCATGATAGCTTGCCATGCCTCCGGAGGCGGAGGTGGAGGTGGAGGGTTCGATTGATTCCCCTCATCACGATCCGGATTCAGACGCGTTGGCAGAGCCATCCTGAAGAGGGTGACATCCGTTAGCACTTGATAGACAGATAGACAAGTAGAATCAACGGATAGAAATTGCAACATATAGTCTTCACAATAAACATTCGAACAAGGATGAACGAATGAATTCCAAAAGCTAACATCACACGTCCATTAAGGTGAGAAGCCACTTGATTAAAGGTTGATGAAAAAATAACAAGGTACATTGGAACAAATAAGTGGTAAGGATTACCCAATCACGAACCAAATATCTGCGGGAAGAAATGCTAAGAGCTACTTGAATCCCACCTATAAACTCCGAAACTTTACGGTTATGCAATCTGGTGTTGGGGATACGGGGACACAAAATATATCACCCAAACTAACAATACCTAGATCCATTGTATCCATCCGTCAACACATAACCAAGAAACCTTCGAAATCGTGTACCTCGACCTTGAAAAACATCCGTTATCGAGTCATGGCAATACTCGAGCTTGCCCGAGATTGGGTTATCGGGTTATCTCACCAACAACTGCACAAAAGAGATTTCGATGTCGGCAAAACTCAGGTATTCCGAACTGCAAAGATAAAATTGTGACGACAACACCTCGGAGCTCAACTCCCCGGACACCGCCACAACCCCTAAATGTCGGGAGGCACCAAGAACAATGTTCTCGTCACAAAAACATCGAACGATTCCAAGATACCAGCGTGATCCTAAAAAAAATTTAGTGAAATTTGAGGAGAGGAGAGTCAAAACTTCAACGTCGGGAGACCTCACCAGAGCGGCGAAGGGACCGGGAGTAAAAGAATCCTACTCTCCGATATATATAATCCTAAGACTCAAAACATTTTTGTTCTAGACTCAACAACGCCAGACAAACAATCAAGCAGGGGCTCCTAAGTCGGGAAGGCTCGATTACCAACTTATAGCGCCCTCGATGCGGCTATATCTCCCACGTGTCGAAACGACTTAGAGGCATAACCGCATTGAAAGCAATGTCGCAAGAGAGGTAATCTTCACACAACCCATGTAATACATAAGGAAAGAGATACATAGTTGGCTTACGATCGCCACTTCACACAATACATAAATAAACATCCATCATTCAGATTACACTCAAGGTCCGACTACGGAACCAAAATAAAAGAAGATACCCCAAATGCTACACAGATCCCCGATCGTCCCAACTGGCTCCACTACTGATCATCGGGAAAAGACACATAGTAACGACCACGTTCCTCGTCGAACTCCCACTTGAGCTCGGTTCGCCACCTGACCGCATCGTCGGCACTCGCAACTGTTTTGGTAGAATCTGTGAGTCACGGGACTCAGCAACCTCACACCCGCGAGATCAAGACTATTTAAGCTTATAGGAAGGACAGAGTTGTGAGGTGGAGCTGCAGCAAGCGACTAGCATATATGGTGGCTACATTCGCAAAAGAGAGCGAGAAGAGAAGCAAAGCACGGTCGTGAAGCTAGTAGCGATCAAGAAGTGATCCTGAACTACTTACGTCAGACATAACTCCAACACCGTGTTCACTTCCCGGACTCCACCGAGAAGAGACCATCACGGTTACACACGCGGTTGTTGTGTATTTTAAATTAAAGTCAACTTCGGGTTTTCTACAACTGGACATTAACAAATTCCCATCTGCCTCATAACCGCGGGCACGGCTTTCGAAAGATAATACCCTGCAGGGGTGTCCCAACTTAGCCCATTATAAGCTCTCACGGTCAACGAAGGATATTCCTTCTACCGGGAAGACCCGACCAGTCTCGGAATCCCGGACTACAAGACATTTCGACAGCAATAAAACAAGGCCAGCAAAGCCGCCCGATTGTGCCGACAAATCCCGATAGGAGCTGCACATATCTCGTTCTCAGGGCACATCCGGATGAGACTAGCTACGAGTAAAACCAAGCCTCGAGTTTCCCGTGGTGGCCCCGCAGCAGCTTCGATTCGAGCCAGCACTCGAAGGAGCACCTGGTCCGGGGTTAAAATAAAGATGACCCTCGGGCTCGCGAAAACCGGGGAAAAAGGCTTAGGTGGCAAATGGTAAAACCAAAGTTGGGCCTTCTTTGGACGAGTCTTATTCAAAGCGAACTGTCAAGGGGTCCCATAAATCACCCAACCGTAAGGAACGCGAAATCAAGGAACATAACACCGGTATGACGGAAACTAGGGTGGCAAAGTGGAACAAAACACCTGCATAAGGCCGAGCCTTCCACCCTTTACCAAGTATATAGATGCATTAATTATAGCAGATATATTGTGATATCCCCAACAAGTAAACATGTTCCAACAAGGAACAACATCTCCATGTTCCAACAAGGAACAAACTTTATCTTCACCTGCAACTAGCAACGCTATAAGAGGGGCTGAGCAAAGCGGTAACATAGCCAATCAACGGTTTGCTAGGAAAGGATGGTTAGAGGCTGACATGGCAATATGGGAGGCATGATAAAGCAAGTGATAGGCATCGTAGCATAGGCATAGCAAGAGAGCGAGCATCTAGCATAGCAAAGATATAAGTGATTTCGAGGGTATGGTCATCTTGTCTGCAAAGTTCTCAGAGTTGTCGAAAGCTTGATCCTCGTAAGCGTTCTCAACAGGTTCCTCGTTCACGTACTCGTCTCCCGGCTCTACCCAAAGCAAGAACACAAACAAAGGAACCACAATAAATCACGGTGCAATGCACAAGCAACATGATGCAATATATGGCATGATATGCGAGATGTGATATGCAATGCGTATGCGTGCTCCGGAAGGAAAATAATGAACCAGGCATCAACTTGGCAAACCAAGTATGCCGCTGGAAAGATGAGATGATTTCGGTTGAAATCGATATAAAGACCACCGAAATCGGATGCACGGTTTGCAAATGACAAGCAAAAGAAGAATGGCACAAATCTGCCATTAACAGCATGATGCCACTTAGCAAGCAACAAGAAATTAAGCTACTGCACCCAAACGTACCAGAAAAGCATATGGCAGTGATCTACTCAAGATGCTTGACAAAAGATGAACACTGAGCTACAGCTAAATCACATCATAACAGGTCCAAACAAGCATGGCAAAAATGCAAAACATATCAGCTTCACAGACTTAGTGAAATTACTGAACATGGCAAAAACAGCATCAGGAAGCAATGTTCAGAGCAAGAAAACAACATGCTACAGGAACTTATAATAGGAAAACAAGGCATGGCATGAATCTACACAAAGCATAGAACAAAAGTCCCTTACTGACCATAAGCCAAAAAGTATCAGAAAATATAGTAACACCCATGTCAATATAACAAGTTTCTTTAGCAGATTCAGCAACAGGGCATGACAAAAACAGATAACAAGTAGGCATGTTTAAGAGCTCAAAGCACTCACTACAGAGCATTACATGATAAACTAAGCATACATACATCAAGAAGACATGGCATAGAAGATATACATGGCAAGAACAACATCATAGCATACACGGATCAACTACAACAACCTTGGCAAAATTGAATAACATGTAAACAATCTGCCAGGAAACATTTTATAGCGAAAGTAGAGCTCGATTGACTCAAGCTATGGCACTCCATAATTGCAAACAAAGGCATGACTGGATAGAGCATAACCATATGTTCAAAACATCCTTACTGAAGTATCTCAAAATATGCATGGATCTCTCGGTAGCATCAAGTTAACATGGCATAAAAATATCAAGAAAAGCAGGGCTGAAATCAGCAACATCGGAAGCCTAGTTTGCATGCTTGTGCTAGTCACCACATAGATCACAGAAATACATGGCATACACCCCTGGAAAGATGGCATGGCATATTACAAAACACATGTAGGACTCAAGATCATAGGATGCACACATCAATCATGGCAAAAATGACAAAAGTGCATGTTCTGTCAAGAAACAGAAACTAACATCACATAGCCCTCTTCTAACAGCATTTCGGGCATCAAGATGAGCTCAAATGAAAATGATGCAGTGGAATGAAATGATCTACTCTTCGAGGCGAACATTTTGACATATTACACGCACGAAACGGAGCTACAGGTGCAAAGTTATGATGCGTTGAAGATGCGACAAATTAATCATAGAAAAGACTTAGAGGGATTCGGGGGGAGGAGAAAGTCAACCCCCTCGAGGTGGATCTGAGATCCGGTCCGATTGGATCAGGGCGAGGCGGCGCCTTGCTCGCCGGAGCTCTCCGGGAGGAGAGAGGGAGGGCGGGCCGGCCGGAGGAGGCGGGCGGCGCGGCGGGAGGCGACGCCGGCGACCGGGCGACGGACGGCGGCGGGCGGCGGGGCGCCGGTGGTTGGGCGGCGGCGGCGGCGGCGAAGCGAAGCTCAGGGGCGGGCGGCGACGGCCGGAGGAGGTCCGGGCGGCGGCGGCGGAGCTCTGGCGCGGCCGGCCGGGCGCGGACGCTGGGAGGCGACGGCGGGGCAGCGTCGGGGCTGGCAGAGCCCCCTGGGCCAGCGGGCGGCGGCGCGCGGGCGCGCCCGATTGGCGCGCGGCGGCGTTTTTCGTCCGGCCGGACAGGACGTGTCCGGGGGCGCGGGGTGGAAGAAGGCTAGGGTTTGATCCGGAATTTGAGGGGGGAGGCTATATTTATAGGTAGAAGGAGCTAGGAAGCTCCAAATGGAGTGTAGTTTTCGCCCACATGATCGTGATCCGACGACGGAGAGCATGGAAGTGACTTAGATGGGTTATTGGACTATTTTGAAGGGGTGTTGGGCTGCAACTTAAAAGAGGCCTTTGCGAGAGTGCGGTTAACCGTTGGAGTACCAAACGAGCTCCAAATGACCCGACACTTGACAGGTGGTCTACCGGTGGTATACCAAGGCCACCTGACAAACCTCGGTCCATTCCGAGAAAGTTTAGTACCCGCTCAAGAAAAAACGTAAAAGGGGACGCCGGGGGACATAGGAGTGCCGGATTGCAAAAGCGGACAACGGGAAAATGCTCGGAATCATGAGACGAACACGTATGCAAATGAGATGCACATGATGACATGATATGAAATGCATGACATGGACAAAATGCAAAATGAAGAAAACCCAACCATGGAGGGAATATCATATCACAATGCGAAAATGGCAAGAGTTGGAGTTACAAATATGGAAAGTTACATCCGGGTGTTACAACTCGGCAGCTTGTTTCCCACGCGGAGGGGAGTCTGTTGCACGAGGGTTTCTTGGTCTGCTCTGCCGTCGGCGGAGAATAACAACAGGTGTGGGTGAGTAGAGGATGGTTAGGCCAGCGATGGGAGTGCGGTGGGGCGGTGAGGCTGCTGGCAGCACAGCTGGCCGCATGAGGGAGGAGGAGGAGGCAGTCCCGCTTGGCGCTTGTTTGAGCGGCCGAGCAGGAAGAGCAGAGATTGAAGAAGCACGACGACCATTGGATGGCCATCCAACAGTCACTGCTTGTGCGTCAACCTTTTTTTTAGGAAAGCCTCAAATCTGTGGAAAGCAGCATACAGCCCATCTGCCATTATTTCTAATAATTTACAGCCCATTTGCTAATTATTAAGGTTTTTTTGGAGCCCATATTCTTTTTGTTAGCATTACAGCCCATATTGTGTCCACGTTTAAAAAATATACGAAATTTTGCATATTTTTGTGCGGTCCGAACTGTTTTTTATCCCGAAATTTCGACTCACATTCAAACTGATTTTAAAAATAAATGTATATCAATATAAAATCCAACAAATTCTCCACGCATAAAAATTAATGTAATTTAAAATCTCGAAATGAAAAAAAGATATTTGAAACTAATTGCCGGTTTGATGTGTTTTATAAATGTACAGCCCATTTCTCATTACTGATGGGCCATTTTCTCGGCCAGCCGAATGAAAGCTCTCCTCATCTTGAAAGATTTGCAGCCCAACAGGCCCGACAAAGCGACTTACATGGCAAATCACAAAAACTGGGTTGTGACCGTGGACCCGGTGTCGGCCTCTCCACGTCAAAGACTCTTCCGATGGAAGTCGGTCGTTGACCACATTGACCACGCCGCGCTGAGAGCACCAAGGCGGTGGACGACGGCGAGGCCTAGGAAGGGGACGACGCGGAGCCGGGGAAGACGCGGCAGTGGATGCCCACGCAGAGAGGAGTACAAGGGTTCACTGGTTCGGTTGCGGCGTGAGGCTGCCGTCGCCACAGAATAACAGGGGGTGTGGGTGAGTAGAGGGGTACCCTGGGCCAGCGGTGGAAGTACTAGGGGCGATGAGGCCTCCGCGGCATCACAGCCGGCCACGAGAGGCAGGAGCACGCGGCACAACCGGCGCTGCTTTGGGCGGTTGGAGTAAGAAGACCAGAGGTTGAAGAAGCAGTATGGCCGTTGGATGGACATCGTACGGTCACTGGAGCTAGAAACGTTCATATTGACGAAGTTGACAAAGCCCTCTGTCCTCGTCAACTTAGTAGGCCCACAAGTCAGCCACCCACTATGGTGGGTCCCAGCTAGCAGGGGGTATTCATTTTTTGGTGCGTAATAAGGAGGCACTTCCCTGCGTGCGAAGATATAGTTGGTGGGTCCGACCTGTCAGCTGGGGGAATGTTTTTTTAGTCCATTTGGTGGTCTGGGTGAAACAATGATGTAGCATCTATGCAGCCCGTTTAAATCCCGTTTGCATTTTTCTCGAAATCCGCGGACTTGCTGGGCTGGGTGAAAATATCATGTTGGGCTAGACGGAGAAATGTTATAAAAACATAAACACATGATTGCACGTTAGTAAAATCTTTGCAAGCTTATGTACGCAATCACTAGGAGTTAACTTGCCAAGTTATATATAAGCAATTATTATTATTATTTTGTAAGAACGTTCAACCTATGAAATAAAATATCATTTTAATTTGATGAGTTAATTGTACGTGGGGTATTATTATTTTTTAGGATAGACGTGGGACAGTTTAGTTGGTTCTAGGGGAAAGTACTGGGAGAAAACTCAGTTTACATCGAAAAAGAAAGTGGGAGAAAATTCAGAGACCTACTGGGTCCACTTGAGGAGGGGAATATGTTGGGAGGCATGAGATTCAAAGCACGGCAGCCGAGTGAACTAGTTTTTTTTACAGACAAGTGAACTAGTTTACATACATAAGCAAATAGCCACTAAAAAAGCAATCAGATTAATGGGTTCTTAAAAGAAATATTTCAGACAAAACAGATAATTACGACACATAGGCTAATGCATGAAACACTCAGATGATAAAGGTGCTTATAAACAGATAAAGTAGAACATCTAGACCTTCCTGGCACGCTTGATCATGACGCTGCGGCTGTCCATGTACTCGTCGGTTACGGGAAGCAGACACGCCCTTATGTCCAAGATCTGCCTGTACATGGCGTAGCATGCGTATGCGTCCTTGGCCGCGTAGGTTATGTAGGCTAGATTCAGAGGTACCTCCCACGTGTTCAGGTCATCTTCTTTCATGTTGGCGTATCAGGGGTCGATGATGGTCTCAGCGAGGTCAACCATGGAGTCCTTCTCCTGCCCGTTGCTGATGATCTTGTATTGCTTTTGGATGTCGACAAGCTTGTTGCACCAGATGGCCGAATCGTTGTGTTCTTCCTTCTCTCCACCGTAGCGAAGGTGCAGTCAGCGCTGCCGATGAAACGGGCGAATGCTCCAGAACCTGGTGCGGCCATAGGACTGAGGCGAGGCAGAGCTTCACCAAGTCTGTATCGTTGGTGTACATCACAATCAACTTGGTGCAGTCATAGGACTGAACGGCGAACTCAAAGGGGAAATCCTTGCTGAAGTCCATATCCAGCAGGCTCACCCCTCGGATCACCATTGGAGTCTCTTCGAGTGAACGAGTGTGTAGGCGGCGGCGACAGTTTGTTTTCCAGCTCCTGGGGAACTGGATTCAACAGTAAGCTGAGTGTGTATAGGCGACAACAGTTACTACCCATCCCTCGTCCGTTGCACGCCCGGCAGAAGATGCACCCTCGGCCACACGTCGATTCACGAGCGGGTCTGTATTGGTACTTAATAAAAGGAGTTAGTGGTCACTTTACTTAAATTTAATTAGCTTTAATAGAAATTTATACTTAAAACAAGCAATGCATTCGCCCGTTCTATCAGTTCCATAGGATCAACATGCACAACAATTAGAATTATTATTCTCAGGACGCACACGATCAGCACATTTATCGCACTTTCACAAAGATAATACTACCAGGTTTGAACTATTTGTTATGATTGTTGTCCTCTGCATCATCATGCTATGTTTCCCAGCTTGCAAGATTCAGAACCAACAAATAAGATCCAAATAATAAGTACAACAAAGATGCCTACACATCTCATTGATTCCCAGCTTGCAAGATTCAGAACCAACAAATAAGATCCAAATAATAAGTACAACAAAGATGCCTACACATCTCATTGATTCCCAGCTTGCAAGATTCAGAACCAACAAATAAGATCCAAATAATAAGTACAACAAAGATGCTTACACATCTCATTGATTCCCAGCTTGCAAGATTCAGAACCAACAAATAAGATCCAAATAATAAGTACACCAAAGATGCCTACACATCTCATTGATTCCCAGCTTGCAAGATTCATAACCAACAAATAAGATTCAAGTAATAAGTACAACAAAGATGCCTACACATCTCACTGATTCCCAGCTTGCAAGATTCAGAACCAACCCATTAGAGCCTTTTGATAAAGTGAATATCGGTATTAAATCCATCTTGGCTAGCCATGTCATACGATCAAAGAACTTGGCGAATGCTCTTGACCGTCACAACATCTGTAGTTGAGTATTCCTGTTTGCATAGCACAAACCAGGAGAGCATGATTTCACTTTAATAGTGGCCTCCTTTACTCAACCTGCAGCTCCACTCGGATGAAGCCTGCCTTGAGTTCCATGATTCAATTCATGCGCCTTTTCAGTAGTTCACCTGAAATGAAGCAAAGATTGCATCATTCAGCTAGCAAGAAATACTTGCTCTCGTGAGCTGGCAGGTTCTTCTTTAGTAGTTGCACTAAAATTGAGGAACATTAAGGTTGGTTGTCCGGCTCATGTAAGGTGCAACTATAATTTTGTTATCCTTTTGTGCAGTTCCACTAAAATAAAGTGCCATTGTGGTGACAATGATGGCTCATCTTGCAAAGGCTAATAAAATGTTGCACGAGATTACCAGCAGAACTTGACGGAGATTTTGGAAACTCCAATCACCATTTTGTGCAGTTCCACCAAAATTGAGAGATGTTGCCCACATGACATTTTAGTTGAATTGCACAAGACACTCATTCCAAAAAAAGTGTTTTGTGCAGTTCACCAAAAGGTCACAATAGCAACAAGGTGAAATGGATATCCCTATCTGCACAAAAAGATAGAAAGTAAACAGTTGTTGGTCAATAAGAATATACGAAACATATACAAAATGAAAAGAAGCATCTTAATTATTTTCTTGGCAATCACACAAGGACAGTAGAAATTTTAAAACATAAGCAATGCTTCATGTTACCAGAAGCATTACGATCAACAATGAGATTCCTCAAATATGGGATTACTTTAATGGTGGCAATGCTTGTTTACCACACACAGTAAATCAACAGTAGCTAAAGAGTTGGTTTAAGGGCATGGGACCGTGGGGGCACCAGGACACTCAGCATCGTAAAGGAGCAACTTACTTATCATACTGGGGAAAACAGCAGGAGTGCCATTTGTAACACAGTTTAATTGCATCTTATCACTGGAGGCATTAGATTAACAATAACACTGGTTAGACATGTCCCTAAGGTAACAGTGTGATCGCTTCATTTTACATGTGCCCTTACATTAACAACAGCAAAAGGTTGGTATAAGGACATGCGACAGTGGACGCATCAGCACAATGTACCTACAAGGAGGCATAAAGTGGTGATGCCGAGTTTGTTCATGCTATGTGAGGGCAGTAGACCTAATCCTGGACACCTTGTACTATGTAAGGGCAGCAAATCTAATCCTGGAGACCTTTTACTATGTGAGGGCAGCAAATCTAATCATGGAGACCTTTTACTATGTGAGGGAAGCAAATCTAATCCTGAGACCTTTTACTATGTGAGGGCAGCAAATCTAACCCTGAGACCTTTTACTATATGAGGGCAGCAAATCTAATCCTGGAGACCTTTTACTATGTGATGGCAGCAAATCTAATCCTGGACATACTCTGTTGACTTGTCCACCAGCCGCCACTTTCTATCCTTTTTTCAACCAATAATAGATATGTTCCTTATCCAACTTGTACTGCGTTTTCCCATTATTTCCATTTTCAACCAAGAGACCGGTTGGGTATCCGGTCTCTACTACTTTCACCATATTATTTCCTCTTAGAATCAAGTCCTAGATTCATGCTACAACTTTCCCCCCTTTCTTGGTTGTTTGAACAAAGCCCTAGATTCGAATGCATGAAGTAGCTTTACCTCTAATAATACTAAAAATTTAGGTGGCTTTGGAAGAGCTGATGGGAGTAGAAAAAGATGCACATGCAGACACGTGGGGAGCTGGGGCAGTAGAGCAAGGCCTTTGAAGAACTTATACGAGGGTCGCGGGATGTCGGCGGTGGTAGGTCGGATCTGCCGACAATCACGGCAGGAGGAAGAAGGGTCGGAGGACCTCCCGAGCCTTGTGTGTCGGAGAGAACGGCACGGCAGAGGATCGGGCCCTCCGGCAGCTGTGGGTTTCCTCCCTCGGCGGCGATGACCGCGTGAGCGATGCACCTTTTAGTCTTCTACACACACCGGCCGAAGGGATCCGGCCGGATCTGTGACCAGCGGTGAGTAGAGAGAAAATGTCGCTACCGCTGTCTTGTTTATATCTGGAGAGGATGAGAGAATGAAGAGAGCAACCCTAGTAAAGCAAGCGCTCAGGCCCCTGCGTCCATTTATAGTTGACTGATTATCTTTTTTCTCTCCACAACAAGCGTTTCAATTTGTGTACGTGGCATTAAATAAAACAAACTCTCTATTTAAGGTGACTATTGTACGACTCCTGCTTACTACTAGTAGTACTACAGTATTGTTCACTTGTGCTCCCCACCCCTCCATTCATTGAACAACCCCACGGGTGAATAAACATATAGTAAGTAATGTATTTATATAGAACGAACAAGCTCGAACTATTTTCGCGTAGTTAAAAGTTGAGGGCGGGGCTTTTCCCGGGCAGTACGCGCGGCAGTTTTCGGGTAGGCGGTTTGTGAGAGGCGAGGAGGGTGAGCGAGTGGGGCTGTGCGATTTGACGGCGTTCATTGCTGGAAAGACTTGTGATATGACCACTCACTATAGTCATGAATTATTGGCGCTCCGACCGGGGTCATGCCCCCCTTCCGTTCCGCGCTCTAATCTGGTGCAAGATACGTCGACCCGGATGCTGGCTCTCTCACATGTCGGAGTAATAAGAAGGAGCAAAGAATGATACGGTATATACTAGTACTATACTACTCCCTCCGTTCCTAAATATAAGTCTTTGGAGAGATTTCACTATGGACCACATATGGAGAAAAATGAGTGAAACTA
Organism: Aegilops longissima; assembly: GCA_021605205.1. Lineage (NCBI taxonomy): Eukaryota > Viridiplantae > Streptophyta > Magnoliopsida > Poales > Poaceae > Aegilops > Aegilops longissima. The sequence goes on along the minus strand of CM038682.1, from coordinate 666,398,364 downwards.
CACATAAAATGCATCTATATACATCCGTATGTGGTCCACAATGAAATATCTACGAAGACTTATATTTAGGAACGGAGGGAGTACTACTCAGGTCGGAGGAGTGTGAACCACGGCAGCCCAGTGAACCAGTAGAGCGAACCACGGTAGCCTAGTGAACCAGCAGTAGAAAACAATGTGGTGATATGGCCATAAAAAACAATGTGCTACTCTGTTGCATTCACATCGTGCTGACTCTATTCTGCTTCTCCAATTAATTCCCTCTGCATGTAATTGAGGATGCATCATTGACCGTTCAACGTCTCGGGAACCGCTACCCTCTCCCTCCTTGGCGTTCAAGAACCTATGGACCCGTCGACGACGAGGTGCCTATGGTGACTTCATAAATTTAAAGATGATAGTGCCGTGCGTGTGTGCGTTCATAGGAGTGAGTGTATGCGCGTGTATGTGAGAGCTTGCGACTGTACTATGTAAAAAAACGTAAATGCGTGTCAAAAAGATACTAGTCAGTATACTCAATATTGTGCACCTCGGAGAGGAAAACGATAGAACTAGTACGTATTTATTTACGGTGCAGATTCACTCATTTTGCTCCATATGTACTCCGTCTCGGTGTAGTCTAGTCACTTGTTGGAATCTCTAGAAGGGCAAATACTCCTTTCTGGTTTATAGGGCTATACTAGAAAGTAGTTGTACGTGCTAGTACAATAGTGGGCTCACATAGCAATTTTGTCTCATGCAAGAGCCTGGCTATATGCGTGCTCTAATGTTCGCAACTGCAACGTTTGGTTTGCGCTTGGCTCTTCGCCTCTTTGAGAAGACGAATAATGATGTTACTACTACTGCTTCTACAATGTCGAATCCACTGCTGCATGTCCGTCCACCGCGAGTGGGACGGATAGCTTGTTGTAGAAGTACTACTAAGCAAAAGCCTGTCCTCGTTTGCGAGCAACTGCGCGCATGGGCGAGGGAGAAGGCGTGTAGTAAAATCAAGCTTCTCCTCGTTGTACGAGTTGACGCGACACATCATAGCACTGGCCCCACATGCTTGCCTCTAAACTTGGCTGAAAGACCCGCAGTGTACAATGTATTTGCTGCAACCTCTAACATTTACCCACCACAACTTAAAATATATGTGGCCGTATGCATCGTTCTGATGCAGAGGCCGGGGAGTCCCCCCCTTTTCGAAAAAACCAAATTAAAATATATATTCCTGTCTTGACCAGATGAGCGTGCAAACTACAATCACCAGGGTGTCAGGTAGGGCCAGAAGACTATTTTAATTTTTTTAAAAACTTCAAGAAGGCCACATAGCATGGAGCCGACCCCAACGATTTTAAGCTTACAGGCACGGTACACGCTATCCTAGACTACTCTACACATGAAACTACCACACGAGCGTCCGGGCTGCAGCAAGGATCCCGGCGACGTCGACATGCAGGAGCTGACCTTCTTGACAGTTCCGCCCAAGCTGCTGGCCGGGGCTAAGCTTGTGGCCCTCCACATTCAGATTGACAAGCTCACGTCCTAAATGTTTCTACAGAGCCTTCTGTTTATCGTATTAATATGCTAATATAGGGATTACCTCGGTCTACTTTAGTTTAAGAAATGGTGGGTTTTGGTGGCGATGCAGCAATTACTTCGACATTAGATCAGTAATTTCCAACAGTCGAACGGATATTTTGTGTCTGTTGGATATAAGTTTCCTTTGGGTAAGAAGTACTACTTGTCATCAAAATGGATAAAAGGAGATGTATGTAGACGTATTTTAGTTCTAGATACGTCCCTTTTTATCCATTTTGATGACAAGCACTCCCTCCGTTCCACAATAAATGCCTTCCATTTGTCAAAATATAGATGTATCTTGACATGTTTTAGTATATAGGTACATCCATGATAGAGCCAATCGGATGGTTGAGAACACTACAATTCGTAGCTACAGATGCGTGTGTGACTCCCAGATGCAGAGGCCGTGGGTCATGGTCCTCCTTTTCGAGAAAAAACAAAGGCGTGTGTGAGAGGACGAGTGCGTGCGTGCACCTCTTCTCTTCCTGTATAACGTACACTCAGAGTACAAGTTTTTGTGGGTGGCACTATGGTGCGTGCGAGAAGTCTCGAGAGATAGGTTTAATGCGTCTGAAAAAATCGCCCCACTAACCGTAAGATATGTATATGACGGTGCTATTTATTGCACGTACACAGCAGTACTCCCTCCTTTCCGGTTTATAGGGCTTAATTCAAAAATCTCACCAACCAAGATGGTGAGTGGTGGAATATTTTTTGTATTTTGCAAAAGCACCTAATTAATGCTATTGTTTTTCTTAAAAAAATATGTTTATCAATGCATTAATTGCAATGCATGCATGCATAAAGTACATGCATTGGTCAATTTTCTCTTAATACTTGCATGCAATGATTTAATGCACCTTGGAATCTGAACATGATTTAATACTCCACGCTGTATTGAATTGCAAACCTGTTCACACCGATCACAACCTAAACGGTTTCCCACTTAGGAGCGTATTAGTACTCGGTTATAAATACTAGTATGCCAAGATGACTGCACATTCCTCCTAAACTCCTCATCCACAAAAACAAACAAGTCATTCAGCATCCTTCCCTTGCGTCTGCCATGGCCAGCGTGAGTTCTGGGTCGAGAGATTGCCACCAGGGAGAGGCGAGCATGGAAGCGGAAGCACGAGAGATGTCCCGCCTCGCTGCGAGAGCAGCCGACATGCCCCTTCGTGCGGAAGTAGCAGCATAGAGGTCCCCCCCGCGCCGCTGAAGCAGCACGGAGGTCCCGCCGCGCCGTCGATGCAGCAGACTGGTCCGGCCGCGCCGCAGAAGCAGCAGAGATGTCCCGCCGCGCCACGAATGCAGCAGAGATGTCCCGCCACGCCGCGGTGGCCTGGGAAAATTTCTCGCGGGCAGAAGACGACTGTTACAGGCGCATGCACGCGATCGTCCATAGCCAGATGGATTAGATCTCCCGCTGGGCGAGGTTGCAGGACGACATGAAAGCCTCGTTTGAACAGGCTATCGGCGCACTAAGGGAGGGCAATAAGAGGCTCCGGGCCGAGCACGACCTGCTGAGGGAGAAGATCATCCGAAGTGCAGACCAGCAGGAGGAGACCAATGCCTTGTTGAAGAGGACCGGCGTCATTGTTAAGAAACTTATGGACGAGAATGACATGCTCCGCAATGAGCGCCAAAGGCTGGTGGAGGAATCCGTGGATGTTCTCAAGCAGCGTCTTGAGGACAAGAAAGTGCTCATCGCCGCTCGCCGCGGAGACTAGTTGTTGTTGGGCTTCCTTCAGCTTCCTGGTTTCTTTTGATGTAATAATCGGTTTAGGATGTGGATTGTGTCGTCGGTTGTGAAATGTTGGGTTCTAGCGCGGATGTTTGGCCTTTGTTGGCCTCTTGGGATGTTGCGATTTCAATCTGGTAGCTTTTAGTCCTTCGTGTTAGGCTGGAGTTGTACTGAACTTCTTGTGAATTGTGGTGGTTTTCAGTAATGAAAATTGGAAGGGGCAAGCCCTTCTTTGATCAAAAAAATTAATCGTCCTTATATATTCATCAGTCTTGCTATAAGTCACAGTAGATGCTATATAGGTCCGTCAGATCTTACATCAAGATCCGTGCTTTCAGATTTTCTTTCTTCTCTCTTAAATCTCAGCCGAGTGAGACATAGCCACGCCATTAAACAGAGGCTCAGGCGCCATTAATTGAGACCTTGGGAGAGAGGTGGACGGCAGATGGAGGTCAAAGGGCTCTCCTCCCGATAAGCACACGCAGGGGTCTGATCGCACGCCTCTCGTACTCAAATAGCTACCCTGCACGGCGCCTCCTAGCTAATAAAAATGGGACGCGTATGCACGTAAATGGTACTAGTAAGTAGAACGCATACGGTTTCAATAATACTTGTTCTTCCGATTGTAATGTGACAGCACTTGTTCCAAAATGACTTTGTTGATTGTTAATGTGCGCCGCAAATCGTACTGCAAATTTACCACAGCATGTTGGTGCCATGTCATGGCACCAAGCCAAGTTTCATTATTTTCATGCGTGTTTTGGATTTACAGGAATTAAAAACTAAGTTTCTCAATGTTTCCAACCCAGCCACGATGCCCAGAATTTTGAATTTCATTCCCATTTCTTGCATGGAACCTAGAAATTTACCCGAGGACACACTTGTGATTTTTCAACCAACTTTGGTGCCTGGAACATGTGCTTGTATTTCAAATTTGAATTATGCACACAAAGGTGACACGTTCCCTCCCAGAACCACGAGCCTTCTTGAGAGAAGCTCCGATTTGCAAGAAGCTTATACCAAAATTTGTTCCTATTCGGCCAATTTTTTTAACCACTGCATGGTACTACCATGACATAACACCATGCCAAGTTTCATGATTTTAAAACCAAGTTTCTCAATGTTCTCGACCGAGCCACGATGCCCAGATGTTTGAATTTTATTCTCATTTTTGCATGTGACCTACTCCCTCCTTCCATCTATATAGGGCCTAATGTGTTTTCAAGACAGCCTTTGACTATTGACAAGATTAATATCACATGAGATGTATACTATGAAAATTATATTATTGGAAGCTCCTTTGACATACAAATTTGAAGGTAAGCTTCGTGTAAGTTGCATGTCATATATTATTGCTCTAACGTTTGGTCAAAGTTAGCCTCAAAAAACACATTAGGACCTATATAGATGGAAGGAGGGAGTAGAAATTCACCCGGGGACACAAATGTGATTTTTCAACCAACTTTGGTGCATGGGAGCATGTGCTTGTAGTTCAAATTTGAATTATGCACATTAAATGACCAAAAACTCAATTGATGTATAAATAAGGCCAAACGAAGCCGGAATAATTCCAAAATTTAACAGGGCACTCAGCCTTTGTAAATAAACTCAAGGGGGACAGTGTATATCGTTTCGCACTCAAAGGTGGCACGTTCCCTCTCAGAACCACCATCCTTCTTGAGAGAAGCTTCGCTTTGGAAGAAGCTTATACCAAAATATGTTCCTATTTGGCCAATTTTTTTACCACAACATGGTAGTACCATGACATGACATCCATGCCAAGTTTCATGATTTTCAGACGTGTTTTGGATTTACAAGAATTTTAAATCCAAGTTCCTCAATGTTCTCGGCCGAGCCACGATGCCCAGATGTTTTAATTTTATTCTCATTTCTTCCATGGGACCTATAAATTCACCCGAGGACACAAATGTGATTTTTCAACCAACTTTGGTGCAAGAGAGCATGTGCTTGTAGTTCAAATTTGACTTATGCACATTAAATGACCAGAAACTCAATTAATGTATAAAAAACGACAAAGGAACCCGGAATAATTCCAAAGTTTAACAGGGCACTAATGTAGTTCTATGTTGCCTTTGTTAAGAAACTCAGGGGGCAACGTATATCGTTTCACACTCAAAGGTGGCACGTTCCCTCTTAGAACCACGAGCTTCCAAATTGGCCCAAATTTTTTCCACAACATGTTAGTGCCATGACATGACACAATGCCAAGTTTCATGATTTCCAGGCGAGTTTTGGATTTACATGAATTTAAAATCAAAGTTTCTCGATGTTCTCTGCCGAGTCATGACGCCTAGATGTTTGAATTTCATTCTCATTTCTTCCATGGGACCTAGAAATTCAACCAAGGACACACATGTGATTTTTCAACCCACTTTGGTGCACCGGAGCATGTACATGCAATTCATATTTAGATTATGCACATTAAAAGTCCAGAAACTCAATTAATGTATAAAAAGGCCAAATGAACCCGAAATAATTCCAAAATTTAACAGGGCACTCATATAGTTCTATGCTGCCTCTGTAAATAAAATCAGTGGGGAGGCAGCGTATATCGTTTCGCACACAAAGGTGACACGTTCCCTCTCGGAACCACGAGGCTTGTTGAGAGAATCTCCGGTTTTGCAAGAGGCTTATACCAAAACTTGTCCCAATTCAGCCAAAAATTATCGTATGAAAACAGGGTTTAGATTATCCCAAACATCTCGCCACCTAGACCAATAATGTACTATGATTTGAATTCAACATAAAATGGATACAAATATTTGAATTGGAGAGCGTATGCTACATGTAGTTCATAGTGAAATATGATTACTGCTATATGTATGTTTTTTGTTATCAAGATAATATTTAAATTATTGTATAACTTGACAACAATCATATTCCAATAAGGAAAATTGATTCAAATTTAGTCCATATGGTAGACGATAATATATATGTTCACATGGTGGAATAAAATGTTCATATATGATGGAAGATCAAAATGTACGACTACATCAATTATAAACCGCAAGGTCACCTAATGATATATTCGAATTCAACATAACGTGGATTCCAAAATTGAAATTCGAGATCATGGCATCTGTAATCATATAAAAAGGGACATTACTCTTTCTTTGGTGGGAATTGATTTGTTTTTTGTTGTTGTTGAGGGAAGTGCGAATCGATTTGGTACTGTGCAGGGTAATCTTGTTCTCCCGATTTTTTTTAACATTTTTCTTGTAGTTTTTTCAATGGCATCTATAGAAATATAGTAAAAGTGGACATGACTCTCTTGTGTCTTGTATGAATTGTTTTTTTTACACGTAAGTTTGTTCTGCCGAACAAGGAATCCGCACCTTGTTATCCCGAAATTTTCAAGCTCGAGTATCTTTTGTCTCACCTGCTTTGAAACTCCCGCTTCTTCAACCCGCGCCGCGCCTTGTTATCCTGAAATATGGACGCGCGCGAGAACTCCCTCCTCATCCGAAATCGCTCCCGCAGCCTAGACACGCGAAATCCCCCTTCTACCCCTCAGCCGGAAATGAAGCTCCACGTCGCGGTGTCAAAACCGGTGGGGGTACGCTAGTAACTTACCCTACATTTCGGACAAGTGCGTCCCTAAGCTTGGCTCCCCCTCCCCCTTCGCTCCCCTCCCCCCCATTCGTACACCGAGGCCGCCAAAACCCGCGAAACCCCACGCTCCTCCGTCGGCCTCACGACCACCGCCCAGCCGGAGACTCTTCCCCGACTACATCGTCCACCGCAACAGCTCGCCGTCCCACATCCACCGCACCGGATGAGGATCCGTTGTCGATCTCATCGTCCAGCCGGAACAGCCGCCCGTCCTCCACCTCCAAGGAGCTGCCCCGATGTTCGCTGTTGGGGAACGTTGCAGAAAATTAAAATTTTTCCTACGGTTTCACCAAGATCCATCTATGAATTCATCTAGCAACGAGTCATGGGAGAGTGATTGCATCTACATACCACTTGTAGATCGCGTGCGGAAGCGTTCAATGGAACGGGGATGATGGAGTCGTACTCGCCTTGATTCAGATCACCGATGACCTAGTGCTGAACGGACAGCACCTCCGCGTTCAACACACGTACGGAGCGGATGATGTCTCCTCCTTCCTGATCCCGCAAGGGGTAAGGAGAGGTTGATGATGATCCAGCAGCACGACGGCGTGGTGGTGGATGTAGCAGAACTCCGGCAGGGCTTCGCTAAGCAACTACGGGAGGAGGAGGAGGTGTTGCAGGGAGGAGGGAGGCGCCAGGGCTTATGGGTGCGGCCACCCCTCCCTCCCCTCCCTTTATATAGGTGCAAGAGAGGGGGGGGGGTGCAGCCTTGCCCGTTCCTCCAAGGAAGGGGTGCGGCCAAGAGGGGGGAAGGAGTCCATCCTCCCCAAGGCACCTCGGAGGTGCCTTCCCCCTTTAGGACTCTCCCCCTTTTCTTATATCTTGGCGCATGGGCCTCTTGGGGCTGGTGCCCTTGGCCCATATAGGCCAAGCCGCACCCCCTACAGCCCATGTGGCCCCCCGGGGTAGGTGGACCCCCCGGTGGACCCCCGGACCCCTTCCGGCATTCCCGGTACAATACCGATAACGCGCGAAACTTTTCCGGCGACCAAAATAAGACTTCCTATATATAAATCTTTACCTCCGGACCATTCCGGAACTCCTCGTGACGTCCGGGATCTCATCCGGGACTCCGAACAACATTCAGTTTGCTGCATACTCATATTCATACAACCCTAGCGTCACCGAACCTTAAGTGTGTAGACCCTACGGGTTCGGGAGACATGCATACATGACCGAGACGGCTCTCGAGCAATAACCAACAGCGGGATCTGGATACCCATGTTGGCTCCCACATGCTCCTCGATGATATCATCGGATGAACCACGATGTCGAGGATTCAATCAACCCCGTATACTATTCCCTTTGTCAATCGGTATTTTACTTGCCCGTGATTCAATCGTCGGTATCCCAATACCTCGTTCAATCTCGTTGCCGGCAAGTCACTTTACTCGTACCATAATGCATGATCCCGTGACCAAACACTTGGTCACTTTGAGCTCATTATGATGATGCACTACCGAGTGGGCCCAGTGATACCTCTCCGTCATACGGAGTGACAAATCCCAGTCTCGATCCGTGTCAACCCAACAGACACTTTTGGAGATACCTGTAATGCACCTTTATAGTCACCCAGTTATGTTGTGACGTTTGGTACACCCAAAGCACTCGTACGGTATCCGGGAGTTACACGATCTCATGTTCTAAGGAAGAGATACTTGACATTGGAAAAGCTCTAGCAAAACGAATTACACGATCTTGTGCTATGCTTAGGATTGGGTCTTGTCCATCACATCTTTCTCCTAATGATGTGATCCCGTTATCAATGACATCCAATGTCCATAGTCAGGAAACCATGACTATCTGTTGATCAACGAGCTAGTCAACTAGAGGCTTACTAGGGACATGGTATTGTCTATGTACCCACACATGTATCTGAGTTTCCTTTCAATACAATTATAGCATGGATAATAAACAATTATCATGAACAAGGAAATATACTAATAACTAATTTATTATTGCCTCTAGGGCATATTTCCAACAGTCTCCCACTTGCACTAGAGTCAATAATATAGTCCACATCGTCATGTGATTAACACTGATAGGTCACATCGCCATGTGACCAACATCCAAAGAGTTTACTAGTGTCTGTAAACTAGTTCACATCATCAAGTGATTAAGACTCAATGAGTTCTGAGGTTTGATCATGTTTTGCTTGTGAGAGAGGTTTTAGTCAACAGGTCTTAACCTTTCAGATCCGTGTGTTCTTTGCAAATTTCTAGGTCATATTGTAAACGCTGCTTCCACGCTCCACTTGAAGCTATTCCAAATGGTTGCTCCACTATACGTATCCGGTTTGCTACTCAGAGTCACTCGGATAGGTGTTAAAGCTTGCACCAACGTAACCCTTTACGCCGAACTCTTTATCACCTCCATAATCGGGAAACATGTCCTTATTTACTCCAAGGACAATTTTGACCGCTGTCCAATGATCCATTCCTGGATCATTCTTGTACCCCTTGATGGACTCATGGCAAGGCACACTTCCGGTGCGGTACACAGCATAGCATACTGTAGAGCCTACGTCTAAGGCATAGGGGACGACCTTCGTCCTTTCTCTCTTTTCTGCCGTGGTCGAGCTTTAAGTCTTAACTTCATACCTTACATCTCAGGCAAGAACTCCTTCTTTGACTGATCCATCTTGAACACCTTCAAGATCATGTCAAGGTATATGCTCATTTGAAAGTACCATTAAGCGGTTTTGATCTATCCCTATAGATCTTGATGCTCAATGTTCAAGTAGCTTAATACAGGTTTTCACTTGAAAAACACTTTTCAAATAACCCTATATGCTTTCCAGAAATTCTACATCATTTCTGATCAACAATATGTCAACAACATATACTCATCAAAAATTCTATAGTGCTCCCACTCACTTCTTTGGAAATACAAGTTTCTCATAAACTTTGTATAAACCCAAAATCTTTGATCATCTTATCAAAGAGTATATTCCAACTCCGAGATGCTTACTCCAGTCCATGGAAGGATCCTTTGGAGCTAGCATACCTTTCAGCATCCTTAGGATCGACAAAACCTTTACGATTGTATCTCATACAACCTTTCCTTACGGAGCTGGTAAGGAAACTCGTTTTGACATCCATCGCTAGATTTCATAAATGCAGCTAATGCTAACACGATTCCGACGGACTTAAGCATCGCTACGGATGAGAAAATCTCATCGTAGTCAACTTGTGAAAACTCTTTGCCACAAGTCGAGCTTCATAGACGGTGACATTACCGCCCACGTCCGTCTTCTTCTTAAAAATCCATTTATCTCAATAGCTTGCCGATCATCGGGCAAGTCCACCAAAGTCCATGCTTTGTTACGATACATGGATCCTATCTCGGATTTCATGGCCTCTAACCATTTGTCGGAATATGGGCCCACCATCGCTTCTCCATAGCTCGTAGGTTCATTGTTGTCTAGCAACATGACCTTCAAGACAGGATTCTTGTACCACTCAAACAAGACGCATCCTTGTCACCCTATGAGGTATGCAGTAGTGACTTGATCCAAGTTTCATGATCACTATCATAAGCTTCTACTTCAATTGGTGTAGGTGCCACGGAACAACTTCTGCCCTGCTACACACTAGTTGTAGTGACGGTTCAATAACCATATCAAGTCTCCACCATCCTCCCACTCAACTTTTCGAGACAAACTTTTCCACGAGAAAGGACCTGATTCAAGAAACAATCCCTATTGCTTTCGGATCTGAATTAGGAGGTATACCCAACTGTTTTGGGTGTCCTATGAAGATGCATTTTATCCGCTTTGGGTTCGAGCTTATCAACCTGAAACTTTTTCACATAAGCGTCGCAACCCCAAACTTTTAAGAAACGACAACTTAGGTTTCTCCAAACCATAGTTCAAACAGGTCGTCTCAACGGAATTACGTGGTGCCCTATTAAAGTGAGTGCGGTTGTCTCTAATGCCTAACCCATGAGCGATAGTGGTAATTCGATAAGAGACATCATGGTACGCACCATATCTAATAGGGTGCAACTATGATGTTCGGACACACCATCACACTATGGTGTTCCAGGCGGTATTAATTGTGAGACAATTTCCACTATGTCTCAATAGCGTGCCAAAGCTCGTAACTCAGATACTCATCTCTATGATCATATCATAGACATTTTATCCTCTTGTCACGATGATCTTTAACTTCACTCTAAAATTACTTGAACCATTCAATAATTCAGACTTGTGTTTCATCAAGTAAATATACTCAATATCTACTCAAATCATCTGTGAAGTAAGAACATAACGATATCCACTGCATGCCTCAGCATTCATTGGACTGCACACATCAAAATGTATTACTTCCAACAAGTTGCTTTCTTGTTCCATTTCTTTGAAAAACGAGGCTTTCGGTCATCTTGCCCATGTGGTATGATTTGCATGTCTCAAGTGATTCAAAATCAAGTGAGTCCCAACGGTCCATTTGCATGGAGTTTCTTCATGCATATACACCAATAGACATGGTTTGCATGTCTCAAACTTTTCAAAACGAGTGAGTCCAAAGATCCATCAACATGGAGCTTCTTCATGCGTTCTATACCAATATGACTCAAATGGCGATTACCACAAGCAGGTGATACTATCATTACTATCTTATATCTTTTGGCATGAAAATGTGTATCACTACGATCGAGATTCAATAAACCATTCCTTTAGGTGCAAGACCATTGAAGGTATTATTCAAATAAATAGAGTAACCATTATTCTCCTTAAGTGAATAACCGTATTGTGATAGACATAATCCAATCATGTCTATGCTCAATGCAATCACCAAATGACAATTATTCAGGTTTAATACTAATCTTGATGGTAGAGGAGCATGCGATGTTTGATCAAATCAAACTTGGAAACACTTCCAACACATATCGTCACTCACCTTTAGCTAGTCTCCGTTTATTTAAGTAGCTCTTTTATTTGAGTTACTAACACTTAGCAACCGAACGGTATCTTAATACCCTGGTGCTACTAGGAGTACTAGTAAAGTACACATTAACATAATGTATATCCAATATACATCTATCGACCTTGCCAGCCTTCTCATCTACCAAGTATCTAGGGTAATTCTGCTCCAGTGGCTGTTCCCCTTATTACAGAAGCACTTAGTCTCGGGTTTGGGTTCAACCTTGGGTTTCTTCACTAGAACAGCAGCTGATTTGTCGTTTCATGAAGTATCCCTTCTTGCCCTTGCCCTTCTTGAAACTAGTGGTTTCACCAACCATCAACAATTGATGCTCCTTCTTGATTTCTACTTTCACGGTGTCAAACATCGTGAATACCTCAAGGATCATCATATCTATCCCTGATATGTTATAGTTCATCACGAAGCTCTAGCAGCTTGGTGGCAATGACTTTGGAGAAACATCACTATCTCATCTGGAAGATCAACTCCCACTCGATTCAAGTGATTGTTGCACTCGGACAATCTGAGCACAAGCTCAACGATTGAGCTTTTCTCCCTTAGTTTGCAGGCTAAGAAAATCGTCGGAGGTCTTATACCTTTTGGCGTGGGCACAAGCCTGAAATCCCAATTTCAGCCCTCGAAACATCTTATATGTTTCGAGAAACGTCTTTGGTGCCTCTACTCTAAACCATTTAACCGAACTATCACGTAGTTATCAAAGCGTGTATATCGATGTTCGCAACATCCACGGCGACGTTTGGGGTTCAGTACATTGGCGGTGCATTAAGGACATAAGCTTTCTCGTCCGCATAATCGCTACTGTCAACTTTCAACTATATTTTCTCTAGGAACATATCTAAACAGTGGGACTAAAGCGCGAGCTTACGATATAATTTGCAAAGATCTTTTGACTATGTTCAGGATAATTAAGTTCATCTCATGAACTCCCACTCGAATAGACATCCCTCTAGTCATCTAAGTGATTACATGATCCGAGTCAACTAGGCCGTGTCCGATCATCACGTGAGACGGACTAGTCATCATCGGTGAACATCTTCATGTTGATCGTATCTACTATACGACTCATGCTCGACCTTTCGGTCTCTTGTGTTCCGAGGCCATGTCTGTACATGCTAGGCTCGTCAAGTCAACCTAAGTGTTTCGCGTGTGTAAATCTGGCTTACACCCGTTGTATGTGAACGTAAGGATCTATCACACCCGATCATCACGTGATGCTTCGAAACGACGAACTTTAGCAACGGTGCACAGTTAGGGAGAACACTTTCTTCAAATTGTTATGAGGGATCATCTTATTTACTACCGTCGTTCTAAGTAAACAAGATGCATAAACATAATAAACATCACATGCAATTATATATAGTAGTGACATGAAATGGCCAATATCATATAGCTCCTTTGATCTCCATCTTCGGGGCTCCATGATCATCCTGTCACCGGCATGACACCATGATCTCCATCATCGTGTCTTCATGAAGTTGTCACGCCAATGACTACTTCTACTTCTATGGCTAACGCGTTTAGCAATAAAGTAAAGTAATTTACATGGCGTTCTTCAATGACACGCAGGTCATACAAAAATAAAGACAACTCCTATGGCTCCTGCCGGTTGTCATACTCATCGACATGCAAGTCATGATTCCTATTACAAGAACATGATCTCATACATCACATATATCATTCATCATTCATCACAACTTTGGCCATATCATATCACAAAACACTTGCTGCAAAAACAAGTTAGACGTCCTCTAATTGTTGTTGCAAGTTTTATGTGGCTGCAATAGGGTTCTAGCAAGAATGTTTCCTTACCTACGTGAAAGCCACAACGTGATTTGTCAACTTCTATTTACCCTTCATAAGGACCCTTTTCATAGAATCCACTCCAACTAAAGTGGGAGAGACAGACACCTGCTAGCCACCTTATGCAACTAGTGCATGTCAGTCGGTGGAACCAGTCTCACGTAAGCGTACGTGTAAGGACGGTCCGGGCCGCTTCATCCCACGATGCCGCTGAAGCAAGATAAGACTAGTAGCGGAAAGAAAGTTGACAACATCTACGCCCACAACAAATTGTGTTCTACTCGTGCAATAGAGAACTACGATAGACCTAGCTCATGATGCCCTTTGTTGGGGAGCGTTGCAGAAAATTAAAAATTTCCTACGGTTTCACCAAGATCCATCTATGAGTTCATCTAGCAACGAGTCATGGGAGAGTGATTGCATCTACATACCACTTGTAGATCGCGTGCGGAAGCGTTCAATGGAACGGGGATGATGGTGTCATACTCGCCGTGATTCAGATCACCGATGACCTAGTGCTGAACGGACAGCACCTCCGCGTTCAACACACGTACGGAGCGGATGACGTCTCCTCCTTCTTGATCCAGCAAGGGGTAAGGAGAGATTGATGATGATCCAGCAGCACGACGGCGTGGTGGTGGATGCAGCAGAACTCCGGCAGGGCTTCGCTAAGCAACTACGGGAGGAGGAGGAGGTGTTGCAGGGAGGAGGGAGGCGCCAGGGCTTATGGGTGCGGCCACCTCCCTCCCCTCCCTTTATATAGGTGCAAGAGAGGGGGGGGCGCAGCCTTGCCCCTTCCTCCAAGGAAGGGGTGCGGCCAAGAGGGGGGGAGGAGTCCATCCTCCCCAAGGCACCTCGGAGGTGCCTTCCCCCTTTAGGACTCTCCCCCTTTTCTTATATCTTGGCGCATGGGCCTCTTGGGGCTGGTGCCCTTGGCCCATATAGGCCAAGGCGCACCCCCTACAGCCCATGTGGCCCCCCGGGGCAGGTGGACCCCCCCGGTGGACCCCCGGACCCCTTTTGACACTCCCGGTACAATACCGATAACGGGCGAAACTTTTCCGGCGACCAAAATAAGACTTCCTATGTATAAATCTTTACCTCCGGACCATTCCGGAACTCCTCGTGACGTCCGGGATCTCATCCGGGACTCCGAACAACATTCAGTTTGCTGCATACTCATATTCATACAACCCTAGCGTCACCGAACCTTAAGTGTGTAGACCCTACGGGTTCGGGAGACATGCATACATGACCGAGACGGCTCTCGAGCAATAACCAACAGCGGGATCTGGATACCCATGTTGGATCCCACATTCTCCTCGATGATATCATCAGATGAACCATGATGTCGAGGATTCAATCAACCCCGTATACTATTCCCTTTGTCAATCGGTATTTTACTTGCCCGAGATTCGATCGTCGGTATCCCAATACCTCGTTCAATCTCGTTGCCGGCAAGTCACTTTACTCGTACCGTAATGCATGATCCCGTGACCAAACACTTGGTCACTTTGAGCTCATTATGATTATGCACTATCGAGTGGGCCCAGTGATACCTCTCTGTCATATGGAGTGACAAATCCCAGTCTCGATCCGTGTCAACCCAACAGACACTTTTGGAGATACCTATAATGCACCTTTATAGTCACCCAGTTACGTTGTGACGTTTGGTACACCCAAAGCACTCGTACGGTATCCGGGAGTTACACGATCTCGTGTTCTAAGGAAGAGATACTTGACATTGGAAAAGCTCTAGCAAAACGAACTACACGATCTTGTGATATGCTTAGGATTGGGTCTTGTCCATCACATCTTTCTCCTAATGATGTGATCCCGTTATCAATGACATCCAATATCCATAGTCAGGAAACCATGACTATCTGTTGATCAACGAGCTAGTCAACTAGAGGCTTACTAGGGACATGGTGTTGTCTATGTACCCACACATGTATCTGAGTTTCCTTTCAATACAATTATAGCATGGATAATAAACGATTATCATGAACAAGGAAATATACTAATAACTAATTTATTATTGCCTCTAGGGCATATTTCCAACATTCGCCTCGTCTATCGCGCCACCTCAATCCCCACAGCGTCGTCTTGACCTGCCCCACCGGAACCGCAGCACCCTCACCAATTCCTCCGATAAAGCCGAGGCCAACTCGGCGCCACCAAGGAGGTTCTGCACTCACAGCTGCATTTTATCTTTTATTCGATCTCACGGGGCTACCGGTGCTCGATACCGAGCAGACATGGCGTGTCTCCATCGACGGCGCTGTCGCCGGCCACATCATCCACGGCGTCTCTCCCCCATGTCGTTGCTTCCTCGGCGGCGACTTCCACAACGGCACTAGCTGCAGCTGCTCCTGCTCTCGCTCGCGCTGCGGCTCTGTTCTTGCTATCGGTTACGCTACTGCACTGCTCCTGCTTTCGTTCGTGCTGCTGCTCTGCTCTTGCTCTCACTTGCGCTGCTGCTGCACGACCTCCGGCAGCTACAGGAGTTGCTGCTTTAGCACTCGCTCGCGGTGCTACTGCACGACTTCCTCTCTGCTAGTGTGTTCCCTGCTCGAGCGTCTGCTGATTTAGGTCACTGCTACTCTGCTACTAGTGCTCGAATGCCCTAAACATCTATTGCAATGCTCTGTTAATAGTTCAATCAGTTTCGACAGTAAAATTCAGTTTGACTGTGAAGTTCATTTTCTTCAGTTAATTTCAGAGTGAACAGTACTTACAGCATCTGTCGGACCGGCCATGGCGCGGCTGATGCGTTTTACATCTAGCACTTTTTGGTGATGTATTTTACATCATCTATTGCAGATGATATTAGGGTCCCACTTCAGATTAACGTTGTCTGTCTTGTCATGCTTCAGCCTCGTCGCCGTACACATTAGCGGAGTTGCTCCAACGACGGAACCGTCCATCACAGTGGAGCAGTACCCTCAGCGCCGTTTCCAGAGGCCTCGGATCTTCTTCCCCGCCTCCGACAGTCACACCAGCATCATCACCATCCTCCACGTCCAACCCAATGATGTTGAGGTCCACAAGGCTATGCCAAAGAGGTTGTACACTCGTCGTATCACTTTGTTTCTCCATTTCTCTGTTCTTCCAATTCATGTGAGCCAAACACCCAGGTTGACTGAAATCCTATGTTTCCAAATGCTTATTTTGCACATGCATTCCTATCCTATTCCTGTGTTTTTCATGTCCCTGCGTTTATAGAATCCTCCAATTCTAAGGATCCCTTACAGATTTACTTCATTTTCAGATAGGCGTCAAAGAAAACTCTGTGTGTTATGTCCTGCTCCTGCCGTCCCATCATCCACCCCACCTGAGGTGCACCATTGACAGAAGCGTTCACTGCAGCAGAGATCCCCCCTGCAGACTTCCTTTCGCCACCTCAGATCATCTTCCACGTTGCCGGCAGCCACGCCAACTGCATTACCATCATCGACTGAGCAGATGAACCCGAGGACTACACAGTTCCGGAAGAGAGGTCGCAGTCTTTCGTGTTTGCTTACGTTATACATCGGTTATTATTACCTGCTACTTTATCATTCAATCTTGAGTTTTGAATTGCCCATGGGTCTCATATCGAGCCACCAACGAATAGTATCTGTCTACTATCTGGATCATCTGGGGTCTTATATGTGGTTCATGTTGGGTGGGCAACAAACAATAGATGATCCATTGTCTATCTTTTTAAACTGAAGCTATAATCTACCTGCTATCATTAGTTTTGGATCCATCCACTCGTTTGCTACCATCAGTCTTGATTTTTGCATGCACCCCTTAGGCCTTACAAAATCTAACTATTTTTTTATTATGCATGTCAGATATTGTACACAATCGTACTGAACATGTAGAGAAAAGAGAAGACTATTGCATGCGAATATAATTTCATGCAGACGCCGCTCCGTGGTGGGCGAAGTGCCCCCCCCCCCCCATCCTGCATTTCCATATTGTATTCCAGAGGAAGATAACTATTCAGATGGAGATTCAGAAGGAGCCGACCATGCCTGTTTACCACCTGAGTTGTTTACTCCAACCTGGCATGCTGATATTGGTCATATCATGCATATGGCGCCTTGCATTGCTTACATTATACATCTTATATGTCATCAGCTTAGTTTAGATTAGCTTTGTCTGAATGCCACCTGTTTGGTTTCTATATCATACTCCCACCATTCCTAAATATTTGTCTTTTTAGAGATTTCAACAAGTGACTACATACGGAACAAAATGAGTGAATCTACACTCTAAAATATGTCTATATACATCCGTATGTGGTAGTCCATTTGAAATCTCTAAAAGACAAATATTTAGAAACAGAGGGAGTATATGGGAATTATGCAATGCCATCTTCTTTAGCCAGGCATCATATACTTGAATCATGCAATGCCATCCTATTTAGCCAGTCATCGTATATGTGAATTGTATCGTGCCATATTTTTTCCATAATGTATTTCATTTGTCAACAATGTTTATACATTCATCTACTCTTCTGTGCATCAGCCATTTGAGTCGGTCATGGAAAATCTGAGTGAAAACAAGGTCTTCGAGCATCGATGCTACTGTCGATGTAGATTTCTTCTTTGATTCTGAGATAGCTCCTCAAAGGAGGATTCAAGAGAGATGACCATCGTATCCCCGAGGTGCATGCTCTAACTTGGTCGGGTTATATTGCTCATATCATGCATATGGTCTCTTGCATTGCCATGCCATCTGCTTAGATTAGACATGCTTTGTGTGAGTGCCTCCTGTTTGCTTTCTATATCATATATGTGAATTATGCAATGCCATGTTTTTCAGCCAGTTATCATATATGTTATGCACCGCCATGGAGCCAGGCATCATATATGTGAATTATCTCATGCCATCTTTTTTTATTACGTATTCCATTTGTCGACAATCTGTGTATATTGAACTACTCTTCATGTGTATCAGCCATTTGAGCCGGTTATGGAAAAATCTGGAGGAAAACAAGGTCTTGAGAGCAGCAATGGTACTGTTGAAGCATATATCTCGATGGTTACAGGAGCTCCTCAGAGGAGGATTCAGAGACAGATGACCAGTCCTATATCCCACCTGACGTGTATGCTCTAAGTTGCAATGTTTATATTTCTCATATGATGCATATGGTGTCTTGCATTGCTTAGTTTAGACATCATATGCACAATATTGAATTCTATCTGCTTAGTTTAGAGATCATACATGCGAGTGCCAGCTGCTTAGTATATGAATCAATTATGTTAATTATATCATGTCATCCTGTATACTTAGACAACATGTATGTGAATTATTTCATCCCAACCTATTTTAGAAAGACATCATATAGTTTTGTCATGTCATCCTGTTTAGGTACTCATCATATGTTGAATTATGCCATTATATCCTGTTAAGTTATCCTTCATATATCTGAAACTGTGTCATGCTATCCTGTTTAGTTAGGCATCATATATGTGAAATTGTGTCATGCTGTCCTGTTTGGTTAGACAACATATATGTGAATTACCACATCTGTCTATCATACAATGTTTGTACGTTCAATTTCTTTTCTTCTTTATCAGCCATTTGAATTGGAGGGTGTGATGGCAGTATCTAAGGGAGCAAAAACCCGTTCTTCACAAAAGAAAGTGCTACCCGTCGATGTAGATAGAACCATGGTTGTACTGGCCCACAAACTAGCCCTACCACACATAATAGAGACTCTTCCAGATTGCAAACTTACACCGTTGGGCAGAGAACCAGCTACAACCCATCTAACCGCAACCCCAGCGGATAGCAACCCACTTATAGTTGACAAAGCACCATGTCCACCACAGAGTACCCCCGCACGAGCAGTTTCTAAAGCTACTGCAAAGTGCCCAAAGCACGAAGACCACCACAGCTAACCCAAACTCCACGTTTAAAGCAGAAGAGCAACTGTTCTCAGGTCATATTCCGTAGCTATGGTCCATACTCCTTTGCTGTTGCATCACTGTATTTACTCATACCAACTACTTTCGAATTTGAAGGATCCAATTGAAACTCCAATGGCACAATAGGTATGTTTTAAACCTATTTCTTTAACTGGATTGCTGTTCTAACTTCTTGCTCTATGTTGATTTCAGTTTAAGTTGTATAAAAAGTTATGTTCTCATGTGATGCACATTACAAGTGTTGCCAATGTTGTGTAGTTTCTCACACTTATATTCTGTCTATGCTGCTGTGTCTTAAAAATATATGAGTTGAACTGTGTCTCTATCTTGATTAGGGAACATAAACTAGAATGATATGGACAATACAGTGACCATAGTACATAGATATATGTTTGTTTCATGTTGTTATCCTGTCCACCTTACTACTAAACCGGTTTACCAAAATGAGTTTCGTATACTACAAGCTAAACCTGTGATGTGTCTGCTTGTTTCTCTTGTAGTATGCAAACAGAATATTGGAGAAGAGCACCCCACTAAGCAATGGTAGAGAAAGTAATGCAGATAAGGTTCAAGATAGTGAGACAACCCTGTTGGTCTCCAAGAAAGGTGATAAAAACGATCTTGTAGACAGTGAGAAAACCCCACAGTCATGCGTTGATGTAGTGTTCGAGTTACTGACCAGTACCGCTGGCACAAGCTCTTCTAACTCGCTGCCTGAATCACTTCGGCTTCTTCAGTCTCAGCTACAAGCTGAAAGGCATCATCGGTGTCTTTGGGCAAGAAGTCAAGGATGAGGAAGTCTTTGCAGAATTCAGATCGTACTTTCTTGTGCAACAAAGCAAGTTTGGAGGATTTAAGCGCCAAACAAGAGAAAGTTAATAAGCCTGCTAAGCATCTTGCCAGCATTATGGGTACCCAGGATATTGTTTCTTGAACTCTTCTGAAGTGGTTTCAGTTCTAGACTTGTTTTGCTACGGCGTTTATATGCTGCTTTGTTCCCTATATTTGCACCGGTGGCGAACTTTGATGCCCAGTGGATGTAATATGTGTAATAACCGAGATAGCCTAGCATAAGTTGCTTGCTTATTTATTTCCTTATTGTCTTATTTATTTGCTTGATTGTAGTCAGTGCAGTTCTTTTTCCGCGGTTTGCTAGTGGCTGCAATAACCTATTTTTTAAAACTAGGCCACAATAACCATGTGCTAATATTTACTGTAGTGACACTAGGCCTCCTACGGGCCGTAGAAACAGTGGGCCTTCTACGGGCCATAGAAAAAATGGGCCTTCTATGGGCCGTAGAAACAATGGGCCTTCTACGGGCCGTGTCATCAATGGGCCTTATACGGGTCGTATGATCGATTGGCCAAACATGGGCCAATAACAGGCCGATTTATGGCCGTAAACGGGCTAAAGTTGGAATCGTCCATTCATGGGCCGACCATAATGGGCCATCGTTAATAGGCCGTATTTGATGACGCTATGAAAATGGCCCAACGTATTAACAGACCACAAATGGGCCGACTGTAACCACGGGCTGAATTTGGCCCACAAGCAGAAAATGACAGTAACAGGCCGTAAGTAAACGAATGCTAGAAATGAGCCCAAGAATAAATGGGCTGTAAGAAGGCCGAAAGATAACATGGGCTGGAAACGGCCCAACGGAATAACGGGCCGTTAATGGGTACAAAGTGATACACTGTTCATTACGGGCCAGTTTCACCATGGGCCGTTAATGGGTGTAAAGTGATACACTATTCATTACGGGTCAGTTTCACCATGGGCCGTTAATAGGCCAAGAGTTACGTAGGGCCTCATATGGGCCGAAAGACGTCATGGGCCATACATGGGCCAGAAGTGAAAACGGGCTGGAATCATATTGGATGGCCCAGATGACGCTACTGGGCCTAATTCGGATAGGGCGTAAAGGGCCTTGGGTTAGCGGGCTGTAAATGGGATATATGCGAACAGGCCGTTAACAGGCTTTCCATGGGTCGGCCCGCCACCTTTTGACCAAGTCAAACGGGCCGGCCTTTTCACAGGAATGGCCTCTGTTGGGTCGTGCCACGAGTCGACGTATCATAGGCGCCTTCTGTCCATTGAGTGGATGACATCTGTCCCAACGATGAGCCGACACGTGTTTCCTCCAGCCAATGATGATTTTACATGTGGAAAATTCCCATTGGTCGGGGCTGTTAACGGGTTATCGGATCCAAAACCCGACCCGATAGCTTAACGGCGTTCCCTTACGGTGGATGCCACGTGTCGGTCACCCTTGATGAAAGCACTTCTGTGACGCGCGATTTATCGTCATGGAAGTGGACACTTTCGTGATTATAATTTTGGTAATGTCATGGAACACTTCTACGACAGCACAGGTATGACTATCTTGATTATGTCATAAATTTGTCATGGATGTACATGCATGACAAAAAACGCGACCTACTGTGACAAACACGTATCATCACGGAAGTGTATTTTTTTGTAGTGTAGTGACACTATGTTTGTCTATGTATTCACACATGTACAAAAGTTTCCAGATAATACAATTCTAGCATGAATAATAAACATTTATCATGATATAAGGAAATATAAATAACAACTTTATTATTGCCTCTAGGGCATATTTCCTTCAGATGACTATACGATCGTTTCTCCTAATTTAGAATGCATGCAATTGTTTATTGAGGTGTGTGCAAATGATCTGTATAGTCACTTATGTAATTGAATGTTTATTTCAGTTATATATATATATATATATATATATATATATATATATATATATATATATATGTATATATATATATATATATGTATGTATGTATATATATACATGTTATTCTACTGTAGACAGAGCAAATCACACTGCTTATTAGTAGCAATCGTCTCTGTTATTGTTGGTCTTCTCACACATTTCTGATTACGGACATGTTTGCCGCGTATCACACACATCTTGTTCAGTTGAACCGTTTCCATTGTGTTGCCTAATCACACACAGTTCATCCTAGTGAACCGTATGATGTATATCGCACACGCCTTCATCTGGTTGCCCGTTTCTTTTGTTCCTCCTCATCCCAAACAGTTAATTGAGCTGAATTGTAATCCCTGCATCGCACACACAACTAAATTCTGAACCGTGTTTGATGCATCTGTCATCGCAAACGTTTTGCACCTTTTTTGACGGTTTTTTACACCACCATTTTTTATTATGGCATCGCACACAGTTTCGTCGAAGGGTCTCTGATCATAGTGTCGCGTTTGGACCATCCTGCAGTAGTGACACCCGATCATCACGTGATGTCTCAGCACGAAGAACTGTCGCAACGGTGCATTCTCAGGGAGAACAGTCATACCTTGAAATTTTAGTAAGGGATCATCTCATAATGCTACCGTCGTACTAAGCTAAATAAGATGCATAAAACATAAACATCACATGCAATCAATATATGTAACATGATATGGCCATCATCATCTTGTGCCTTTGATCTCCATCTCCAAAGTACCGTCATGATCTCCATCGTCACCGGCATGACACCATGATCTCCATCATCTTGATCTTTATCAACGTGTCGTCACATGGTCGTCTCGCCAACTATTGCTATCGCATAGCGATAAAGTAAAGCAATTATATGGCGCTTGCATCTTATGCAATAAAGAGACAACCATAAGGCTCCTGCCAGTTGCTGATAACTTTAACAAAACATGATCATCTCATACAACAAATTATATTACATCATGTCTAGACCATATCACATCACAACATGCCCTGCAAAAGCAAGTTAGACGTCCTCTACTTTGTTGTTGCAAGTTTTACGTGGCTGCTACGGGCTTCTAGCAAGAACCGTTCTTACCTACGCATCAAAACCACAACGATTTTTCGTCAAGTGTGCTGCTTTAACCTTCAACAAGGACCGGGCGTAGTCAAACTCGATTCAACTAAAGTTGGAGAAACAGACACCCACTAGCCACCCGTGTGTGAAGCACGTCGGTAGAACCAGTCTCATGAACGCGGTCATGTAATGTCGGTCTGGGCCGCTTCATCCAACAATGCCGCCGAATCAAAGGAAGACATTGCTGGTAAGAAGTATGACTATTATCACCCACAACTCTTTTGTGTTATACTCGTGCATATAACATCTACGCATAGACCTGGCTCGGATGCCACTGTTGGCGCGTCAAGGGGGGGGAGTCCTACTTGGACTCCTGGTCCAAGTAGGACTCAGCCCCCCTTTACTATTCCAAGAAGGAGAAGGGGGAAAGAGAGGGAGGAGAAGAAGGAAAGGCCCCCCACACCCTAGTCCAATTCGGTTTGGGCTTGGGGGGCGCGCACCTCCACCTGGCCGCCTGCCTCCTCTCCCCTCAAGGGCCCATGAAGGCCCATTAACCCTCCCGGGGGTTCCGGTAACCCCCCGGTACTCCGAAAAATGTCTGAACCTTTCTGAAACTATTCCGGTGTCCAAACATAACTTTCCAATATATCAATATTTATGTCTCGACCATTTCGAGACTCCTCGTCATGTCCGTGATCTCATCCGGGACTCCGAACAAACTTCGGTACATCAAATCACATAACTCATAATACAAATCGTCATCGAACGTTAAGCGTGCGGACCATACGGGTTCGAGAACTATGTAGGCATGACCGAGACACATCTCCGGTCAATAACCAATAGCAGAACATGGATGCTCATATCGGCTCCAACATATTCTACGAAGATCTTTATCAGTCAAACCGCATAACAACATACGTTGTTCCCTTTGTCATCGGTATGTTACTTACCCGAGATTCAATCGTCGATATCATCATACCTAGTTCAATCTCGTTACCGGCAAGTCTCTTTACTCGTTCCGTACTGCATCATCCCGCAACTAACTCATTACTCACATTGCTTGCAAGGCTTATAGTGATGAGCATTACCGAGAGGGCCCAGAGATACCTCTCCGACAATCGGAGTGACAAATCCTAATCTCGATCTATGCGAACTCAACAAACACCATCGGAGACACCTGTAGAGCATCTTTATAATCACCCAGTTACGTTGTGACGTTTGATATCACCCAAGGTGTTCCTCCACTATTTGGGAGTTGCATAATCTCATAGTCAGAGGAACATGTATAAGTCATGATGAAAGCAATAGCAATAAAACTAAACGATCACTATGCTAAGCTAACGGATGGGTCTTGTCCATCACATCATTCTCTAATGATGTGATCTCGTTCATCAAATGACAACACATGTCTATGGTCAGGAAACATAACATCTTTGATTAACGAGCTAGTCAAGTAGAGGCATACTAGGGACACTCTGTTTTTTCTATGTATTCACACATGTACTAAGTTTCCAGTTAATACAATTCTAGCATGAATAATAAACATTTATCATGATATAAGGAAATATAAATAACAATTTTATTATTGCCTCTATGGCATATTTCCTTCATAGAGTATCCGCAAGTGATTCCGATGTGGGGGGCGAAAGGACAGGTGGTTCCATCCAGGTAGTGGTGGGCCTGCGTTTTCGAAGGCCCCCGACTGTTACTTTGTGGCGGAGCGACAGGGCTGGTTGTGACCACCTAGGAGACATGTGGGCCTGATCCCTGGTCGGCGTCCGCGGTTACTTCAAATAACACGCTTAACGAGATTGCGCATTTGATCTGAGTTGGCCACTGGCCTATACGCACTAACCACCACGCGAGAACAGTTATGGGCACTCGACGTCGTAGTATCAACCGAAGCCTCCTAGACGTCAGCGGCTGAGCGGCGCACGCCGGGTTGGACTGGAACACTTTCTCTTGTATGGGGGGGCTAGATCTGCTCACCGGCCGCGTATGCAACGTGTAGGTGTGCAACTGGTGATGGGCCCAAGACCCCTGCGGGCATAGGATTTAGACCGGCATGCTAACCTCTCTATTAGGCCTAGGTAGGGTTGTGACGTGTTGATCTTCCGAGGCCGGGCATGATCTAGGAAAGTGTGTCCGGCCAGAGTGATCGAGCGTGTTGGGTAATGTGGTGCACCTCTGCAGGGAAGATTGATCTATTTGAATAGTCGTGTCCACGGTAACAGGATGACCTGGAGTTGTATTCCAACCTCATGACAACTAGAACCGGATACTTAATAAAACACTCCCAGATAAGTTCCAAAGACAACACGGTGATCCCTCTCTCACAGGGTGACGAGAAGAGGATCGTCGGGTTGGATTGTGTTATGCGATGATACTTGGTTAAGTTACCAACTACTCTCTTCTATATGCTTCAAGATGGAGCTGCCAGAAGTGTAGTCTTTGATATAACTAGTTATCCCCCTCTTATTCTGGCATTCTGCAGTTCAGTCCACAAATACTACCCATTTCATTGATACCGATGCATATGTAGTGTAGATCCTTGCTTGCGAGTACTTTGGATGAGTACCCACGGTTGATTTGCTCCCTCTTTCCCCCCTTTTCCATTCTTCTCGGATGTCACAACCAGATGCTAGAGCCCCGGAGCCAGACACCACCTTCGACGACCCCTACTACACTAAGGGTGCCTACTACTACGTTCATGCCGCCGACGACCAGGAGTAGTTAGGAGGATCCCAGGCAGGAGGCTTGCGCCTCTTTGATCTGTATCCCAGTTTGTACTAGCCATCTTATGGCACCTTGTTTAAATTTCAGCATACTATATAAATGTTTCCTTAGCAACAACTTGTATTCGAGCCCTCAAGGCCCCTGGTTTGTAATATGATGCTTGTATAACTTTGTTTGTGTTTAGAGTTGTGTTGAGATATCTTCCCGCGAGTCCCTGATCTTGATTGTACACGTTTGCGTGTATGATTAATGTATGATTGAATCCGGGGCATCACACTATATGTGCATGTGATTTGCACTCATGAAAAAAGTGTTGGGAAGTCCCCATCTCAGTTTGAGCCCGTATGATCTCAACACGAACAGTAAAATCACTACAGGAAACAGGTAATTTGCCGTCTGTGGATCACATACGGCAAAGACCTAAATCCAGACGGCAAAGATTTTGCCGTCAAGAAGCAGACGACAAAGTCAGACGGCAAAGATAAATCGGCAAAGAATACTTTGCCGTCAGTTTTTTGTCGGGATGACGGCAAATATTTTGCCGTGAGGCAAACTGTGGATTTGCCGTTTGCCGAGAAATAATAGACGGCAAAGAATGTGTTATTTGCCGTCTGTCAAAACATTTTCTTTGCTGTCATTGGGGCTAAGCTACAGACGGCAAAGTTTGTTTCTTTTTTTTAAAATGTCACAACAGTCAAATCGTTTGTGTGCGGCTGCTGCTTCGGTGGTCACCGGAGTTGCCAACTCCGGCCTCCGCTGCCATTGCCGCAGGAGCTCTGGTGCTCGGGGCAGAGAGGAGAAGGCTGGGAGGCTCAGGCATGCGGTGTCCGGTGAGTGGCGGCTACGGCGAGGTCCGACGAGGGATGGCCATGGCAGGGTCCGGCATGGTCCGGTAGCTGGGGAGACTCAGCCATGGCGGGAACAGTGAGGGGCAGCGCGGGAACAGCGAGGGCGGCGCAAGCGGGAACGACGAGGGGCGGAGAGGCGGCCATGGCGGGTCCGCATGGTCCGTGGATGGGGAGGGTCGGCGCGGTGGGGAACGGTGAGGGGCGGCCGCGGCGGGGAACGGTTGAATGGCGGCCGCGGCGGAGTCCGTCGAGGGGCGGAGAGGCGGAGTCCGGCGAGGGGCGGAGAGGCGGAGAGGCGGAGTCCGGCGAGGGGCTCGGAGGGTCGCCGTGGCCGCGGGTGACGGGCCGAAGGCGATAGGTGACGGGGCCGGGGCCGGGGCCGACGGAGTGCCGCCGTGGCGCCGGGCGTAGGGTCGGGGCTGGTGGCTGGGAGCTCGGCCGGAGGAGCTCGCGGTTCCTCCGGTGCCAGATCGACCGACGTACAGAGAGATAGGAACGATAGTGGGGGTTGGGCTGGATAAACGAGGGAGAGAGAGTGGTGGGGCCAGAGAGAGAAAACGTGGTGGGGTGGGGCTTCGGTGTGGGCTGCGCGTCGACCGTGGGTGGGCTGCCCATGCGATCTGATTGTGCCACGTCACTGATCCGCGTGATCGATCCGCGTGGTGTGCTTTCTCTTTGCCGTCTGCTGAAAAAATACAAACGGCAAAGAGCTCACTCTGCCGTCTGCAGATGAAACACAGACGGCAAAGAATCTTTGCCGTCTGTGTTTCATCTGCAGACGGCAAAGTGAGCTCTTTGCCGTCTGTATTTCTTTCGGCAGACGGCAAAGCGTATTTCGCCTTCAGTTTTTCTTTGCCGTCTGGTGATGACGGCAAACCCGTTCTTTGCCGTCTTGCCCGACAAAAAGCTGACGGCAAAGATGTCCCCTGACGGCAAATTAGCTGTTTCCCGTAGTGAATCTGAAAATTTTGAAAAACAATTCAAAAATTTCTTATTCTTTTTTGTGGCAAACATTGGTCATTGTTTTGAGCGCTTGCCAAGTTTCATGAGGGAATGACATTCACGGAAGTCATGGCCAAAAAACAAAATTAGCACTCCAAAATGCTTTTCTTTTCGAGCATCGGTTTTGTTTTTTTCACCACGGCTTCCATGAATGTCATTCCCTTATGAAACTTGGCAAGAACTCAAAACATTGGTCAATGTTTGCCACCTAATTTTTTTCGAATTTTTAGATTTTTTTTCATTTTTTCGGATTTTACTGTTCAAGCTGAGATCATAGGAGCTCAATTTGAGATGGGGACCTCCTACCACATTTTTCATGAATGCAAATGACGTGCACATATAGGTGATGTTTTTATGAACATTTTGATATCTCATTCACATTTTTTCTGAGTAAGTATGAATTTGTTATGATTTTTTTAAACTGACGGTCAAACGGTCAAAGGGCAAAAGCATAAGACGAGCAAATTGGTTTTGGCAGGAACGAGTGTTTTCGGAAACTAGGGGTAAACCACCGAGGGGGGCACAACTAAGGGCACAGTATTAATTATCCCTGTCCCAAATGGTGCTTGGTCAGAACACAAAATCAAGTGTAGTATCAGAAAGTTCCGCTAAAACAATTTTATGGAGGCTTTTACATAATTTTTTGGATATCTGTATGAATAGGTGGTCAAGATATAGGTGAACATAAATATTACAGGGAGCGTTTATATTTGGTTACCTATCCACAAGTTGTTGTACAATCTTTATGAGAAGAAGTTTGGCTAAAACGATTTTTGGCTATCTGTATGAATCTGTACAGGAGGGAAATGCATGTGGAAAAAAAAGCGCAGTCTGCCACTCTGCATGCAAGTGCCAGAAGGCAGAAGATGAAGGACACCTTTTTTCAAGAAGTACAACTATAAAAGAGCGCTCTTAGAGCATCTCCATCCGTTGCGCCCCCAAGACGCACCGAAAATAGCCGCTTGGGGGTGAGCCGGCGGTTTTTTCGGCGTGGGGGCGAGTACATCCCCAGCCGTCGGGCCCCAGACGTCCTCATAGTTTGGCCAAATTTCAGCAAACACGGCCAAATTTCAACAAACACGACATATTTCGGCGAAATTTAGACGTTTTTTACACGAATAAAATGGACGGAAAAAACCCTAAACAACGGGCCGAAGTAGGCGCTGAGCAGGGCGTAGTCGTCGCCGGCGTCGTCCTCCTGCTTCTCCTTCTTGACACGGCCGGTGCCGCTGCTCGACCCCTCGCCCCGGCGCGCTGCTTCACGGCGGCGGCGTTCGGCGATCTCCTCCAGGGCGCGGCGCTGGCGGTCCAGCTCCATGCACGCGTAGTCCTCGCGCTCCCACTTCAAGGCGGCCTCTTCTTGGTCGGCCTCCTCGGCGAGGGTAGGCTCCGGCTTCACGGCGGCGAGCCCCGGCTCCGGCTTCACCGTCGCCAGCCCTGGCTCCCTCTTCGGCTTGACCAGGCGAGGAGGGGCCGACGAGGAGGAGCCACAACCGCCCTCATTGATGACGAGGCCGGCGCCGCGGGTGCGCCTACCGAGCGGCGACCCGGACGGCTCTGGCTTGACGCTGACCAACGTCGGCGCGCTGGAGGAGTGAGAGGAGGATCGGGAGGAGGAGGAGGAAGAGGAGGATGACCATCCCATCATCCTCCTCGTCAGCCACGCGACGCCGCTCCGAGCGGTCGGGTACTCGAAGGGCGGGTCGTTGCCGCCCTCGAGGTGCACGAGGACGCCGCTGAGCGTGCGGCCCGGGACGCCCCACCACAGGCGTCAGCCCTCGCTGTTGTTGCGGCCGCGAGGCGTCAGCGCGTTGTTGGTGGAGGCGAGCCGCTCCTCCTGCCGGCGTCTGAAGTACACCGCCCATGCCGCGTGGTTGCTGGCGGCGTACTCCGGGAGCGCCCGCGCACGCTCGATCTCGGCGTGGAAATAGGCTGACGTCTCGGGGACGGGCAGAGGGGGGACAGGGACCCCGCCGGCGCTGAGCCTCCACCGCGATGGAGCGCGTACGTCGGGCGGCGCGGGGTAGTTGGCCTCGTGGAGGAGGTGGGCCTCCCAGTCATGCAGCGAGCGGCGGCCGAAACCGTTGGCCGCCGCCGTGTCGCCGGGGTACCTCGCCCTTATGGTTGCCGGGGTGGAGAGAGGGGCTCGAACGGCGGAGAGAGGGGAGGGAGTGCGGCGGCGAGGAGGGGGAGGACTGCCGATGGATGGATGCCTCACCAGCGCGGCCAGGGGCGCCTTTTATAGCGGCTCGGGGGCGGCCGCGTGCGAACGCGTGGCGGAAGGCGGGGCGGCGTCACCGCACTTCGCCGCCCGTGAATCAATGGCAGGCTGACCGGCGCCAGCCTTGGCATTGATTCCCCGCGGGAAAAGCGAGACGATGAGGACGACCAGCCTTCGTCTCGCTGATGCGCCGGTCCCGCCACTCTTTCGCGCCAAAACGTTCGCCCCGGCGCCCCCGGGCGCCCCCCAACGCGCCGGGTTCGGGTTGGGTGCAGTGGCGCCAATTTCGGCCCAATCCGGCGAAAAACAGGCTCGTGGGGGCGCGACTAGGCCGATTTTTCGGCACCGGCGCTAAAAACGGCCTTGGGGGGCTTGTTGGGGACGCGGCTGGAGATGCCCTTATCTTGTCTCCAAGCAAGTTGAGGGGTACTATAAAAAAATTTAAAAGGAGAAAGAAGAAGACCTAAAGCAAAAAACAAAGGAAACTGTAACAACCTAGAAGAGTAACTTTGAAGGTAAACAGTGATGGAGCTTTTCTTTACTAAAGATTTTTTTTGAACATTTTACTAAAGATTGTAATGGTAGTTGGGGAGTTATCATAGATGATGAATGAGATGTAGTCGCTTGTGGGATGGGCAAAACTGTGAACACCATGAATCCCTTGCATGCTGAAATTGTGGGCACTAAAAAATGTGTACAATTGGCTGTGACCTGTGAGCTGAGGTACAAGTAATAGTGCTTACGAAACTTGCTGCTGGATCTTAATGATTTTATCTACAGCTCTAAATTTGTGTACTGCAGTGGAGATTGTAATAAAGTAGTAGCACATTCCCTAGCTGTCCATGGATGTAGTTTAAATGTAGAAGAAGTAATTGTAGCAGATCATGCTTTCATATGTCGTAACTGAACTACATCCAATTATAAACAAAAATGCCACGCACGATTATTAAAAAAAACGTCGGTTGATGTTGTGTACACTAGAACATGCTAAATCATAGAATAATCACGTTCCCGTTGCAACACACGGGTAATTACATATAGCAATCTTAATAAAGTTGTCTATGATGGCCCCTACCTGAAAAATGACTGCTAGAACACGGAATAAGTATAAAAAACCTAATGATATTTCACACATATGCTTCTCACCTTCTTGGTCTTTAGTTCACAATATATTGATGGGTATTTGTTCAGTAGTTTCTGAATCGACACACTCACTAGAAAAGAAAACCAAATGGGCGCATGTTACGCCGTGTTTCATGGAAGTCATCGCTCTCTATCATGGCACGCGAACTACGACAAACACTCTTAAGCCGTGCAAGGGTGTATGTCGATAATGCTCGTAGCACCAACGACATGGCGAAGATGATGTCCTCGTTTGGCTTCCCGGGGTAGGTGATACTTTCCTCGTACAATGTAGCATGCCTTAAAACCATGAGTCTGTTGGAGACCAAGCCGCTGTCGTCCAGGAGGTTCTCCATATCGCCAGTCTCAGGGGAGTACGCGCACATCTTGAAGCTGGCTGCAGTAGATGACAGGCGAAAGCGTGGTTGCATGAGGAGGATGCGACGATCACTGCCGACGAAGGCGAGTGGACTGATTCCATCCCCGGTGCGGATGAAGCTGGTGACCTTCGGCGACGACGTGTCCAGGTCAATTCGAGCGTGTAGATCCCACGTACATGTTTCATGTCCGCGCAGTAGCCAGATGAGCATGTACCGACGTGGCCACCCGATGGCGTCCACTTCCGTATCCAAGAGGCATAAGCGCTCGTCGAGCTCCGTCAGATAGTGCTTGAGTGGACAATTTCCCTCCATGTCGACCGGCAACGGCACCGTCCCAAACTTCTCGCTGCCCATAGAAAAGGAGACGATGATCGTCTCTTCAGACGGGGACTTGAGCTTGCGCTTGGCCTGCCAATGCACGTGTCCTTGCGCAAATACGCTCGTTTCATTTTGGTTTACCCAACCCGCCGGTGTCTCTTGGGCACCGCCGGCCGCCGGCCTCCAGAGGCCCTTGGAGTTGATCACACAGACCTCGCACCCAGCAGATCCGGGAAGCTTGTCGGCATCATCAGAACCACGGTAGTAGATGCGTACAACTTTGTGTTTCCTTGTAAGCACGTCATATCCAATCCCTAAGCTGGCATACTTGTGGTAAGTCTCGGTGACACGGCGGCAACCCGTCGCTCGGCCCTCCGGGAGGGGTGCCAGTTGGCCGGTGGATGGGTTCAACACGTAATACATCTCTGCTGCTGTGGCTTTCAGGATAACAAGGCCGCGGCACTGCTGCGTGACGAGACGTGGGACTTTGTTGCATGATTCAGTGATGCGCCGGTCGGACCCGAGCGCCGTGGCAAGAGGCGGGCAGCGGCGGCGTGTGAGGGCGCGGGGGACCTCCATGAGTGTGGTGCCGCCAGGGTGGTCCGGCGACCACGCGTGCATCTTCGGACGTTCGTCGCCAGACCGCGAGTCCTGGAGGATGAGAATCCTTGGGCCGCCGTGGCGGTTGGCGAGGCGGAGGTGGCGGTCGACGAAGTCGTCGGTGGAGAGCGCGGCCGCCCAGGCGCGAGAGAGGCAGCGGCACCTGAGCACCGACCTCGCCGGCAACCGCGCCAAGATGTTGTCTATGACATGGTCGGGGAGCACCGGCAATCGCTCCGCCATGGAGTCTACCGAAGCGCGCGCACGTCGGAAGAAAATCGACCACGTACGCGCGCGATCAAGAAGGCGCTGTGACGAACGATGCGCTTTTGGGGGCGATTTTGTTTGGTTTCTTCTATCTACTATTCTATATAGTCGACGGACTCGGACGATACGTCTACAGCTCGCAATCCAACCACTACTCGATCCGTATTCTAAAAGAACTCCTGGATCCTGGCCGGCAATCACCTATGGAGACATTATCGCTCCGGCCAAGCTAAGAGGATTTACACATGTCTCTATGGAAACTGACTGCTTGCAGGCATCTATCCTTTGACGAAATTAGAGAGCTAGGTTCAGGTTTTTTCCTTTTTTGTAGTTCAATTCAACAAGTAATAAGGGCAACCAATTTACCGGCTCACTTGTATGCTAAAACATGCATGCTGAATTGTAGTCACCGAGAGTTGGTTGGACTCAGTTCTGTCATGCCTGATCAGCAGTGTTGTGGCTGACTATCCTCGAAACACATTAGTTGGATAAAGCTCTCGAAGATTTCCATGCAAAAAATAAAAATGAAAAATCATCTACATGGTTGCAAGACCCACACTCCTCAAATCATGATCGGCCCTGTCTCATAATTTTTTCCCTCTGCTTCATGAGTCCGTGCACATGCATCACGCCACACATGACTGCTATGTTATGCTCCAAATTCAAGTATAAAGAGATGCAATCATTTAAGAAAAATGGCACATGGGATATTGCGCGCTTGCCTAAATAAAAGAAGACCGTTCGCTGCAAATGGACCTTAAAAAGAAAGGAGGGTTTGTCTTCTAGTGTGCCCTCTAGGTTTAAGACAAAATTAGTGGCTAAGAGCTTCAATCAGATACCAAATATTCATTATAATGATGTGTTCTCTCCAGTTGTGAAGCATAGTTTCATTCGTGCATTTTTTGGTATTGATGCTATATGCATGATTTTGAGCTTGAGCAGTTAGATGTTAAGACGGTTTTTCTGCATGGAGAACTAGAGGAGGAGATTTACATGTACCAACCAGAAGGTTTCATAGTGCCTAGCAAGGGGAAGTTTGTTTGCAAATTAAAGAGGTCCATGTATGATTTTCATTGAAGTGATCTTGTTTTCTAATGTAGTTATCAAACTCATAAATGCATTGACTAGGATGTTTATTGTAAGGGATATCACTTTCATCAAATTTCATTAAATAATTTACCTCTACCACCTTTGGTGGTGGTGTGTCAAGTCCATGTATCTCTTCAATAGGAGGTAAATTTTTAACCTCCTCTGCTTTAATACCTTTTTTCTTCGTGCTTTTTTTGCCACCTGCATATCTTCAGGACTGAGATATAAGATACCCCTCTTCTCTTCAGTGGGTTTAGGCGGTGGTTCAGGAAGAGGCCAATCATCATAATTTTTCAATATATTATTCAATAACTCCTCAGCTTGTTCAATAGTTCATTCCCTGAAAACACAACCAGCACAACTATCTAGGAAGTCCCTAGAAGCATCGGTTAGTCCATTATAGAAGATATCAATTATTTCATTTTTCTTAAGAGGATGATCAGGCAAAGCATTAAGAAATTGGGGAAGCCTCCCCCAAGTTTGTGGGAGACTCTCTTATTCAACTTGCACAAAGTTAAATATTTCTTGTAAGACAACATGTTTCTTATGAGCAGGAAAATATTTTTCAGAGAAGTAATAAATCATATCATAGTGACTACGCACACAACCAGGAGCATGATTATTGTACCATATCTTAGCATCACCCTTTAATGAGAACGGAAATAATTTGAGAATATTGTTGTTGAGAATCTTCTCATCATGAGAAAAGAGGGTAGTGCTAGCTCTTGAGCATGCGTTGGTTTTCCCTTGAAGAGGAAAGGATGATGCAGCAAAGTAGCGTAAGTATTTCCCTCAGTTTTTGAGAACCAAGGTATCAATCCAGTAGGAGGCCACACGCAAGTCCCTTATACCCACACAAACAAATAAGAACCTTGTAACCAATGCGATAAAGGGGTTGTCAATCCCTTCACGGCCACTTGCAAAAGTGAGATTTGATAGAGATCATAAGATAATATTTTTGGTATTTTTATGATAAAGATTAAAAGTAAAGATTGCAAAATAAACGGTGATAGAAATAGCTAGTTGATGGGAGATTAATATGATGGAGAATAGACCCGGGGGACCATACGTTTCACAAGTGGCTTCTCTCAAGTTAGCATAAGTATTACGGTGGGTGAACAAATTACTGTCGAGCAATCGATAGAAAAGTGCATAATTATGAGAATATGTAGGCATGATAATGTATAGGCATCACGTCCGTGACAAGTAGACCGACTCCTGCCTGCGTCTACTACTATTACTCCACACATCGACCGCTATCCAGCATGCATCTAGAGTATTAAGTTCATAAGAACAGAGTAACGCATTAGGCAAGATGACATGATGTAGAGGGATAAACTCAAGCAATATGATATAAACCCCATCTTTTTATCCTTGATGGCAACAATACAATACGTGTCATTTCCCCTTCTGTCACCGTGATCGAGCAATGATACGTCTCCAACGTATCTATAATTTATGAAGTATTCATGCTATTATATTATTCATCTTGGATGTTTAATGGGCTTTACTATGCACTTTTATATTATTTTTGGGACTAACCTATTAACCCAGAGCCCAGTGCCAGTTTCTGTTTTTTCCCTTGTTTCAGTGTTTCGCAGAAAAGGAATATCAAACAGAGTCCAAATGGAATGAAACTTTTGGGAGAGTTATTTTTGGAACGGAAGCAATCCGGAAGACTTGGAGTGTACGTAAGGGAAGCAACGAGGAAGGCACGAGGCAGGGGGGCATGCCCACCCCCCTGGGCGCGCCCTCCACCCTCGTGGCTTCCCTGACCGACTTCTTTCGCCTATATATATCCATATACCCTAAAAACTTCGGGGAGGAGAATAGATCGGGAGTTCCGCCGCCGCAAGCCTTTGTAGCCACCAAAAACCAATCGGGACCCTGTTCTGGCACCATGCCGGAGGGGGGAACCCTCACCGGTGGCCATCTTCATCATCCCGGCGCTCTCCATGACGAGGAGAGTAGTTCACCCTTGGGGCTGAGGGTATGTACCAGCAGCTCTATGTTTGATCTCTCTCTCTCTCTCTCTCTCTCTCTCTCTCTCTCTCTCTCTCTCTCTCTCTCTCTCTCTCTCTCTCGTGTTCTTGATTTGGCACGATCTCGATGTATCGTGAGCTTTGCTATTATAGTTGGATCTTATGATGTTTCTCCCCCTCTACTCTCTTGTAATGGATTGAGTTTTCCCTTTGAAGTTATCTTATCGATTGAGTCTTTAAGGATTTGAGAACACTTGATATATGTCTTGTCGTGCTTATCTGTGGTGATAATGGGATATCATGTGATCCACTTGATGTATGTTTTGGTGATCAACTTGCGGGTTCCGCCCATGAACCTATGCGTAGGGGTTGGCACACGTTTTCGTCTTGACTCTCCGGTAGAGCTTTGGGGCACTCTTTGAAGTACTTTGTGTTGGTTTGAATAGATGAATCTGAGATAGTGTGATGCATATCGTATAATCATACCCACGGATACTTGAGGTGACATTGGAGTATCTAGGTGACATTAGGGTTTTGGTTGATTTGTGTCTTAAGGTGTTATTCTAGTACAAACTCTATGATAGATCGAACGGAAAGAATAGCTTCGTGTTATTTTACTACGGACTCTTGAATGGATCAATCCGAAAGAATAACTTTGAGGTGGTTTCGTATCCTACCATAATCTATTCGTTTGTTCTCTGCTATTAGTGACTTTGGAGTGACTCTTTATTGCATGTTGAGGGATAATTATATGATCCAATTATGTTATTATTGTTGAGAGAACTTGCACTAGTGAAAGTATGAACCCTAGGCCTTGTTTCCTAGCATTGCAATACGTTTACGCTCACTTTTATCATTAGTTACCTTGCTGTTTTTCTATTTTCAGATTATAAAAACCTATATCTACCATCCATATTGCACTTGTATCACCATCTCTTCGTCAAACTAGTGCACCTATACAATTTACCATTGTATTGGGTGTGTTGGGGACACAAGAGACTCTTTGTTATTTGATTGCAGGGTTGCTTGAGATAGACCATCTTCATTCTATGCCTCCCACGGATTGATAAACCTTAGGTCATCCACTTGAGGGAAATTTGCTACTGTCCTACAAACCTCTGCACTTGGAGGCCCAACAACGACGTCTACAAGAAGAAGGTTGTGTAGTAGACATCAAGCTCTTTTCTGGCGCCGTTGCCGGGGAGGTTAGTGCTTGAAGGTATATCTTTAGATCTTGCAATCGAATCTTTTAGTTTCTTGTTTTATCACTAGTTTAGTTTATAAAAGAAAACTACAAAAAAATTGAATTAAGGATGCCTCATATGCTTCATCTTTTTAATATCTTTCGTGAAAATGATGGTAAGGAAAATTGTGCTCAAGTACTAGAAGAAGAAATCTATAAAATGTTTGGCACTAAATCTTTGTATGATGAACATGATTGCAATGTTGTTAGTATGAATTCCTTGAATACCGATGATGCTAATGATATGCAAAGCCACAAGCTTGGGGAAGCTATGTTTGATGAAGATGATATTTTTTGTCCCTCAAGTTTTGATGAGAAAATTTATTATGATGAAAGCGTGCCACCTATTTATGACGATTACTGTGATGACACGTATGCTATAAAGAACAAAGATAACCATGAAACTTGTCATCATGATTTTAATTTTCAATTGGATTATGCTTCACATCATAGTTATTTTGTTGAGTTTGCTCCCACTACTATTGATGAGAATAAATTTGCTTATGTGGAGAGTAGAATTTCTATGCAAGTAGATCATGAAATGAATGCTTTATGTGCTGGTTATATGGTTGAATTCATTCGTGATGCTACTGAAAATTATTATGAGAGAGGATCATATGCTTATACACATTGCAATAATATCAAGTTTCCTCTCTATGTGTTGAAAATCTTGAAGTTATGCTTGTTTTGCTTTCCTATGCTAGTTGATTATTGTTCCCATAAATTGTTTGCTCATAAAATCCCTATGCATAGGAAGTGGGTTAGACTTAAATGTGCTAGTCATATTCTTCATGATGCTCACTTTATGTTTCAATTCGTATCTTTTATGTGAGCACCATTGAAATCATCATGCCTAGCTAGGGGCGTTAAATGTTAGCGCTTGTTGGGAGACAACCCAATTTTTATTTTTGTTCTTTATTTTTGGTTCTGTTTAGCAATAAATATTTGACCTAGCCTCTGGTTAGATGTAGTTTTATGTTTTAATTAGTGTTTGTGCCAAGTAAGACCTATATAGGATCTTCTTGGATGATAGTTATTTGATCTTGCTGAAGATTCCAGAAACTTTCTGTTCATGAAAACAATTGTTTAAAATCACCAGAACGTGATAAAATACTAATTCCAATTGCAGCAGATCAATAATCAAATTATCTAGGCCGTCCTATTTTGGTAGAATTATTTGAGTTCCAGAAGTTTGCGTTAGTTACAGATTACTACAGACTGTTCTGTTTTTGATAGATTCTGTTTTTCGTGCGTTGTTTGCTTATTTTGATGAATCTATGGCTAGTAAAATAGTTTATAAACTATAGAGAAGTTGTAATACAGTAAGTTTAACACCAATATAAATAAAGAATGAGTTCAATGATAAAAACAGAATTTTTGATGTGGAATGCTACCTAGCATATTTCTCAATGTAATTTCCTTTATTGTGGCATGAATGTTCAGATCCGAAAGATTCAAGATAAAAGTTTAATATTGACATGAAAATAATAATAATTAAAGCATACTAACAAAGCAATCATGTCTTCTCAAAATAACATGACCAAAGAAAGTTATCCCTACAAAATCATATAGTCTGGCTATGCTCTATCTTCATCACACAAAGTATTTAATCATGCACAACCCCGATGACAAGCCAAGCAATTGTTTCATACTTTTGATGTTCTCAAACTTTTTCAATCTTCACGCAATACATAAGTGTGAGCCATGGATATAGCACTATATGTGGAATTGAACGGTGGTTGTGGAGAAGACAAAAAAGGAGAAGATAGCCTCACATCAACTAGGCGTATCAATGGGCTATGGAGATGCCCATCAATAGATATCAATGTGAGTGAGTAGGGATTGCCATGCAATGTATGCACTAGAGCTATAAGTGTATGAAAGATCAACAAAAGAAACTAAGTGGGTGTGCATCCAACTCGCTTGCTCACGAAGACCTAGGGCATTTTGAGGAATCCCATCATTGGAATATTCAAGCCAATTTTTATAATGTAAAATTCCCACTAGTAAATGAAAGTGACAACATAGGAGACTCTCTATCACGAAGATCATGGTGCTACTTTGAAGCACAAGTGTGGAAAAAGGATAGTAACATTGTCCCTTCTCTCTTTTTCTCTCATTTTTTTATTTGGGCCTTCTTCTCTTTTTTCTTTTTATGGCCTCTTTTCTTTCTCCCTTTTTTTCTTTTTTTTTTCGTCCGGAGTCTCATCTCGACTTGTGGGGGAATCATAGTCTCCATCATCCTTTCCTCACTTGGGACAATGCTCTAATAATGATAATCATCACACTTTTATGTACTTGCAACTTAAAGATTACAACTCAATACTTAGAACAAAATATGACTCTATGTGAATGCCTCCGGTGGTATACCGGGATATGCAATGAATAAAGAGTGACATGTATGAAAGACTTATAAAGGTGGCTTTGCCACAAATACGATGTCAACTACATGATCATGCAAAGCAATATGACAATGATGGAACGTGTCATAACAAACGGAATGGTGGTAAGTTGCATGGCAATGTATCTCGGAATGGCTATGGAAATGCCATAATAGGTAGGTATGGTGGCTGTTTTGAGGAAGGTATATGGTGGGTGTATGATACCGGCGAAAGGTGCGCGGTATTAGAGAGGCTAGCAATGGTGGAAGGGTGATAGTGCGTATAATCCATGGACTCAACATTAGTCATAAAGAACTCACATACTTATTGCAAAAATCTATTAGTTATAGAAAGGAAGTACTATGCGCATCCTCCTAGGGGGATAGATTGGTAGTAAAAGACCATCGCTCGTCCCCGACTGCCACTCATAAGGAAGACAATCAATAAATAAATCATGCTCCGACTTCATCACATAACGGTTGACCATACATGCATGCTACGGGAATCACAAACTTTAGAACAAGTATTTCTCAAATTCACAACTACTCAACTAGCACGACTCTAATATCACCATCTTCATATCTCAAAACAATCATCAAGTATCAAACTTCTCTAAGTATTCAATGCACTCATATGAAGGTTTTTATTATATCCATCTTGGATGCCTATCATATTAGGACAAAATTTATAGCCAAAGAAAACTACCATGCTGTTTTAAAAGACTCTCAAAATAATATAAGTGAAGCATGAGAGATCAATAATTTCTATAAAATAAAACCACCACCGTGCTCGAAAAGATATAAATGAAGCGCTAGAGCAAAATTGTTTAGCTCAAAAGATATAAGTGAAGCACATAGAGTATTCTAATAAATTCCGATTAATGTGTGTTTCTCCCAAGAAGGTGTGTACAGCAAGGATGATTGTTGTGAAATAAAAAGCAAAGACTCAAATCATACAAGACTCTCCAAGCAAAACACATATCATGTGGTGAATACAAATATAGCTCCAAGTAAAGTTACCGATGGACGAAGACAAAAGAGGGGATGCCTTCCGGGGCATCCCCAAGCTTTAGGCTTTTGGTTGTCCTTGGATTTTACCTTGGGGTGCCTTGGGCATCCCCAAGCTTAGGCTATTGCCACTCCTTGTTCCATAATCCATCAAATCTTTATCCAAAACCTGAAAACTTCACAACACAAAACTTAACAGAAAATCTTATGAGCTCCGTTAGTATAAGAAAACAAAACACCACTTCAAGTACTGTAATGAACTTATTTTTTATTTATATTGGTGTTAAACCTACTGTATTCCAACTTTTCTATGGTTCATAACCTCCGATACTAGCCATAGATTCATCAAAATAAGCAAACAACACACGAAAAACAGAATCTGTCAAAAACATAACAGTCTGTAGTAATCTGTATCAAACACATACTTATGGAACTCCAAATATTGTAAAATAAGTTGCTGGACGTGAGGAATTTATCTATTAATCATCTACAAAAATAATCAACTAAATATCTCTCTCCAGAAAAAAGTTGTAGCTAATCTCGTGAGCGCTAAAGTTTCTGTTTTTTACAGCAAGATCAAAAAGACTTCACTCAAGTCTTCCCAAAGGTTCTACTTGGCACAAACACTAATTAAAACATGAAAACACATCTAACAAGAGGCTAGATGAATTATTTATTACTAAATAGAACCAAAAAGCAATAAACAAAAATAAAATTGGGTTGCCTCCCAACAAGCGCTATCGTTGAACGCCCCTAGCCAGGCATAAAGGCAAGGATAAATCTAGGTATTGTCATCTTTGGTGTGTAATCCATAAGTGGCTCTCATAGATTCATAAGGTAATTTTATTTTATTTCTAGGAAAGTGTTCCATGCCTTTCCTTAAAGGAAATTGGAATCTAATATTCCCTTCTTTCATATCAATAATTGCACCAATCGTTCTAAGGAAATGTCTACCAAGAATAATAGGACATGAAGGATTGCAATCTATATCAAGGACAATGAAATCTACGGTTACATAATTCCTATTTGCAACAATAGGAACATCATTAATTCTTCCCATAGGTTTCTTAATGGTGGAATCCGCAAGGTGCAATAAGAACAATCATCAAATTCACGGAAACCTAACATATCACACAAAGTTTTTGGAATCATGGAAACACTAGCACCCAAATCACACAAAGCATAGCATTCATGATCTTTAGTTTTAATTTTAATAGTAGGTTACCTCTCATCATAAAGTTTTCTAGGGATAGAAACTTCCAATTCAAGCTTTTCTTAATAAGATTGCATTAAAGCATCAACGATATGTTTGGTAAAAGCTTTATTTTGACTATAAGAATGCGGAGAATTTAGCACGGATTGCAACAAGGAAATACAATCTATTAAATAACAATTATCATAATTAAATTCCTTGAAATCCAAAATAGTGGGTTCATTGCTATGTAAAGTTTTGACCTCTTCATTCCCACTTTTACCAATTTTTGCATCAAGATCTAAAAACTCCGAATCATTGGGACGCCTTTTAACTAAAGTTGACTCATCTCCAGTCCCATCATTATCAAGATTCATATTGTAAAACAAAGATTTAATAGGGTACACATCAATCACTTTTAGATCTTCATCCTTATTACCCTCTAGATCTTCCGGTTTAGCGGCCATCTTATTGACTAAGGTGGCCTGCTTATCCGAAATTTGGGCTATTAATTTTTCCAGATGAGCAAACTGAGATCTCAAGCCATAAAATTCCTTAGACATATCATCAAGCTCTTTATTCATGTACTCCATAAAGCTTTTTTGTTCTTTAAGCTCGTTTCTAAAGAAATTATTATGCTCAAATTGCAAAGTCATAAAGCTTCTAACATTGTTTTCAATTTCTTCCAACCTTTTAAGGTAAGGATCAACGTTTTTAGGCAGGGCCATAAGGGCAAACAGGCAACAAGAAGCAAGCGAAAAAGAGGCAAACGGAAAGAGAGGGCAAATAAAACGTCAAGGGTAAGTGGGGGAGAGGAAAATGAGAGGCAAATGGCAAATAATGTAATGCGAGGGATAAGAGTTTGTGATGGGTACTTGGTATGTCTTGACTTGTGCGTAGACTCCCCGGCAACGACACCAGAAATCCTTCTTGCTACCTCTTGAGCATGCGTTGGTTTTCCCTTGAAGAGGAAAGGGTGATGTAGCAAAGTAGCGTAAGTATTTCCCTCAGTTTTTGAGAACCAAGGTATCAATCCATTAGGAGGCCACAGGCAAGTCCCTTGTACCTACACAAACAAATAAGAACCTTGCAACCAACGCGATAAAGGGGTTGTCAATCCCTTCACGGCCACTTGCAAAAGTGAGATCTGATAGAGATGATAAGATAATATTTTTGGTATTTTTATGATAAAGATTAAAAGTAAAGATTGCAAAATAAACGGTGATAGAAATAGCTAGTTGATGGGAGATTAATATGATGGAGAATAGACCCGGGGGCCATACGTTTCACTAGTGGCTTCTCTCAAGATAGCATAAGTA
Organism: Aegilops longissima; assembly: GCA_021605205.1. Classification (NCBI taxonomy): domain Eukaryota; kingdom Viridiplantae; phylum Streptophyta; class Magnoliopsida; order Poales; family Poaceae; genus Aegilops; species Aegilops longissima. Next base: position 666,355,216 of record CM038682.1, on the reverse strand, counting down.
TTACGGTGGGTGAACAAATTACTGTCGAGCAATTGATAGAAAAGTGCATAATTATGAGAATATCTAGGCATGATCATGTATATAGGCATCACGTCCGTGAAAAGTAGACCGACTCCTGCCTGCATCTACTACTATTACTCCACACATCGACCGCTATCCAGCATGCATCCAGAGTATTAAGTTCATAAGAACAGAGTAACGCATAGGCAAGATGACATGATGTAGAGGGATAAACTCAAGCAATATGATATAAACCCCATCTTTTTATCCTCGATGGGAACAATACAATACGTGTAGTTTCCCCTTCTGTCACTGGGTTTGAGCAACGCAAGATTGAACCCAAAGCTAAGCACTTCTCCCATTGCTGGAAAGATCAATCTAGTAGGCCAAACCAAACTGATAATTCGAAGAGACTTGCAAATATAACACATCATACATAAAAGAATTCAGAGGAGATTCAAATATTGTTCATAGATAATCTTGATCATAAACCAACAATTCATCAGATCTCGACAAACACACCGCAAAAAGAGTTACATCGAATAGATCTCCAAGGAGATCGAGGAGAACTTTGTATTGAGATCCAAAGAGAGAGAAGAAGCCATCTACCTAATAAATATGGACTCGAAGGTCTGAGGTAAACTACTCACACATCATCGGAGAGGCTATGGTGTTGATGTAGAAGCCCTCCATGATCGATTCCCCCTCTGGTGGAGCGCCGGAAAAGGCCCCAAGATGGGATCTCACGGGTACGGAAGGTTGCGGTGGTGGAAATAGGGTTTCGTGGTGCACCTGGATGTTTTCGAGGTACATGGGTATATATAGGAGGAAGAAGTAGGTCGGTGGAGCTACGAGGGGCCCACGAGGGTGGGGGCGCGCCTAGGGGGGCATGCACGCCTCCCTGCCTCGTGACCTCCTCGTTTATTTCTTGACGTCCACTCCAAGTCCTCTGGATCACGTTTGTTCCAAAAATAACTCTCCCGAAGGTTTCATTACGTTTGGACTTCGTTTGTTATTCCTTTTCTGTGAAACACTGAAATAGGCAAAAACCATCAATTTGCAGTGGGCCTTGGGTTAGTAGGTTAGTCCCAAAAATAATATAAATGTGCTTAGTAAAGCCCATTAAACATGCAAAACAGATAATATAATAGCATGGAACAATCAAAAATTATAGATACGTTGGAGACGTATCAGGTAGCTATATCATTTAATTTAGTAAGGTGTGCCACAACAGTTTCATTTTCACAGCCATGGAAAGGATCAGATTCAACCAAAGTAATTAACTCAGGGTCAACAGAGAATTTGTAATCCTTATCATCAACAAAGATAGGTGAAGTAGCAAACTTAGCATCACATTTCATTCTAGCATTCAAAGATTTTTATTTCTGTTTGCATAGTAATTTCTTAAGATCATCCCTATCATTGCAAGCAAGAAAGTCCCTAGCTATCTCCCCATCCATAATACATCCTTCAGGTATCTTAGGCAATTCATATCTAAGAGAGCTAGGTCTAATAGGTGTTTCAAGATTTTCATTTTCAAGTACTTCATCAGTTTCAACAATTTCATCAGTTTCAGCATTATCAATATCTTTACCTCTAGCAAGTTGTTCATCAAGAAATTCACCCAATGGCACATCATCATCAAGCATAGTACTAGCATGATCATAAGCATTATCCATAGAAAAAGTAGCATCCTCAATAGTAGAAGTAGCATCATCAATAACTTGCGACATATCAGAATTAATAGCATGTGGCGGTGTTGCAAGTTTACTCAAAATAGAAGGTGAATCAAGTGTAGGGGAACATAGTATTTTAAAAAAAATACCTATGATCACGCAAGATCCATCTAGGAGATGTAGCAACAAGCGGGGAGAGTGTGTCCACGTACCCTCGTAGACTCAAAGCGGAAGCGTTTAGTAACGCGGTTGATGTAGTCGAACGTCTTCGCAATCCAACTGAACAAAGTACCGAACGTACGGCAGCTCCGTGATCAGCACACGTTCAGCTCGATGATGTCCCTCAAACTCTTGATCCTGGTGAGGCCGAGGGAGAGTTCCGTCAGCACGAGGGCGTGGCGATGGTGATGATGAAGTTACCGGTGCAGGGCTTCGCCTAAGCACTACGACGATATGACCGAGGTGTTAACTGTGGAGGGGGCGCCGCACACGGCTAGGAACAATTGATGTGTGTTCTAGGCGTGCCCTCCCCATGTATATAAAGGAGGGAGAGGGAGGGAGGCAGCCTAGGGCGCGCCCAAGTAGGAGGAATCCTACTTGGGCCCCTAGTCCAATTCACCCCCTACCATATTTGGACAAGGGGGAAAGGAAGGAGGGGGGAGGGGAAGGAAGTAGGAGTCCTACTTCATAATTTCCTTTTCCTCCTCTCATTTCCCTTTCTCCCCACGTGGCTGGCCCTATAGGGGGTGCACCAGCCCCTTGTGGGCTGGTGTGTTCCCTTACTTGCCCCATTAAGCCCATATCTTTGCCGGGGGTTGCCCAGAACCCCTTCCGGTGACACGGTATCACCCGGAACACTTCCGGTGTCCAAATACCATCGTCCTATATATGAATCTTTACCTCTCGACCATTTCGAGACTCCTCGTCATGTCCTTGACCTCATCAGGGACTCTGAACAAACATGGTTCATCAAATCATATAACTCATAATATAAATCGTCATCAAACATTAAGCGTGCGGACCCTACGGGTTCGAGAACTATGTTGACATGACCGAGAGACATCTCCGGTCAATAACCAATAGCAAAACCTGGATGCTCATATTGGATCCTACATATTCTACGAAGATCTTTATCGGTCAAACCGCATAACAACAAACGTCATTCCATTTGTCATCGATATGTTACTTGCCCGAGATTCGATCATCGGTATCATCATACCTAGTTCAATCTTGTTACTGGCAAGTCTCTTGACTCGTTCCGTAATGCATCAGTCCGCAACTAACTCATTAGTCACATTGCTTGCAAGGCTTATAGTGATGAGCATTACCGAGAGGGCCCAGAGATACCTCTCTGATACACGGAGTGACAAATGCTAATCTTGATCTATGCCAACTCAACAAACAACATCGGAGACACATGTAGAGCATCTTTATAATCGCCCGGTTACGTTATGATGTTTGATAGCACACAAGGTGTTCCTCCGGTATTGGGGAGTTGCATAATCTCATAGACAGACGAACATGTATAAGTCATGATGAAAGCAATAGCAATAAAACTAAAAGGTCATTATGCTAAGCTAACGGATGGGTCTTGTCTATCACATCATTCTCTAATGATGTGATCCCGTTGATCAAATGACAACACATGTCTATGGTCAGGAAACATAACCATCTTTGATTAACGAGCTAGTCTAGTAGAGGCATACTAGGGACACTCTATTTGTCTATGTATTCACACATGTACAAAGTTTCCGGTTAATACAATTATAGCATGAATAATAAACATTTATCATGATATAAGGAAATATAAATAACAAATTTATCATTGCCTCTAGGGCATATTTCCTTCATCAAGTGAGAGCTAGATGGCAGTTCCTTACCGCCCCTCGTCTTAGAGGGAAATATCTTAGTCTTGGTATCCTTCAGATTCTTCATAGTAATAAATATATAATAATCCCAATTGACTCAACAAATATAGCTATGCTCCCCGTAAACGGCGCCAGAAAAAGGTCTTGATAACCCGCAAGTATAGGGGATTGTAACAGTTTTCGAGGGTAGAGTATTCAACCCAAATTTATAGATTTAACACAAGGGAAGCCAAAGAGTATTGGTAGGTATTAGCAGTTGAGTTGTCAATTCAGCCACAGCTGGAGATTAATTATCGGTAATGGTAACACAAAGGGAAGCCAAAGAGATTAGTAGCACAGTAGTATGATAATTTTGATAGTAGTGGTAACATTAACAGTAATGGTAACAGTGATAGCAATGAGCTTGTAGCAAGTGTAACAGTAACAACAACAGTAGTAACTTAGCAAGAAAAATATATGGAAAATTTGTATGCATTGGATCGGTGAATTCGTTGGATGATATTCATCACATAACAGTCATAACCTAGGGCGATACAAAACTAGCACCAGTTCATAAATATAATGTAGGCATGTATTCCGTAAATAGTCATACGTGCTTATGGAAAGAACTTGAATGACATCTTTTGTCCTTCCCTCCCGTGGTAGCGGGGTCCTCAAGGAAACTAAGGGATATTCAGGTCTCCTTTTAATAGAGAACTAGAACAAAGCAGTAACACATAGTGAATACATGAACTCCTCAAACTATGGTCATCACCGGAAAGTATCCTGACTATTGTCACTCCGGGGTTTACGGATCATAACACATAATAGGTGAATATGACTTGCAAGATCGGATCTTGAACATAGATATAATGATGAAAACATAAATGGTTTAGATCTGAAATCATGGCACCTGGGCCCAAAGTGACAAGCATTAAGCATGGCAAAGTCATAACAACACCGATCTCAGAACATAGTGGATACTAGGGATCAAGCCCTAACAAAACTAACTCGATTACATGATGAATCTCATCCAACTCCTCACCGACCAGCGAGCCTACGAAGGAATTATTCACTCACGGTGGGGAGCATCATGGAATTGGCAATGGAGAAGGGTTGGTGATGATGAAGACTGAAGATCCCCCTCTCCAGAGCCCCAAACAGGCTCCAGATCTAGCCTCCCGACGAAGAACAGGAGGTGGCGGCGGCTCCGTATCGTGAAACACGGTAATTCTTTCTCCGTCATTTTTTCCTCCAAATTTAGGTATTTAAGGAGTTGGAGTCATGGTCTGCGGGGCCACCAGGTGGGCACAACCCACCAGGGCGCGCCTGGAGGGAGGGCGTGCTCTGGTGGGTACTGCTCACCCGGGGGGCTCCGGTGGTTCTTGGCTCTAGTATTTTTCTTTTATTCTAAAATAATTCTCCAAAAAGTTTTGTTCCATTCCGAGAACTTTTACTTCTGCACAAAAACAACACCACGGAAGTTCTACTGAAAATTGTGTTAGTCCAGCTTAATTTCATTCAAATCATGCAAACTAGAGTCCAAAATAGGAGCAAAAGCGTTAGGAAAAGTAGATACGATGGAGATGTATCACATACAAACAACAGTCCTGGGGGAGTTTTGCTTAATTATTTGCAAATTTTGATTTCGGGACTGGGCATCCCTATTACCTGCCCCTCTCGTGCAAGGACAAGTTAATAAACACTCATCATGAGAATAACCCGCTTAGCATGGAAGATACTGACCACCCCTTGTCACTCCACGAGCGGTCCAGGCACACAAAACAGATGTTCATTTGAAATTTTAGAGGTGGCACATGCAAATTTACTTGGAACGGTAGGGTAATACCGCATGTAGGTAGATATAGTGGACTCATCTGGAATAACTTTGGTTTAAGGATTTTGATGCACAAGCAGCATTTTCGATTAGTACAGGCGAAGGCTAGCAAATAGATTGAGAAGCAGCCAGCTAGAGAGCGAACGGTCATGAAAATGCATTATGAATAATCGACATTGAATACTAGCATGAGTAGGATATAAGCAACATGAACATGAATATCGTGGAAGCTATGTTGGTTTTGATTCAACTACATGCGTGAACATGTGCCAAGTCAAGCCACTTGATACATCCAGAGGATACCATATCATCATACTACATCACAATCATTTTGATGCACATTGACACGTAAGATAAATGAATATTCACTCCGAGCTACTTAAGCATGGCATGAGAAACTATAATCTCTAATTGTCATTGCAAACATGTTTGACCATAATAGGATGAATCATGGGTACTAGGTAAAACATATTTACAAAAATAGAATAAGTCATGAGTTCATACCCGTTTCTCTCTGCCACAGCCAGTTCATCAAGTATCGTCATTATTGCCTTTCGCTTGCACAACCGAACAGTATGAAGATAATAATAGTGCAAGACTGTCGTGGACGAAGCTGGAATCTGCAAACAATTTATTCAAAGGGAGAAGACAAGGTAATATGGGCTCACTGTTAGATTAACAATAATGCATATGAGAGCCATTCAATATTTTCATCATGGTCTTCTCCGGGGTACGACTCAATAAAAAGAAAAGAATTTCAAAGAAACACACTAAAATATTTTTGGAGTTTTTAGTTTTTCTTGAAGAAAGCAAATTAAAGAAAAATAAAAATAAAAACAGAAACGAGAAAAACTATTTACACGGGAAATCTCCCAACAAGCAAAAGAAGAGCAAGGAAATCTTTTTGGGTTTTATTTTTAACACTACAACTAACTAAACTAGAAAAAAAACCGAAAAGAAGCAAGAAACACTTTTTTTGGATTTTCTCAAAGTTTTTTAAACACACTAGAAGAAAGCAAGAAAATAAGTCTAACATGGATAATACAATGAAAAAGTGTGAACACCAACAACTGGAATGAAATGTGTGAACAAGAATGTAATGTCAGTGGAAATACGTACTCCCCCAAGCTTAGGCTTTTGGACTAACTACGTAATCACCGCCCGCGGTCTGCATAATAGTCAGAGTGGTAGCTCACAGAGGCTCTTGGTGTAGCCTCCTCAGCCCGCCGAGGAGCCACGACCTCCGCGTTGTGCGTGCGGGCCTCGCTCTCAAAAACATAGAATCTTACTTTGGTGTGAAAATCAAAGAGAGCGGGCGCAGGAAAAAAGCAATGCAAAATGGATTCTTTATCGAACCGCAAGTTATAAGTATAATCATTGATTTTGCCCTTAAGGAATTTATGGAGCTTCATGACCTCAGAGTCTAAGTACTAAGTAGGTAGGATAGGGTCATTAGGCCAAGGTGATACACCCAACTCCTTTGCTAAACATGAAGCATAAACCCCACCATAAAAATATCGTCTACCAGCGTTGTGTTGCAATCTGCATGCAACAATCGCTCCAAGGTTATAACATTTAATACCGGTGAGAGCAGTGTGTATGAGGCTCAAGTCAGGAGCACATAGTGTACTACAGCCTTGTTTTCCTACAATGCATTTGCCATTAAATAGTGCAAGTATAGAATTGAAGGGAAATGAATACTTTTTATTCTACCTTGTGTCACTCGTATGTCCTCGCCGTAACAAATATTGATCAAGATTGACTCATAGTCAGATTTTGGTGGCTCGCCCAACGAACGCTGATATGTCCATTTTGCATCACGCTTTTATATCGATATTTATTGTATTATGGGCTGTTATTAGACATTATATCGCAATACGAATGCGTATTCTCTCTTATTTTATAAGGTTTACATGAAGAGGGAGAATGCTGGCAGCTGGAATTCTGGACTGGAAAAGGAGAAAATATTAGAGACCTATTCTGCACAACTCCAAAAGTCCTGAAACTTCACGGAGAATATTTTTGGAATATATAAAAAATATTGGGTGAATAAAGTACCAGAGGGGGGCCACCAGCCAACCACAAGGGTGGAGGGCGCGCACCACGTCCTTGTGGGCCCACTGGCAGGCCATCGACGCCCATCTTCTGCTATATGGTGTGTTTTGACCTGGAAAAAATTAGAAGGAAGCTTTCGAGACGAAGCACCGCCGTCTCGAGGTGGAACCTGGCAGAACCAATCTAGGGCTCAGGCGGAGTTGTTCAGCCGGGAAACTTCCCTCCGCGAGGTGGAAATCAAAGCCATCGTCATCACCAAGAATCCTCTCATCGGGAGGGGATCAATCTCCATCAACATCTTCGCCAGCACCATCTCCTCTCAAATATCCTAGTTCATCTCTTGTATTCGTTCTTTGTCTCAAAACCTCAGATTGGTACCTGTGGGTTGCTAGTAGTGTTGATTACACCTTGTAGTTGATGCTAGTTGGTTTATCCGGTGGAAGATTATATTTTCATATCCTTAATGATAATTAATACTCCTCTAATCTTGATCATGATAATTCTTTGTGAGTAGTTACGTTTTTTCCTGAGGACATGGGAGAAGTCTTGTTATAAGTAATCATGTGAATTTGGTATGCGTTCGATATTTTGATGAGATGTATGTTGTCTCTCCTCTAGTGGTGTTATGTGAACGTCGACTACATGACATTTCTCCATTATTTGGGCCTAGGGGAAGGCATTGGAAAGTAATAAGTAGATGATGGGCTGCTAGAGTGACAGAAGCTTAAACCCTAGTTTATGTGTTGCTTCGTAAGGGGCTGATTTGGATCCATATGTTTCATGCTATGGTTAGATTTATCTTAATTCTTCTTTCGTAGTTGCGGATGCTTGCGAGAGGGGTTAATCATAAGTGGGAGGCTTGTCCAAGGAAGGGCAGCACCCAAGCACCAGTCCACCCACATATCAAATTATCAAAGTAACGAACGCGAATCATATGAGCATGATGAAAACTAACTTGACAACGATTCCCATGTGTCCTCGGGAGCGCTTTGGTTTATATAAGAGTTCATCCAGGCTTGTCCTCTACTACAAAAAGGATTGGGCCACCTTGCTGCAACTTAGTTACTTTTGTTACTTTTTACCCGTTATGAATTATCTTATCACACAACTATCTGTTACCGATAATTTCAGTGCTTGCAGAGAATACCTTGCTGAAAACCGCTTGTCATTTCCTTCTGCTCCTTGTTGGGTTCGACACTCTTACTTATCGAAAGGACCACGGTAGATCCCTATACTTGTGGGTCATCAAGACTCTTTTCTGGCGCCATTGTCGGGGAGTGAAGCGCCTTTGGTAAGTGGAATTTGGTAAGGAAACATTTATATAGTGTGCTGAAATTTACTGTCACTGGTTACTATGGAAAACAATCCTTTGAGGGGCTTGTTCGGGGTATCTTCACCCCGACCAGAAGAGCAAAGAGTTGCTCCTCAACCTACTGCACCTACTGAAAATATTTATTATGAAATTCATTCGGGTATGATAGAGAAACTTCTAGCTAATCCTTATGCAGGAGATGGAACATTACATCCTGATATGCACCTAATCTATGTGCGGATGAAGTTTGTGGATTATTTAAGCCTATAGGTATGCCCGAGAATGTTGTCAAGAAAAAGTTCTTCCCTTTATCTTTGATGGAGGTATTGACATGGCATAGGCTATGTGATGACATTGGATCATGGAACTACAACCGAGGAAATTGGAATTTCATCAGAAGTTTTATCCTATGCATCAGGTTCATCGTGATCGAAATTATATATATAATTTTTGGCCTCGTGAAGGAGAAATTATCGCTCAAGCTTGGGGGAGGCTTAAGTCAATGTTATATTCAAGCCCTAATCATGAGCTCTCAAGATAAATTATTATTTAAAACTTTTATGCTCGGCTTTCTCATAATGATCGATCGCTGCTCGATACTTCTTGTACTGGTTCTTTTATGAAGAAGGATATTGAATTCAAATGGGATTTATTGGAAAGAAAGAATTAAACGCAACTCTGAAGATTGGGATCTCGAAGAAGGTAAGGAGTCAGGTATAAACCTTAAGTTTGATTGTGTTAAATCATTTTTTAATACTGATGCTTTTCATGATTTTAGCAATAAATATGGACTTGACTCTGAGATAGTAGCTTCTTTCCGTGAATCTTCTGCTACTCATGTTGATCTCCCTAAGGAGAAGTGGTTTAAATATCATCCTCCCATTGAAGTTAAGGTAGTAGAACCTATTAAAGTTGTAGAAGAAATTATTACTTATAGTGTTGATCCTATTGTTCCTACTGCGTATATTGAGAAACCACCTTTTCCTGTTAGAATAAAGGATCATGCTAAAGCTTTAACTGTGCTTTCTAAGAGTTATACTAGAACACCTACACCCCCTAAACAAATTAAAGTTGAACCTACTATTGCTATGGATGGGCATGCTATTTATTTCTGTGATGAAGCTGCTAGAATTGCTAAACCTGATACTAAAGATAAACATAGACCTATGGTTGGCATGCCTGTTGTTTCTGTTAAAATTGGAGATCATTGTTATCATGGCTTATGTGATGTGAGTGCTAGTGTGAGTGCAATTCCTTATTCTCTATATAAATAAATTATGAATGATATTGCACCTGCTGAGATAGAATATATTGATGTTACTATTAAGCTTGCCAATAGAGACACTATATCACCAATTGGGATTGTTAGAGATGTCGAAGTCTTGTGTGGGAAAATAAAATATCCTACTGATTTTCTTGTTCTTGCTTCCCCACAAGATAATTTTTTTCATTATATTTGGTAGACCTTTCTTGAACACTGTTAATGTTAAGATAGACTGCGAGAAAGATATTGTTACTATTGGTTTAGGGGATATGTCTCATGATTTTAATTTCTCTAAGTTTCATAGACAACCCCATGATAAGGAATTGCCTAGTAAGGATGAAATTATTGGTCTTACTTCTATTGTCATGTCTCCTACTGATCCTTTAGAACAATATTTGCTAGACCATGAAAATGATATGTTTATGAATGAAAGAAGGGAAATAGATGAAGTATTCTTTAATCAAGGGCCTATTTTGAAACACAATTTTCCTATTGAAACCCTTGGAGATCCTCCGCCACCCAAGGGTGATCCCGTGTTTGAGCTTAAAGAATTACATGATACTCTGAGATATTCTTATCTCAATGAAAAGAAGATATATCCTGTTATTATTAGTGCTAACCTTTCAGAGCATGAAGAAAAGAAATTATTGAAAACTCTGAAGAAGCACCGTACCGCTATTGGATATACTCTTGATGATCTCAAGGGCATTAGTCCCACTCTATGTCAACACAAAATTAAATTGGAGCTTGATGCTAAACCAGTTGTTGATTACCAACGAAGGTTGAATCCGAAGATGAAAGAAGTGGTAAGAAATGAAATATTGAAGCTTCTGGGGTAGGTATAATTTATCCTATTGCTGATAGTAAATGGGTAAGTCCAGTTCATTGTGTCCCTAAGAAGGGAGGTATTACTGTTGTTCCTAATGATAAGAATGAACTGATTCCATAAAGAATTGTTACAGGTTATAGAATGGTAATTGATTTTCACAAATTGAACAAAGCTACTAGAAAATATCATTACCCTCTACCTTTTATTGATCAAATGCTAGAAAGATTATCCAAACATACACACTTTTGCTTTCTAGATGGTTATTCTGGTTTCTTTCAAATACCTGTATCAAAAGATGATCAGGAAAAGACCACTTTTACTTGCCCTTTTGGTACCTTTGCTTATAGACGTATGCATTTTGGTTTATGCAATGCACCTGCTAGCTTTCAAAGATGTATGACTGCTATATTCTCTGATTTTTGTGAAAATATTGTTGAGGTTTTCATGGATGATTTCTCTGTTTACGGAACTTCTTTTGATGATTGCTTAACCAAACTTGATCGAGTTTTGCAGAGATGTGAAGAAACAATCTTGTCTTGAGTTGGGATAAGTGCCACTTTATGGTTAATGAAGGTATTGTCTTGGGGCATAAAATTTCTGAAAGAGGTATTGAAGTTGATAAAGCTAAAGTAAATGTTATTGAAAGGATGTCGTGTCCTAAAGATATCAAAGGTATAAGATGCTTTCTTGGTCATGTTGGTTTCTATAGGAGGTTTATTAAAGACTTCTCTAAAATTTCTAGGCCTCTCACCAATATCTTGCAAAAAGATGTTCCTTTTGTTTTTTATGATGATTGTGTAGAAGCATTTGAAATACTTAAGAAAGCATTTATTTCTGCATCTATTGTTCAGCCACCTAATCGGATTTACCCTTTGAAATTATGTGTGATGCTAGTGATTATGTTGTTGGTGTTGTTCTATAACAAAGAGTTGATAAGAAATTAAATGTTATTCATTATGCTAGTAAAACTCTAGACAGTGCCTAGAGGAATTATGCTACTACTAAAGACAAATTTTAGCAGTTGTATTTGCTTGTGATAAGTTCAGATCTTATATTGTTGATTCCAAAGTAATTGTTCACACTGATCATGCTGCTATTAAATATCTTGTGGAAAAGAAATATGCTAAACCTAGACTTATTAGATGGGTTCTCTTGTTACAAGAATTTGATTTGCATATTATTGATATAAAGGGAGCTGAGAACCCCGCTGCAGACAACTTGTCTAGGTTAGGAAATGTTCTTGATGACCCACTGCCTATTGATGATAGCTTTCCTAATGAACAATTAGCTATCATAACTGCTTCTCATAATACCCCATGGTATGCTGATTGTGCTAATTACATTGTTGCTAAATTTATACCACCTAGTTTCACATACAAGCAAAATAAAAAGTTTTTCTATGATTTAAGACATTACTTTTGGGATGACCCACACCTTTATAAAGAAGGAGTAGATCGTGTTATTAGACGTTGTCTACCTGAGCCTGAACAGGAACAAATCCTAATAAAGTGCCACTCCGAGGCTTACGGAGGACACAATGCTGGAGATAGAACTGCACATAAGGTATTGCAATCTGGTTTTTATTGGCCTACTCTCTTCAAGGATGCTCGTATGTTTGTCTTGTCTTGTAATGAATGACAGAGAATTGGCAATATTAGTAGACGTCAGGAAATGCCTATGAATTATTCACTTGTTATTGAACCATTTGATGTTTGGGGCTTTGATTATATGGGACCTTTTCCTTCCTCTAATGGGTATACGCATATTTTAATTGCTGTTGATTACGTTACTAAGTGGGTAGAAGCTATTCCAACTAGTACTTATGATCATAACACTTCTATTAAGATTCTTAAAGAAGTTATTTTTCCAAGGTTTGGAGTCCCTAGATATTTGATGGCTGATGGTGGTTCACATTTTATTCATGGTGCTTTCTGTAAAATGATTGCTAAGTATGATGTCAACCATAGAACTGCATCTCCTTGTCATCCTCGGTCTAGTGGTCAAGAATAATTGATCAATTGAGAGATTAAATTGAATTTTCAAAAGACTGTTAATAGATCTAGAAAGAATGGTCTAAGAAACTTGATGATGCATTATGGGCTTATAGAACTGCTTATAAGAATCCTATGGGTATGTCTCCGTATAAAATGGTTTATGGAAAGGCTTGTCACTTACCTCTTGAACTAGAACATAAGGCATATTGGGCTATTAAAGAGCTCAATTATGATGTCAAACTTGCCGGTGAGAAGAGGTTATTTGACATTAACTCACTTGATGAATGGCGAACCCAAGCCTATGAGAATGCCAAGTTGTTTAAAGAAAAAGTTAAAAGATAGCTTGACAAAAGGATACAAAAGCGTGAGTTTAATGTAGGTGATCATGTTTTGCTATACAACTCTCATTTATGATTTTTTGCAAGAAACCTTCTCTCTAAATGGGAAGGTCCTTACATTATCGTGGAGGTCTATCATTCCGGTGCCATCAAAATCAACAACGCCGAAGGCAAAAATCCAAAGGTGGTAAACGGTCAAAGAATCAAACATTGTATCTCAGGTACTCCCATAAATGTTGGGACCAATATAGTTAATACCGTAACACCGGAGGAATAGATAAGGAGCACTTTCCAGAACGTTTCAGACTCCGAAAAGGAATAGGTATGTGGTACGGTAAGTAAACCGACACCAAAACGTTTCCAATTATAATTTTTCTCTATTTTGGAATATTTAAAAAATTAAGAAAATTAAAAGTAGTACGAAAGAGACACGAGGCCACCACAAGGGTGGAGGGCGTGCCCTGCCCCCTGGCACGCCCCTACCTTGTGGACACCTCGTGTGCCCTCCAAACTCCGTTTCTTGCACGATACTTCTTATGGTCGGTAAAAAAATCATTATATAACCTCTCTAAGGTTTTGACCACCATACCACGACAAAATCTCCTATTTTTGTTTTGAGCTATTTCTCTAGCAGAATTAGAGCAATATGTCGTCCCAAGATTCGGAGGGAGAGAGCTATGTAGCTGATTACATTGTAGACCCCAAGGTCTATGGGGATTTGGAGCATTATGGTTGGACCACAGAGGAGGAAGAAGACTATGATCTGAAAGGAAAGGAAGAGACAAGTTCCGATGAAGAGGAAGTCCCACTACCCCAACCTGGGGACATGCAAGTGGAGTTCAAAAACTCAAGTCTCCCGAACAAAGCAAGGAAACCAAAGATTGAGTTTATCCCTTTTAGTCTTTTGCAGGAGAACAAGCAAGCATTATGCAGAAGGATATTAACTCTGGAATAGGAGATCGGTGAGCTGAAGGAGGAAATCCTCAAGCGTAAGCTGAGGGAAAAGGGCAAGCCTACTACATCAACAACTCCATCATCACCATCTCCAAAGAAAGAGACATAAATACATGGGTATGGGCACTCCCCTTGGCAACTGCCAAGCTTGGGGGGAGGTGCCCTGGTATTGTGTCACCATCACATCTTTATCTTTACCATTTTTCTTAGTTCGATCCTTTTGGTTATATCTTGATTTAGTAGAATTAAGTTTTTAGTATGATCTAGCTTTGAGTTTTGTTTCAATCTCTATCTATGTAATTGAGTCCTTGAGTTATATATAATAAAGAGTGGTTTTGAGTTGAGGGCTTTGCTTTCTTGCTATGATCTTGAGGGAATAAAATTAAGGAAAAGAAAGAATAAAAAGAAATAAAAAGATCATATATTGATCTTATAAAGAGTAATGACTTCACATATAAAGTGTATGTTGAATAAAAGTTGTTGGGAGTTAACTAACATAGTTTTGGTCATTGTTGCAATTAATAGGAAGTAATAAAGAAAGAGAGGCTTCACATATAAATATACTATCTTGGACATCTTTTGTAATTGTGAGCACTCATTAAAGTATGACATGCTAAGAAGTTAATGTTGGACAAGGAAGACAATATAATGGTTTATGTTTTCTTATATCCGAATAGAAGTTATATTGTCATGGATCATCCAACATGTTGAGCTTGCCTTTCCCTCTCATGCGAGCCAGTTTTTTTGCACCAAGTAGAGATACTACTTGTGCTTCCAAACATCCCTTAAACCCAGTCTTGCCATGAGAGTCCACCATACCTACCTATGGATTGAGTAAGATCCTTCAAGTAAGTTGTCATCGATGCAAGCAATAAAAATTGCTCTCTAAATATGTATGATCTATTAGTGTGAAGAAAATAAGGTTTATACGAACTTGTGATATGGAAGAAATAAAAGCGACGGATTGCATAATAAAGTTCTTTATCACAAGCAACAATATAAAGTGACGTTCTTTCGCATTAAGATTTTGTGCATCCAATCATAAAAGCGCATGACAACCTCTGCTTCCCTCTGCGAAGCGCCTATCTTTTACTTTTATCTTCTACCCTTATACAAGAGTCATGGTGATCATCACCTTTCCTTTTTATACTTTTTCCTTTGGAAAGCACTATAAGTTGGAATGATCCGGATATATATATATATATATATATATATATATATATATATATATATATATATATATATATATATATCCACTCGGATGTAGGCTATCATAAAGTATTATTGTTGACATTACCCTTGAGGTAAAAGGTTGGGAGGCAAAACTATAAGCCCCTATCTTTCTCTGTGTCCGATTGAAACTTTGAACCCATAAGTATCTCGTGAGTGTTAGCAATTGTGAAAGATTAAATGATAGTTGAGTATGTGGACTTGATGAAAAGCCCTTATATTGACTCTTTCCGATGTTATGAGAAATTGCAATTGCTTCAATGACTGAGATCATAGTTTGTTAGTTTTCAATGAAGTTTCTGATTCATACTATATCATGTGAACGAATTGTTACTTTAGCATAAGAAACTATATGGCATTATATGTTGCTGTTCTAAAGATGATCATGATGCCCTCATGTCCATATTTTATTTTTATCGACACCTCTATCTCTAAACATGTGGACATATTTTTCGATATCGCCTTTCGCTTGAGGACATGCGAGGTCTAAGCTTGGAGGAGCTGATACGTCCATTATGCATCATTTTTATATCGATATTGATTGCATTATGGGCTGTTATTACACATTATATCACAATACTTATGCCTATTCTCTCTTATTTTATAAGGTTTACATGAAGAGGAATTCTGGACTGGAAAAGGAGCAAACATTAGAGACCTATTCTGCACAACTCCAAAAGTCCTGAAACTTCATGGAGAATATTTTTGGAATATATAAAAACTATTGGGCGAAGAAAGTACTAGAGGGGGGCCACCAGCCAGCCACAAGGGTGGAGGGCGCGCCCCCCGTCCTTGTGAGCCCCCTGGCAGGCCACCGACGCCCATCTTTTGCTATATGGTGTTTTGACCTAGAAAAATTAGAAGGAAGCTTTCGAGACGAAGCGCCTCCGTCTCGAGGTGGAACCTGGGCAGAACCAATCTAGGGCTCCGGTGAAGCTGTTCTGCCGAGGAAACTTCCCTCCGGGAGGGGGAAATCGAAGACATCATCATCACCAACGATCCTCTCATCGAGAGGGGGTCAATCTCCATCAACATCTTCACCAGCACCATCTCCTCTCAAACCCTATTTCATCTCTTGTATTGGATCTTTGTCTCAAAACCTTAGATTGGTACCTGTGGGTTGCTAGTAGTGTTGATTACCCCTTGTAGTTGATGCTAGTTGGTTTATCCGGTGGAAGATTATATTTTCAGATCCTTAATGATAATTAATACTCCTCTGATCTTGATCATGAATATGCTTTGTGAATAGTTATGTTTGTTCATGGGAGAAGTCTTGTTATAAGTAATCATGAGAATTTGGTATTCGTTCGATATTTTGATGAGATCTATGTTGTCTCCTCTAGTGGTGTCATGTGAATGTCGACTACATGACACTTCACCATTATTTTTGCCTAGGGGGAGGCATTGGGAAGTAATAAGTAGATGATATGTTGCTAGAGTGACAGAAGCTTAAACCCTAGTTTATGCGTTGCTTCGTAAGGGGCTGATTTTGATCCATATGTTTCATGCTATGGTTATATTTATCTTAATTCTTCTATCGTAGTTGCAGATGCTTGCGAGAGGGGTTAATCATAAGTGGGAGGCTTGTCCAAGGAAGGGCAGCACCCAAGCACCGGTCCACCCACATATCAAATTATCAAAGTAACGAACGCGAATCATATGAGCATGATTAAAACTAACTTGACAACAATTCCCATGTGTCCTTGGGAGCGCTTTGCTTTATATAAGAGTTCGTCCAGGCTTGTCCTTTGCTACAAAAAGGATTGGGCCACCTTGCTACAACTTAGTTACTTTTGTTACTTGTTTCCCGTTACGAATTATCTTAGCACACAACTATCTGTTACTTATAATTTCAGTGCTTGCAGAGTATACCTTGCTGAAAACCGCTTGTCATTTCCTTCTACTCCTCGTTGGGTTCGACACTCTTACTTATTGAAAGGACTATGATAGATCCCCTATACTTGTGGGTCATCAAACGCCAAAATGGAATTTTATACACACCACTAAACACGCCTAGAGGCATGGTAACTGGACGGTCATAAAGTTTAAACGAAACTCCAGACTCATGAGGATGGAATTTAAATTCTTTAGTAAATGTTTCTGTGAGGCTGAGATGCTGGATGCATTTATCTTCAATGTAGGGACCGAGCTCGGAGTTGTGAACATATTGCTCAAATTCTTCTTTAATACATGCACTCACCATGAAATCGTCGCACGACCATAAGCATGATTTGGTAGCGGCATCCCGTATTGAACTTGCACTTGGTTCAACATAAGACCGACGAGTTGAGCCACTGCTAGACGATGCCTCCGAGTACCTCCTCCTCGAAGAATTCCTTCCAAAGAACTACATTTTATTTGCGTACAAATTCTGAAATTTGTGGGTCACAAAATTTTGTCTACAAAACGTAACAAGAATGATAGCAACTACTCATAAGGAGGCATAGAGGCTATATTGAGCATTCAAACTACTTAGAAAAGAATTCAACATGCAAGCTCATCTACATCAACACCAAGAGTAGCAAATTATTCAAAATATAATCCACTAAAACAAAAACTAATTGGAGCAATGCAGGAGTCACATACCAAGTAGCAATCCCTCAAAACAGTTTAAAAAACGGAGCTTCAAGAAAAGAGATCCAAATCCGCGGGTATGAGAGCAAGAACACGAGAGAGAGAGAGAGAGAGAGAGAGAGAGAGAGAGAGAGAGAGAGAGAGAGAGAGAGAGAGAGAGCAATGGTGATTTTTTCTAGAGGTGGGAGATGACATGGGCTAAAGAGATAAGTGAGGGGGGGCCATGTGGGGACCACAACCCACCAGGGCACGCCTGGGGCTGCTGGTGTGCCCAGGTGGGTTGTGCCCACCTCGTGCACCCCCCTCTGATGTTATTTTAACTAAAAATTCAGAAATATTCAGAAAAAATCGTATTAAATTTTCAAGGCATTCTGAGAACTTTTATTTTTTGATCATTTTTTATTTCACGGGAAACTCAGAAAACAGACAAAACATGGCATTTTATTTTATTTAACTAAGAAAAACAGATTGATCAAGTCTTATTAACAACCACCTTCGATTAGCATGAAACCAAAGAACTATCGTAAAACACTATGTTACCTCAAAAGGGATATGCATCTCCCCAACAATAAGTATATCACATTTCTTTTTGGCAGTAGGTAGAGGTAGTTGGAAACTTCCAATAGTGAGTGTGAGAGATTTCTCAATAACATTAATACCATTCACTTGGAATTGTTTCTTCCAAAAATGCACTGTATGCTCATTACCATTGATATGAAAAGTGATCTTGCTTTTATTGCAATCAATAACAGCGCCTGCAGTATTCAAAAAGTGTCTACCAAGGATAATCGACATGTTGTCGTCCTCGGGCATCTCAAGTATAACAAACTCAGTTAAGATAGTAACATTTGCAACAACAACGGGCACATCCTCACAAATACTGATAGGTATGGCAGTTGATTTGTCAGTCATTTGCAAAGATATTTCAGTAGGTGTGAGTTTATTCAAGTCAAGTCTTTTATATAAAGATAAATGAATAACACTAACACCAGCTCCTAAATCACACAAAGCAGTTTTAACATAATTTCTTTTGATGGAACAAGGTATAGTTGGTATTCTCGAATCTCCGAATTTTTTAGGTACTCCAACTTTAAAAGAATAATTAGCAAGCATGTTGGAGATTTCAGCTTCAAGTATTTTCCTTTTATTAGTGATGATGTCTTTCATGTATTTTGCATAAGGGGCCATCTTTAAAATATCAGTCAAGCGAGTCCGCAAAAAGCCTCGCCTAATCATTTCACCAAAGCGTTCAAATTCTTCATCATCTTTTTTCTTGGTTAATTTAGGTGGAAAGGGCATGCGTTTTTGAACCCATGGTTCTCTTTCTCTTCCATGTTTTTGAGCAACAACCTCTATTTTATCATATCTTTTATTTTTAGGTTGTGGGTTATCAAGATCAACATCAGGTTCTATTTCAACATCATTATCTGGTTCTTTATCTTTGTCTAGTTGAGTGTCTTCATGAACATCATCATTGTCTTTTTAATTATCACTAGATGAATGTTCATTACCAGATTAAGTTTCAGCATCAGAAATAGAAACACCATTATCATTATCAGGAGGTTTTTCTACTTCAGGTTCACTAGAGGCATTCAAAGTCCAATCATTTTTCTTTTTCTTCTTCTTTTTAGAAGGACTAGGTGCATCAGTGTCAGGACCCCGATCCTAAGTCACACCGATCTAGCATGTAACACACATCATAGCACTTTGCGTCCTCACGCACGGTATCCCCGCGGGTGCCACCTTACCTAGCCCGGGACCGTTTGCGCCTTTTGGCTCACGTATATGATAGTGTCGCTAGCATCCATATGACAGAGAACCCGGGCCGACATGACTAGTCATGAATCCAAAGTGGCACTAACTTACAGGGACAGACATACATGACCCAGGAACGAACGTGTCGGTCATCAACGTATGAACCCAAGTCGTAGCAAGCTACAAGGACTTAAAGGAACAACGCGTGATATTTCCCCGAAGGAACAGACACATGAACGAAGAAGGAGACATGCCGGCCTGCCTAAGTGTTCTGGAGCAGTAGCAAGCTAACATGGCTCAGTGGAAGCACTAGGAGACATTTCCCGGTATGAGAGGCTACCAAGAATAAACAACTAGGTTGTCGGATCCCACACATACCAAGCATTTCAATAACATACACACAATATGCTCGATATGTGCAAATACAACACGACATCACAACAAAACTTTACGACTCAAAGTATTTGTTCATTGGGCTCCGAGGAGCCAGATATTACAAACATGGGTCTAATGACCCAGCTCACGTCATACAAGCACTAAGAACATGCGGAAGCTTAACTTGTCTGAGTACAGACAACTACAAAATGAAAAAGGCTGAGAAGCCTGACTATCTACAAGACCTTGCCGAGGGCATAAGATCGTAGCTGAGGTAACAATCTAAACGTCAAAGTCCACGCGGAACTACTAGTGAGACAGAAGTCTCTCTGCAAAAACATAAATTAAGCAAACATGAGTACAAATGTACCCAGCAAGACATACATCAGAACTAGCTACATATGCATCAGAATCAACAAAGGGGGTGGTGGAGTTTCACTGCAGGAAGCCAGCTTTGACTCAGTGGCTATCCTGAACTACGTCTGCAAGTAACTCTTTTGGGGTAGCGCATGAGGGAGTCCTGGATTAGGGGGTCCTTGGACAGCCGGACTATATACTTTAGCCGGACTGTTGGGCTATGAAGATACAAGATTGAAGACTTCGTCTCGTGTCCGGATGGGACTCACCTTGGTGTGGAAGGCAAGCCTGGCAATACAGATATGTAGATCTCCTCCCTTGTAACCGACTCTGTGTAACTAACGGTCTCCTGGACTATGGGGTACTCACCACGTCGTCCCCCAATCGGTTAGATTGGGCCGAGGACCCCCAGGGCCGCATACTCACGGGCCAGTCCGGACAGGTGCCGCATACAAGGAAGATTCCACAAGACTTGGTGATCAAGACAAGGACTCCTCCCCCACCGGCGTATACGGCTAGGACTCTTGTTATCCTAGGCCTCTGGTGCATTATATAAACCAGGGCCAGGCTAGTCGACACACGACAACAACAACAATCATACCATAGGCTAGTTTCTAGGGTTTAGCCTCCTTGATCTCGTGGTAGATCTACTCTTGTACTACCCATATCATCAATATCAATCAAGCAGGAGTAGGGTTTTACCTCCATCGAGAGGGCCGAACACAGGTAAAAACATCGTGTCCCTTGTCTCCTGTTACCATCCGCCTAGACGCACAATTCAGGACCCCCTACCCGAGATCCGCCGGTTTTGACACCGACATTGGTGCTTTCATTGAGAGTTCCTCTGTGTGTTCGACAAAAGGTCGATGGCTCACCCGCAAATCAACTTCGACTTCGGCATCTTCGTCACCAGCTCGACTGGTCCCCTTGGTTCGACCAAGGACCGCGCCCTACCTCCGATCGTCATGTTCGGATGAGGGCCTTCATCAACATCAACTCCGATCTCTATCAAGATCATGGAGGAATCATCCAAGGAGCCCGGGGGCTCAACGTCAACATTGCCCTTGGGCGACTATGCTGTTTCTCTGGACAGCGAACTTGTATCCGTCGTCACCGCCTCCTCGAGCGTTTGTTCGATGATTGCTTCGGTGAAATAGTGCGGAATTGAGTCTACAACAACCCTGGAAAATTTCGTCGAGTTTCGATGGAGGAATCTCTGGCAATCCACGATATACCGAAGCCCTGTCAAATCTGGACGAGAATCTGGACGAGTTTAGGGTGTGGTGTCCAGCTTTTAGCTCGGACGTCCTTTGGAAGATCCAACCGTTGATCGGATGCGGAATTCCGATATCTACCACCCCTCCAAATTTCAGCTCGATCCGGCCGTCCAAACTCCAGGAACCTTCCGATTAGTACATCACTTTTCGGATCTGTTTTCTGCGCGAAAACGAATCCGACCCGAGTTCGTCTTTTTTATGAACAGGATTTCGGACATCCTTTTTGAAGGAAGTTTTGTATGGGGTATTGTGTTTTGTTTCCGAACACATCCCACTAACTTTACAATCTTTTGAACATGATCTTCAACATCATGCTGGTGTCAAACCAGTCCGGCAATATTGCTCCACGGCTGCCGACCTGCGCTAGACGCGTCGTCACTTTGTTGAGCAGCGCTCAACTTCTTTGGATCATCATCTCGGCAAGCCGAACAAGAGTCCGGCATCGCAAAGGATAAATCATCACCAACATCGCCGCCCCACAGATTACACGGAGCGGGCATACCGGCATCGCCGCACAGTCGCTTCATCAAGCCGGCATCGACCACGTCACGACCGCTTGTGCAGGCCGCACTATTGCTTCTTCAAGCTGGTGTCCATCACGCTGACCTACTTCGACATCTCGGCTGGACCGGGGGCATCGCCATCTCTTTATCAACCTACTCCAGACACTTCGGCGTCACTAGGCGACCAGCTCCGTCACGTAAGCTGAACCGAGGGCTTTGCTTCGGCGAGCCAACCTTTGCCAGCATTGCCATGCCGTCGTTTTATCGCCCATCAGGCAATGGGTGCGCGGATCGAGTCCCAATTTTGGGAATCACCTTCCTTCGGATTGCTACAACAAATAAACCAGGTGCTATTAATCCCAGTATTTTTGCTTGTTTGGGTTCATTTTTCCCAAGGAATTATTACTCCGGTTTGTCCATCATACGTACACAGGTCTATCAAATGGTGGCTGCATTAATGGCAGTCGCACGGTGGTTCGGTCAGTTTCCGTACATAGTCCGGCGAATGCCACATCCGGAGCTCGGACCGACCTGTGAATTCAGGCTTTGCCACGCCTTTACCGCATCACGCCGACGCCCTGCATCGACGTTGACTTCGGCGCCAGGCCATATTTCTTTTATTACTCATTTTGCATAAATTATTTATTATGCAACGATTTTTTTAATTATCATTATTACTATTATCTCTGGTTTGCACTATTCTTTGTGCACAAGAAAATGATCCGGGGACTTCAGCGTCACTCTGCCGGTCTGCATTGACCGTGCCATGTCACCACTTCGGCGTGTCGAGCTCTCCGCTCCGCCACCTCGGGACCGGCTCGGGGGATGGAACCTTGTCCCGTATCAAGCTCGGACCATGTCATCAATACTGAACACATTAACCAGCTAAGTCGCTTTCATGCTCAAAGCTTTAATTTCTAACTCGTGTCGGTTCGACCAAGCATTATACTTTTTTGGAGAAAAGTCACTTGTAAAAATTTTCCTTGTCCAAACTTTGTTCACACACTTGACGCGCTACCCGCGCTCATTATACCTGGGGGCTTCTTTAACAGAAGTTTATTAATACGGGCTTTATGCCAACACATGTGTCACACTTCCGCATGTACCTTTTATTCACCATTATATGCATCGATATGACTTAAGTTTTGGCCAAGCTGGATTGCCTGGCTCCTGTGCTTACCCCTATGTTCCCGATTGTTCGGCTAGGTGGTAAAGGGAGCACCTCTGCGATTGTTACTGCCGGGTCAGCCGGATGTGTACCTCAGACTGGGTGAAGCCGAAAGCTAGCGTTCTTAAGGGAATACTTGGTCGGTGAACTAAAAGATGATTTCTTACCTATTCATTACCTGCCCCTAGATGTTTTTCTGCTCTTTTTGCAGTCCGGACATGCACTTTAGGGCATGCCTCCCAGGGAAAGGAACCCCTAACGGAACTATTCTCCCTGGAAGATGTTTCTTACTAACCATGTAATATAACATAACTAGTTGGGCACTTGTCTGATAAAGCACTAATGACCCCTACGCCTGGTCCCCACGCATGCCCCGGTTTTTATAACCGCGAGGGTATTCGGACACTCTCCGGACTATTGGGTCCAGAGGTTGAAGCGAAAAGGTCCGCTATGAAAAACGATCTACAATCTGGCTAGAAGGCATTTTACATGTCACCTTACATTATATAGTCAACTTTTACCCAAGTCACTTGGGGGCCCTTATGTTTATTTGAGCCGTTTTATACTAAGTGTTTTTCTTCTTAGTCGTTGCAAAGTTTTTATTATGTATCACTCCTTTTTTTTCGAGACGAGTGTGCGGTCACTAGCCGGGGAGCCTAATTTCTCTCTCAAAACCTTTAGGGTTTAGTTTTCTAAACTGGCCTAATGGGAAGTACTCCGCCTTCGGGATGGGAGGCTGAAGCCGAGGCTGACCCGCTTGAAGTCTTTAGATAGGATGTGTCATGTTAAAGCACAGCGAAGCACTTTTTTCCTCTAAAGTCCAATTTTCGGATTGGCACGAACACTTGATCTTGTTGGACGTCATGTTTTCTTGGCGTTTTTGGTTTTCAAGCTTTTGGCACTTTTAAACTATTTGTGTGTTTTCAGCACAAGTCTCATGATCTGCAACGCGGACTCCTTTAGAGATTCGGCAAAAACATTCTCGGATATTGCTATATATGCATCGGTTTCAATTGTGTCTTGATCAATGGTTGGGTTGCGGCTCCTGCGCTTGCCTCCTACGTTCCGCTTTGTTCGGCTAGGTGTGCAAAGGGAGAACCACTGCGATTGTGCTTCCAGCTCACATGGTTAAGCACCTCAGTGGAGAAAGCCGAAAACTGACTGTCACAATAAGCGTAAACTGGTCAGCGATCCGATGACGGTGTTAAATGACAGGCCATTCATAACAATGGCCGAAGTGTTTACGGCTTGACCTCGACTGTCGCCGAACACTACCGGGGGC
Organism: Aegilops longissima; assembly: GCA_021605205.1. Taxonomy (NCBI): domain Eukaryota; kingdom Viridiplantae; phylum Streptophyta; class Magnoliopsida; order Poales; family Poaceae; genus Aegilops; species Aegilops longissima. The sequence goes on along the minus strand of CM038682.1, from coordinate 666,330,589 downwards.
TATTAACTGGCCTCCCAAACTAAATCCTCGATATTTTGCTCTTACATTGAGCTGAGGTTTCATGATCATGCTTAGCATGACAACCCAAAGAAAGGAACCGATAAGCGGGACTATTTTCTTTGGAAGACATTTCTTACATTAAGCGGTAATATAACATATATCTCTGCGTACCTTTGTTTATAAAACCGTATGGCCAGATTGCCTTGTTTGTCGTAACTCTTTGCCCTCATAAAGGCTTTATAAAGTAGGACAAACACTCCTCGGCTACTGGCCGAGGAGGTTGAAGCCGATGGTCGGTCAACAAAGTTTTGTACAATGCGGATCCGAGCATTAATGACGTAAAGTACTTGGATACATAGAGTCATTACACATAATTTGTGATTTTACTATGGATATCAATCCTTAATTCGGCCACCCGTGCCGCATTAAGGCTCGGAGCTATTGGGCTTGGGCTTATTATTTACAAATATTAAAGGGCACATTGATCCCCGATGCGGTGTTGCCACCCGACCCGGTGTCTCGGGGGCTCTTGCATTGCTTGTTCTATGCCAAAAATTTTAAGTGCAATATAGTTTCCGAGGAGATTTTGATCCTCGGGTTGGTCGGCCGCACCCAACCTGAGTCTCGAGGTCTGAGCACGCCGCTTTTTGCGTCATGAAGTATTCTGCCGAGCTAGGACTTGATCCTCAAGCGATTTTGCAAATCAACCCGAGTCTCGTGATTCTTTGGGATCAGCGGTCTTATGTCATCCTTCAGGTGCATCTCGGGTTTTAGACCGATACACACCTTGAGGGCTACTGGCTATATATCTCGTCAGAGAATAAAATGCATCAATAAAAAATATTGACCAAAAATCAGCCCACATTCGGGGTGGTGCACCACCCCGGAAGCAATTCGTCATATAGTTCGGATGCAAGTGGCTAGCTCCTTAGAGGGCATTTCCGGCATTAAGCTCGGCTAAACTCCTACAAACTTCTTTGAACCAAGGTGATTTACGACACCTCGGATACAGTCCGGCGTTGGAGCTCGGACACATAGTCCGGCGTTGGAGCTCAGATACATAGTCCGGCGTTGGAGCTCGGACACATAGTCCGGTGTTGGAGCTCGGATACATAGTCCAGCGTTGGAGCTCGGATACATTCCGGTGTTAGAGCTGGGAAGCGGTCCGGCTGTCAGGACCCCGATTCCAAGTCACATCGATCTAGCCAGTAACACCTCATATCACTTTGCGGCCTCACGCACGGTATTCCCACGGGTGTCGCCTTACCATGGCCTGGGACCGTTTGCACCTTTTGGCTCACGTATATGATAGTGTCGCTAGCATCCATATGACAGAGAACCCGGGCCGACATGGCTAGTCATGAACCCAAAGCGGCACTAACCCATGGGGACAGGCATACATGAATCACATCGAGCAAGTCGGTCATCAACGTATGAATACGGGCTGTAGCACTGGGCTAACAGGACTCCGGTATCCCGGGCTGTAGCAGGCTAGGCAGGACTCCGAATATCACCGCGTGACATTTCCCCGAAGGGACAGACATAGGAACGAAGTGAAACACATGCCGGCCAGTCAAGTGTCCAAAGCAGTAGTGTTGGGCTAGCAGGACTCCGGTGAACCGGGCTGTAGCGGACTACTATCGCTCAGGAAGCACTAGACTACATTTCCCCATATGAGAGGCTGCCAAGGATAAACAACTAGATTGTCGGATCCCACACATACCAAGCATTTCAAACATACACACAATATGCTCAATATGTGTAACTACAACATGGCATCACAACATAAATCTACGACTCAAATATTTATTCATTAGGCTCCGAGGAGCGAGATATTACAAACATGGGTCTCATGACCCAACATTCAGAGCATACAAAACAAAGCACAAGCGGAAGCTAAACATGTCTGAGTACAGACAACTATAAATGAAAAAGGCTGAGAAGCCTAACTATCTACCAGATCCTGCCGAGGGCACAAGATCGTAGCTTAGGTAACAAGCTAAATGTCGAAGTCCACACGGAACTACTAGCGAGACTGACGTCTCTCTGCACAACATAAAATAAGGAAACATGAGTACAAATGTACTCAGCAAGACTTAAATCAGAACTATCTACGTATGCATCATTATCAACAAAGGGGGTGGTGGAGTTTGACTGCAGCAAGCCAGCTTTGACTCGGTGGCTAACCTGAACTATGACAGCAAGTAACTCCTTTGAGGTGGCGCACACGAGTGCACATATTCACCATATCAATACACCACTATGGACCCGATCCCGTCTTCCTACGAGAACGCCATCCATAGCACTCACGCTTATCTTGCGTATTTTAGAGTATCCACTTTCACTTGTCTATGAACTATGCAAGGGGTCCAAGTTTCCATATCCGAGGAATCCGGCTATTCGAATAGATAATGATAACCCTGCAGGGGTGTACTTCTTCACACACGCTCTCGCCACTTATCGCCCTGTACACGTCATGTACCTCGGAAACCTTCAAGCGGAAGCCGGGTGAGGGAGTCGGCCATGACCTGGCTAACCACACAAGTCTCTCGTCCAGGTTTATCGCCTATTCGGGTTCCATCCGAAAGGAGATCCGGCCGGGGTGTCGCTCACGACCCCAAACGATGTGTACAGGGTTCCAAGCCCGCCAAACGGGCGGCGCTTGGCATACCCGGCCACGGTGCCTAGTCTGTCCCTATCCCACCTGTACCGGGTGCCACTTGGTAGACTACTAACACTACCTACAAACACCAGAAACTAGTTGCAACTCCTGGACAGAGATCATGTTGATTAATAAGTCGAGAGGGGTCGAGTTACCGGAACCGAATGTGTGGTAGTAACTGTTCATGGATCACAAACACAGAACTCAGTTCCTGAGGACGGCTGCAATGAGACAACCCACCATGTACTCCTACATGGCCTCTCACCGCTACCTTTACCAAATCGTGTTCACACACTTAGCTCTCACACAGTAGGACATATTCACCACTTTCCAATTCATTCCCGATGAATCAGACCTGACACAACTCTAAGCAATAGCAGGCATGACAACAAGCATGAATGAGCAGGCACATCAGGGCTCAAACAACTCCTACTCATGCTAGTGGGTTTCATCTATTTACTGTGGAATGACAGGTCATGCAGAGGATAAAGGGGTTCAGCTACCGCAGCAAGTAACAGATAAATCGTTGTTGTCCTAATGCAGTAAAAAAGAGCAGGAGCGAGAGAGTGGGATTGTATCAAAATGAACAAGGGGGTTTTGCTTGCCTGGCACTTCTGAAGATATTATAGTTCTTCATCGGTTTCATCGATCTCATCGTCGAAACCACGTCTATCGAGAGGGGACAATCACCGGCAAACAAAGAAGAACACAATCAATGCAATGCAACAATATGATGCATGAATGTGACATGGCAATATGCTGTTGTTTGGGCTAATGCAACTAGCATCAACGTTAAATGAAGTTGGTTTGAACCCAAGGTTCAAATTCAAACTCCACACATGGTTATTTAAATTCCATTCATTTTATTTGTCCTAAACAGCAGCTATAAGTTGTTCTAACATGCATGAAGATGGTACAGATGGATAGATTGGATTTTTGTGATCATTTTTCATATATAATTTATCTCATTTGGAGTTACGGTTGAATTACTATGATTTTTAGAAGTTTATACTAATTTCTGGAATTTCCTGAATTATTTAAATTCCAGAAAATCATTAACTGCGTTAGCATGACGTCGGTGTGACGTCAGCAAGTCAACTGGGCCCCAGGTCAAACCTGGCCCGTGGGGTCCATTGGTCAGTGAGACATACACTAATCCCGCGTTGACTCGGGCTTTGACCCGCTGCGGGGCCCGTTGTCAGTGTCTAAGGGTGGTTTAGCTGGTGGTAATTAGCGCTAATTACGCGGCCACGTCGGCACGCCGGAGTTGACCACCGGCGACCCTTGACCACGGCGGAGGCTCGCCGGAAACACTGCTCCGCAGTATTTCGATGCCCCGAGGGCACCGTAAGATGCCCCTTTCTCGCCCCCATCCAACGGACCAAGCTAGAGGGCGCGGGGTGGCGGAATCTCGCGGCGTTGAGGTTTGGCGGTGGCAGAGCCACGGGCTCGAGGCAGGCAACAGCTGCGGTGCACGGAGGTAGGCGTGGCTGGTGGCACTAGGTTGCCAGGGAGGTGGTGAGCACGGTGGCACGCGCGAATGCGAGCTGCAGTGGCTCAGACCACGGCGGTGAGGAACCACGGCGGCGGCGTGTTTGATCGTCGGCAAGCGCCGGCTATGGCGAGGAAAAACACGGAGAAAGGGAAAAGAGGCAGGGCTCACGGCGAGGTGAAAGGTGCGACGGCGGGGCTGGGGGACGACCGGGTGGCGCGAACCGGCGCCGGCGATCTCGGTGGCCCGAGGTAGAAGACGACGACGGCGTCGGCGTTGCAGTGCTTCCCAGCTCACGTGGCTCGATGGGGTATACGGGGACGGCGTGGCGGAGCTCTCGAGCACGCTGGATGGGCGAGGGAGGGCTGGTGGCCGTGGCAACACCAAGCGGCGGCGACGGCTCCGCTCGGGCGCGAGCGAGGGAACAGAGGAGGGGGGCGGGAGAGCCAGAGAGCGAGGGGAAAGTGAGGGGATGCGTCGGGCGTCTCCGTGGCGTGAGGGGGGGGGGGCAGGAGGCGGCAAGCAGGAGGTGGCCGCGTTCGGCTCTGGCTGCCACACACCTGCTTCTCCTTCCGCGAAGGTTGAAGAAGCGAGGAGCTGGCTGGCTGGGCCAGCCAACTGGGCCGCCAGGTGGCCAAGCCAGGTGGGCTGCCAGGTACAGGTAAGCTGGGCCAGGTTAGTTTCCTTCCGTTTTCACATTTCTGTTTCTGTTTTCTAATATTTCAATTCTGTTTTGATTTGATTCACAGCCCAAATCATTTAGTAGCTTCTGAAAATATTTATGTGGCTTGATGCAATATATTCAAAGCCACTCACAGGTTTTTTTCCAGAATTGTTGACTTGCAAATCTTTTATAGAAAAAGTAAGTACAACTCAAATATTTATTGATTTAAATCCAAATAGCCAAAATAATTCCTCAAAAATGTTCCATAATTTTGGTTTGTACCAATACCCTTGCCAAAGATATTAAACATCATTGAAGAGCATTTTGGAAACATTGGATGCAGTTTAAAGGGTTCTTGCCCTTCTTTAAAATGATTTCTGAGGCTCTCACTTTCCTCATTTCAACTTTCAGAATTTAGACATGATGCACACATGAAGCTAGCTTAGTGCAAAACCAGAAGCTAGGGATGTGACAACTCACCCCCACTAAACAAGAATCTCGTCCCGAGATTCAAGACGTGTGGTAAGAAGACAGAGGGGACACAAAGCTAACATGATCTTCACGATCCAACTGCCCTTCTCGAAGATTTTGATTCACTCCATCATCTTGGTTTTGACATCTTTGCTTTCGAGATCTTCCTCCAACATGATGGCGACAAAAAGAATACTCTATAGGAAACGATCTCCTCGGAGATTGAGCACTCAAGATCAATTCGTGGAATGAGATGTTGAAACATCTCGAGTTGAGACCCAAAACACATCGAGAGGGATGGAGGAACAACGACGGGGTTTGATTTGGTGGACAACAATTCCACGCTTAGAAAGATGGTGGATGGTGTCAGATGGCGAGGAAATAATTGCCACGATCCCGTAACGGGGCACTTTGGAAAAGGTGACTCGAAGAACTGCTCCCTTAAGTGGCAAAAGAATTACTTTTGATCCATAGATCATTGACACTCCTCGTACCAGCTTAAGGCAATTTACAAATGATCGTTGAAAGAGTTCGAAGGAATGGCATACCCGGACTAGGATGGATGATGTGGACTACCTTGTTGAAGACAACGCAATGGATGACTTTTGCTTATCACCGGAAATGTATGGGACCCATGGTAAGTCCACTTTTGAAGACAATATTGGACAGCAACTACCGAGAAGGGCAGCCCATGGGGGATTGGCACAATGGCGGTGCAAGCTAGGAACAAGATGCAACTGTTGGAAATGTTCCAACCATCATATCTGCCTGAGATTCAGATCTGGTTGAAAACAGGATATTTCAGACAGTATGTCTGGAAAAGAAAGTTTGCAACACAAACCGACGAGATGACATTGCGAGATTCTCGAGGGATGAACTAAGATAGCAAGCTCCAAAACATTAGCGGGTTCTGCTACAATCATGTGAACATGATGTCCAAGACAAGCATGATCACAGAGTAGTCTTACAATAAAACACTACCAAGTTCTGGTTGGGAACCATCATTGCGGAGAGCGAAGCCCTTGCATAAGTCATATGATTAGGTCTTATGAAGGAACTTCTTCTCCTTGGACAAGTCAATCAGTGGCTTGGTGTGCTAGGAACACATATGGAGTGGAGGCGGCCAACCTATCAAACCATAGGGCACTTCGCACGTGCATGACTAACTTGGGACGATTCCAGAGGAAACAAAACAAACCTTTCTCAAATTCATGGCGGCAACTTACACCTAAAGCACATGAAATCGAGGAAGTCACTTCTTCCATCCAAGCATAGGCTTCATGAACGGAACACGAAGGCATTGCTTACAAGTTTCCAACACTAGGTTGATGTTCAACATGATTCATGGGGGGAGACAAAATGCTGCTGATGGGCTCAACGGCAATTCATCGGAATTTCCATATCACCGGACTTCCACCATCATGTGAACACGGTGATAGTATTGGTCAGACCAAAAGATGTAATGGTGTATGCTCGAGGGGTCAACCACGAGTAAGACAACATTACGAACATCGTTGGTTCTGATTTGACTTGACAATAACCCATACTCAAGTCAAAGTTCTGACAAAGCAATAGATCCAACAACTGATCACGAGGACCAATCAATGGAGATATCACCTTTCTTCAACCCACACACGCGCAGAAGATATCCCTTAGAGATGAACTAAGTTAAGCAAAGCTTTTATCTTCCAACTCTCCAAGTTGTTGTTCAGCTTAACCAACTAGCTCAGGGGTATCCAACATGGATTCTTGAAGAAGGAGTGGTTTACAAGAAACCAACTTGATCACGAGCTCAACATAACAGTCAGGAAACAACCCGGTAACACTTCCAAGAAGATATTTGGAGAGTCACGAACCACCGATATATTACCAAGCTCGAGAACAATCTTGCTTTTCAGGGCAAGACGATATGATCAAAAGAGTGGGGGATTGACACAATCCTAACTCATAGATCGATGAGTGCACCGGAAATACGGACTAGGTAGCACAGTCTATCTTAGAATGATGATTCAATAACCAACACGCTAAGAATGAAATTGTTGTCCATTTACTACCAAGCAACGAGGTTGCTAGGAGTATTGATTTCACACATCACAATTCATTTGTCGGTATTCCGGTTGCAACAACATGGGACCGAGGAATGAACGATGATGGCGAGAGGTATCACTGCATCAAGAATTCCTAAGAGGTTGTGCAATTCCCATGACATTCTTGACATAAGAGGGCAATACTTCAGGGGAGAACAGAACAAAAGCTGAATTGGCATTTTGATCTGCGGAATACAACTGCTTTGACCCAATCCTGGATATGGATGAGGTACTGGAGTTTGTTTCTCCTAGTCATTCTGGAATAGAATGGCTTGACAGACCACATGAGTAATAGGCATTGATAACATGAATGCACAACTACTCCTGACTATCAACTGATCCACGGGGATCGGAATACAGCTACAATGGAAACAACTCAAAGGATCATATATCTTTCGGTGTTGGATGCATAGATTAGTATGTCGAACCAAGTTCAACATGTTTCTTCCGGATAACCCATGCAGAGAGGTAGGACTGGCAGAGTCACAATTATGAATGGAGAACTCCTCAAGAGTACTCTGATTGCGATCTTTAGGCTCAAAGAGGAACTTCTGCCATAACTAGTTCATGGTATGTGGAAGAATGAGATACCACGGACCTCGAGGACTATCGCAAGGTTACTAATATCCTAAAGGAACTAGCAAACACTACCAACATGAGGTGAGTAGGGTGAATTTTGGGCTCAAAACCCAGGAGTAGAATGCCTACTACTAAGTGGCATCACGGGATTCTATCGAGAATGATGGCCAGAATCATCACACTGGGAACACAAAGCATGGCTGGATTACTAGGTGATACTCTAAGATGCCTAGGGTCATAATACTAGCTCCAACATATATGTCAAGGCAATAAATTACCTCAACGCCTTTGGTTAGTGTGCTTATTACGACCAAAAGGACATCGGGAGCGGAAGGAAAGGATTTGCAAATGCATCAGACTATTTAGAGACCTGGGATGACTCGGACAGCATAACGGCTGTAAATGCTCAAAATGATTTGAGACATCCTGCAGAAATGGTGGCATAACCACTCAACATCACGATATCAAGGTTCCTAGATCAACTGTTAACATACAGAAATAGTAGGAACTGAACTGGGGCTTAAATCCAACAATCTTAAAGGTCTAGGGATTAGTAACACGTCATCCTGATAGATAGATGAGAAGGCCTAGTTCTTAATCCCCGTAGAAGAGAAGAGGATGACTCGGATCGAAGGCCATGAGGTATAAGGAGTAAAAAGAGCCTTACGTTCCTTCCACAATCAATTCCCTTACATATCTAAAGCATTTCTAGACACAACCCGACCGGTTTGGCTTGGTAATCCTCTGAGCGGTCAGAGCTCGATACCAAAGCTGTCGGGACCCGATTCCAAGTCACATCGATCTAGCGGTAACACCTCATATCACTTTGCGGCCTCACGCACGGTATTCCCACAGTGTCGCCTTACCATGGCCGGGACCGTTTGCGCCTTTTGGCTCACGTATATGATAGTGTCGCTAGCATCCATATGACAGAGAACCGGGCCGACATGGCTAGTCGTGAACCCAAAGCGGCACTAACCCATGGGGACAGGCATACATGAATCACATCGAGCATGTCGGTCATCAACGTATGAATTCGGGCTATAGCACTGGCTATGAGGACTCCGGTATCCCGGGCTGTAGCAGAGCTAGGCAGGACTCGAATATCACGCGTGACATTTCCCGAAGGGACAGGCATAAGGCGAAGTGAAACACATGCCGCCGATCAAGTGTCCATAGCAGTAGTGTTGGGCTAGCGAGGACTCCGGTGAACCGGGCTGTAGCAGACTACTATCGCTCGGGAAGCACTAGACTACATTTCCCCATATGAGAGGCTGCCAAGGATAAATAACTAGATTGTCGGATCCCACACATACCAAGCATTTCAAACATACACACAATATGCTCAATATGTGTAAATACAACATGGCATCACAACATAACTCTCGACTCAAATATTTATTCATTAGGCTCGAGGGCGAGATATTACAAACATGGGTCTCATGACCCAACATTGAAACATACAAAACAAAGCACAAGCGGAAGCTAAACATGTCCGAGTACAGACAACTATAAATGAAAAGGGTGAGAAGCGACTATCTACCGAGATCTGCCGAGGGCACAAGATCGTAGCTGAGGTAACAAGCTAAGCGTCAAGTCCACGGAACTACTAGCGAGGCAGCGTCTCTCGCACAACATAAAATAAGCAAACGTGAGTACAAATGTACTCAGCAAGACTTACATCAGAACTATCTACGTATGCATCATTATCAACAAAGGGGGTGGTGGAGTTTGACTGCAGCAAGCCAGCTTTGACTCGGTGGCTAACCTGAACTACGACTGCAAGTAACTCTTTTGAGGTGGCGCACACGAGTCCACATATTCACCATATCAATACACCACTATGGACCCGATCCCATCTTCCTACAAGAACGCCATCCATAGCACTCACGCTTATCTTGCGTATTTTAGAGTATCCACTTTCACTTGTCTATGAACTATGCAAGGGGTCCAAGTTTCCATATCCGAGGAATCCGGCTATTCGAATAGATAATGATAACCCTGCAGGGGTGTACTTCTTCACACACGCTCTCGCCACTTATCGCCCTGTACACGTCATGTACCTCGGCAACCTTCAAGCGGAAGCCGGGCGAGGGAGTCGGCCACGACCGACTAACCACACAAGTCTCGTCAGGTTTATCGCCTATTCGGGTTCCATCTGCAAGGAGATCCGGCCGGGTGTCGCTCACGGCCCCAAACGATGTGTACAGGGTTCCAAGCCCACCAAGCGGGCGGCGCTTGGCATACCCGCCACGGTGCCTAGTCATCCCAAGCCCACCTGCACGGGTGCCACTTGGTAGACTACTAACACTACCTACAAACACGAAACTAGTTGCAACTCACGGACAGAGATCATGTTGATTAATAAGTCGAGAGGGGTCGAGTTACCGGAACCGAAGGTGTGGTAGTAACTGTTCATGGATCACAAACACAGAACTCAGTTCCTGAGGACGGCTGCAATGAGACAACCCACCATGTACTCCTACATGGCCTCTCACCGCTACCTTTACCAAATCGTGTTCACACACTTAGCTCTCACACAGTAGGACATGTTCACCACTTTCCAATTCATTCCCGATGAATCAGACCTGACACAACTCTAAGCAATAGCAGGCATGACAACAAGCATGAATGAGCAGGCACATCAGGGCTCAAACAACTCCTACTCATGCTAGTGGGTTTCATCTATTTACTGTGGAATGACAGGTCATGCAGAGGATAAAGGGGTTCAGCTACCGCAAAAAGTAACAGATAAATCGTTGTTGTCCTAATGCAGTAAAAGAGAGCAGGAGCGAGAGAGTGGGATTGTATCAAAATGAACAAGGGGGTTTTGCTTGCTTGGCACTTCTGAAGATATTATAGTTCTTCATCGGTGTCATCGATCTCATCGTCGAAACCACGTCTATCGAGAGGGGACAATCACCGGCAAACAAGGAAGAACACAATCAATGCAATGCAACAATATGATGCATGAATGTGACATGTCCATATGCTGTTGTTTGGGCTAATACAACTAGCATCAAGGTTAAATGAAGTTGGTTTGAACCCAAGGTTCAAATTCAAACTCCACATATGGTTATTTATATTCCATTCATTTTATTTGTCCTAAACAGCAGCTATAAGTTGTTCTAACATGCATGAAGATGGTACAGATGGATAGATTGGATTTTTTTGATCATTTTTCATATATAATTTATCTCATTTGGAGTTACGGTTGAATTACTATGATTTTTAGAAGTTTATACTAATTTCTGGAATTTCCTGAATTATTTAAATTCAGAAAATCATTAATCACGTCAAGCATGACGTCGGTGTGACGTCGACAAGTCAACTGGGCGCCCAGGTCAAACCTGACCCGTGGGGTCCATTGGTCAGTGAGACATACACTAATCCCGCGTTGACTCGGGCTTTGACCCGCTGCGGGGCCCGTTGTCAGTGTCTAAGGGTGGTTTAGCTGGCGGTAATTAGCGCTAATTACGCGGCCACGTCGGCACGCCGGAGTTGACCGCCGGCGGCCCTAGACCATGGCGGAGGCGCGCTGGAAACACTGCTCCGGCAGTATTTCCATGCCCCGAGGGCACCGGAAGATGCCCCTTTCTCGCCCCCATCCAACGGACCAAGCTAGAGGGCGCGGGTGGCGGAATCTCACATTGGCGTTGAGGTTTGGCGGTGGCGAGCCACGGCTCGAGGCGAGCAACAGCTGCGGTGCGGAGGTAGGCGTGGCTGGTGGCACTAGGTTGCCGTGGAGGTGGTGAGCACGGTGGCACGCGGATGCGAGCTGCGATGGCTCGAGACCACGGCGGTGAGGAACCACGGCGGTGGCGTGTTTGATCGTCGGCAAGCGGCGGCTATGGCGAGGAAAACACGGAGAAAGGGGAAAAGAGGCGGGGCTCACGGCGAGTGAAGGTGCGAGCAGCGGCTGGGGATGACCCGGTGGCGCGAATCGGCGCCGGCGATCTCGGTGGCCCGAGGTAGAAGACGACGACGTCGAGGCGTTGCGGTGCTTCCCAGCTCACGTGGCTCGATGGGGTATACGGGGACAGCGTGGCAGAGCTCTCGAGCACGCTGGATGGGGTATACGGGGACAGCGCCTCCAGGACAACCTCCCCTCGACTCAGTGCCCTTTGAGACAACACCTCGACGTTGTCCGTAGGGCGAGGGGAGGAGGCGGTCGGAAGTGAATCGATGTTCAAATCCGATGGGTCCAAAGAACCATCCAACAAAGATACGTCAATATGGGCCCGGGACGGACTGCATAATCATGTTCGACGTGATAAGAAGCAGTACTATAAGACGTACCATGAATTACTATGGTATCCAGATACTTACGACTTTGCCAGGGGCTTGTCCCTGCGCAACCACTCGTCGTCGCTGTAGGCGGCTGTCGTGGAGCAGTCCGGGAGGAGGGTCCTTCCCTTCTTGGACCCTTCGGCCTCCCCGGATGGGTCGGCCTTCCTTTTCTTGTCTCCCTCGGCTGGGGGGGGAGAACTTTCCTCTTCCTCCTCCTCGTTTAAATGGGAGGAGTGCGCCTCGGTGTTTTCGGATGACGAGTCCGATATAACCTTGCGCCGGAGACCCTTCCGGGTCCCCGTGGTCTTCTTCTTGGCCTTCTTCACCGACACCTCGTAAGGCGCCGGAACCAGTTTAATCTGCTGGATCTTCAGGCAGGGGGGCTGGGCAGTTGATCTGCTCTGCTGTCTCTACCCAGTCCTGTTAAATGGCGTGGAGGCTTAGATCCCACACATGATTAAACTGGGGAAAATAAACATCTTGTGAGATGTAAAAAACTTACCGGATTGGCAGAGCGCTTTGCGCTGAGTCCGCGGTTCTCGGTAAGGGGAGGAGGTACCTCGGCGCCCTTGAACAGCACCTTCCAAACGTCCTTGTGCATCGTGTCGAAGAGCTCTCGCAGCATATGGTGCTCAGCCGGGTCGAACTCCAACAAATTGAATGCCCGTCGTTGACACGGGAGGATCCGGCGGAAGAGCATGACCTGGACCACGTTGACGAGCTTGATTTTCTTGCTCATCATGTTTCTGACGCATTTCTGGAGTCCGGTCAGCTCCACCGATGAACCCCAGGACAGGCCCTTCTCTTTCCAGGAGGTGAGTCGCGTGGGGATTCCGGATTGGAATTCGGGGGCTGCCACCCAGTTGGTGTCGCGCGACTCGGTGATGTAGAACCACCCCGATAGCCACCCCTTTATGGTCTCCACATAGGAGCCTTTGAGCCAGGTGACGTTGGGCATTTTTTCCACCATGGCGCCTCCGCACTCCGCTTGCTGGCCGACCACCACCTTCGGCTTAACATTGAAGGTCTTCAGCCACAGGCCGAAGTGGGGCTTGATGCGGAGGAAGGCCTCGCACACGACGATAAACGCCGAGATGTTGAGGATGAAATTGGGGGCCAGATCATGAAAATCCAGCCCGTAATAGAACATGAGCCCGCGGACAAACGGGTGGAGAGGAAATCCCAGTCCGTGGACGAAGTGGGTAAGAAAAACCACCCTCTCATGGGGTTCTGGCGTAGGGACGATCTGCCCCGCATCTGGCAGCCGGTGTGCGATATCCGCAGCCACATATCCGGCTCCCCGTAGCTTTGTGATGTTCTCCTCCGTGATGGAGGAGACCATCCGCTTGCCTCCCGCTCCGGACATGCTTGGAGTGGTTTGAGGAGAAAATGCGAACTTGGGTGCTGGAGCTCGAGTGCGCGAGAATGGATGAGCAAGGAGGAAGAGGGCGTGGGTAAAAAAGAGGAATCCTTGTCCCTTTATAAGGGCGGAAGAAACTATATGCCTCCCCACTTGCCTGGTAAATTCGCTTATCCCCCAAGCGCCGTAATTGATGGCGCGGTTGGGTTACCCACACCCGTATTGATGAGAATACCATGATAAGGGGACACGATCTCTACTTCGACAAGACGTGCCAAGAAAACCGCCTCGCAATATGTGCAGTAGCTAGTTAAGAACAACGGTTCGAATAATGACCGGGCCGTGGTGTGATGTCATGCTGCCGAACGTGTCAGCATATTAGATTTGTGGAAATATTATTCTCTCTACGATGGTATGTGGAATTTGTTTTGCAGAGCCGGACACTATCCTTGTGTTCAAGATCTTCTATGGAGTATTCGGAGGGAGAACCCGCCTTGCAATGCCGAAGACAATCTGCACGCCGGACTCATCGTCATTGAAGCCTGGTTCAGGGGCTACTGAGGGAGACCTGGATTAGGGGGTCCTCGGACAGCCGGACTATATACTTTAGCCGGACAGTTGGACTATGAAGATACAAGATTGAAGACTTCGTCCCGTGTCCGGATGGGACTCACCTTGGCATGGAAGGCAAGCCTGGCAATACGGATATGTAGATCTCCTCCCTTGTAACCGACTCTTTGTAACCCTAGCCCCCTCCGGTGTCTATATAAACCGGCGGGTTTACTCTGTAGGACAACAACAATCATACCATAGGCTAGCTTCTAGGGTTTAGCCTCTACGATCTCGTGGTAGATCAACTCTTGTAAAACTCATATCATCAAGATCAATCAAGCAGGAAGTAGGGTATTACCTCCATCGAGAGGGCCCGAACCTGGGTAAACATCATGTCCCCCGCCTCCTGTTACCATCCGTCTTGGACGCACAGTTCGGGACCCCCTACCCGAGATCCGCCAGTTTTGACACCGACAGCGCACACGAGTCCACATATTCACCAAATCAATACACCACTATGGATCCGCTTCGGTCTCCCTACGAGAACACAATCGATAGCACTCACGCTTATCTTGCGCATTTTAGATTATCCAGTTTCACTTGTCTATGAACTGTATAGGCAATCTAGAGGTCCTTTACCACGGACGCGGCTATTCGAATAGATGATGTTAACCCTACAGAATGTACTTCTTCACACATGCTCTCACCACTTATCGCCGTTTACTTGACATGTACTCGGCAACCATCAAGCGGAAGCCCAGCAAGGGTGTCGGCCACGACCTGACTAACCACACAAGTCTCGAGTCCAGGTTTATCGCCTATTCAGATTCCATCCGCAGGGAGTCCGGCCGAGGCTTCCACATACGGCCTCGAACAATTTGTACAGGGTTCCCGGGTCACCAAGCGGGCGACTCGGTACACCGGGCCACGTGCCTACCGCATCACAGCCCACCCCTCGGGTCAGCGATGCGCACGGCCTCCAGCATACTACAAAAACCAGAAACTACTTGCAAATCCCGGATAGAGGACAGGGGCGGTTAATAAGTCGAGAGGGTCCATTGGTTTTGGGCCCAACGCGTGGTAGTAGTTGTTCATGGATCACAAACACAGAACTCAGTTCCTGGGGACAGTTTCAATGAGACAACCCACCATGTACTCCTACATGGCCTCTCACCACTACCATTACCAAATCGTGTTCACACACTTAGCTCACACACAGTAGGACATGTTCATCACCATTTCAATTCATCCCTGATGAATTAGACATGACTCAACTCTGAGCAGTAGCAGGCATGAAAAAAAACAAGCATGAATGAGTAGGCACATCAGGGCTCAAACAACTCCTACTCATGCTAGTAGGTTTCATCGATTTATTGTGGCAATGACAGGTCATGTAGAGGAAAGGGGTGCAACTACCGCATCATGTAACAGATGAATCGTTGTTGTCCTAATGCAGTAAAAGCGAGCAGGAGTGTCGGGGGTTGGGAGCGACATATGCCAAAGGATGGCTTATCATGGTGGGGGCGAGTAGAACGTCGCCGGTGCCTGGAAACGGGATGAGTCGAAGACATGCACGCCGGCGGATCTTACCCAGCTTCAGGGCTCTCCGAGGAGATAACATCCCTACTGCTGCTCTGCGGGGTCTCCGCATTGTCACTATGGCAAAGTGAATACAAGGTCGCTCCTAGAGTTGTTTCTGGAAGAAGGAGAAGGCAAGGCTTGCTCCCTCCTTCCGATATGGTCCGTCTAGTGCTAGATGATTCCAAACCCTTTGCATGGGTGCCCCGGGGGGTTTATATAGGCCTACCCCCCAGGGGTACATTGGTAAAACTGGCTGGGTGCGGGTCCCAGCCGTCTGTCTCTCAGGCGCCGTCTTCTCCGTCGACTCCTGGGGCCCGCCGACTGGTGGGTCCCGCCGAACGCTGATGAGGGACGTCAGCCCGCGTCGCTTGTTGGCGGGTCTTGCCGGCTGCCGATTACTGTAGTCGTGCTTCTAATGACGCGGGCTTGGTCATGGGGTTATAGCAACAGTGCCGCCGCCTGTCGGGCGATCACTGTTGCCATTCCCCTGTCGCGTCTGGTTAATGGCTTGAGGGACCCGTGGGAGGGGACGACCGACTCCTGGGGGCCGAATCCCAACGGGTCCGACTCTTGGCGCTCTTGCCGTCTTCTGTACTCTCGCTGACTGGTGGGCCCGCCGTCTCCGGGCCGTACAGACAGACCGTCGTGGGCACAGGGCCCCGCCCCCAGAAGCTGATGTCAGGGCTGGCATGGCGATGGTGCCGCACCGGGCGGAGATCTCCGCGAGTACGGCGCGCTGTGTCCATACCTGCCCTTAAATAACAGGGTGGTTGGAGTTGCAGGCCGACTTCCGTAGTCGGCCTCTGGGACTCGGCTTTACCTGGAGTCGCCTTGGGGACTCGGCTTGTCTTGGAGTCGCCCTGCGGACTCGGCTTATCTTGGAGTCGCCTTGGGGACTCAGCCTGTCTTGGAGTCGCCTCCGGGACTCGGCTTGTCTTGGAGTCGCCTCCGGGACTCGGCTTATCTTGGAGTCGCCGCAGGTACTTGAGGGGCGCAGTCTGTCCCGATGTCTTGAAAGGCTCTGGGGCTCGAGTTAGCCTACCCGTGGCCCATTACTCCGACAGTAGTCCCCGAAGCTGGTGAGGCTCCGAGGATGATAAGTCGCGGGCCTCAACAGTTTCATTCTTCCGGTGGTAGGATTTAGGCCTTGCTCGCCGTCTTCCTTCGAGTTGACTGGCCGGAGTCGGACTCACAGAGGGCCGTCCTGCCTCAAACCGACTAGCTGGAGTCGGATTCCCTGAGGGCCGTCTTGCCCCCCAAAGAGTTTGAAAGCCGCAACGGGAACCAGGCGGCGTGCCTGATACGCTTCCCGCGGTCGCCCGCCTCGGCCCCGTCGCACGGCGCCACGTGGCAGGGGCAGTCTGCCTGCCCACGCGCGCGACGGGACTGGCCGTCAGGCGGGGCCCGCCACTACCGCACCTCGGCGCGCGAACGGATCCGTTGCGGCCGTGCGGACGGTTGGGTTCCCCACGTCGTTAATGCGCGCAGTAACTTCGTGGGGTAAATCGTGGGGGGCGTTGGGTCCAGCGCGCAGTTAATCCCACGCCGCCCCATCGGCTTCTCAGCCCGCAGGCCTATAAGTAGGCGGGGGGAGCTGGACGGGAAACACACGCACCCATTCCTCCCTGCTTCTTATTCCTCTAGCCATCACCACACCAAGCCGCCCCGCATCCGTAGCGATGAGTTCCTCCTCCGCCGCCGCGGCTCCCACCATGCGTTCCCGCGTGTGGGACGACTCTGAAGTGGACGACGACACCATCGAGCACCTCCGCAAGACGCGCCGGCTCCCTAGCACGAACTTGGTGCGAGCCCATGCCCCGCCGGCGGGGGAAATAAGGCCAGCGCCGGAGGAGGACGAGCGGGTCGTATTCCGCTCGCACCTCATGCGCGGCCTGGGCCTGCCGGCGAGCGCCTTCTTCCGCTCCTTCCTGGAGTTCAACGGGCTCCAGCCGCACCACCTCACTCCGAACACGGTGGTGCTGCTGGCCGCCTTCGCCACCCTGTGCGAGGGTTTCCTCGGCGTTCTCCCCACCATCGAGCTGTGGGGAGAATTCTTCCACTCGAAACTCGACACACACGTCGTCGGCATACCGGCTCAATGCGGCGCATTCATCGCAATGCGAAGGTCGACCGCCGACAACCCATTTCCCTCCATCGCGCTGATCAAGTCGGTGAAGATGTGGCTGCGGTCGTACTTCTACGTGAAGAACGTCGCCTGTATATGCGGCGGGTCAACTTGCCGCAGACTGAAGCCGGTAGCGCCGACTGGGAGGCTTGCCAACTGGTCCCATCGAGCCAGACGCTGACTCCCGCAGGCACCACCGCCGTCGCGCGACTCCGAGTATTGACGCAGTCGGAAGGCTTGGTTGGGGCCGACCTGCTGGCCGCCTTCATGGCGCGCCGAGTCCTCCCACTCCAAGGCCGACCTCATCTGATCTGTCAGATGAGCGATCACCGGGACCCGAGCCGGATGTGCACCAGGGAGATGCCCCACGCGGAGGTGGCGCACATGGTGAACCACATCGCGAACTGCGAGCTCGCGGCGGACTGGGAGTTTGGCAAGGAGCCGTACTCGCGCGCCAACCCTCCGCCTGCGGTAAGTCAAATCTTTGTTCTTTTGTTTTCCTTTGCAGCTGAATCCGGCTTCTGATTTTTCCTTTGGTTTCTTCCGAGTCAGAACCCCCTCATCCAGCCCGCAGCCGGCGCCGCAGGGCCGCCCCGCGAGTTCGTCCCTGACCGCGCGGAGAGCGACGTCGATGACCCCGACTTGGGGGCGGCGGCGATGGAGGCCGACGCCGAAGGCGGAGGAGGAGGAGCGGAAGGCGGCTTCCGGCCCTTGGCGACCTTTGCTGACTGGCCAGAAGACGAGGCCGAAGGGGAAGTCGTCCCATGCCGCTAGCCGAAAACCGGCCATCCAGGCGCGAGTTCCTCCACCGGCTTGGCTGGTCAAATCGGCGTGAAGAAGCGCCGGGCTGCGCCGAGTTTGCTCGGCGGCCGGCCGAAGAAGTTCAAGGGGGCGGCCGCTGCGACCAAGTGGGAGGAGGCGGTCGCGAAGGCCAACCGCTTCCGCAAGGAAGTGAAGAAGCCGTCGCTAGTCTCTGCGTAAGCGTTCACCACCTTTGTCTTGTTTTCTTCGACGAATCTTTCCCGAGTCCTTATATTTCCTTCTTTGCTTCGGGGCCCCTCTTTCTCTCGAGAGGGTCGCCGTCCCCTCTGTCATGGGGTCGGCCGAGACGTCCGCCAACACTCGGCGGATTGACCCCGCCGCCGACCTCCGGGAGGCGACGGAGCAAAACGCGCGGGAGAAGCGCGACGAGGAGGAGGCCGACTGCCTGGTGAAGGCGGAGGCCGAGAAGGCGGCAGCTTCCGCCCAGAGGAAGCTGGAGGAGGCCGAAGCTGCCGTCGCGGCCCAGCGGCGGGCCGAGGAAGCCGCGCGCCTCCAGTTGGCGCTGCTCGTCACCCCACTGAACTCCGCGCTGCCGCCCCCGGAGTTCACGGGGCAGACTGGAGAAGTCGGCGGAGAGCACTCCATCGCGGAGAAGGACGGTGGCGAGGCCTCCGCGTCGGGCACGGCCACGCCGCCACCGCCGCCTCCGCCGCATGGCAAGCAGCCGGCGGGCCCGCCAGTGCCGCCGACTGAGGACGAGGCGGTGGCGAGGCTGCTCCTTCAAGTCGCCTCACCAGCGCGCCGCCGCCTCGGGAAGGCGGTTTCGGCGCCACGCCCCTTGGAAGCCGGCGCCGCTAGCTCGGCCATTCCAGACGCTGAGGCAACAAGCGCTGCGCCTACTGGATGGGTGCGAGGGGGCGGCGACGGTCCGCTGAACCAGGCGCTCTTGGACGTGCAGGCGAAGCTGCGAGCTGAGGGCGAAGCCATCCAGGGTTGCACCAGGGCGCATCTGGCGTCGCGAGTGTCTATCCGGGTATGTTTTCTTTTTTGACTTTGTCTCTTCTTCGCCCTTCTCGTGAGGCGCGCGGCGCCACAGGTGTAATCCCGAAGTTTCGGGCCGGCGCTTGGCGGCGGCCGGAACTCAATCTGGCGAGTTCCTCATTTTGGTCTTTGTCCGATTGTTTATCACAGGAGTATCACAACCTCCGCGTCACCGCCTTCAACCGTAATGTTGAGCTGCTGGGGAAGCGGATTGCCGACTTGTCGGAGAGCCGTAGTAAGTTCTTCTTCTTTTTCGCGGGGGCGCGCTGGCGCACCCGTGGGCTGTAGTCCCCGAGATTCGGGCCGACTGCTGAGCAGTCGGGCCGGATCATCCCGGCGACCTTCCTTGTTGACGACTTAGCATCTTTTCTTTTTGTTCTTCAAAGGCCAATGCCGCTCTTCAGGAACGGTTGGGCAAAGTCAGCACGGCCCTACGCACCAAGGAGGAGGAGTGCGGCCAGCTCGCCACAGAGCGCGACTTCCTGGCCGCGCAGTTGGCGGAGAAGAAGGAGCTGCTTAAGGCGGCTCTGGACGAGGCGGGGAAAAAAGAGACCGCTCTCCTGGCCGAGTTCGAGGTCGAGCACTCCTCCTGGACTGACAAGGAGGCGATGCTGACTTCCGGCTTCCACGAGATCGAAGACATTGTCGACGGTGAGTTTCTTTGCTTTCTTTCTTCGAACCGCCGACTGCAAGTCAAGCCGATTTCTGATTCTTTCTTTTGCTTCTCTCTATTTTGGGCAGACTTCTTCCCTGGCCACTCGCAGGCGGCCATCCAAGCCATCGAGGCCGATCGCGAGGCGCGGAGGGTAAATGGCGAGGAGATCGCCGCCAACGCCCCCCTGACCGTCGACGAGCAGCTCCTGAGCATCGAGACTCGCCTGCGGCCGACCCATCAGCTGCTGCGCCGGCTTCAATGCATCGGTGCCCAGGCGATCTCCGCCTGGTGGCGTGCATGCGATCCTCGCCTCGGTCGGGCTGCCGACTGGCTGGAGGTCGCAGCTGGCCGTCTTGAGGCTTGGAAGGGTTCCTCGGCCCGGGCTGGAGCGCGCCGGGCCTTGGAATTCGTCAAGGCTTGGTATCCAGGGCTGGACCTGGACCGGCTGGCCGCGTTCCGTTCAGAGGCCCAGGCAGAGCTGGCGGCTGTGGAAGGCGCCCTCATCAAGCGTGCGGCAGCGATCATCGACTACACCGACACCAGTGTCTTCATTCCTGAGCGGGCCGCAAATGGCGAGGAGGTGCCTCCAGAGTGGTTTGGGATGAACCCGGACTATGAAGAGGACTCGGCGGAGGTGATCAGCTCCAGCACCGAGGAGGAAGACGAGGCGGGGGACGGAGACGAGACGGAGGCGCCAGAAGACAGAGCGGACGACCAGCCTCAGTTGGACCGCGCCTCCAGCAACGAGCCACGTCCGGCCGGGGCGGCTGCCGCCGGAGATGATCAAGCCGAGATTGCCCAACCGGCCGCTCCGGCGCCTGACACCGCCGTCTCCACCGACCCTCCGAACCCGTCTGCCGCTTCTTAGGCTTCCGTCTTGTTTTTACTTTATCTGCTTTCATAGTCTTTGAAGAACTTGTTAATTTGCACAATTCCACCCGCGGGGTGTATTTTGAACTTGGCCAGAGGCCTATGTTATGTAAATATCTATCCGACTTCTATCCTTCCTTGCTCATTGCTCTTTTGGCTTTTTCCTTTGCCGCCTTTCCATAGTCGTCGTTTTGCCAGACGAACAACCGCTCTGCGGACTGCCGCTAGGTCAAATGCTTGGCTACTTTAGGGAAGGCAAGTACTTGGCCTTTTTAGAGTCTTTTAACAAGTTGGATAGAAGGCGGCAAGCCGTCTATTCGAGAGCCGGCTCTGCAAAGAGGGGCTGGAAGCCGGCTTGGGCTATGCTTTATGCTTTGAGTCCTTAGCCATTTTTCGTGTGTGCGCTCGTTCTTGCTTACTCTCGCCTACCAATAGTCGCTCTGCGAGCTGCGGCTTCCGACAGGAGACGGCTTAAGCGCGGCACACTACTTGTCCGACTGCAGGAAGCATTTCATAGCGCAAGACGGCGAGTCCCCGGGCCGACTAGTCGAACCCGGTGCCAAGAGGCATAACAAAGAGTAGCATACTCGGAGGCGTAATTCTTATCATACAGATAACAAAAAAGGGCAGTCCCCGAGCTCATCTCGGGGGGCCCAAATTCTCGGTACTTTAACACAAAGGATAGCATGATAGATACTGCATCAACTGTAAAATCTTCGGAGAAGATTTGCATTCCATGGTCGTTCCGACTCTTTGCCGGAGTCGTCCCTCTTGCGTGCTCGGGGCTTCTGAGAGTCGATTAGGTAGTAGGAGTCGTTGCCCGAGTACTTTGCTGACGATGAAGGGGCCTTCCAGGCGCCGACAACTTGTGCTTGGCGGCTGTTATTTGGATCAGCCGAGCACAAGGTCGCCCTCTTGGAAAGATCTCGGCCTGACCTTCCTGTTGTAGTATCGACACAGACTCTGCTGGTAGATGCTGGACCGGCTGAGTGCCAACAGCCGGCCCTCTTCCAGCAGATCGACGCCGTCTTGACGTGCTTCTTCTGCTTCCTCTTTGGTGTACATGGTGACTCGTGGAGAGTCAAATTCTATGTCCGTCTTGATGACGGCTTCGGCACCGTAGACGAGGAAGAAAGGCGTGAAGCCGGTTGACTTGTTTGGAGTCGTCGCGCGAGACTCGGAGGACAGTTTAGCAGCTCCTCAAGCCAACAGCGGCGAGCAGCTTCGAGTGGATTCGACCGATCGAGGCTTGATCTTTGGGCGAGGATGAGGCCGTTTGCTCGCTCCACCTGGCCGTTTGACTGCGGATGGGCAACGGACGCTAAGTCCAGTCGGATGCCCTGCGTCGCGCAGAAATGGGCCAAGGCGCCTTTGGAAAAATTCATGCCATTGTTGGTGATGATGTTGTGCGGTATGTCGTACCGCACCGTGATGTCGGCGATGAAAGTCACTGCAGTCGGACTGTTCAACTTCTTGATGGGCTTTGCTTCTATCCACTTGGTGAACTTGTCCACCGCGACAAGCAGATGAGTTAGGCCGCCTCGGGCCGTCTTGAATGGTCCCACCATGTCCAGGCCCCAAACTGCAAAGGGCCAGGCGATGGGGATTGTCTTCAGCGGAGGCCGGCTGAAGCGGCTTGGAGCGGAACTTCTGGCACCCCTTGCATTTTTGTACTAATTCCTTGGCCTCTTCCAGGGCAGTCGGCCAGAAGAAACCGTGCCGAAAGGCTTTGGCGACGAGTGCTCTTGAGGCCGCATGGTGGCCGCATTCGCCTTGGTGGATATCTCTAAGGATTGCTCGGCCTTGCTCTGGCTCCACGCAGCGCTGGTAGACTCCGGTGACGCTGCGCCTGACCAGCTCTCTGTTGATTATGGTGTAGGCGGCCGCTCGGCGTTGCACTTGCCGAACCAAGATTTCATCAGCTGGCAGCTCTCTGTTCACTAGAAACTTGAGGATGGGCTGCGCCCATGAGGGTCCTGCTATTTCTTTAATTGCCACCACCACGACTTGGACAAGGGCGGCCGGGCTGGGAGGCGGCGGGCTGGAGTATGCGGCCGCTTGCTGAATTCACGAAGTCCCGGACTGACTGGCGCAGTCCCCGGGCCGACTGGCGCAGTCCCCGAGCTGGGTTCTGAAGTCTTTGGGCCGGCTTCGTTCGTGATTTTCTTGGGGCCGTCTGCTGGGGCTCTTGAGTCGGATCCGACTTCCTCGGGGGGAGCCGGCACAAAGATGGAGTATGATTCTGGTGAGGGCTTGATAGACGGCTTAAGGAGGCGCTGAAGAGTGACGCCGGAAGGTATTGCTTGGCGGGTGGAGCCGACTCGTGCCAACGCATCTGCTTGGTCGTTGTCATTTCTTGGCACATGAAGGAACTCGCACCCCTCGAAGTATCCGCTGAGTTGCTGCACCAGGAATCGGTAGCTCGCCATGTTTGCATCTTTGGCGTCCCGATGCCATATCTGACGCTGGACCACCAAATCGGATCGCCGTATACGAGGATCCGGCGAATGCGAGTTCTTTAACAAGCGGAACCCGTGAATGAGCGCCTCGTATTCGGCGATGTTGTTGGAGGCGGCAAAGCGGATCTGCAGCGCATACTTGAGCTTGTCGCCTTTAGGGAAGGTGAGGACGACGCCGGCTCCCAGGCCGGTGCGCATCTTGGAGCCGTCAAAATGCATCCGCCAATGGGTGGAGTCGGGCACTGGTGGTAGGTACTGGGTCTCGGCCCAGTCGACGAGGAAGTCGGCCAGTGCTTGCGACTTGATGGCGGTGCGGGACTGGTAGTAGATGGTGTAGGGAGCTAAATCTATGGCCCATTTGGGTACTCGGCCAGAAGCATCTCGCCTTCCGATGATCTCGGCCAGCGGGGCTGTGCAAACCACCGTAATTGGATGCTCTTGAAAGTAAGGCTTCAGCTTCTTGGCGGCAAAATGCACACCATAGCACATCTTCTGGTAGTGAGGGTAGTTCTGCTTGTAGGTCGACAGTACCTCGCTCAGGTAATATACCAGTCTCTGGATAGGGAGCGCCTTGCCTTCCTCTTTACGTTCGACTTCAATGACTGTGCTGACTACTCGGCTGGTGGCGGCGATGTATAGGAGCATGGGCTCTTTGGGAGTCGGAGCCGCCAACACAGGGGGAGTAGTCAACATCTTCTTTAGCTGGAGAAATGCTTCATCCGCCTTGTGGTTCCACTCAAAGAAGGCGGTCTTCTTCATTAATTGATACAAAGGGAGAGCTTTCTCGCCGACCGGTGATGATGTCGGTGATGGGCGTAAACAGCGGTGAACTTTTGCACATCTAGCGATCGGCTGGGTACTTCCATCCTCTCAATGGCCTTGATGTTCGCAGGGTTGCACTCTATGCCGCGTTCAGAGACCAGGAAGCCAAGGAATTGGCCGGCTGGTACTCCGAAAATGCAGTTCTTAGGGTTGAGCTTAATCTGGAACCTGCGCAGATTCTCGAAGGTTTCCTTGAGGTCTTCCAACAGCGTTCCACGCTTCTCCATCTTCACCACCATGTCGTCCACGTAGACGTGGGCGTTTCTGCCGAGTTGCTTGAGGAGGCATTTCTGCATGCAACGCTGAAAGGTGGCGCCGGCATTCCTCAAGCGAGCGTCATAGTCGAATAATGAAGGATCCAAACGGCGTGATGAAGGCGGTCTTCAGTCTGTCGACCGGGTTCAGCTTGATCTGGTGATATCCCGAGTATGCATCTAAGAAACTCAACAGCTCGCATCCGGCTGAGGAGTCTATCACCTGGTCAATCCTCGGCAGAGCAAACGGGTCTTTGGGGCAGGCTTTGTTCAAGCTCGTGTAGTCGATACACATCCGCCATTGCTTGTTCTTCTTCAGCACTAGGACTGGGTTTGCTAACCACTCTGGAAAAAACACCTCCATCATGAAGCCGGCTGCTAGGAGCCGGGCTAGCTCTTCTCCAACAACTCTCCTCTTCTCTTCTGACAGGCGGTGCAAGGGCTGCCTGACAGGCTTTACATCTGATCGGAACTGTAGCTTGTGCTCGGCGAATTCCGTCGGTACACCCGGCATGTCTTTAGGGGACCATGCGAAGATGTCTCGTTTCTCACGGAGGAAATCGGCGAGCTCGCCTTCCTATTTGCTGTCAAGGTTTGTGCCCATGACGGCGTACCTCTCTGGGTGCTCCGGGTCCAAGGGTATCTTCTTAGTCTCTTTGGCCGGCTTGAACGAACCCTCAGCTTCCGACTCCTTGGGATCAGGCGACATCTCTGGCTGCTTTCCGGCCATTGCCACGACCCGATCAAGGAGCCGCTTCTCAGCTGCGATCACCAGGGACTCGGCCAGCCGACTGCTCTCAGCCGCGCAGGCGGACGACTTCCTATAGTCGCCAGCTACGGTCAGAATTCCCTTGGTACTCGGCATCTTCATCTTGAGGTAGGCGTAGTGGGGGACCGCCATGAACTTGGCCAAGGCAGGTCGGCCAAGTAGTGCATGGTATGGGCTCTCGAGGTCCACCACCTCAAACCAGACTGGCTCTCGGCTGAAATGATCTTTGTCCCCGAAGAGGACGTCTATCAGGACTTGCTGATTGGTGAGCAGGAAAGGCCAGGTACAATGCCGTGGAATACGGTCCGGCTGCTCTGGAGTTGTCTCTGTTTGATTCCCAGCTTCTCCATGGTATCCTTGTACAGGATGTTGATGCTACTGCCTCCATCTATCAGCACTCGCGAAAAGCGGGCAGCCCGCCTATCAGTGGCCAAGGTGGCACTCAGGACCAAGGCATAGGAGCCCGGATTCGGCATCACCTCTGGGTGATCTGCTTTGCTCCAACTGATAGGCTTCTCGGACCAATGCATAAACTCTGGAGTATTTGATGCCACTGCATTCACTTCTTGCTACTGCTGCCGCCTGCTGCGTCGATCATCAGCCACACTGGTGAACACCACGTAGGCTCCATGCTCTTCTGGGTACTCATCTTGCCGCGCCCGGCCCTTTGGCCGGGACTCTTGAAGCGGTGGTGCGGCGGTCCGGCAGGCGGGGGAGGCTGGAGGCCTTCGCCCTTGGCGATTCTGGTGAGCTAGTGACACTTCCGGGTAGTGTGGTTGGACGACTTTGCGCTGCTATGGAACTTGCAGGGGCCATCGAGAGTCTACTCGTAGGAGAAGGCCGGCAACCTATTGGACTTGCCGCCTTTCTGACGCTTGGCCGGAGGCTGCCCCTCCGGTTGCTGGTCTTCTACCGTCGCCACTTGCCGACTGCTGGAAGCCGGCTGCGGGGCCTTGCGCTTGTGGTCATTCTGTTGTTGCCGCCGACTGGCATCTCCAGCCGGAGTTCTGGGAGCTTGAGGGGCCGCCTTGCCAGTCGCGCCGACTTGAATCTCCGTCTTCATGGAAGAGTCGGCCGTGGCGTATTTGTCGGCTATGATCAGCAGCTCGTCGAGGTCTCGGTTAAATCACGGAGGAGCTTGTGCTTGAGGAGGTGCCTTTCTGCACCCGGCCGTGAAGTATTCGATGGCTTGTACCTCGTGCACGCCCTCGCGGGAAGTTCGGAGCTTCGGCCCGGCGTGTGAGGTAGTCGCGAGTTGACTCGTCGGGACCTTACGCACAAGGAAAGCTGGCGAGCTTTGGAGGCGCTTATGCGTGCTCATGAAGTTGCGGACGAAGGCGGTGAAGTCTACCCAGCTGTTGATGCTGCGGGGCTTTAGGCTGTTCAACCCGTCCGGGCCGTGCCACAGGCATGAGGGAACATACTTCCGGCAACACGCTTGTTACCGTTCAGCGATCTTGGCGGTACGTGGAATGTCGACCAGCCAGTCTTCGGCTTCCGCAGGCGGTGTACTTGGGCGTGTCTCGGGGAGTGTGAACCCTGCGGGAAAGGGCTCGTCTGGGATGAGGGCCCCCGGCGAGGAAGGCCTTCGTCTTCTTCTTCAGCGTCGAGGATCGATGGGTCGGTCGATCCGGTGGCGGCGTCGTTTTCTCCGACTCCTCTCGGTGGCCAAAGCGGTCGCCGAGTCGGAGTGCTCAATGGGTGGCGGGGAGACTTCGCCTCTCTGCGAGGCGGAGGCGGAGATAGTAAATCCCGCGGCTCTACTGCTCTAGGGCGGCCGTCTTGGTCGCGCTCAATAGTGAGCCCAGTCCGACTGTGGCTGACAGCCGGATCCTTGTTCCTTCTTCTGTGGACACCGCCAGTCGGCGTCCTAGACGTCGCGCCCTGATCTCGGTGGGGAGGCAAGTCGTCGTTTCGCCGCTGCGGCGCCTCTGTGCGGCAGCCGGCTTCGTTCTGCGCGGCAGCCGTGTCGAGGAGCTCCTGGACACGCTCCGTCATCAGACGGCGCTCCTCTCCCTCGAAGTTGTCGAGCTCGTCCGCCGCCGCATGAGCGGCGCGGATGTTCTCCGCAGGCGTGGTATATACGGGGCGATTGGCCCCGAACAGGTTGGCGATGGCCACGCCCCGCTGCTGGACCGCGCCAAGGGGGCAAGGCCCAGTCGGAGCTGGCGAGCCGCCCACGGCGCGATCCATCTCGCGCTGGTAGGCTGCCGACAAGCGTCTCATGCTTGCCAGCTTCTTCACGCCTTCGACGATCTGGAGGCGGCGTGCCTCCAGCGTCTCGGCGCCTGCGTCTTCGGGAATAGACGCAGTCAGGTCGCGTAGAGCCGCGTCGAGCGGATCATGAGCCTCTTCGCCGGAGGGCTCGCCATGGCTGATGACGAGCACCTCCGTGACGGCGCTTCCGCCGCTCCCCTCGCAAGGGAGCGGCTCATCGTAAACCACCACGTTGGAGGGGAACGCATCGAGCGAGGCGGTGTCGGAGTCGACCAGCATCGGGTTGGTGGAGCCTACGGACTCCAAGTCCACGGCAGGCTCGCCGGTTACATGGAGTTGGTCGAGGAGGCCCGCGAGGAGGCTCTCGGGATCACCCGTGCCTGCGTCGGATGCTGGCTCGTCGGAGAGGCGAACCTCGCCGAGAAGTTCGGCGAGGCAGCTCGCTGCATAGGCGGCCTCAGCGCCGCGCAGCCGTCGTCTGAACTCCGTCTGGCGAGCACTGGCAGCTGCGCTTCGCCCGAGGAGAAGAGGTTCCGTCTAGAACAGATCTCCGGACGGACGGTGCACAGGCCCCACGAGGCGCCAAATGTCGGGGGTTGGGGCGACATATGCCAAAGGATGGCTTATCATGGTGGGGGCGAGTAGAAGCGTCGCGGTGCACAGAAAGCAGGATGGCGAACATGCCGCGGCGGATCTTACCCAACCGGGGCTCTCAAGGAGATAACACCCCTACTGCTACTCTGCGGGGTCTCCGCATGGTCACTATGGCAAAGTGAATACAAGGTCGCTCCTAGAGCTGTTTCTAGAAGAAGGAGAAGGCAAGGCTTGCTCCCTCCTTCCGATATGGTCTGTCTAGTGCTAGATGATTCTGAGCCCTTTGCATGGGTGCCCCGGGGGGTTTATATAGGCCTACCCCCAGGGGTACAATGGTAAAACCGGCTGGGTGCGGGTCCCAGCCATCTGTCTCTCAGGCGCCGTCTTCTCCGCCGACTCCTGGGGCCCGCCGACTGGTGGGTCCCGCCGACTGGCCTGGTACGGGGACGTCAGCCCGCGTCCGCCGCTGGCGGGTCTTGCCGGCTGCCGATTACTGTAGTCGTGCTTCTAATGACGCGGGCTTGGTCATGGGGTTATGGCAGCGTGTCGCCGCTGTCGAGCGATCCTTGTTGCCATTCATCGCGTCTGATTAATGGCGAGGACCGTGGGAGGGTCGGCCGAATCTCGGGGCCGACTCCCAACGGGTCCGACTCTTGGCGCTCTTGCCGTCTTCTGTACTCTCGCTAACTGGTGGGCCCGCCGTCTCCAAGACGTCTGAATACGGGATGTCGTGGAGCCTGGCGCCCGCCTGAAAGCTGATGTCAGGGCTGGCATGACGATAGTGCCGCGCCGGGCGGAGATCTCCGCGAGTACGGCGCGCTGTGGCCATACCTGCCCTTAAATAACAGGGTGGTTGGAGTTGCATGCCGACTTCCATAGTCGGCCTCTAGGGAGTCGCCTCTGGGACTCGGCTTTACCTGGAGTCGCCTTGGGGACTCGGCTTGTCTTGGAGTCGCCTTGGGGACTCGGCTTATCTTGGAGTCGCCTTGGGGACTCAGCCTGTCTTGGAGTCGCCTCCGGGACTCGGCTTGTCTTGGAGTCGCCTCCGGGACTCGGCTTATCTTGGAGTCACCGCAGGTACTTGAGGGGCGCAGTCTGTCCCGATGTCTTGAAAGGCTCTGGGGCTCGGGTTAGCCTACCCGTGGCCCATTACTCCGACAAGGAGCGACAGAGTGGGATTGTATTAGAATGAACAAAGGGGTTTTGCTTGCCTGGCACTTCTGAAGATAGTATAGTTCTTCATTGGTGTCATCGATCTCATCGTCGGAACCACGTCTACTGAGAGGGGACAAATACCGGCAACAGAGAAGGAACACAATCAATGCAATGCAACAATATGATGCATGATCATGACATGGCAATATGCTGTGATTTGAGCTAATGCAGCTAGCAACGATTTAAATGGAGTTGGTTTGAACACAAGATTCAAATTCAAACTCCACATAAGGCATTTCAAATGCCATTAATTGAAATTGTATTATATAGCAACTTTAAGTTGTCCAAACATGCATGAAAATGGTACAGATGGATAGGTTGGATTTTTCTGATAATTTTTCATATATAACTCTTTGCATTTGGAGTTACACATTAATTTCAATGATTTTTTGAGGTTAGCACTATTTTCTAGAATTTCCTGAATAAGAATAAATCCAGAAAAGGCCATTACTGCATCAGTAGGTCAACTGTGCGGTCCAGGTCAAACCTGACCAGTGGGACCCACTGGTTAGTGACACAGTTAGTTAACTAACTAATTAGGGTAAGTTTAGTGCTAAGCTAGGTTGACCAAGGGGAGGGGCCCACATGTCAGTGAACCAGGGAGGTCAAATCCCTGGTCAACTGGTTCAAATCACCGGCATTTAGCTGCCGGCGACGACCAGACGCGGCGGAGGGTGCGGGTTTCGCACTCCGGCGACCAAAAGGGCGGCGGAGGGAATCGCCGCATAGCTGGAGGCGAGCCGCTCGAGTGGTGGTGGTGGTTGGGCTCGGGGTCGCCGGAAACAACACCGGCGACGAGCTTGGCGGCTGCCGGAGTTCGGGCGAGCTCCAGCTCGATGCTACGGTGCACGTGGAGGCACGGGGCTAGCTCCTACGAGGCCTAAGCGGTGCGGTCAGTACGTTGGGCATGGTGGTGAGGCCGTTGCGTGGCCGGAGCCACGTCGTCGGCGAGCTCAGGCGGCGACGCATGTGGGTGTGCTCCGTGCAGTCGCTACGGTGGACAGCAGC
Organism: Aegilops longissima; assembly: GCA_021605205.1. Classification (NCBI taxonomy): domain Eukaryota; kingdom Viridiplantae; phylum Streptophyta; class Magnoliopsida; order Poales; family Poaceae; genus Aegilops; species Aegilops longissima. Next base: position 666,300,060 of record CM038682.1, on the reverse strand, counting down.
AAGAACGGAGAGGGGAAGGAGCGGCAGAAGCTCACAGCGGTCACGGCGAGCTAGGCAGCGGGGTTGGGGATGAGTTGGAGCGAGTGGGGTGGCGAAGTGGATCTCCGGCGACGGTGAGGCCAAGCGAGGTCGGTGCGCTGGCTCCGGGGTGAATGAGTGCTCGAGGCTCGATCTGCTCGACGAAGCGGATGGTGGCGGAGCTTCTGGACACGGCGGGGCGATGAGGAGGCGACGGTGGCCGCGGTTACGACGGCGGTGCGGTTGCGACAGCGTCGGCCATGGTGGGGGGCGAAGGAGAGGTGCAGGGGGCGAATGTGTCGGTGAGGTCGGGGCGGCGTCTAGGGGGCATCCACGCAGCTAAGCGGCATCCGGGGTGAGGCAGGCGGTGTAACACCCCGGATGTAACTTTCCATAATTGTAACTCCAACTCTAGCCATTTTCGGCATTGTGATATGATATTCCCTCCGTGGTTGGGGTTTTGTCTTTCATTTTTGCATTTTGTCCATGTCATGCATTTTATATCATGTCATCATGTGCATCGCATTTGCATACGTGTTCGTCTCATGATTCCTAGCATTTTTCCCGTTGTCCGTTTTGCAATCCGGCACTCCTATGTCCCCCGGCGTCCCCTTTTACGTTTTTCCGTGAGCGGGTACTAAACTTTCTCGGAATGGACCGAGGTTTGTCAAGTGGCCTTGGTATACCACCGGTAGACCACGGTCAAGTTTCGGGTCATTTGGAGCTCGTTTGGTACTCAGCGGTTAACCGCACTCTCATAAAGGCCTCTTTTGAGTTGCAGCCCAACACCCTTCAAAATAGTCCAATAACCCATCTAAGTCACTTCCATGCTCTCCGTCGTTCGATCACGATCGTGTGGTAAAACTACACCTCATTTGGACTCTCCTAGCTCCTCTATGCCTATTTAAACAACCCCCATTCCAAATCGCGGTACAACACTAGCCTTCCCCTACCTCGCGCCCGCGGACACGTCCGCCGCCGCGGACAATCGCCGCTGCCCCCGCAGCCATCTGGCGTCGCGCCACGTGGCGCCCGCACCTGTCTTGCGCCCAGCAGCCCGCCAGACCCGCCTAACGCCCGCCTGGCCGCCCGGGCCGACCAGCGCCTCCGCCTCTCCTGCGCGCCCAGCGCCCGTCGCCCGGTGGCCGCCGGCCGACCTCGCCCTCCACCGCGCTTGGCGCCGCGCCGGCCACCACCGCGGCCGCCCGCCGCCCGCGCGGTCCCGTCTCCGCCGGCGCCCCTCCTCCCGGCCGGCCCGCCCCGGGCGAGCTCCGGCGAGCCGCGCCTCCGGCCGCCTCGGATCTGAGATCCCGATCCGGATCTCTGGGTTGACTTTCTTCCCCCCTAAATTTCGTCTAAGTTTTTAATTCGGTGATAATTTGTGGCATTTTCAACGCGTCATAACTTTCCATTGGTAGCTCCGTTTCGTGCGTGTAATATGTCAAAATGTTCGCCCCGAAGAGTAGATCATTTCATCTCATTGGGTTATTTTCATTTGAGCTCATCTTGATGCCCGAAATGCTGTTGGAAGAAGGCTATGTGATGTTAGTTTCTGTTTCTTAATAGAACATGCACTTTTGTTATTTTTGCTATGATTGATGTGTGCACCCTATGAATTTGAGTCCTACATGTGTTTTGTTCTATGCCATGCCATCTTTCCAGGGGTGTATGCCATGTATTTTTTTGATCTATGTGGTGACTAGCACAAGCATGCAAAGTAGGCTTCCTGATGTTGCTGTTTTCAGCTCTGTTTAGCTGATATTTTGATGCCATGTTAACTTGATGCTACCAAGATATCCATGCATATTTTGAGATACTTCAGTAAGGATGTTTTGAACATATGGTTATGCTCTATCCATCCCTGCCTTTGTTTGCAATTATGGAGTGCCATAGCTTGAGTCAATCGAGCTCTACTTTTGCTACAAAATGTTTCCTGGCAGATTGTTTACATGTTATTCAATTTTGCCAAGGTTGTTGTGGTTGATCCGTGTAGGCTATGATGTTGTTCTTGACATGTATGTCTTCTATGCCATGTCTTCTTGATGTATGTATGCTTAGTTTATCATATAAGGCTCCGTAGTGAGTGCTTTGAGCTTGTAAACATGCCTACTTGTTATCTGTTTTTGACATGCCATGCTGCTGAATCTGTTAACGAAACTTGCTATATTGACATGGGTGTTACTATATTTTCTGATCCTTTTTGGCTTATGGTCAGTAAGGGACTTTTGTTCTATGCTTTGATTAGATTCATGCCATGCTTTGTTTTGCTTTTATAAGTTCCTGTAGCATGTTGTTTTCTTGCTCTGAACATTGCTACCTGATGCTGTTTTTGCCATGTCCAGCCTGATATATTTTTTGCACTTTTGCCATGCTTGTTTGGACCTGTTGTGATGTGTTTTAGCCGTAGCTCAGTGTTCATCTTTTGTCAAGCATCTTGAGTAGATCACTGCCATGTGCTTTGTGGTACGTTTGGGTGCAGTAGCTTAATTTCTTGTTGCTTGCTAAGTGGTATCATGCTGTTAATGGCAGATTTGCGTCATTCTTGTTTTGCTTGTCATTTGCAAACCGTGCATCCGTTTCCGGTGATCTTTATATCGATTTCAACGAAATCATCTCATCTTTCAGTGGCATACTTGGTTTGCCAATTTGATGCCTGGTTCATCATTTTCCTTCGGAGCGCGCATCGCATTGCATATCACATCTCGCATATCATGTCATGTTTTGCATCATGTTGCTTGTGCATTGCACCGTGATTTATTGTGGTTCCTTTGTTTGTGTTCTTGCTTTGGGTAGAGTCGGGAGGCGAGTGCGTGAGCGAGGAACCTGTTGAGAACTCTTACGAGGATCAAGCTTTCGACAACTCGAGAACTTTGCGAGCAAGATGACCATACCCTCGAAATCACTTCTATCTTTGCTATGCTAGTTGCTCGCTCTTTTGCTATGCCTATGCTACGATGCCTATCACTTGCTATATCATGCCACCCATATTGCCATGTCAGCCCTAACCATCCTTTCCTAGCAAACCGTTGATTGGCTATGTTACCGCTTTGCTCAGCCCTCTTATAGCGTTGCTAGTTGCGGTGAAGTTGAAGTTTGTTCCTTGTTGGAACATGGAGATGTTGTTCCTTGTTGGAACATGTTTACTTGTTGGGGATATCACAATATATATCTGCTATAATTAATGCATCTATATACTTGGTAAAGGGTGGAAGGCTCGGCCTTATGCCAGTGTTTTGTTCCACTCTTGCCACCTAGTTTCCGTCATACGGTGTTATGTTCCTTGATTTAGCGTTCCTTACGGTTGGGTGATTTATGGGACCCCTTGACAGTTCGCTTTGAATAAGACTCCTCCGGCAAGGCCCAACTTTGGTTTTACCATTTGCCACCTAAGCCTTTTTCCCCGGGTTTTCGTGAGCCCGAGGGTCATCTTTATTTAACCCCGGGCCAATGCTCCTCGAGTGTTGGTCCAAACTAGAACCACTTGCGGTGCCACCCCGAGGCAACTTGGGGCATCTTGGTTGCCGTCGTACTGCTCATCCGGTGTGCCACGAGCGAGATATGTGCAGCTCCTATCGGGATTTGTCGGCACATTCGGGCGGCTTTGCTGGTCTTGTTTTATTGCTGTCGAAATGTCTTGTAGTCCGGGATTCGAGATTGATCGGGTCTTCGGTAGAAGAATATCCTTCGTTGACCGTGAGAGCTTATAATGGGCTAAGTTGGGACACCCTGCAGGTATTATCTTTTGAAAGCCGTGCCCGTGGTTATGAGGCAGATGGGAATTTGTTAATGTCGGTTGTAGAAAACCGAAGTTGACCTTAAATTAAAATACACATCAACGCGTGTGTAACCGTGATGGTCTCTTCTCGGTGAGTCCGGAAGTGAACACGATGTTGGAGTTATGTCTAACGTAACTAGTTCAGGATCACTTCTTGATCGCTACTAGCTTCACGGCCGTGCTTTGCTCCTCTTCTCGCTCTCTTTTGCGAATGTAGCCACTATATATGCTAGTCGCTTGCTGCAGCTCCACCTCACAACTCTGTCCTTCCTATAAGCTTAAATAGTCTTGATCTCGCGGGTGTGAGATTGCTGAGTCCCCATGACTCACAGATTCTACCAAACCAGTTGCAGTGCCGCGATGCGGTCAGGTGGCGCAACCGAGCTCAAGTGGGAGTTCGACGAGGAATGTGGTCGTTACTATGTGTCTTTTCTGATGATCGATAGTGGAGCCCGTTGGGACGATCGGGGATCTGTGTAGCATTTGGGGTATCTTCTTTTATTTTGGTTCCGTAGTCGGACCTTGAGTGTAATCTGAATGATGGATGTTTATTTATGTATTGTGTGAAGTGGCATTGTAAGCCAACTATGTATCTCTTTCCTTATGTATTACATGGGTTGTGTGAAGATTACCTCACTTGCGACATTGCTTTCAATGCGGTTATGCCTCTAAGTCGTGCTTCGACACGTGGGAGATATAGCCGCATCGAGCGTTACAAGTTGGTAATCGAGCCTTCCCGACTTAGGAGCCCCCTACTTGATTGTTTCTTTGGCGTTGTTGAGTCTAGAACGGAAAATGTTTTGAGTCTTAGGATTATATATATCGGAGAGTAGGATTCTTTTTACTCCCGGTCCTTAAATAGCTCTGTGAGGTCTCCTGAAGTAGAAGTTTTGACTCTCCTCTCCTCAAATTTCACTAAAAAATTTAGGATCACGCGGGTATCTTGGAATCGTTCGATGGTTTTGTGGCGAGAACATTGTTCTTGGTGCCTCGACATTTAGGGGTTGTGGCGGTGTCCGGGAGTTGAGCTCCGAGGTGTTGTCGTCACAATTTTATCGTTGTAGTTCGGAATACGAGTTTTCCGACATCGAAATCTCTTTTGTGCAGTTGTTGGTGAGATAACCCGATAACTTGATCTTTGGGGCGAGCTCGGGAGTATTGCCATGACTTCGTATAACGGATGTTTTTGAAGGTCGAGGTACCACGATTTCGAAGGTTTCTTGGTTATGTGTTGACGGATGGATACAATTTGGATCTAGGTATTGTTAGTTTGGGTGATATATTTTGTGTCCCTGTATCCCCAACACAGTTGCATAACGAAAGTTTAGGGAGTTTATAGGTGGGATTCAAGTAGCTCCTAGCATTTCTTCCGGCAGATATTTGGTTCGTGATTGGGTAATCCTTACCACTTATTTGTTCGATCTTACCTTGTTATTTTTTCATCAACCTTTAATCAAGTGGCTTCTCACCTTAATGGATGTGTGATGTTAACTTTGGAATTCATTCGTTCATTCTTGTTCGAATGTTTATTGTGAAGACTACATGTTGCAATTTCTATCCGTTGATTCAACTTGACTATTTGTCTATCAAGTGCTAACGGATGTCACCCTCTTGAGATGGCTCCGCCAGCGTCGAATCCGAAGCGCAATGATGGGAATCGTCGAACCCTCCACCTCCACCTCCGCCTCCGGAGACACGGCAACTATCATGGCAGCCACCAATGCCAATGCTCGAGATGATTTTGCAACTCTTGCAAGAGCGTACTCAAGGGCAAGGCAGTCAAGGAAATCAAGGTCAAGGCAACAACCAGCCGCACTTTGCTACTCTCGATCGGTTCCTCGCTAATCAGCGAAGTCTTTCGGTTTACGTGTCGAGGCCACAGACGCTGACGATTGGCTTGTGGACATCTGCAAACATTTTGAATGTAGCAATGTCGGACACGAGGACTTTGTCAAGTTTGCTTCGTTTCAACTCAAGGACCAAGCTGCTTTGAGTGGTACCAGCAATACAAAGATTCGAGAGGAGGTCATGTCATTACAGGATGAGTTCGCCGAGATTTGAGCTCACCACATTCGAAAAGTGTTGTTGAGAGCAAGCGTGAGGAGTTCCGCAATCTCAAGCAAGGCAACATGTCGTGTATCAATACAATATCCAGTTCGAAACTTCGCTCGCTTTGCTAAGCAAGGCGTCCACGATGAAAAGAGTATGATCTATCAATTGAGAGGTGGTCTCGAGAGAAGATCTGCAATTAGCTCTTGTGCTTTTGAGCGAGAAAAGTATGATGAATTCTACAACATGGCTTTGAAGCAAGAAGCTGCCCAGCTCAAATGTGAGGCTTCTAAGAAGAGAATCGGGGATGCAGTTCAGTCTTCTTCTTCCTCTCAAGTGGCAGCTAAGCGGAGAAGTTCTACCTTCCTCCTCCTCCGTTCCGTCGGCCTTATCGTGAGAAGAACTCAGGTGGTCGTGGATCTTCCCACCCACCCAACCCAGGCTATCGAACAAGTCTAATTCTCAAGCTCCAAGGTCAAGTGCTCCTTACCACCATCCGCTCTCAGAGGTGACTTGCAACAGATGTCAGCAGAAAGGTCACTATGCGAACAAGTGCTTCAACCAAAGGCGCCTTCTGCCTCCTCCTCCTGTGAAATCTTCCAGCAATGTAGTGGTCAAGCATAATCCAAAGCATGCCAAGGTCAATATGATGAATGCAGCTCAAGCGGAGGAATCTTCTGATGTGATAATGGGTAATCTCTCAGTCAATGATATTCCTGCAAAAGTCTTATTTGATACTGGTGCATCGCTTTCTTTCATTTCGAGACCTTTTGTTGCCAAGCATGAGTTTGTGACGGAAAAGATTCCTATTCCGTTGAAGATTGTGTCCCTGGGTAAGAAAATGACTTCTCGAGTTTTGGTTCCGAATGTCGGTATCAAGATGGGCGATTATAGATTTCTGGCTAAACCATTTGTTCTCGGTGACTCGGATATTGATCTTATTCTCGGAATGGACTGGCTTTCTCAACACAAGGCTCAGCTTGATTGTGCTGCCAGGGAAATTCAATTGACTCACTCTTCTAATGATGTGATCATCTATGCTGCTCGTGATGAAACCATTCGGTTGTTTTCTCTCAATGAGAAGGCGAATTGAATGCTATCTCTCGATTCGATCGTTTGTGAGTACCAAGATGTCTTTCGGAAGAGCTTCGGGTATGCCTCCTCATCGGCCGAGTTGAATTAGTTATCGATCTTGAGCACCGCATTGAACCCGTTTACAAGCGTCCATACAAGCTTGGACGGATGAGCTGAAGGAATTGAAGAAGCAGCTTGATGAACAAGAGCGTCTGGGTTTGATCGGACGAGTTCATCTCCTTGGGGTTGTGGTGTTCTTTTGTCGAGAAGAAGGATGGCGCGGACCGACTTTGCGTCGATTACCGTCCATTGAATAAGAAGACTATCAAGAACAAGTATCCACTTCCCAACATCAATGAGCTTTTCAAGCAACTCAAAGGTGCTAAAGTGTTCTCCAAGCTTGACCTTCGTATGGGTTATCATCAGATTCGCATTCGTGAACAAGATATTTCCAAGACAGCATTCAGAACAAGCTTTGGTTCTTATGAATATCTTGTCATGTCTTTCGGCCTTGTCAATGCTCCTCCAACATTCTCTCGGATGATGAACTTCATCTTCAACCCCTACACCAATGAATTAGTCTTGGTCTATCTTGATGATATTTTGGTCTTCTCCAAGAATAAGAAGGATCATGCCAAACATTTGCGATTGGTGCTAGACAAGCTCGAGAGTATCAATTCTATGAAGTTTTCCAAATGTGAATTTTGGCTTGATGAAGTGCTTTATCTTGGTCATATCATCTCCGCCAAGGGCATCGCTGTTAATCGAGAAGGTGTCATGATTGTGAATTGGGAACCTCCTCGAATGTCAAGCAGCTCCGATTTTCTTGGTCTTGCAAGCTATTGCGAAGATTCGTTGAGAATTTCTCTAAGATTGCAAAGCCTCTTTCCAACCTCCTCCAGAAGCATGTGAAGTATGTTTGGTCTCCTGAGTGTGATGTTGCTTTCAATACTCTAAAAGAGAAACTCGTCACAGCTCTGTCTTGACTCCTCTGATGAATCCAAGCCATTGAAGTTTTTGTGATGCTTCTCTTCAAGGTCTCGGTGCTGTGTTAATGCAAGAGAAGAGAGTTGTGGCTTATACCTCTCGTCAGCTGAAGCCCAACGAAAAGAACTACCCCACTCACGATCTTGAGTTGGTGGCAGTTGTCCATGCATTGATAACATGGAGACATCTCTTGTTGGGAAGGAAAGTGGACATTTTCACCGATCACAAGAGCCTCAAGTATATCTTCACTCAACCCAACCTCAACCTCAGGCGGACTCGATGGGTGAAATGATTCAAGAGTACAACCCAAGTATTGAATATACTCAGGCAAGGCCAATGTGATTGCAGATGCTTTGAGCGGGAAGGCTTCTGCAATGACTTAATCCTCAAGCCCTTCCAACGGATCTTTGTGAAGCTTTCGGCAAGCTGAATCTTCAAGTTGTTCCTCAAGGCTTTCTTTCCAACCTCATAGTCTCTCCTACTTTGGAAGATCAGATTCGTGAGGCTCAACTCCGGATACCATGGTGAAAAAGGTGAAGCGTGGTATCGACAAGGGCATTTCAAGTACAAGTGCTTCCACATTGATGACAAAGATACTCTTTTCTTGAGGACGGATTGTGGTTCCTAAGGGTGATCGAGAAAAGTCATTATGAGCGAGGCTCACAATTCGCTTCTATCCATTCATCACGGAAATGCGAAGATGTACCATGAACTCAAGCAGTCATATTGGTGGACTCGAATGAAGCGAAATTGCTCAATTCGTGAATGAATGTGATGTCTGCGAGAAGAGTGAAAGCAGAACACCAATGACCAGCTGGTCTCCTTCAACCTCTTGCTATTCGGAATGGAAGTTTGATCATATTGAAATGGACTTCGTGACTGGATTTCCTAAGTCCAAGCGTGGAAATGATGCTATCTTCGTTGTCATTGACAAGCTTACTAAAGTGGCTCATTTTCTTCCTATCAAAGTATCTATCACAACAGCTCGGTTGGCGAGCTATACACATCGAGATTGTCTCCTTGCGGCATTCCACAAGTGATCTCTTGAGACCGTGGCAGCATCTTTACCTCCAAGTTTTGGGATTCTTTTGAGAAGGCCATGGGCACCAACATTCGTTTCAGCACAGCTTTCCATCCTCAAACAAGTGGCCAAGTCGGCGAGTCAATCAAATCCTTGAAGATATGCTCGGGACTTGTGTCATTTCCTTCGGTATGAAGTGGGAAGATTGTCTTCCATATGCGAGTTCTCCTACAACAACAGTTTCCAAGCGAGTTGAGGCAAGGCCCCATTCGAAATTCTCTATGGCGAAAGTGCGTACTCCTCTCAATTGGTCCGAGACAGGTGAGCGCCAACTTCTTGGCAGCGACTTGATCACGAAGCGAAGAAATGTGCAAAGTCATTCGTGAGAATCTCAAAGCCACGCAATCACGCCGGAAGAGCTATTATGATGACAAGCACCGTGATGTGGCTTTTGAAATCGGAGACCATGTCTACCTCCGCGTCTCTCAATGAAAGGCACTCGTCCGCCCGGTATCAAAGGAAGCTTGCCCCTAGATCGTGGGTCCTTTCAAGATCATTGGCAAAGAGGCGATCTCGCCTATCAACATGAGCTTCCGTCCAACCCGCGACGTGCGATGTGTTTCACGTGTCACAGCCGCAAGTGCTTCAAGACTCTGAGAGCACTATCAACTTCGAAGAAATTGACCTTCAAGAAGATCTCTCTTATCATGAGCACCCCGTTGCTATTCTTGAAGAAACCGAGCGCAAGACTCGCAACAAGTCAATCAAATTCCTGAAAGTGAAGTGGTCACACCATTCCGACCGAGAAGCCACACAGGGCGCGAGGATCACCTCCGTTCGAATATCCGGAGTTCTTTCGGTCCTAGATCTGGGGCGAGATCCTCTTGTAGTGGTGGAGTGTTGTAACACCCGAATGTAACTTTCCATATTTGTAACTCCAACTCTTGCCATTTTCGGCATTGTGATATGATATTCCCTCCGTGGTTGGGTTTTGTCTTCGTTTTGCATTTTGTCCATGTCATGCATTTTATATCATGTCATCATGTGCATCGCATTTGCATACGTGTTAGTCTCATGATTCGAGCATTTTTCCGTTGTCCGTTTTGCAATCCGGCACTCCTATGTCCCCGGCGCGCCCCTTTTACGTTTTTCGTGGCGGTTACTAAACTTTCTCGGAATGGACGAGGTTTGTCAAGTGGCCTTGGTATACCACGGTAGACCACCGGTCAAGTTCGGTTCATTTGGAGCTCGTTTGGTACTCAACGGTTAACCGCACTCTCGCAAAGGCCTCTTTTGAGTTGCAGCCCAACACCCCTTCAAAATAGTCCAATAACCCATCTAAGTCACTTCCATGCTCTCCGTCGTTCGATCACGATCGTGTGGGCGAAAACTACACCTCATTTGGACTCTCCTAGCTCCCTCTATGCCTATTTAAACAACCCCCCATTCCAAATCGCGGTACAACCCTAGCCTTCCCCCTACCTGCGCCACCCACGGACACGTCCCGCCGCCCGCGACGGTCGCCGCCGCCCCGCAGCCAGCCGGCATCGCGCCACGTGGCGCCCGCCTATCTTGCCGCGCCTGCCCGCCCGCGCTGCCCGCCGGCCAAGACACGCCGAGACCGACGCGCTTTGTCGCCGCCCGGCCGACCTCGCCCTCCTAACGCCTCGCGGCGCCTCCCCCGCGCCGCCCAGCGTTAGTCGCCGCCCGCCCATGACCACCGCCACCGCCGCCGCCGCCGGTCCCGTCTCCTCCGCGGCGCCCTCCTCCGGCGGCCCGCCCGGCGAAGCTCCGCGAGCCGCGACTCCGGCCGCCTCGGATCTGAGATCCCGATCCGGATCTCTGGGTTGACTTTCTTCCCCCCTAAATTTCGTCTAAGTTTTTAATCCGGTGATAATTTGTGGCATTTTCAACGCATCATAACTTTGCATCGGTAGCTCCGTTTCGTGCGTGTAATATGTCAGAATGTTCGTCTCGAAGAGTAGACCATTTCATCTCATTGCATCATTTTCATTTGAGCTCATCTTGATGCCCTAAATGCTGTTGGAAGAAGGCTATGTGATGTTAGTTTCTGTTTCTTAACAGAACATGCACTTTTGTTATTTTTGCTATGATTGATGTGTGCACCCTATGAATTTGAGTCCTACATGTGTTTTGTTCTATGCCATGCCATCTTTCCAGGGGTGTATGCCATGTATTTTTGTGATCTATGTGGTGACTAGCACAAGCATGCAAAGTAGGCTTCTTGATGTTGCTGTTTTCAGCTCTGTTTAGCTGATATTTTGATGCAACTCCCTTTGCACTGAGAACACAATTCAGAACCCTCCTTCTCACAAGATCGAATGACTCTATGAAATTACGTCGATACTTCCCATGTTAACTTGATGCTACCAAGATATCCATGCATATTTTGAGATACTTCAGTAAGGATGTTTTGAACATATGGTTATGCTCTATCCATCCCTGCCTTTGTTTGCAATTATGGAGTGCCATAGCTTGAGTCAATCGAGCTCTACTTTTGCTACAAAATGTTTCCTGGCAGATTGTTTACATGTTATTCAATTTTGCCAAGGTTGTTGTGGTTGATCCGTGTAGGCTATGATGTTGTTCTTGACATGTATGTCTTCTATGCCATGTCTTCTTGATGTATGTATGCTTAGTTTATCATATAAGGCTCCGTAGTGAGTGCTTTGAGCTTGTAAACATGCCTACTTGTTATCTGTTTTGACATGCCATCTTCTTGAATCATTATGAAACTTGCTATATTGACATGGGTGTTACTATATTTTCTGATCCTTTTTGGCTTATGGTCAGTAAGGGACTTTTGTTCTATGCTTTGATTAGATTCATGCCATGCCTTGTTTTGCTTTTATAAGTTCCAGTAGCATGTTGTTTTCTTGCTCTGAACATTGCTACCTGATGCTGTTTTTGCCATGTCCAACCTGATATATTTTTTGCACTTTTGCCATGCTTGTTTGGACCTGTTGTGATGTGTTTTAGCCGTAGCTCGGTGTTCATCTTTTGTCAAGCATCTTGAGTAGATCACTGCCATGTGCTTTGTGGTACGTTTGGGTGCAGTAGCTTAATTTCTTGTTGCTTGCTAAGTGGTATCATGCTGTTAATGGCAGATTTGCGCCATTCTTGTTTTGCTTGTCATTTGCAACCCGTGCATCCGTTTCCGGTGATCTTTATATCAATTTCAACCGAAATCATCTCATCTTTTCAGTGGCATACTTGGTTTGCCAAGTTGATGCCTGGTTCATCATTTTCCTTCCAGAGCGCGCATACGCATTGCATATCACATCTCGCATATCATGTCATGTTTTGCATTATGTTGCTTGTGCATTGCACCGTGATTTACTGTGGTTCCTTTGTTTGTGTTCTTGCCTTGGGTAGAGTCGGGAGACGAGTACGTGAACGAGGAACCTGTTGAGAACTCTTACGAGGATCAAGCTTTCGACAACTCTGAGAACTTTGCAGGCAAGATGACCATACCCTCGAAATCACTTCTATCTTTGCTATGCTAGTTGCTCGCTCTTTTGCTATGCCTATGCTACGATGCCTATCACTTGCTATATCATGCCACCCATATTGCCATGTCAGCCCCTAACCATCCTTTCCTAGCAAACCGTTGATTGGCTATGTTACCGCTTTGCTCAGCCCTCTTATAGCGTTGCTAGTTGCGGTGAAGTTGAAGTTTGTTCCTTGTTGGAACATGGAGATGTTGTTCCTTGTTGGGACATGTTTACTTGTTGGGGATATCACAATATATATCTGCTATAATTAATGCATCTATATACTTGGTAAAGGGTGGAAGGCTCGGCCTTATGCACAGTGTTTTGTTCCCTCTTGCCACCCTAGTTTCCGTCATACGGTGTTATGTTCCTTGATTTAGCGTTCCTTACGGTTGGGTGATTTATGGGACCCCTTGACAGTTCGCTTTGAATAAGACTCCTCCGGCAAGGCCCAACTTTGGTTTTACCATTTGCCACCTAAGCCTTTTTCCCCGGGTTTCGCGAGCCGAGGGTCATCTTTATTTAACCCCGGGCCAATGCTCCTCGAGTGTTGGTCCAAACTAAACCACTTGCGGTGCCACCCGAGGCAACTTGGGGCATCTTGATTGCCGTCGTACTGCTCATCCGGTGTGCGAGAGCGAGATATGTGCAGCTCCTATCGGGACTTGTTGGCACATTCGGGCGGCTTTCTGGTCTTGTTTTATTCTTTGTCGAAATGTCTTGTAGTCCGGGATTCGAGATTGATCGGGTCTTCGGTAGAAGAATATCCTTCGTTGACCGTGAGAGCTTATAATGGGCTAAGTTGGGACACCCTGCAGGTATTATCTTTGAAAGCCGTGCCCATGGTTATGAGGCAGATGGGAATTTGTTAATGTCGGTTGTAGAAAACCGAAGTTGACCTTAAATTAAAATACACATCAACGGCGTGTGTAACGTGATGGTCTCTTCTCGGCGGAGTCCGGAAGTGAACTGATGTTGGAGTTATGTCGGCGTAAGTAGTTCAGGATCACTTCTTGATCGCTACTAGCTTCACGGCCGTGCTTTGCTCCTCTTCTCGCTCTCTTTTGCGAATGTAGCCACTATATATGCTAGTCGCTTGCTGCAGCTCCACCTCACAACTCTGTCCTTCCTATAAGCTTAAATAGTCTTGATCTCATGGTGTGAGATTGCTGAGTCCCGTGACTCACAGATTCTACCAAACCAGTTGCAGTGCCGCGATGCGGTGCAAGTGGCGCAACCGAGCTCAAGTGGGAGTTCGACGAGGAGCGTGGTCGTTACTATGTGTCTTTTCACGATGATCAGTAGTGGAGCCCGTTGGGACGATCGGGGATCTGTGTAGCATTTGGGGTATCTTCTTTTATTTTGGTTCCGTAAATCTGAATGATGGATGTTTATTTATGTACTGTGTGAAGTGGCGACTGTAAGCCAACTATGTATCTCTTTCCCTTATGTATTACATGGGTTGTGTGAAGATTACCTCACTTGCGACATTGCTTTCAATGCGGTTATGCCTCTAAGTCGTGCTTCGACACGTGGGAGATATAGCCGCATCGGGGGCGTTACAGGCGAGCTGGGAGGTGTGTGGCGAGCTCGGGCGCGTCGGCGCTCACCTCCCTGCTTGCCTGGCGGGAGGAAGTGGCTGACTGGCACGGGCCAGCACAGTGCTGGGCCGCTAGGTGGGCTGCCATGTGAGTTTGGCTAGGTAAGTCTCCTTTTTCTTTTATTTGTTTCTATTTTCTATTATTCATTAACTTCAGGGCTTTATTAAAAATACCAAAACAATCTCAAAATTCATGAAACTGCTCAAGGCTACTATTTGGAATATGTCCAATAGTAAACATTTTAGTTCATGAATATTTGGACATTTAAAATATTATATAGCATTTAAATGCCCAAATGCGAATAGCATATGATTTTATTCAGTGACCCAATGCTGTCCTAGAAAAATGTGAACCATTTTTGTCAGAGGTTCTAGACCAAGGAAAAGATGTTGAACATTTTTTAAGGCATTTCAGGTTCATTGAAAAAGTATTTTAGTAACCCTAGTTGGATTAAGTGGTGTTGGGGGTTTCTGCCATCCCCATTTCAACTTTAATTGAAACTTAAACATGATGCAACACAAGATGCTAGCACTAAGGCTTACCAGAACTAGGGATGTGACAACTCACCCCCACTAAACAAGAATCTCGTCGCGAGATTCAAGCGCAGGGTAAAAAGGAAGAGGGGAGTCGAACTATCACAATCTTCATGATCCAACTGTCCTCATCGAAGATATTGATTCATTGCATCATCTTGAACTTGACATCCTTGCTTTCGAGATCTTCACCCAACACAAGGACGAAAGAGCGAGATAACTCTACAGGGATGGATCATCTTAATGATCACATGATCAACTCACGGAACGAGACGTAGAAACATCTCTTGAGCTGTGGGACAAAACACATATGAGGAGCGATGGAAAGAAGCAGGTGACAAAGGTTCAAATTAGTAGGCAACAATTTCATGCTTAGAAGATGGTGCTTGGTTTCAAAGTAGTAAGGAGATAATCGCCATGATTCCATAACGGGACACCTTGGGGGGTGACTCGTAGAAATATTCCCTTAATTGGCTAAAAGAATTACTTTTGATATCTAGACCATTGAAACTCTCCATACCAGCCAAAGGCAAATCACAAATGATCGTTTGACGGAGTTCGAAAGAATGGCGTACTCAGACTAGAATGGATGATGTGGACTACCTTGTTGGAGACAACGCAATGGATGATTTTTGCTTATCATCGGAAATGAATGGGACCCATGGTAGGACCACTTCTGAAGATGATCCTGAACAACAATTGCTGAGAAGGGCAACCCATGGGAGATTGGCACAATGGCAGCGCAAGCTGGGAACAAAATGCAATGTTGGGAATGTTCCAACCATCATATCTTCCTGAGATTAAGCTCTGGTTGGTAACAGGATATTTCAACCATCATGTCTGGAAAGAAAGTTTGCAACACAAACCGACGAGATGATGTTGCGAGATTCCCGGGAAATGAACTATGATAGCATGCTCCAAACACAAGCTGGTTCTGCTACATACATGTGAGCATGTTGTCCAAGACAAGAATGACCACATAGTAGTCTTATAATAAAACACTATCGAGTTCAGGTTAGGATCCATCATCAAAGATTTCGAAGTCTTTACGCAAGCTAGACTTCTTTTCCTTGAACAAATCAACCAGTGGCTTGGTGTGCTAAGAATACATATAGAATGAAGGTTGCAAGTCTCCAGACCACAGAATACTTCGCACATATGCATGACTGACTTGGGATGATTCCAGGGGAAGCAAAACAAGCTTTCTCAAATTCACGGCAACTTGCACCAATGCACGTGAGTTAGAGGAAGTCAATTCTTTCATCCAAACATAGACTTCATGAATGGAACACGAAGATAATGCTTACAAAAGTTTCCAACACTAGCTTGATGTTCAACATGAATCATGAAGGAGACAAAATTCTACTGATGGGCTCAACAGCAACTCATCGGAATTTCCATATCACTGGACTTCCACCATTATGTGAACAATGTGATAGTATTGGTGAGACCAAAAGATTTAATGGTGTATGCTCGAGGGACGACCGTGAGTAAGACAACATTACGAACATCGTTGGTTCTGATTTGATTTGACGATAGCCCATACGCAAATAGAAGTGTTGGGTAAGACAATAGGTCCATCAATTGATCACGAGGACCAATCAATGAAGATATCATCTTTCTTCAACACACATACACAAAAATATCCCTTTGGAATGAGCGAGGTAAGGCAAAGCTTTTATCTTACAACTCTCCAAGTTGTTTTTGCTTAACCAACTAGCTCAGGGCTATCCAACATAGATTCTTGGAGAGGGGTGGTTTATAAGAAAACCAACTTGATCACGAGCTCAACATAACGGTCGGGGGACAACCTGGTGATACTTCCGAGAGGATATTCAGAAAATCATGAACCACCGATATGTTATTAAGCTCGGAAACAATCTTACTTTTCAGAACAAGATGATATGATCAACTAAGCAAGGGATTGAATAATCCTAACTCATTGATCGAAGAGTGCACCATAATAAGGACTAGCTAGCACAATCTATCTTAGAATGGTGATTCAATAGCCAACATGCTAAAGATGAGAATACCGTCCTTTAACTACCAAGCAACGGGGTTGCTAGGAGTATTGATTTCACACATCATAATTCACTTATCTTCATTCCGGTTGCAACAACACGAGACCTAGGAATGAATAATGATCGTGAGAAGTATCACTGCGCCAAGAATTCATAAGAGGTGGTGCAATTCTCATGACATTCTTGACATAAGACAGTAATACTCCAAGGTAGAACAGAGCAAAAGCTGGATTGGCATTTTGATCTATGGAATACAACTACTTTAACCCAATCCTCGAAATGGATAAGGTACTAGAGTTTGTTTCTCCTAGTCATTCTGGAGTGGAATGGCGTGACAGACCACAAGAATATGAGGTATCGATGAGCATGAATGCATGACATGCTCTTGACTATCAAATGATAGATGGAGATCAGAATAAAACTAAATAGAATAACTCAAAGGAACATATAATTTTATGAGTTGTGGACACATAGATTAGTATGTCGAACAAGTTCAACATATTTCTTCCGGATAACCCATGCAGAAGAGGAAGGACTGGCAGATTCACAATTTTTGAATGGAGAACTCATCAAGAGCACTCTTGTTGTGATCATTTCAATGAGGAACTTCTGCCATAAGTAGTTCATGGTATTTGGAAGAGGAAAATACCACGGACCTCGAGGATTATCGCAAAGGTTACTAATATCCTAAAGGAACCAGCAAACAGTATCAACATGAAGTAACTAGGGTGAATCTCAGGTTCAAGAAACCCAGGAATAGAAAGCCTACTAACTAAATGGCATCACGGGATGCTTTCGAGAATGATGGCTAGAATCATCACACTGGGAATAGAAAACATGGCTAGATTACTAGGTGGTTCTCTAAGACACCTAGGGTCATAATAATAGCTCCAACATATATTTTGAAGTAATGGAGTACCTCAATTCAGCAATTAGTGTGGTTAATCTGGCCCAAAAGGATCATCGGGAATGGGAAGAAGGGATTTGCAAATGCATAAGACTATTTAGAAACATGGGATGACTCGGACAGCATAACGGCTGTAAATGCTCAAAGAAGATTTGAGACATCCTGCAAAACGGTGGTATAACCACTCAACATCACAATATCAAGGTTCCGAGGCCAACTGTTAACACACAGAAGTAGTAGGAACTGAACTGAGACTTGAATCCATCAATCCTATATGTCTATGGATTAGTAACACGTCATCCTGATAGATAGATGAGAAGGTCTGGTTCTTAATCCCCTTAGAAAAGAAGAGGTTGACTCAGATCAGAAGGGCATAAGGTAAAGGAGTAAAAAGAGCCTTACGTTCCCTTCCATAATCAATTCCCTTATATAACTAAAGCATTTCTAAACTCAACTTCAACCAGTTTGGCTTGGTAATCCTACAGGCAGCCAGGCTCTGATACCAAAGCTGTCAGGACCCCGATCCTAAGTCACACCAATCTAGCATGTAACACATCATATCACTGTGCGTCCTCGCGCACGGTATCCCCACGAGTGCCACCTTACCTGCACCGGGACCGTTTGCGCCTTTTGGCTCACGTATATGATAGTGTCGCTCGCATCCATATGACAGAGAACCCAGGCCGACATGACTAATCGTGAATCCAAAGTGGCACTAACTTACAGGGACAGGCATACATGATCCAGCAACGAACGTGTTAGTCATCAACGTATGAACCCAAGTCGTAGCAAGCTATAAGGACTTAAAGGAACAACGCGTGACATTTCCGTGAAGGAACAGACACAGGAATGAAGAAGGACACATGTCGGCCATCCTAAGTGTTCCGGAGGAGTAGCAAGCTACCATGGCTCAGTGGAAGCACGAGGAGACATTTCCCGGTAAGAGAGGCTACCAAGAATAAACAACTAGGTTGTCGGATCCCACACATACCAAGCATTTCAATAACATAAACACAATATGCTCGATGTGTGCAAATACAACATGGCATCACAACAGAACTTTACGACTCAAAGTATTTATTCATTAGGCTCCGAGGAGCCAGATATTACAAACATGGGTCTGATGACCTAGCATTCAAGTCATACAAGCAATAAGCACATGCGGAAGCTTAACTTGTCTGAGTACAGACAACTACAAAATGAAAAAGGCTAAGAAGCCTGACTATCTACAAGACCTTGCCGAGGGCACAATATCGTAGCTGAGGTAACAAGCTAAACGTCAAAGTCCACGCGGAACTACTAGTGAGACTGAAGTCTCTCTGCAAAAACATAAATTAAGCAAACGTGAGTACAAATGTACCCAGGCAAGACTTACATCAGAACTAGCTACATATACATCGGTATCAACAACGGGGGTGGTGGAGTTTAACTATAGCAAGCCAGCTTTGACTCAGTGGCTATCCTGAACTATGTCTGCAAGTAACTCTTTTGGGGTGGCGCACACGAGTCCACATATTCACCAAATCAATACACCACTATGCATCCGCTCCCGTCTCCCTACGAGAACGCCATCCATAGCACTCACGCTTATCTTGCGCATTTTAGAGTACCACTTTCACTTGTCTATGAACTTTATAGGCAACCCAGAGGTCCTTTACCGTGGACACGGCTATTCGAATAGATGATGTTAACCCTGCATGGGTGTACTTCTTCACACACGCTCTCACCACTTATCGCCGTTTACATGACATGTACTCGGCAACCTTCAAGCGGAAGCCCAACGAGGGTGTCGGCCATGACCTGACTAACCACACAAGTCCCTAGTCCAGGTTTATCGCCTATTCAGGTTCCATCCGTAGGGAGTCTGGCTGAGGTTTCCACATACGGCCCCGAACGATGTGTACAGGGTTCCCGGGTCACCAAACGGGCGACTCGGTACACCAGGCCACGTGCCTAACGCATCACAGTCCACCCCTCGGGTCAGCGTTGTGCACGGCCTCCAGCATACTACAAACACCAGAAACTACTTGCAACTCCCGGACAGAGGACACGGGCGGTTAATAAGTCGAGAGGGTCCATTGGTTTCAGGCCCAACGCGTAGTAGTAGCACTTCATGGATCACAAACACAGAACTCAGTTCCTAAGGACGGTTTCAATGAGACAACCCACCATGTACTCCTACATGGCCTCTCACCGCTACCTTTACCAAATCGTGTTCACATACTTAGCTCACACACAGTAGGACATGTTCATCACCATTCCAATTCATCCCCGATGAATCATACCTGATGAGGGAGTCCTGGATTAGGGGGTATCCGGACAGCCGGACTATATCCTTTGACCGGACTGTTGGACTATGAAGATACAAGATTGAAGACTGCATCCCGTGTCCGGATGGAACTCTCCTTGGCGTGGAAGGCAAGCTTGGCAATACGGATATGTAGATCTCCTTCCTTGTAACCGACTCTGTGTAACCCTAGCCCCCTCCGGTGTCTATATAAACCGGAGGGTTTAGTCCGTAGGACCAAGAACAACAATCATACCATAGGCTAGCTTCTAGGTTTAGCCTCTTCGATCTCGTGGTAGATCAACTCTTGTAATACCCATATCATCAAGATCAATCAAGCAAGATTAGGGTTTTACCTCCATCTATAGGGCCTGAACCTGGGTAAAAACATCGTGTCCCCTGTCTCCTGTTACCATCCGCCTAGACGAACAGTTCGGGACCCCCTACCCGAGATCCGCCGGTTTTGACACCGACATTGGTGCTTTCATTAAGAGTTCCTCTATGTCGTCATCGTTAGGCTTGATGGCTCCTTCGATCATCGATAGCGATGCAGTCCAGGGTGAGACTTTTCTCCCTGGACAGATCTTTGTATTCGGCGACCGACTGCGGAACAACTTCAAGCAGCCATCTGGAGCAGATCGAGAGTTCGCTTTTAGCCACCGGTCAGGTTTGGAAGCTTAAAATACACGGCCGACATCCGCGGAGACTTGATCTTCGACGGATTCGAGCCCCTGCCGAGTGCGCCGCACAGTCATGATGAGCATGATTTAGCTCTACCATCGAGGCGGTGTCGGAGAGCCGCGACGGCAATCGCTCGACCCTCAATTGAGCCAATTGCGCCATCCATGGGCGGGTGGATAGACCCGCCACGAGGCTGCATTCTCGGCGGCGATCGAGCCGAGTATCGACCTTACCCTTCACGAGTCGTGGCGTAAACTGCGATTCTTCCGGCCACGGACTCGAACCGCTGCGCCCGTGCCCTATCGAATCCATTGGGCGCCCGATCATGGAGTTCACCTCGCGGATATCTTCGGCACTCGCCCTTCGGCAACATACTGAACTCATTAAGGTCTCTCTCCTTGTCAGGAGAGTCCTGGCCGAACTATGTCTAGCAGGATTGGGATGCGGAGGACGAAGAAATTCGCCGCCCACCCACCACCCACTTAGTAGCCACTGTCGACGATTTGACCGACATGCTCGACTTCGACTCTGAAGACATCGACGGTATGGACGATGATGCAGGAGACGAACAGGAACCACTACCCACAGGGCATTGGACAGCCACCTCTTCATATGATATATATATATATATATATATATATATATATATATATATATATATATATATATATATATATATATATATATATATATATATATATATATATATATGGTGGACACACCCAAAGAAGGCAATGGCGACAGGACGGCGGAGGATGACCCTCAAGAAGCAACCCAAGCGCCGACGTCAGCGGCGCCGCTCTAAGTCTCGCCAAAGAAAAAGCAGTGATACCGGCACAGGAGATAATAACACTTCGGACAGTGCCGAAGATAACGACAATCCCCTCCAGCAAGATTTAGAGCAGGAGGATGGAGAAACCAGCCCTCCTGAGAGAGCGGCAGATGGAGAGGCGAAGGATGATAATTACATGCCTCCCTCTGAAGACGAGGCAAGCCTCGGCGATGACGAATTTGTCGTGCCTGAGGATGCCGTCGAGCAAGAGCGCTTCAAGCGCTGGCTTATAGCCACGGCAAATAGCCTTAAGAGAAAGCAACAGCAGCTTCGAGCTGATCAAGATTTGCTAGCTGACAGATGGATCGAAGTCCTTGCGGCCGAGGAATATGAACTCGAACGCCCCTCCAATAGTTACCCAAAGCGCAGGTTGCTACCCCGACTGGAGGAGGAATCACTAAAACCTACATCTCCAGCGTATGACGTGGCTGATCGGCAACCTTGTGGCCGCGACAGAGCGGCATTTCTGCCAAAGACCCAGCCCGCACCCCGGCGCCACTCAAATAAAAATGTCAAGGCACGAGGAAATACGCTAGACCTGCGAGACGTATTGGAGGACAAAGCAAAACACGCAAGATCGATCTACGGATCACGAGGGCGCGCCACTACGCAAGACGATAACCGTCACGCCGGATACAGTAAAAGTAAATCTGGTCGGGCCGAACATAGCGGACAAGACTCATATGACCTGCGTCGTGATATAGCCCAGTACAGAGATGCCGCACACCCCCTATGCTTCACAGACGAAGTAATGGATCACCAAATCCCAGAGGGTTTCAAACCAGTAAATGTCGAATCATACGATGGTACAACAGATCCTGCGGTATGGATCGAGGACTTCCTCCTGCACATCCACATGGCCAGCGGTGATGATCTACACGCCATCAAATACCTTCCACTCAAACTCAAAGGACCAGCTCGGCATTGGCTGAACAGCTTGCCAGCAGAATCCATTGGCTATTGGGAAGATCTGGAAGCCGCATTCCTCGACAACTTCCAGGGCACTTATGTGCGAGCACCAGATGCCGATGACTTGAGCCACATAATTCAGCAGCCAGAGGATCGGCCAGGCAATTCTGGACACGGTTCCTAACCAAGAAAAATCAAATCGTCGACTGTCCGGATGGAGAGGCCCTATCAGCTTTTAAGCATAACATCCGCGATGAGTGGCTCGCCCGGCACCTTGGCCAGGAAAAGCCGAAATCTATGGCAGCCCTCTCAACACTCATGACCCGCTTCTGCGCGCGAGAGGACAGCTGGCTGGCTCGCAGCAATAACATATCAAATAACCCTGGTACTTCGGATACCAAGGATAGCAATGGCAGGTCATGTCGTAACAAACACAAGCGCCGTATGAACAGCGACAATACCGAGGATACGGCAGTCAATGCCGGATTCAGAGGCTCTAAACCCGGTCAGTGGAAAAAGCCATTTAAAAGAAGCACTCCGGGCCTGTCCAGTTTGGACCGAATACTCGATCGCTCGTGTCAAATACATGGCACCCCCGACAAGCCAGCCAATCACACCAACAGAGAATGTTGGGTGTTCAAGCAGGCCGGCAAGTTAAATGCCGAAAACAAGGATAAGGGGCTACATAGCGATGACGAGGAGGAGCCCCGGCCGCCGAACACCGGAGGACAGAAGAGGTTCCCCCCACAAGTGCAGACGGTGAACATGATATACGCAACCCACATCCCCAAGAGGGAGCGAAAGCCTGCGCTAAGGGACGTATATGCGTTGGAGCCAGTCGCCCCAAAGTTCAACCCATGGTCCTCCAGTCCGATCACCTTCAATCGCGGGGACCACCCCACTAGTATCCGTCATGGCGGATTTGCCGCACTGGTCCTAGACCCAATCATAGCCGGATTTCACCTCACTCGAGTCCTTATGGATGGCGGCAGCAGCCTGAACCTGCTTTATCAGGACACAGTGCGCAAAATGGGTATAGACCCCTCAAGGATCAAACCCACAAAAACGACCTTCAAAGGCGTCATACCAGGTGTAGAGGCCCATTGCACAGGCTCAGTCACACTAGAAGTGGTCTTCGGATCCCCGGATAACTTCTGAAGTGAGGAGTTAATCTTCGATAGAGTCCCGTTCCGCAGTGGCTATCATGCACTGCTCGGGTGAACCGCATTTGCAAGGTTCAATGCGGTACCGCATTATGCATACCTCAAGCTCAAGATGCCAGGACCTCGAGGGGTCATCACAGTCAATGGAAACACAGAGCGCTCTCTCCGCACGGAGGAGCACACTGCGGCCCTTGCAGCAGAAGCGCAAAGCAGCCTCCTAAGGCAATCAACCAGTTCGGCGATCAAACACCCGGACACCGTCAAGCGCGCCCAGAGTAATCTGCAACAAGATCGCCTGGCACGTTCCGAGCTTGCATAGCAATGCGGCCCCCACCCCAGTCCCAGCCAAACGGCAAAATCCGTGCCACGCGTACATAATTACGCATTGAAAATACCATGGGCATAGGTGGGGGGCACGACTACGGCACGCCCCAAAACGCGGCTCAACCGCACTAAGGGGCTTCCCGCTTTGTTATTTTTTCTCTCTTTCAAGACTTTACTCTCTGGAAGCCCCGTCCGGCAGTATGATTGCCGGACACACGATACAACAACCAAGGAGGCAGAAAGCTATGTCGCACCATGGAACTCCCAGGTGGTCTCTGATAACGAGTGAAATACCTGCTTTAAATACCATTCCGCAGCTTTCCCTTGGAGGGGACACGTCAAATAGTCCTATTTTTTGCTTATCGCACTACTTGCATCATTATGCTTCGACGCACCCTTTTGAATAAACAATTCATAGCACTAGTCTATTATCGCATTCTCTATTCCTTTATATATATATGATCATTTATGACATTCAGCACCCGTACACTCTGGTACGGCCAATGCGCCAGGGGCTTAAGTACCCCATAATACGGCGTGAGAAGTCCGAACACTTTCGACAGTGCGGCACCCCGAACTTATAGCATTATATGCATCACCCTCCGAATCATGTCTTGAGTCAATAGTTGGGTTTGCCCGGCTCCCATGTTTTGATACCTTACGTTCCGCTATATAGGCTAAGGTAGCACTGGGAGAACTACTGCGATTGTGCCCCGGTTCATCTGGGCAAGCACCTTAGTAGAGAAAGCTAAAACTGACTGTCATGATAAGGCGAGAGCTGGTCGCTGTTCGAGAGGTCTCGAGTCCCTAAAGACTTATGCCGCTTAGGGCGAAGAGTCGGCTTTTTCCGGCTTAGGCATGTATAGCGTCCAAAATTCGGCCTTCCAAACACTAGGGGCTTCGCCAAAATTTAAAATTGTAGACTTCTATGGCTAAGTGAGAGTGATAAAGCATTATAGTCCGATTGTATTGTTCGTTGCGCTGAGCACCTCCCTCGAAGGACCCAACAATGGGAAAAAGAGTGCTCAGATTTATCCCGAACACCCCAGCACTCGTGGCATGGGGGCAGAAGCCGACGACTGGCCATCTTTCAGATTTGATAAACAGCCGCACAGAAGGTAATATTTTAAATTCAAACAAGCGTTGCATAGCGCATATGAACAAGTTTTCATAATACTGGATCACACGAGCAAGTTCATTAAAAAATTACATCCTTCGCACTTTTCGTCGCATACAAGGCGGACACCCTTCAGGACACCCTCATAATACATTTCAGGGTAGCGATGCTCCTTGCCCTGCGGCGGCCCCTCCTTCACTAGCTTCTCGGCGTCCATCTTGGTCCAGTGCACCTTCGCACGGGCAAAAGCCCGGCGTGCACCTTCGATGCAGACGGACCGCTTTATGACTTCCAGCCGTGGGAAGGCATCCACAAGCCGCCTCACCAGGCCGAAGTAGCTGTTGGGAAGGGAGTCGCCAGGCCACATCCGGACTATAAAGCCCCTCATGGCCTGTTCGGCCGCCTTATGCAGCTCGACCAGTTGCTTCAGCTGGTCGCTCACAGGCATCGGGTGTTCGGTCCCAGTATACTGGGACCAGAACAACTTCTCCGTCGAGCTTCCCTCCTCGGCCAGGTAATACTTTGCGGCATCCGACACGCTGCGGGGCTAATCCGCGAACGCTCCTGGAGAGCTCCGGACTCGGGTAAGTAACAAATAATTTACTTTGAAATGCTTGCTTTGCATAATGAATGCCTTACCCGCCGCTATCTTCCTCATCGCCTCAATTTCTTGGAGGGCCTTTTGGGCTTCAGCCTTGGCATGCTTTGTGCTCTCGAGGGCCGCGCCAAGCTCGGACTCTCGCGTCTTCGAGTCAAGCTCCAAAGTCTCGTGCTTCTTCACGAGAGCCTAGAACTCCTGCTGCACCTCACCCACCCGTGCCTCTTGTTTCTCCCGCTCGGTGCGCTCCTGGGCCGCTTTGTTTTCGGCCTCGGACAACGCTTGCTTCAGGGTCGCCACCTCGGTCGTGGCCCTAGCACATCCATGATGATCCTATCATTTTTCAATATATATATATATATATATATATATATATATATATATATATATATATATATATATATATATATATATATATATATATATATATATATATATATATATATATATATATATATATATATATATATATACGAGTATTACTTACCTTTGTTCTCCTCGAGCGGCCTCTTAGCAAGGCCGAGCTCTTCCTCGGACCGCTCGAGGTTACCTTGATCTGGCGACCTCCCATGATCCCGGTCGGCAGAGGTCAAGCACCAAGCTCGTACATACGCATATTGACATACTTGTATTAGACTCCTGCAAATATTATTTGATCCTCTATTCGGCTTTTCTTTGTGAACACCAAACAGAGCATCAGGGGTTACTGTCTATGCGGTAATATTTTCCTATATTTTAAATACATACCTCAAAGCTGTTAGAAGGGCAGCACGAGCTTTAGTCAGTCCACTCTTGGCGGATGAACCTTCTTGATCACCGCACTCATAATAGTGCGGTGCTCTTCGTCGATGGAGCGCTTGGCAAGCGCCCCAAAGCAGGTTGTCCGGTGCCTCTGGATGGATAGAGGTCACCGGCACGGGCGGCTTGCCCCTCTTGGAAGGGGGCCGCCTACCGGAGTCCGGAACAACTGGAGGTTTCGGCGCAGTGCTCGACTGGGGGCCGAACTTGGATCCCGTGGGAGTCTTGCTCCCTTTGCGCCTGGAGTCCGAAAGGTCGCCTTGAGGCGCCTCCAGGACTACCTCCCCTCGGCTCGGTGCCCCTTGAGACAATACCTCTACATTGTCCGTGGGGCGAGGAGAGGAGGCGGTCGGAAGTGAATCGCTATTCATATCCGACGAGTCCAAAGAACCGCTCGACGAGGATACGTCGATACGGTCCCGGGACGGACTGCATAACCATATTCGGCGTTAGGAGAAGTTGTGCAATTAAACTATGCCATGAGTTACTCTGGTATCCGAATACTTACGACTTCGCCAGGGGCTTGGCCCTGGGTAACCACTCGTCTTCGCTGTCGGCGGCGGCGGTGGAACAGTCCGGAAGGAGAGTCACCCTCCGGCCTCCCCGGTTGGGGCGGCCTTCCTTTTCTTGTCTCCCCCTGCTGGAGGGGGAGAACCTTTATCTGCCTCCTCCTCGTTTTCATGGGAGGAGTGCGTCTCGGAGTTATCGGACGATGAGTCCGATACCACCTGGCGCCGGGAACTCTTTCGGGTTCCCGTGGCCTTCTTCTTGATCTTCTTCTCTGTCACCTCATAAGGAGCCGGAGTCCGCATCTCCGTCAGGAGAGCGTCTGTAGGGTCTTCGGGCAGAGGGGCCGGGCAGTCAATCTGCTCCGATGTGTCCACCCAGTCCTGTCAAAGGCATGGGGGCTTAGATCCCGCACATGGTTAAACTATGGAGAATGAATACCCTATAAGTAATAAAAGAGCTTACCGCGCCGGCTTGGCGCTGCGCGCTTAGTCCGCGGTCCATGGTGAGGGGAGGGGGAACCTCGGCAGTCTTAAACAGCACCTTCCAGACGTCCTTGTGCATCGTGTCGAAGAGCTCGCTCAGAGTCTGGTGCTGGGCCGGGTCGAACTCCCACAAATTGAACGACCGTTGTTGACACGAGAGTATCCGGCGGATGAGCATGACCTGGACTATGTTGACAAGCTTGAGCTTCCTGTTTATCATATTTTGGATGCAGGTCTGGAGTCCGGTCAGCTCTACCGGATTGCCCCAGGGCAGGCCCTTCTCTTTCTAGGGGGTGAGCCGCGTGGGGATTCCGGATCAGAATTCGGGGGCTGCCGCCCATTTGGTGTCACGCGGCTCGGTGATGTAGAACCACCCCGATTGCCACCCCATTATGGTCTCCACATAGGAGCCCTCGAGCCATGTCACGTTGGGCATTTTTCCCACCATGGCGCCTCCGCACTCCGCCTGCTGGCCGCCCACCACCTTCGGTTTGACGTTGAAGGTCTTCAGCCATAGGCCGAAGTGGGGCTTGATGCGGAGGAAGGCCTCACACACGATGATAAATGCCAAGATGTTGAAAATCCGAGCCATAGTAGAACATGAGCCCACGGACGAATGGGTGGAGGGGAAATCCCAGTCCGTGGAGGAAGTGGGTAAGGAATACTACCCTCCCATGGGGCCTGGGGGTAGGGATGAGCTGGCCCTCATCTGGGAGCCGGTGTGCGATATCCTCGGAAAGGTATCCGGCTCCCCTCAGCTTTTTGACGTCTCCCTCCGTGACAGAGGAGATCATCCATTTACCTCCCGCTCCAGACATGTTTGGAGAGGTTTGAGGAGAAGGATGTGGACTTGGGCGGTGGAGCTCTAGTGTGCAAGAATGGATGAGCAATGAGGAAGAAGGCGTGGGTAGAAAAAGGTGAACCCTTGTCCCTTTATAAGAGCGGACGAAACTATGCGCCCCCACCAACCTGGTAAAACTCGCTTATCCCCCAAGCACTGTAATTGATGGCGCGATTGGGTTACCCACGTCCGTATTGATGGGAATCCCGTAATAAATGGAACACGATCTCTGCTTCGACAAGACGTGCCGAGGAAACCGCCTCGCGGAACACGCTAAGATTGGTTATGAAAAACGATTCGAATAAAGACCTGGCTGTGGTGTGACGTCACACTCACGGGTGCGTCGGTGATTAGATTTGTGGAAATATTGTTCTCTCTACGGTTGTATGTGGAACTTGTTTTGCAGAGCCGGACACGATCCTCTTGTTTGAAATCTTCTATGAAGTATTCGGAGGAGGAACCCGCCTTGCAATGCCGAAGACAATCTGCGCGCTAGACTCATCGTCATTGAAGCCTGGTTCAGGGGCTACTGAGGAGTCCTGGATTAGGGGGTATCCGGACAGCCGAACTATATCCTTTGACCGGACTGTTGGAATATGAAGATACAAGATTGAAGACTTCGTCCCGTGTCCGGATGGGACTCTCCTTGGCGTGGAAGGCAAGCTTGGCAATACGGATATGTAGATCTCCTTCCTTGTAACCGACTCTGTGTAACCCTAGCCCCCTCCGATGTCTATATAAACCGGAGGGTTTAGTCCGTAGGACCAAGAACAACAACCATACCATAGGCTAGCTTCTAGGGTTTAGCCTCTTCGATCTCGTGGTAGATCAACTCTTGTAATACCCATACCATCAATATCAATCAAGCAGGAGTAGGGTTTTACCTCCATCGAGAGGGCCCGAACCTGGGTAAAAACATCGTGTCCCCTGTCTCCGGTTACCATCCGCCAAGACGCACAGTTCGGGACCCCCTACCCGAGATCCGCCGGTTTTGACAGCGACACCTGACTCAACTCTAAGTAGTAGCAGGCATGAAAAAAACAAGCATGAATGAGTAGGCACATCAGGGCTCAAACAACTCCTACTCATGCTAGTGGGTTTCATCTATTTACTGCGGCAATGACAGTTCATGCAGAGGAAAGGGGTTCAACTACCGCAGCATGTAACAGATGAATCATTGTTGTCCTAATGCAGTAAAAGAGAGCAGGACCGACAGAGTGGGATTGTATTGGAATGAACAAGGGGGTTTTGCTTGCCTAGCACTTCTGAAGATAGTATAGTTCTTCATCGGTGTCATCATCTCATCGTCGGAACCATGTCTACTACGAGGGGACAAATACCTGCAATAGAGAAGGAACACAATCAATGCAATGCAACAATATGATGCATGATCATGACATGGAAATATGCTGGGATTTGAGCTAATGCAGCTAGCAACGATTTAAATGGAGTTGGTTTGAACACAAGATTCAAATTTAAAATCCACATAAGGCATTTCAAATGCCATTAATTCAAATTATCTTATACAGCAACTTTAAGTTGTTCAAACATGCATAAAAATGGAACAGATGGATAGATTGGATTTTTCTGATAATTTTTCATATATAACTCTTTGCATTTGGAGTTACAGATTAATTTCTATGATATTTTGAAGTTAGCACTATTTTCTGGAATTTCCTGAATAAGAATAAATCCAGAAAAGGCCATTACCGCGTCAGCATTGCGTCAGCAGGTCAACTGTGCGGTCCAGGTCAAACCTGACCAGTGGGACCTACTGGTCAGTGACACAGTTAGTAACTAACTAATTAGGGTTAGTTTAGTGCTAAGCTAGGTTGACCAAGGGGCGGGGCCCACATGTTAGTGACCTAGGGGGGTCAAATCCCTGGTCAACTGGGTCAAATCGCCGGTGTTCAGCCGCCGGGAACGACCAGACGCGGCAGAGCGTGCGTTTTTCGCACTCCGGCCACCAAAAGGGCGGCGGAGGGCATCTACGCGTAGCTGGAGGCAAGCCGCTCGAGTGGTGGTGGTGGTGGTTGAGCTCAGGGTCACCGAAAACGACGCCGGCGACGAGCTTGGCGGCTGCCGGAGTTCGGGCGAGCTCGAACTCGACACTACAGTGCATGTGGAGGCGTGGGGCTAGCTCCTACGAGGCCTAAGTGGTGCGGTGAGTGTGTTGGGCACGGTGGTAAGGCCGTTGCGTGGCCGGAGCCACGTCGGCGGCGAGCTCAGGCGGCGGCGTGTGTGGGTGTGCTCCGTGCAGTCGCTACGGTGGACGGCAGCGAAACGAAGAGGAAGGAGGCGGAAGCTCACGTGAGTCACAGTGAGCTAAGCGTGAGGTCGGGGGCAGCTGGAAGCGAGTAGGGCGGCGAAGTGGATCTCCGCGACGGCGAGGCGAAGCAAGGTCGGTGCACTGGCTCCGGGGCGAACGAGCGCTCGGGGCTCGATCTGCTCGACGAGGTTGATGGTGGCGGAGCTTCTGGACACGGCGGGGGATGAGGAGGCGACGGTGGCCGCGGTTGCGACGGCGTCAGTCCTGGTGGGGGAGGGTGAAGGAGAGGTGCAGAGGGCGAATGGGGGTGTCGGTGAGATCGGGGCGGCATCCAGGGGGCATACACGCGGCGAAGCGGCGTCCGGGGTGAGGCAGGCGAGCTGGGAGGTGCTTGGCGAGCTCGGGCGCGCCGGCGCTCACCTCCCTGCCTGCCTGGTGGGAGGAAGTAGCTGACTGGCATGGGCAGCATAGTGCTGGGCCGCCAGGTGGGCTGCCAGGTGAGTCTCCTTTTTCTTTTCTTTGTTTCTGTTTTTTTATTATTCTGTAACTTCAGGGCTTTATAAAAAATACCAAAACAATCTCAAAATTCATGAAACTGCTCAAGGCTACTGTTTGGAATATTTCCAACAGTAAACATTTTAGTTCATGAATATTTGGACATTTAAAATATTATATAGCATTTAAATGCCCAAATGCAAATAGCATATGATTTAATTCAATGACCCAATACTGTCCTATAAAAATGTGAACCATTTTTGTTAGAGGTTCTAGACCAAGGCAAAGATAATGAACATTTTTGAAGGCATTTCAGGTTCATTGAAAAAGTAATTTAGTAACCCTAGTTGGATTAAGTGGTGCTGGGGGTTTCTGCCATCCCCATTTCAACTTTAATTGAAACTTAAACATGATGCAACACTAGATGCTAGCACTAAGCCTTACCAGAACTAGGGATGTGACAATCAGTATTAATTCTTTGAGAGTCTTGTTCAATTCTTTTAGGATGTCCCTCAGGATAAAGTGGTGCCTGAGTCATTTTACCTCCTCAAGTTGCTACTCAAACAACAAAGTCATTTATATTATTATTCATTTCATGAAGCAACTCTCTTTAAGATTTATCAACTTGTTCTAGCTGAGTTTGAACAATAGAAGCATGTTTGCCTACATCTCTTACATCATTAGTAATTCTGAATAACAAGTCACTCAAGCGAGCAATCATATTAGAGTTGTATTTCAATTGTTTCATAACATTTTCATTGAAATGATCTTGTTTTCTAATGTACTTATCAAATTCATAAAGGCATTGACTAGGATGTTTATTGTAAGGGATATCACTTTCATCAAATTTCATTAAAGAATTTACCTCTACCATCTTTGGTGGTGGTGTCAAGTCCATGCATCTCTTCAATAGGAGGTAAATCTTTTAACATCCTCTGCTTTAATACCTTTTTCCTTAATGCTTTTCTTTGCCTTTTGCATATCTTCAGGACTGAGATATAAGATACCCCTCTTCTTTGGAGTGGGTTTAGGCGGTGGTTCAGGAAGAATCCAATCATCATAATTTTTTAATATATTATTCAATAATTTCTCAGCTTGTTCAGCAGTTCGTCCCTAAAAACACAACTAGCATAACTATCTAGGAAGTCCCTAGAAGCATCGGTTAGTCAATTATAGAAGATATCAAGTATTTCATTTTTCTTAAAAGGATGATAAGGCAAAGCATTAAGAAATTGGAGAAGCCTCCGCAAGATTGTGGGAGACTTTCTTCTTCCATTTGCACAAAGTTAAATATTTCCTGTAAGGCAGCTTGTTTCTTATAAGCAGAAAAAATATTTTTCAGAGAAGTAATAAATCATAGCCTGGGGACTACGCACACAACCAGGAGCAAGATTATTGTACCATATCTTAGCATCACCCTATAATGAGAATAGAAATAATTTGAGAACATAGTAGTAGAGAATCTTCTCATCATGAGCAAATATGGTAGATATATCATTTAATTTAGTAAGGTGTGCCACAACAGTTTCAGTTTGACAGTTATGGAAAGAATCAGATTCAACCAAAGTAATTAACTCCATCGCACCAGGGACCAAAAGGCAAAGTGGTAGTTCAGAGCGGAAGGGGCGGACCCACCTTCTCTTCTAATTGAAATCCGTTGTGCACGCCCATCCTCCTTCTGTTTATCGCTTTGTGGGCGAGCCTCGTGCTTCTTCTTCGCAAGGTGATCCTCCCTTGACCACTCCCGATCAGTAAGCGGTACTCCCAAAAGGAAAGGGGGAACGATATTCATAATCCTTATCATCAACAAAGATAGGTGAAGTAGCAAACTTAGCATCACATTTCATTCTAGTATTCAAAGATTTTTCTTTCGGTTTGCATAGTAATTTCTTACGATAATACCTATCATTGCAAGGAAGAAATTCCCTAGCTATCTCCCCATCTATAACACAACCTTCAGGTATCTTAGGCAATATTTACTTAATATTAAAGGACGCAGCCTTTCATAGTTCTTCATAAATCACCTCTTTATATCCGTTAGTTTTATGTTAATTTAGAAATTGACGGCTGAGATTACCCTGTTTTTTCTTCTTAAAAAACGATTCATCCACAGGAAAAGATCCACGCGTATGACCCGACCCCTCCTGCTTCGTCCAAATCTTTGTTGGATCGGAACAAAACCAACCGCGCAACCGTGGCCGGCCAGAACTCACCTAAAGCCCACATGCCAAGCTGGCCCACTACCTAACCATACCCCATCCCAAACTCCTCTATCTCCTCTTAATTTATCCCTCCACCGCCGTCACGAGGAGAGGCGCCTCGCGCCCGATTCATTAGAGGCACGCCATGGTGCCCTTGCACGGCCAGCGCCGTCGGTACTCGCCGGAGGAGCCGCCGATCTGCAACGTGCCACTCCCAGCACCTACAGCTCGAGCCTAGCACCTCCTCCCTGCGCCCAGAACCTCCTTCCCGTGCTCCCGCTCGCGCCCAGAACCTCCTGGTTGCGCTCCTCGCCACGCCCAACCAGCAAGTCAGCAGCAGCAACACATCGAGAGGGGGAGGTGGAGCAGCAGCATATCAGCACAGTAGCACGTGGTCTCCCGGAAGGTTCTCCTCGCCTCATCCCTTGCACAACAACAGAAGTTGCAGATCAATTCACAAGAAATTCACTCCATGAATTGATGGATCACAATGGATTTCGATGCTTGTATGTACAGTATGTAATCCATGAATCACGATACCTGAATTAGTGATGCAGTATGTAATCCATGAATCATGATGTTTTTGTACATGAGTACTCCTTGAATTTACTACATGAAATGAGCCGATCCTGTCCTTTGAGAAACATCTGTCTACAGAAAAGTACTCCTGCATTTGTAAAAAACAAATCGATCTGTTATCATTTGTTGTAGACCAATCTTACAGAACAATAATATCATGAATCATGAACTATGCTGAGTAAATTTCTTCATGGAGTACAGAAGAATTTACTCCATGTTCTCATGTTGTAGTTACAGTAATATCATGAACTACGGCATGGAGTACCTAGCGGCAGTAATGTGATCGTGCTCATTTGTAAATAGTGATATATAAACATGGAGCTAAACTTTAACAAAAGCTAGCCACTGAAGGAGATAAACTGAACCCAAAGATAGCCCAATTGTTGTTAGAGAGAAACACTTCAACCTCGAACTCTTGCCCTGGTCTAATTTACAACCCCGAACTCCAATACCGTCTAAATTACAACCCCCAACTTGAAAACCGGCTAGGATTCAACCCTCCCGTCTCTGTTGACCGGTTTTGACCAGTCAACACTCAACAGGTCCTGTCAGCATGCCACGTCAGCAAGCAGTATTTAAAAAATCAAAAAAAGTTAAATTTTTGATTTTTTTTCCAAGAAGATTATAAAAAACTGTAAAATTAAAAATTAAAATTTCTAGAAAAAGTATTTTCCAGAAAAGTTAAAATTTTGATTTTTCCCCCGAAAATTACAGAAAAAGTTTTCTTATTTTTTCGCAATTTTTTTCCGGAAATTTGTCTTTTCATTTTTCCAGACTTTTCCCGATCTTACAGATTTTTATTTTCTTGAAATTTTGATTTTTTTCTGACGTGCCATGCTGATTGGACCCGTTGACTGGCCAAAACTGGTCACCCCTGGTCAAAACCGGTCAACAAGGAGGGGAGGGTTGAATCCTGACCGGTTTTGAGAGTTGAGGGTTGTCATTTAGATGGTATTGAAGTTTGGGGTTGTAAATTAGACTAGGGCAAGAGTTCGGGGTTGAAAAATGCACTTCTCTCGTTGTTAAACTGCATAGAAAGCAATGCCCATGTAGAGGATCAAGGAGTAGACCGTGGTCAGTAAGGTTAACAAAAATACTCCCATGATGTTAAGACAACAACATGGCATAGCTGAATTAACAGTCAAGTTATCAAAGAACATGGTTTAGTAATAGCTGAATTAACAGTTGTTGGAGCATAGTCAGTAGCTGAATTACTACTCCCAGACAACAACAGCAAAAATAACAGAAGCTAAAATATTAGCACATCATCTGAACATGGTTTGGTACATAGTACACACATGGACTGACGTATAGGATCAAGGAGTAATTCACACATGGAGCTCGGCTACGTAATTCACACACGGAGCTCGGCTTGCATCATATACATGGAGTACTGTAGTAATGCTACTCGCCCGTCGAACAGACGCACAGTAGAGAAGCAAGAAGAGTAGTGACTGTACCTGCAGACACGTCATCGCAATCCACCATCGATGCAGCAGGGGAAGATGTCGCCGCCCACCGTCGACAGGGACGACGGCGCCATGGACGACCCCCAGTGCCTCGAAGACGAGCCCATGACCACGGTGCCCGCCGCCTCGCTCCCCTGCCCCTGCTGCTGCAAGAGCGTCTACATGCGCCGCTCCTCGCTCCCCTGCCCCTGCTGCTGCAAGAGCGTCTTCACGCGCCGCTCCTCTCTCTTGGCCAGCAAATCTTGGGCCCGACCACTCCGCCCTCCTGGCCAGCAGATCTCGGGCCCGACCTGGGGTAGGTGCTCCTCCTTGTAGGTTGAGGGCCACGAGGAGCTCCGGTGTTTGTCGCCGCCGTCGTCGAAGAGGACGTCGTGCACGCGCTCCTCTCGCTCCTCCCCGACCTCGGTAAAAAAACGAACTTTCACTCGACCTAGCTGGCGTACGCAACGCGGGCGAGAGTGAGGGGCAATGCGTGTGAGAGGGAGAGGCAGCGCCCCGTGCGAGATGGAGGGCGGCGGCGATGCGGCTGTGAGGGAGGCGGTGATGCGGCCGAGAGGGTGGGATTTGGCTGCTGTCGGAGGATAGGGAGAGGGATTCGTGAGTGAGTGTGGCGAGAGGAAGGGGAATTGGTGAGTGCGGCGAGCAGATGGGTAAAATGGGAAACGAGCAGACTTTCGTAACGCGACGGGAAATGAACTGGAGTTTCTAAACGCTCAGTTTACGGAGAGAGTACATGTTAGAAGAGTTGACTACCTTTGTAATTATAGTAGGAGTAACTTAGCTAGTAACATAGCGCACTCCAATAAATTTTTGCTTATGTGGCAAGTATTTAATGTGAGGTGGTAACATAATATATTCTTCAGAATATACATGCGTTTCCAAGACAAGATGAGTCTACCTAATAAATGAAGCCATCTATGACACTACTGTCATGTTACTTTGCATTATGAAGGTAGTAATTTAGGCGAGTGTCATGCATATAACACTAGTCTAAGTTACTTCCCACTATGACCAGCCTTATATCATTTGACAATTGCGATCTTAAGGATGCTATCAGAGGCTAATATATTGATATTGTTATTGATGAAAGAGGACATATATACATTCTGATACATAAGAGTTATAGGCAATTTATTGTTGTGACTCTCAAAGCCTACCTTTTCTTTGAGATTTTCAACTGAAGGCGACAATTTGCTATATGAAGCAATAAGGAGATAGGGGTTGTTTGGATGGTGCTCATAGTAGCCCCACCAAAACGATGGCGTGCCAATTTTTTGGCGAGCGAATTTGCCGTCAGGATTTCGCCACTACGTGGGCGCGGAATCAAGCACAGGTTGCAGCAAGTGACAAAAAAGTTGGCTACGATTCAAAACTTTGGTTGTGATCCAAACGCGTGCCCGCCCCATCGGTAATTCCAAAAAAATTAACAGGGCAGCCGTGGGCACCCATCCAAACAAGCTCATACTCCCATTGAAATTGGATGTAGTGTGAAGGTTGCATGTTTGGCTGAGGTGGTCAAACACAGCAAACAACAACTATGTGGAACATCATGATAATTGTCGTCACGCTCTGACTATTATGATTAATTGGCCTATCGCTGTACATGGGCCACATCTTCAACGAGCATGCTTGATGGCTGGATCCCGCGTTTCAAGTAGATAGAAAAGATCGCACATCTTCAGTGAGCATGCTTGATGGCTACATATGACCACCGTCATGAAAACCACGGATCGACTTGATCGTCGGCCAGTAGCACATTCTCTATTACAATGTACATTATATTTTTCCTTCTCTTTTTATAACTGTAACTGGGTCTTTTCTCTCTTAACGAACTGAAATCATTTTTTTCAAAATGAATTTATATTTTTAGTTTATTTAATGCTTTAAAGCACTATAAAAGCTTATTTTGAGTGTGCAAATTCCTATCATTTTGCTGTCATGGAGCTCTAAATATTGACATTATTCTTCCATTTCCCTGTTCTTAATTTCCAGATCTGGACTTTGTTGTTGCTTGTCTATTCTCACATCCATTTTTAGCAGTTTCACAAGGATGCATCCATTTGGGAACCAGATAACAAGAAGGAGTAGAGCAGAGTGCCAACCTCCTCCAAGGAAGACTACTATTGTGTGTGACCTCAAGCAATTGTTAGTTTAGATTGGTAACAATAATTGGAAATCCTATAAATTGCTTTTGTTTTGCAATTAGCGGTTTTGAAGATTGCTCTAGGCACAAGAATAGTGGAAGCTTAATTATGTGCCAGTACCTTCAGGTGCTGGTTTATCTGTCATGGTATCGTTGCTCTTTACGCAGAGACATAGGGTCTTCCTTATTCTTAAATCATTTTCCTTTGCAACATTGCTTTTCCAAGGTTGTGATAAAAATGGATGAGGCAAACCTTCTACAAGCCGTCATGAGCTATTATATGATCTTTTTGTACATGACATGACTTTCAAGGAAGCGAATGCGCTCATGAGGTTGTCATTTGTTTATTTCTGTACTATGTTTTCCCATAGAATTATAGTAGTAAATTGGGCCTATGGTCATATTTTATATCAAGATGAATACCCAATAATCCAAAAAGTTTAAGAGTAAAGCGAACTCATTAATTGTACATTTTTTACCTTGGCGTGTGCCACTATGTTGCCATCGGGTGGTACCGCTCGGATATTGGCGTGTGGCATTGATGGACGTTTATATGGACACATGAAGTTTCTTTCCCATTGCAACGCACGTGCTGCATTGTTGGACATTTATATGGACACACGAATTTCTCTCCCGTTGCAATGCACGGGCATATGTGCTAGTTCATATCTAAGAGAGCTAGGTCTAATAGGTGTTTCAAGATTTTCAGTTTCAAGTACTTCATCAGTTTCAATAATTTCATCAGTTTCAACATTCTCAATATCTTTAGCTCTAGCAAGTTGTACATAAAGAAATTCACCCAGTGGCACATCATCATCAAGCATAGTACTAGCTTCATCATAAGCATTATCCATAGCATAAGTAGCATCATCAATAACTTGCGACATATCAGAATTAATAGCATGTGGTGCTGTTACAAGTTTACTCAAAATAGAAGGTGAATCAAGTGCAGAGCTAGATGGCAGTTCCTTACCTCCCCTCGTCTTAGAAGGAGATATCTTAGTCTTGGTATCCTTCAGATTCTTCATAGTGATGAATAGATAATAATCCCACGTGACTCAACAAATATAGCTATGCTCCCCCGCAATGGCGCCAGAAAAAGGTCTTGATAACCCACAAGTATAGGGGCTCGCAACTATTTTAGAGGGTAGAGTATTCAACCCAAATTTATATATTTGACACAAGGGGAGTCAAAGAATATTTGCAGGTATTTGCAGTTGAGTTTCAATTCAACCACACCTGGAGATTAATTATATACAACAAAGTGATTAGTAGAACAGTAGTATGATAGTTTTTATAGCAGTGGTAACAGTGGTAGCAATGAGTTTCTAGCAAGTGTAACAGTAACAGCAGAAGTTGTAACTTAGCAAGAACAATATATGGAAAATTCATAGGCATTGGATCGGTGAATTCTTGTATGATATTCATCATATAACAGTCATAACCTAGGGTGATACAAAACTAGCTCCTGTTCATAAATATAACGCAGGCATGTATTCCGTAAATAGTCATACGTGCTTATGGAAAGAACTTTGCATGACATCTTTTGTCCTACCCTCCCATGGCAGTCGGGTCCATAAGGAAACTAAGGGATATTAAGGCCTCCTTTGAATAGAGAACTGGAACAAAGCATTAACACATAGTGAATAGATGAACTCCTCGAACTACGGTCATCACCGGAAAGTATCCCGACTATTGTCACTCCGGGGTTTACGGATCATAACACATAATAGGTGAATATCACTTGCAAGATCGGATCTAGAACATAGATATAATGGTGAAAACATAAACGGTTCAAATCTGAAATCATGGCTCCCAGGCCCAAGGTGACAAGCATTAAGCATGGCAAAGTCATAACAACATCAATCTCAGAACATAGTGGATACTAGGGATCAAGCCCTACCAAAACTAACTCAATTACATGATGAATCTCATCCAACTCTTCACCCACCAGCGAGCCTACGAAGGAATTACTTACTCCCGGTAGAGAGCACCATGGAATTGGTGATGGAGAAGGGTTGATGATGATGAAGACCGAAGGTCCCCCTCTCCGGAGCCCCAAAAGGGCTCCAGATCTGGCCTCCCGATGAAGAACAGGAGGTGGCGGTGGCTCCATATCGTGAAACGCGATAATTCTTTCTCCCTCGTTTTTTCTCCAAATTTAGGTATTTAAGGAGTCGGAGTCAGGGTCTGCGAGGCCAACAGGTAGGCACAACCCACCTGGGCGCACCAGGAAGGGGGGCGCGCCCTGGTGGGTTGTGCTCACCCACGGGGCCCCATCCGGTGGTTCTTGGCTCCAGTATTTTTCTTTATTCTAAAATAATTCTCCAAAAAGGTCCATTCCATTCCGAGAACTTTTACTTCTGCACAAAAACAACACCATGGTAGTTTTGCTGAAAACAGCGTCAGTCCGGGTTAGTTTCGTTCAAATCATGCAAATTAGAGTCCAAAACAAGAGCAAAAGCATTAGGAAAAGTAGATACAACGGAGACGTATCACATACCAACAACAGTCCTGGGGGAGTTTTTTTTAATTATTTGCAATTTTTGATTTCGGGACTGGGCATACCTATTACCGGCCCCTCTCGTGCAAGGACGTGTGAATAAACACTCATCATAAGAATAAACCGCTTAGAATGGAAGATACTGACCACCCCCTGTCGCTCCATGAGCGGTCCATGCACACAAAACAGATGTTCATTTGAAGTTTTAGACGTGGCACATGCAAATTTACTTGGAACGGCAGGGTAATACCACATATAGGTAGATATAGTGGACTCGTCTAGAATAACTTTGGTTTAGGTATTTTGATGCACAAGCAGTATTTTCGCTTAGTACAGGCGAAGGCTAGCAAATAGATTGAGAAGCGGCCAGCTAGTGAGCGAAAATGGTAATGAACATGCATTATGAATCATCGACATTGAATACTAGCATGAGTAGGATATAAACAACATGAACATAAATATCATGGAGGCTATGTTGGTTTTGATTCAACTACATGCGTGAACATGTGCCAAGTCAAGCCACCTGATACCATATCATCATACTACATCACAATCATTTTGATGCACGTTGACACCTAAGATAAATCATTATTCACTCCTAGCTACTTAAGCATGGCATGAGAAATTATAATATCTAATTGTCATTGCAAACATGTTTGATCATAATATGCTGAATCATGGATACTGAGTTAAACATATTCACAAAAAACAAAAACAAGTTGAGTTCATACCCGCTTTTCCCTGCTACAGTCACTTCATCAAATATCGTCATTATTGCCTTTCGCTTGCATGACCGAATGATATGAAAATAATAGTGCAAGAATGTCGTGGACTAAGCTGGAATCTGCAAGCATTTTATTTAAAAGGAGAAGACAAGGTAATTTGGGCTCTTTGTTAGATCAACAATAATGCATATGAGAGCCACTCAACATTTTCATAGTGCCTAGTAAGGATAAGTTTGTTTGCAAGTTAAAGAGGTCCCTATATGATTTGAAACAGTCTCCAGACAATGGTATAAGAGGTTTTGATTCATTTATGATAGCACGTGAATTTAAGAGGTCTGCATATGATAGTTGTGTTGACATTAAATTTGTTAATGCATCACATATATACTTGTTGTTACATGTTGATGATATGTTGATTGCAGCCAAGGGGAAGAAAGAGATCACTACTTTAAAGGCACAGTTAAGTAGTGAGTTTGACATGAAGGATCTTGGTGCTGCTAAGAAAATTCTAGGTATGGAAATTACAAGGGGCGGAAATTATGGTTTATTATTTCTTAGTTAGCATAGTTACATTAAGAAAGTTCTTCATTGTTTTAACATGCATGATGCTAAGTCAGTAAGAACTCCCATTGCTCTTCATTTCAAATTGTCATCTTCTTATTGTCCTAGTAATGAAGAGTTTGATTATATGTCAAGAGTTCCATATTCTAGTGTTGTTGGTTCTTTGATGTATGCCCTGGTGTATTCTTGGCTTGATTTGGCATTTGCAATGAGTTTGGTCGGTCGATACATGGCTAACCCTGGTAAAGAACATTGGAACTGTTCAGTGGATTTTTCAGGTACCTTTGTGGCACTTCCAATGCTTGTTGGAGATTCGGCAGGACTGGTGAGGGACTAACTGGCTATGTGGATTCAGATTTTGCTTCAAGCTATTTGGACAAGAGGAGGTCCCTTACCGGTTATGTGTTCACAGTTGGTAGTTGTGTTGTGAGTTGGAGGGCAACGTTGCAGCTAGTAGTTGCTCAATCTACCACTGAAGCAGAATACATGGCTATTGGAAGGTGTTAGGACCAAGAGTATATCGACCAGAGGGGGGGGGGTGAATGGGAGATTCAAAAATTATTTCGAATGTCACTGGTAGGCGTCGGTGCTATACAAACGGTATTTAACCCCTTTCCACGACGACATTTGGAACCGTCGCCTAGTGAGTGATGGTGATAGGGGGTCCTTCCCACACGACCCAGAAACCGTTGGGGATAGGGAGCCAAGACGCAAATACAGTACTCCTACTCGTTTGTGCTCGCATTGCCATCGCAGTCGGTATTCTGTGGTGCTACGTTTATGATGCATGGCCCATCACAAATGGTTCACTATTATAGAACATGTATGATAAGCATACAATCGCACACATTCGCTTTTCCCAAACCGTATGCGATAACTAATTAAGAAGATTAGCTAATCGTCAAACGGGTGTCGGACAGGATTATGAAACGTCGGACCGTCGTAACATCATCATACACGACAACTATCGAACACGCTATTTTGTGGTGCAACGTTTATGATGCATACTTCATCGGAAACAATTCATGGTTGCGAATCGTGTATGATAAGGCAACTAACACAAACGTTTAGTTTGCCTGCACCATTTGTGATATTGTCTGACATCGCACACGCTTTGCAAATGGCAACTGTGTGCATGCTTGCACACGTTTCCTCTCTGTGAACTGTCTCGGATTATGGTGTATACCACAAACGTTTGTGTTTTACCAACCGTGTGTGCCGTAACGACCTGGAGAGCGTAATTTCACCGTAATTTAATTGCTGGTATTTCAAATTGTACCGGATTTGAATTTGAATTTGAATGTATGTTATAGCTTAGTTCATATCCATCAGGTTCAAATTACCATTCCATTATTCGATTCTTAGGTACATATGTTTAAGAATTACATAAGAACCAAATAAAGAATGATGAACCACAGTTGTATACTTGTACTATTAAAGACGATAAAGAAAGAGGCGAAATACATTCTTGTTGCTGAACAAGGTGAAGCGGAATGCCCATATTGTGCCCTCCTCCATGCAGAAGGCATACACGACTCTAGTCCAACCCCTTGTGATGGTCAAGCGCCCATCCTTCACGATCTTCATAAAAACATCTAGATTATCATCGTGTTCTGGTAGAAATACTTTAACCTTTGCATGCCCACCAATCATGTAGTTTGAGAGGTAATCTTGAGTAAACTGCTTTGGCAACCACTGCAAAGGAAAAGGATTCAGACATTGTCATCTAACACAACTCATTATGGGAAGTACAAAGAAGGCTGTGGAGTTCTTACTTACCATCTTGCAGTTCGCTGTTGTCTTGGATAAAGTGTAAACAAATAGTTTAATTGCCATATTTGGACCCATTTTACTAACAATCTTTATCGGCTTCCTCACTTGATGCTAGCTCATCGATATCTCGTTGCCCCATACGCAGAAAGGGTCTAAGCGCGGATCTTTACCAATGACATATGTACCTAAAAGGACCAAGTTAATATTATAAGCTAAACAACAATTGCACAATGATGTAGTAGAACACTATTTTATAATATCTTATAACATCCAATATACTCACATATTAGATGAATTGATATATTATATTATGGGTCGGAAGGAGTTTATTGCATTCTTACAAATTATCATCCGATTAACTGCTGTTGTATCCATGGGTTACAGTTAGTTTGAGCTTGTTGCATCTATAACCCACCCAAAAAACTATCAAACTCAAGAGGTGCTATTTGGAGCTAGTTCTCCTAGTGTACTTATTGTCAATCTAACCCTACCATCCAAACAACTCTCTGCATGGAGTTAGTTCAGGGTTAGTCATGAGCTAGAAACTAACTCTAACCTCTAGCTAAGTTGAGTATCCAAACAGGGTTGTGTCGTTGTTGTTGTTGTTGCTGCTGCTCTTCTACGTATATCTAGACATCATCAGAACATTAATGTAACACTCTTCCTTGCTGCTATGTAGCCTAGGATTGCATATTTAGACATTAAGTACATTGCATGTTGCTATGTAGCCTCAGATATATTACATATGGCCCTAGTTAAC
Organism: Aegilops longissima; assembly: GCA_021605205.1. NCBI lineage: Eukaryota > Viridiplantae > Streptophyta > Magnoliopsida > Poales > Poaceae > Aegilops > Aegilops longissima. The sequence continues at coordinate 666,256,539 of CM038682.1, read as the reverse complement.
CTAACGATAAATGGGTTGCAGATATATTCAGTTAAAAGTCCGATTCACCGATTAGTCCCTTATCAGCCCCCGGCCTATATGGTACCGGCTACTGATATCCTGAACAGTGAGCATATATAAGCCATGGGATGAAACTCACCTCGATGGAAAACAACATCTGTTCCCAAAATTGTCCTGTGTAGGTACATCGAGAGGAATGTTAAGCACAACAGGCTAAACATCAACCAAAATTATCCATGGCAGATAAAATAATTTCCAAAAGATAGCTTCAGTGTGCAGGTTTAAGCACGCTAGTAAAGCAAAACAAGTGGAAAGGTGTGTTAACTGCAATAGGCCTAACATTTAACAACAAGAAAACATAGTCATTCAAACTGGTATTGTGCCGGTCTAAGTACACTGGTTATTGTTAAATAAAAATGAAAAGGCGTGTTAACTACAAGATGCAGCAACCAAATGTAGTCATTCATAGTGGTATTGTTGAAACTGCATCGATGAAATTGAACGCATAGTTCATACTTGCACATATAGAACATCATGTTGTGAATAACTGGAATAAACAAGGCATACTACGGACAACCAAAGATAGCATTTGAAACTGGACATATGCTAACTACAAACAACCGAACAATCGAAAAACTTTAAAAGAGGCATATGCTAGCTATAACAGGCTTAACAACAAGCAAATATATGCATTCCTATTGGTATGTTTAAAACTGGATTGATGAAATGTACTGCACAGTAAATAATTGCACATATAGAGCATCACATTATGAACAACTGAAATAAACAAGGTATACTGCAAACAACCAGATATAGAAATTAAAACTGGACATATTCTCACTACACTACAAAAGTGATTCGACAAAACAAATCATGGGTTTCCCCCTGTGAAGAGGCATGGCAAAACAAATCATGGGTTTCCTCACTTGTCACAGATGGGCTCGTTCCCGTGGGAAGAGCACGGACCCTAGATGCGCTCCATGTTATCACAGATGGGCTCCTTCCCCTTGGAAGAGCACGGTTGTAGGGTCGTAAAACGGACAAAGAATAATCCACCTTGGTCGTACAACCTCTCTCTTCTTGTTGGTCAAAGTGATGACCATCCATGCGACCCCGGAGATGGGCTAGCTCGCCAATAATCCTGCAAGTAGCTAGTCCCCAAAGACAACCACTGCATGCGTTTGGCCCAAACATATGTATGGAGAGGTGTGTTTTTGAGTACATAATGGAACAACTTTGATGTGGCACCATGATTTCAAACTAGAAATCCCCACACTGAGTGAGGGTTAGGTTGACGATGCATATGTATGTTACACCACACCTCAAGCCAACGACGGGGATTCATGCATCCATGCGTGCATAGTATATGCACTCAAACTTAATTAGGTCTGAATCTCACCATGACGTCGTTGTACTAGCCACTTCTACTCGATGGGAGGGATTCATGCGTACACATGCATGTGTGTGTGCTCAAACTGTATCATGCATGTCATCCTAGAGCATGACCTATATATATATATATAGACGGTCTATTCTGCTAATATTAGCAGAATAACTATTCTGCACACCACTTCTGCACTGCACACTCAACGCAAGTGCACGTCATTGTTTGAACCAAGTGCGCTGCAGTACTCACACGAGTGAACTTCGTGTCGAAAAAAACTGCACGCAGTATTTTTTTGGTACTGTTTTCGCTCTAGTTTTTTAACCGTTTATCGGAATGAGGCGTGTACTATACCGTTGAAAATCTATGGATTAGGCGCAACTTCTACATGTTGAACACTTTTCTAGATTCCACACGGTTTAAGAGCTGTTTTGAAAATGGTGCGGCAGATGACGAGTGGCAGCGAGCGTTTTTTCGCGTTTTTTCTAAACCGCTTGTCGGAATGAAGCAAATGAAAAGCCGTTGGATAGATAACGTCGAGGCACATCTTTTTAATATATAAATCTTTATCTAATTCGGTACGGTTTAAGAGCAGTTTCAAATTTACTAAATCGCGGAATTCTGTTTTTCAAAATTTTTCAAATTTTTGGTACTGTTTTCGCTCTAGTTTTTGAACTGTTTGTCGAAACGAGGAGTTTAATACGTCGTTGGAAAGCTATGGACAAGGCGCAACTTTCATATGTAGGAATGGTTTTGATATTCCTTACGGTTTTAAGTTAATTTTGAAAATCGTGCGGCGGAGGACGAGTGGCAGCGGCCCCTTTTTTGAATTTTTTACAAACCGGTTGTCGAAATGATTCAAATGATATGCCGTTGGAATGATATCGACGATACACAACTTTTTCATGTAGAACACACTCTCTAATTCCTTACGGTTTAAGAGCAGTTTTAAAATTAGCAAAAAGCGGACACTGTTTTTTCGTGACACCAAAATCGTCGTCGGACAGAAGAACGCACTGCTTCAAACTGAAAACCGCACTGCAACAGAGAATCAAGTGAAATTCATGATTTCTGTTGCCGGACGTACATTTTCTCAAACGAGTTTTTGTTGTCTTTTTTATATTTTTTTTGTGAACGAGTGGACCGCAGAGACGGGGCAAGTGAACCACGACATATATCGAAGTGAACCGCATTACTATTGTTGTTTCGCTAATTTTTTCGCATTTTCTTGTTGGGCACAAGTGAACACCATCACTCTCAAAAGTGAACCACATCGGAGGGCCAAACGCACTGCAACGTTGCATTTGATATAGTGAAGAATGAAGGAGTTTTATTATAGTGAACCACGTGGGAGAACAAAGTGAGCTTCAAAACACATACTCTATATCTTTTCATTATTTTTAAACAGCCACACACACAGCCATACACACAAAATCCACAATGTCACCAGCCGAACAGCAATCGATGACTAGCCATGATGTACTAGATCACACCCCAGCAGCGTACTGCACATCTTCTGGCTCTAGAGATTTCACACAAAACAGCCTCCAAAAATGTATTTTCTGAATGGGCATATCCGTCGGGCGACCCGCATGCTGTGCACTGGACGACACACCTGCAGACTGCACCACCAGCCACATACTGTAGCAGCAACTCAGCCGAACTGCACGGGGGTAGCAACCGAGCTGCACGGGTGGTCGAGCACCATTGCTGGTGCTTTGCCTGAACTAATCCTGGGCCACGAACAATTTGGCCGATGCATTCACATGCCCAGCCGATGGCTCCACATGTCCAAGTGGCTAGCAACCTAGCAATGCATGCACGTAAGCTTTATATAGGCTTGGGTTCCGCATCTTTTTGTGAGAACTTATTTGAAACATTGATGTGGTCGTAACTGAATTCAATATCTGAAACTGAGCATGTAACCACCGTGTTCATGTTTTGTCTGAACTCCCGTCCCCTTCTCAGGTGACAACACTACCCGGTCTAAAGAACTCCTTGCATTATTACTTATTCTCCGACAGCAAGATGCCATCAGTTCCATTTGTTTCTAGTCTAGCTGTAGAAAACATAGGCACAAAAATGCTGGATGATGCATTAGTAGAGTATGTGAGCATCAAATCTGAAAAACTAAACATGGTAACTTTGGCAGGAAACAAAATAGGAAGATGTCCAAGGAGCTCACCCGAGACCAAGCTTTTGCTGTCGTCGTCCCGGAATACACCTGCAAACTGCACGGACAAGAGCACAGAGCTGCACCACTTGGACATGGGCGTGGCCTTGTACTTCTTCTCCGTGCTGTCAGAACCGTGTGCAATGAGCTAGTGAGCTGCATGTTCTGCCATCGGAACCGCGTGCAATGGGCTAGCGAGCTGCATGTTTTGCGGACGCTGGACACACAGCCGTCCAAACTGAAGAAAAAAAGACAAAAGAACGGCAAGCTCGGCTGGCCGGCAGTCTCTTGCACCCACCCAGTGACGAACTGTGCGCCCACTCAAGCGGACTGCAGGCCGCGGCAAGCCGAGCTGCAACCTGAGCCACGACGAGCTGCACGATGAGCCAAAACGAGCTGCACACCATGCTCCCCGGCATCCTGATTCTCGGCAGGCGACCACCAAACTCGGCAGAGGCCAAGACGAAATCGCGCGTCGGGCTCCTCACTGGGTCCGCATCTACGGCGGCGGCGACGGCGCCCTGGCTTGAGGCAACAGGGCCGGCGACCACCTGCAGGGAGTTATGTACTGCTTCAATCACCATCAATGAGATCCATGGCCAGGGTGGCCGGTGGTTGCCGAAGACATGCAACGGAGAACAGGTGATGGCGGATCTCACCTGATTCATGGCGGGGCCGACGGGTAGTGGCCGGGGCCTCTCGGATCTCGACGCCGGGGAGGCGGGGCTGCTCCAATCCATCTTCGTGGTAGTTAGCATCTACCGCAGCGGCTGGCCCTCTCGTGGTAGCCGTCGCATCTGCCTCTCTCAGTATAGGTAGGTGGAGGCGCTTCCCGCGGCGGGGCATCGTGCGGGTCCGCAGCGGCCTGGATCTGGTCCTCCTCATCAGCGAGCGACGGGATCAAACAGCGGGGTGCCACGGTTGGCCGGTGGCCAGCGAGGAAAGAAGGAGTGGAGGCGGGACGCGACGCGAGGAAGTAGGTGGTTGGAGGCGGCCGGGGCCGATGCGGCGGGGAGAGGCTTCGGGAGGTTGCTGCAGGAGGAGGCTTGGTGGTGGTTGTGCAGCAGCATAGGGAGGGAGGTGGTTCGGCGCCGGGGGGCGGGTGGTGGTTCGACGGTGCGGGGAAGAGTTCTAGCCATGGTGGGTCGGGTGTTAGCGAGAATCGTTTGATGTTATCGTAATAAGGTCTTAAGGGGTGTTATCATAATAGACCCACCTATATATATATATATATATATATATATATATATATATATATATATATATATATATATATATATATATATATATATATACCTCCTAAGTCAAATTAACCTCTCTCGTTGTCAGGCAAAAAGTAGTGATGGACCAAGCGGGCCCACAGATGTAAAGCATCGATATCGCTGATAACCGCTTAAGTGGGTGCGAGAGGACAACCACCATCACTTTGCATGTGGGCCAAACATATATATGTTGAATACCCAAAATGCACAACTTTGATGTGCCACATGCATCAAAAAAAGTAAACCATGCACCCACACAGAGCGAGGTTCATGAAGCGTACTACATATGATGGTCCCCTTCCCCCCTCTTCGATGCATACTATATGCTCCTACTATAATATGTACAACCCAAAAGAATCCTCATCGATGGTGAAATTGATTAACCTCTCTCGATATAGGTCAAAGTGATGCATGCATGCATCGACGATGGCCTCGTGGGCCCACAGATGGAAGCGTCACACGTGAGTGTCCTAGCTAGGATAACCACCTCATGCATGCATGTGGCCCAAAGAGGTGTTGTGTGATGTTTGAATAGCCAATTTCACAATTTTGATGTGGCACGTGCCTCGGAAACCAAAAAGTCCCAACACTGAGTGAGGTGTACTTGTTCACGGATGCGTACATATAGTATATACGCTAGTCCCCTCCCACCTCTTCGACGCGTACTATATACCATCATAACACAAACAAAAAAGATTATACCTTGCTGGTCAAATTAACCTCACTGGCGCATGCTCGTCAAAGTGATGGACGACGACCTCGCAGGCCCACAGAAAGCGTCACACGCGAGTATCGAGTGTCGTGTAGGACAACCTTTGACTGCATGTGGCCAAAACATGTATGTATGAAAGGTTGTGTAATGTTTTAAATAACGAATTCACGACTCTAATGTGGCACCGGCCTGCCTAACAAAACGGCCAACCCACACGGTGGATCACAACTCGTAGTGTACTGCGAGCCACCCGCCACCCCCAGACGCACACCCACCCACACACACCGCGAATCCACCGCAACTACGATGCATGTTAAATTAATTATCCCGCGGTGAACATATGTTACCAAAGGAGGGACGTTTTAATTTCGAAAAAAACATAGATCATTAAGATATTTCAGTACATACATTGATTGATTTTCTACGGGTATAATGTGCAAAAATCAAATTTCAGCTACATGCACACGTGATAGTGCACCTAAATGGATTGCAAAAACACATGTGTCTCACTGGGTGCATGTTTACTCCCCGTGCAACAAATTTCAAACATTGAGAATCTTGATTTTTAAATTCTAGTACATCCAAGACTTATTTGAAGTTCATGAAACTTATCATGTTGTCATATGGACACTAATACAAAGTGGCATTGTACTTTTTTTTGTCAAATTTGAGACCAGTTTTGATGTAATCTTTATCTAATTACAGACGGAAGATTATTAATAACTGGGAACCAATATCCCAAACGGATTATTTATTCGAACCGTGAGCATTAGACCAACAATGGATACGTACCATCCTTCGATTAAGCAATAAAGCGGCAACATTAATGATCCAAATAGAAAAGCAATATACGTGCCACTGCGCGACATGTGTGCCACACGAGCAGGCGTGAGTTGAAGGGACGCATGCGAGCAGTCCGCCGCGCAGGAAGACCGGGAGGCATTCGTGCAGGTGTGTGAATTGACGGGGGTGTGCTCACTGCGCAGTGTCATCGGGAGGCATGCGAGTAGCTGTGTGAAACATTGGTAGGCATGCCAGCAGTCCGGTGCGTAGGCGCACCGGGAGGCGAGCCATCGGTTTGACCGCCGCCCGCCTCTCTCCCACAACTCTCACTACTCCATATTAATTGTGCGCCCGAGCAGCCGCACCCCCATCCTCGCCACACACACAATCCTCTCTCTCCGCTTGCATCCTCGATGCCGCTCTCAGTCCTCAAAGTCGTCAGTGTATGAGTGTCGGTGTACTAAAGTAGGGGTACCTTAGTACCCCGAACCTGTGCACGGGCATCGCGAGATCCCTGTGGCAAGCCTTGCAAGGCCCGCCAAGACCCTCCATGCCCTTGAAAACAAGACCCCGGCAAGAGGAACTTGCCGGTGAGCCATTCAAGAACGAAGAACTCAAGATGAAGAGACAAGGCCCCGGCAAGGGGAGCTTGCCGGGAAGGCTTGGTGAGCGATAAGCTCCCGAGCGCGACAAGAACCTTGCCGCGGCAAAGTACTCGCCGCGGCAAGTGACCTCTCTTCATCTCCGCTCCAGCTCACCCGCCAACGTGTCACCACGGGGCTCTCCCAAGCACGCGTGTCGACGGGCTGTGCAGCCAGCAGGGAGCAGCGATAAGCGGCGCTGACAGGCTACCATCGTGGCAAACGGAGGCGCACTTGACGGTCCCTGTTACACTATTCGGGCGACTGAGACGGGCATTGATGACTCTTGTCCCTTACCGTCGAGTTAGGGTACAGATTATCAGACACTGTCTGAGCGTGTACCAACCTATGTTTTTACTATTTTACCCTTGTCTACTTGGCACATGTGGTGACCCCTTGTGCCTATAAAAGGAGGCCCAAGTAAACCGTAGAAAGGGTTCGGTTCGGTTCGGTTCAGCTCCGGCTTAGTTCATTCTACTCATACGAGGCCACACTCAGGCTAGGTTTTGTAGCTCCCATTGCTCCCTAGCAAGAACACAAGATAATCCACAAAGCAGCAGTAGGAGTATTATCTCTCCGGAGAGCTCCGAAGCTGGGTAAATCTGCTCGTGTGCATCGCCTCGATCCGCTCTTTGTGCAATCTCCGCCCCCCTCCGAACCACAAGGGACCCAGATCCCGTAGGTGTTCGTGGGACACGATCAGCTTCTCCCGACATCTTTGGCGCGCCAGGTAGGGGGCGTCGAGGCTGTGTGAACCCGATCCGGCGGTTACACGAGCAACTCCATCAACATCTTAAATCGACATGGCGCCAAGAAGAAGTCTTCAGCAGCAGCAGAGCCGTCGCGCCGAGCCCACCGCCACCGGGCTGTCGGTGGTGGGGAAACGCATTGGCGGAGGAACCGTGTCGCCGAGAGAGCCCACAATGCCGCCAGGTCCAAGGACAAGGCAGCACAGGCGTCGGCGTCCGAAGTTCGCACCGCCCTTCGCAGGAGGCGCGGGATCGACAAAGATCATGATGCTCGCGGCACCATACGCCGTTGGATCAAGGCCAAGCTGGAGGATCCCGAGGCCCTCGAGACCCGCATGCACCCCAACATGCTGGTACGAGCGGAGTACGGTCGCTTGGGCGGGATGCTGCTCCTCCTAACTTGGTTAGGAGTCCGAGGACATCCCGTTCTTCGCTCCGTACGCCATTGCCGCCAACCACACCAGCGGAAGCCTTGGCTAGAGCTCAATTACTTCTAGATTATCCTCCAACGGCCGATAAGGTCGACGAATGGAGGGCCACAATTCAGAGTCTCATCGGCCGCTAACAGCGTGTCCCGCTGACAACCGAAGTGCCGCAGCGCGCAAGGCGATAAGGCGCGAGCTGATGGCGACGAGGCTTGCGGGGTGCAGCCACCGTGCACTCCCCTTCCCGAAGACCAAGATCGCCGACTCGCCGGATCCACCTCGACAATGGCTCCTGGCGTCGTTGATCCGCGAGCTCGTCGCGACCAGCGCCAAGTTCTCCGAGAACGGCAAGAAGAAGACGCTCGAACCCGTATCAAGCGCCGAAGAGAAGCGCGCTGTCAATCTGACCAACGCGCCGGGCCCACCGTCGATATGCATGCGCTAGGGGAACCAGGCGACTTACCGTACGCGGTAGGTTGCCCTGCGTTCACTCGTGAGCTGCGGCAAGTCCGGTGGCCCGACAAGAAAAACTTCAAACCAGATGTGCCAGAAAAGTATGATGGCAGGACACACCCATCGGAGTTCCTCAGCATCTACACCATCGCGGTGCAGGCCGCGGGGGGACGAGACGACAAGATCCTCGCCAACTACTTTCCCCTGGTGCTCAAGCCAAACGTTAGGTCTTGGCTCATGCACTTGCCAGATGGCTCTATTTCTTCTTGGGCAGATTTGTGCCACCAGTTTGTTGGCGCCTTCACAGGCGGCCACAAGCCTCAGGGCCAGGAGAGTGACCTCCACCTGCTTGCCCAGAAGGAGGGAGAGTCCCTGCGCAAGTTCATCCAGAGATTCAGTCGAGTGCACTACAACATCCCCGACGTCCACCCTGCCGCGGTGATCAGTGCATTCCATCAGAATGTACGAAACCGCAGGATGAGGGAGGAGATGGCGATGTGTAAAGTGAAAGATGTCGTGAGCTCTCACGCCTGGCCGACAAGTGTGCTTTGAAGAAGGAAGAAGACTCGAGGAGAGAATGTGGGAGCAGAGTCTGACAGTGAGGAGATCGCCCCGGCAAGAAAGAACCGGCGGCAAAACAATAGGAGGAAGAAAAACCAAGAAGTACTAGTTGTCGAGCAGTCCGGCAAGGATGGTGCCGCCAACAAGGCAAAGGCTGGTGGCTCCGGCAAGGAGGTTGCCGTTGACGCCGACCGCCAAGCTGTGGCGGCCGCCGACAAGCCTGACAGCTCCAACAAGCAGTACTGTAAGATCCACCGCACCAAGGGCCACGATCTTCAGAGCTGCAAGAAAGTCGAGCAGCTTGTTGAGCTACAGAGAGCTGAATACGAGCGGCGAGACAAGGAGAAAGCCCAAGAAGGTGCAGGTACAGCAAGTAAGAAGAGACCCGGTCGGGGAGGACATCGCGGCAAGGCCAAGCAGCGGCACGGAGACAGACCTCCCCGCGGCCGAGACAAGGAAGAAGACGAAGATGAAGATGACGAAGACATGGAAGACGATGAAGCTGACGAGCAGGAGTTTCAAAAGGCAACGGAGGTCCTTTGCATTGACGGTGGTGCTTCTCTGCATACCTCGCACCGCCAACTCAAGCAATGGATGCGTGAGGTTAATGCAGCAGAACCATCCATAGAGTCACGCAAACCTCGAAGTGGTCCAGACGCCCATCATCTTTGACATTGAAGATCACCCCGATCGCATCACTACAGTCGGGTGCTTGCCGATGTTGGTCTCACCAACCATCCGCAACCTCAAAGTCACAAAGATGCTGGTTGACGGCGGGGCCGGCCTGAATTTGATCTCCTCTGCAGTGCTCCAAAAGCTTCAAATCCCTGACAACGAGCTCGAAGAAACCGGTACTTTCCAAGGAATCAACCCAGGAAGGAGCAAGCCCAAAGGGAAGATCACGTTGCCGGTAACATTCGGCAGCGAGCTCAACTTCAGAACTGAGAGGGTCACGTTTGACGTCGCCGATTTCCCATTGCCCTACAATGGCATACTTGGCCGTCAAAGACTCGCCAAGTTCATGGCCGCCTCTCATCATGCCTACAACTTACTCAAAATGCCCGCCCGATAAGCGTCATTTCTGTCCATGGCGACAAGAAGGACGCGCTTATCTCGCCGACAAGATTTACCGGGATGCAGCTGCCGCAACAGTTAGCAAACCACTTGCATTTGAAGCTCCGGGGAAAAAGAAGACCACCAAGACCGGCAAGAGCTCGATGCCCACTCCGCAAGCGCACCTCCTCGGAGTGCTGCGCTACCGTCGAGGACGCACCATCGAGCTCCACCGCAAGTGCAAGAAGACGATGGCAGCTCCGCCAAGACCAAGAAGGTGCCCGCCAAGGAGGACGGCAGACCGTGGTACCTTCACCATCGTGCCACGCTTGATCCTAAATAGGAAGGCGAGCTCGTTGCTTTCTCGCTGCGGGCGAATGTCGATGTGTTTGCATGGCAACCATCCGACATCCCCGGTGTTCCTGTGAAAGTAATTGAGCACCACCTAGCTGTGTCTGTCCTCACGCCGCCCGTTAAGCAAAAAAGTTAGGAAACAGCAAAGGAGCGCCAAGAGTTCATAGCGAGAAGAAATCAAGAAGTTGGAAGCAGCAGGGCTCGTCAGGGGAGTCCTCCATCCCACATGGTTGGCCAATCCGTAGTTGTACGGAAGGCTAATGGGAAATGGAGACTCTGTATTGACTTCACTGATGTTAATAAAGCTTGTCCCAAAGACCCATTTCCCTTGCCGCGTATCGACCAGATTGTTGACTCCACGGCTGGATGTGATCTGCTTTCATTTCTTGATGCATATTCAGGATACCATCGATCTTCATGGCGTAAGAAGATGAAGAAAACCGCATTCATTACACCATGTGGCACGATCGCTGCATCACGGATGCCTTTCGGTTTGAAGAATGCCGGTTCAACCTTCGCAAGAGTAGTCCATGATGCCTTTGAGCCACAGATACACAGAAATGTAGAAGCCTACATGGATGATATAGTGGTCAAAAGCAAGGACAAAGCAACTCGATTCAGGATTTGATGAGACATTTGCAAATCTACGCAAGATCAACCTCAAGCTCAATCCCGAGAAGTGCGTGTTTGGAGTCCCTTCCGCAAGCTTCTTGGGTTCTTTGTGTCTCAGCGGGAATTGAAGCCAATCCCGACAAGATCAAGGCCATTGAGCAGATCAAGTACCAAAGCGCCAAGGATGTCAAGACTTGCTGGTTGCGTGGCTGCTCTCAAGAGGTTCATCTCTAAGTCTGCTGAACGCGCCGCGTTTTCAAGATTTTGAAAAGGCAGGTCCAATGAAATGGACTCCCAAAGCGGAGGCTGCGCTGCAGGACTTGAAGAGATACTGTCCTCCGCTCCAATACTTGTCACACCTAGGCCACAAGAGAAGTTTGCTGTATATAGCGGCAACCAATCAAGTGGTTAGTGCTGCGTTAGTAGCGGAGAGGGAGGCGATGATGAGCCGCAACCGAGGGCGAGCGCATCCAAAGGACAAGCAAGGGGCTTCGCCGTCAAGCTCTGGTCCCGACAAGGACAGATTAGCGCAGGTTGCGACAAGATCTGAAGAAGATGGTGCGGCGCCTAGTCTACTTTGTCGGTTCCCTTCCGCAGGGGCTAGGTCAAGGTACTACGGTGTGCAAAGTTGCTTTTGGCCTCCTCATGGCCTCGAGAAAGCTGCGCCATTACTTCCAAGCACATGATATAACAGTTGTCACTCGCTTTCCGCTGAAAAGGATATTACAAAATCCGAAGCAACAGCGAGAATCGTCGAGTGGGCCTTGAACTGTCAAGCTTTGGTCTCAAGTTTGAAAGCACTTCAACTATCCAGAGCGAGCATTGGCGGAATTCATAGCAGAATGGACGCCTTGACGCAAGATGAAGAAATTCTAGAGATGAGTATCCCGTCAAAGAAGCAAATAAAGAGTGGCTGATGTACTTGATGGTGCCTTCTCGCTGCAAAGGCGCCGGTTGGCAAGGTGCTTATCGCACCCACCGGAGAGCACCTCAAGTACATAGTCCAGATGCACTTTCCCAAGGAACAAGCAACAAACAATACTACAGAGTATGAAGGTTTGCTTGCCGGTCTCGAGATTGCGGTAGACCTTGGGATCAAGAAGCTCATTGTCGGGGACTCGCAACTTGTCGTCCGCCAAGTAAATAAAGATTATCGAGTCCGTTGATGGAAGCTTACGCCGATGAAGTGAGGAAGCTAGAAGAGCACTTTGAAGGCCTGCAAATGGAGCATGTTCCAAGAGCTCGTAATGATATAGCTGATGGCCTTTCCAAATGTGCGCACTCAAGTTACTGTGGAACCAGGAATTTTGTGCTCAAGCTGACTCACCAACCGTAACACCATCAACAGGTCAAAGCAAGAAGAGAAAATTGGTTTCCGCGACTACTTTCCGCAGAGCTCCCCAAGCCGCCGCCAAGAAGGTCCCTAAAATCAACGCAAATATCATCGAGGAGCAGTCTGCTCCGACAAACCATGCAGTTTGTATCGTTGAAGCAAACGCCCCGACAAGTTTCGCCCGGCAAGCTTGCCGGGATCATCAAGCTCCGGCGGACCCATAGGTCCTTGCCGAGAAGCTGATGTTCCCGCGGTGATAGATGAGCCTTTAGTCCTTGTTGTCGAGCCACGTGCTCCAAAGATGGGCACAAGAATCGCCCATTTCCTTCAGACGGAGAACTTCCCAAGAGCAAGAAGAAGCGGAAAAAGTAGCACGACAGTCAAGTATGTACCAGTTTGTTGACAACATCCATGCATGTAAGAAGACTCAACGGTGTGAAATTGAAGTGCATTTGCGGGAAGATGGGATGAAGCTGTTGGCGAGAGATACATGGAGGCATATGTGGTCACCACATTGGCGCAAGGGCACTTGCCGCAAAGCTTCCGACAAGGTTTCTTCCGCCGAAGCCCTCCAGATGCAACGGCACAAGTAACAAAGTGTGAAGCGCAAGGCCCATTCCAAACAGATACACCAACCAGCTCAAGCTCTCCAGACGATCCCTTTATCCTGGCCCTTCTCGGTCTGGGGGCTCGACATCCTCGGCCCTTTCCCCCGAGCCGTCGGGGGCTTTGAGTACTTGTATGTCGCAATCGACAAGTTCACAAAGTGGCCAGAAGTGGAACCAGTGAGGAAGGTGACAGCACAGTCAGCAGTCAAGTTCTTCAGGTCAATTGTTTTCCGTATTGGAATTCCTAACAGAATCATTACCGACAACGGCACACAGTTCACGAGCCACACCTTCATGCAGTACGCCCAAGATCTGCTTTGCTTCTGTTGCTCATCCGAGAAGCAACGGTCAAGCAGAGAGAGCAAACGCTGAAGTGCTGCGGGGACTCAAGACCAGAACTTTCGACAAGCTACGCAAGTGTGGAAGAAACTGGATCGAGGAGCTGCCGGTGGTTCTTGGTCGATCAGACGACGCCAAATCGAGCCACCGCCGGACACCTTTCGCCTAGTCACGGAGCAGAGGCAGTTCTCCCCACGGAACTCGTGGTACGGGTCACCTCGAGTGCTCGCCTATGATGAGCTTGAGCAAGAGCAGCTGCGACAAGATGACGCGCTGCTCCTCGAGGAAGATCGCCTTCGTGCTGCAGACGAGCTGCTCGTTACCAGCAAGCTTTGCGCCGCTACCATAGCCGCAGTTAATGCCGAAGCTTCGAGGAAGGCGACCTTGTTCTTCGCGCTCAATCCGCCAAGAATTCCAACAAGTTGACGCCAAAGTGGGAAGGCCCTTATCGGGTGAAACAAGTCACTAGGCCGGCGCTGTCCGCTTTGAGACCGAAGATGGCGTTCCGTGAGCAATTCCTGGAATATAGAGCATCTTCGCAAGTTTTACCCATGAGGCGCGGTTGCGGAACCTGCTCCGCAACCACCCTTTTGTACAAGTCTTGCCGCTGTTGCATGTAATCCTTCATTACAAAGCCGGGCGCAGACCCGTGCATCAAGAAAGCCTATGTGTTGCGTATAACTTGTCAATACATGCCCTCATAATCATATATGCATGTGTTTACTAACATTTTGTGCAGCACCGCTTTTGATAAGCGATGACGAGCCACTAGGCTCCATAACTTTATTTTCTTCTTTCTTCTCAAACAAGAAGAAGGTTCATCCACCCACAAGTTAACCGGGGAGAAGGAGAAGATAATGGTGTGGGCATAAGCGCCGCCGAGGAACTGTCGCCTTGCCGGAAATGGACAACAGAAAAGCTAAGTTGCCAAAGTTTGAGCATTCGATTTTAAATTTTAAAAGTTATTTTCCTTGAACGACCGCGCTTTGTATGGAAAACCCGTGCTCGAAGGAACCAAATCGTGACTGGTGGCGCCCTTACTTTGTTTCGAGTCCGCTCAACAACTTAAGTGAGCTGCGGCTAGTCCGCGACAAGGTTGCTTGTCGGTAGCGACCCGCCAAAGAGGCTGCTGAAGTTCCGCACTCGGCGCTCATGATAAGGGTGCTCGCACCGCAAGTTTCTCGAAAAGCGAGGGCAGTAACATACAAAGCCAAGAGTCGAGTAAAGGAAGTAACATAGCAAATATTGCCCAGAACAAAGTTATATTACAAAAATAACTTATTGCGGCACTGGCTAAATTGTTCTCAGAACTGAAATAATAGCGAAGAGGAGAAGAAGGTGCGCCAAGACCCAAGCCCCGCAAGCCAGAGTTGCCGGGGCCGCGGTAAGCCGAGTTGCCGGGGCTGCGTATCAGATAAGCCTTTCGTCGCTTTTCAAGCATCCCTTTTTCATTAAAAACATCCTACTCGGATACAGTCCGTGGAGAATGAAAGACATGGAAGAGAGGATTACAATTTAAAAAGATAAGATGCCCGTAATCCTTTTCCTGTCCCTCTCTTCAGGAGGTAGGTCAAGGAGGCGAGAAGGACAAAAGGAGTGCCTAGACAAGCTACAGGTGCCAGAAGGCACCAAGGGAACATCCCGGGGGCTGTCCGAGGGCTTAACGAAGACGGCGGCGCCGGAAGCGGGGCTCGAAGACGGGGCGGCAGGACGTCAGCACGCTGTCGAGGGCACTGCGCCCTCGTACTCCGACTTGACGGCCTTGTCGCCATCCCTCTTCCCCTTCCGCAGCCTCCCTACGCCAGTCGCCCAAGGAGACGACCCCGGGGAGTTCAAGCGGCGACGCGGATGATGGGGTCGCCGGTGACGCACGAAGTGGCGCCCGACAACTAGTCGGGCCCGCTACCCTCGTCGTCGATGTCGCTCTCCTCCTCGTCACTCTCACTCGAGGGGGAATCTTCGCTGTCGGAGGAGCTATCCACACAGCACTTCGCCCGAGTACCGAGATCCCCGAAGACCTTGACGGAGAGGAGATCACCCTCCATTAACTTAAAATGGAGGGTAAACCCCGCCATCAGGCTGTGGATGCGGGAGAACGTCTTCCACCCACGATCAAGATACATCACATTAGGGGCTGGGAATACAACACGGACTCGCGTGCCGCTGATCCCATAGCCCCTCATGTGCAGTCTCAGTGTCTCGGGCGGATCCGACTCCATCGCGCTCGCGAACGGAGCTGGAAGACGGAGGCGACGACGAGGCGCCTGGGCGCAGCTGACGAAGAACTCGCAAGGGTCGTCCCTGTATGGACCGCCGCAGGAGGGGAACGCCCGGCGGGCGGAGGCGGAGACGCGTCGCCCGTCCGCTTCTTCCCTGAGCGCCTCGACCTCGTCCACGACCTCGCCCCCTCCCTCTTCCTCTTGTGGCTCGCTCTGCCACCCCGGGCGTGGGGTTGGGAGGGGAGCGCTTTCTAGCAGCGACCCTCGCCGCCACCGATGAAGAACCAAGGTTCCCTTTCTCCATGACGAATGAGAGAAAGGGGAGCAGAAGCTGAGGAAAGGATGAGATGGGAGAGTGCGGGCTTCTGCGCTCCCCTTCCACTCTTTTTAAAAGAAGCAAGGTGGGGCTCGGCCGCCCCGCCGATGAATCAGGGCATAGGAAGAGCAGGAATCGGGCCGACCTGCTGCTCTGCTTGCAACGGCCCAGATTCCCACTTCCACCGTCCGCGACCCCAAGAGCATGGGAACCACGTGGCGGGGATGCAGAACCGAGGCGACGGATGAGGCGACCTCGCACGCCGCCCACTTCCTCCACGACGCCGCAATTGATGTGTGCCGTTACGGGGGAACGCGGCGGATACGGAGTGGATTTGGTTTGGACCCAGGCCGCGCGTGCCCGTGCCCTGTTTTGGGCCTGGCCCAACAGCGCTTCGGCACCGTATGGCCCAGATCCGGGAGCCGGAGTGGATTTGGTTTGGATCCAGGCGCGCGGCGTCTGCGTGCCTGCTTTTGGGCCTGGCCCAACAGCGCTTCGGCACTGTGTATGGCCCAGGCCGGGGCTCTGTCGGTGTACTAAAGTAGGGGTACCTTAGTACCCGAACTGCAGCACGGGCAGTCGCAGGCCCCCGTGGCAAGCCTTGCGAGGCGTCTGCCAAGACCCTCCATGCCCTTGAGAAAACAAGACTCGGCAAGAGGAACTTGCCGGTGAGCCATTCAAGAACGAAGAACTCAAGATGAAGAGACAAGGCCCCGGCAAGGGGAGCTTGCCGGGAATGCTTGGTGAGCGATAAGCTCCCGAGCGCGACAAGAACCTTGCCGCTGCAAAGTACTCGCCATGCAAGTGACCTCTCTTCATCTCCGCCCAGCTCACCCGCCAACGTGTCACCACGGGCTCTCCCAACCACGCGTGTCGACAGGCTGTGCAGCCAGCGGGAGCAGCGAGCAGCGGCGGCCGACAGCTACCATCGTGGCAAACGGAGGCGCACTTGACGGTCCTGTTACCTTCGTTCG
Organism: Aegilops longissima; assembly: GCA_021605205.1. Lineage (NCBI taxonomy): Eukaryota > Viridiplantae > Streptophyta > Magnoliopsida > Poales > Poaceae > Aegilops > Aegilops longissima. The sequence goes on along the minus strand of CM038682.1, from coordinate 666,239,588 downwards.
GGCGACCGAGACGGGCATTGATGACTCTTGTCCCTTACCGTCGAGTTAGGTACAGATTCAGACACCTGCATGCAGAGCGGTGTACCAACCTATGTTTTTACTATTTTACCCTTGTCTACTTGGCACATGTGGTGACCCCTTGTGCCTATAAAAGGAGGCCCAAGTACAACGTAGAAAGGGTTCGGTTCGGTTCGGTTCAGCTCCGGCTTAGTTCATTCTACTCATACGAGGCCACACTCAGGCTAGGTTTTGTAGCTCCCATTGCTCCCTAGCAAGAACACAAGATAATCCACAAAGCAGCAGAGGAGTATTATCTCTCGGAGAGCTCGAAGCTGGGTAAATCTGCTTGTGTGCATCGCCTCGATCCGCTCTTTGTGCAATCTCCGCCCCCCTCCGAACCACAAGGGACCCAGATCCCGTAGGTGTTCGTGGGACACGATCAGCTTCTCCCCGACAATGAGGATGTCGCTGAAGCGCCTCATCGGAGGGAGTGGCGACGCCGGGGCTGCTAAAGCACAAAACCACGGCGAGGAGATGGAGACAGAGGTTGCCGTCACTGCCAGTGAGTTATGATGCACCCTAACGTCGTCAACGATGTCGAGCTTCCACAACCGGAGGCGGAGTTCCACACCGACTTTGGTGACGACCCCGGTGACGACCACTCTGGCGACGACTCCGACGACGGACATCTGGTTAGTCATGTCACTACAAAAAAAGACACATCCGTGACATTTTGGGCCAAAGGAATTTTTTCTATCATGCTTATGACACTTCTATGACAATAATTGTGGCAAAACCCGGTATCATCATAGATGTGGTGGGATCCTACTTCTATGACAAAAAATCATGCCAGAAAATGGGCTTTTTGTCCTGGGCGGGCTGGAGACGCAGCTGCATGACATTCTTTGGGCCGTCCATCACGGAAAAAAACATGGTAGAAACAAGGGCGAGGAAAATATCGGGGAGTTCCCGGTTACGGTGGGTGGTCGGGCGCCAAGCGATGCGTGTTTCTCTCGTACACGTACACGCGTGGGTGCAAGGCGTTGGGCTCTAACTGAACCCGAGCGAGGTGTTCCCCTACTGAACTTGACCGGTTGCACTGCATTCTACGCTATGTACGCTTCGACCAGGTAGGTCCCGACTATCAGGCACTTCCTTCCGTGCGAAGATGTAGCTGGTGGGTCCCTGCAGTCAGGGGGAAACATTTTTTCGTGAAATATGGTGGCCCGTCCGGTGGGTCCCTGCTGTCAGGTGGAGGAATCATTATTTTGCGCATAATAAGGAGGCATTTCCTTGTGTGCGGCCTCTCCATGTATAGTCCACTTCCGATAGATGTCGTTCGTTGACTACGTTGACCACACCGCGCCGAGAGCACCAGGGCAGTGGACAACGGCGAGGCCTAGGAAGGGGACGACACGGAGCCAGGGAAGACGTGGCAGTGGATGCCCATGCAGAGAGGAGTATGAGGGTTCTCTGGTTCGGCTGCGGTGTGAGGCTGCCGTCGCTGCAGAATAACAGGGGGTTGATACGTCTCCAACGTATCTATAATTTTTGATTGTTCCATGCTGTTTTATTATCAATCTTGGATGTTTTATAATCATTTCATAGTCATTTTATATCATTTTTTGGTACTAAACTATTGACATAGTGCCAAGTGCCAGTTGTTGTTTTTTCATGTTTTTTACATTGCAGGAAATCAATATCAGAAGAAGTCCAAATGCCACGAAACTCCACGATGAGTTTTTATGGGCCAGAAGGAAGGCAATGAGCCCTGGTTGCACCTAGGGGGTGCCCCGAGGGGGGCACAACCCACCAGGGCGCGCCGGGAGGTCCAGGTGCGCCCTGGTGGGTTGTGCCCACCTCGGGTGCGCCCCGGACTGCCTCTTTGCTCTATAAATACTCCAAAAATACCATAACCCTAGAAGCATCGATGAAATATTCATCCAGCCGCCGCAGAGTCCAAAACCACTAGATCCAATCTAGACACTATCTCGGATGGGGTTCACCACCTCCATTCGTGCCTCTCCGATGATGCGTGAGTAGTCCCTTGTAGACCTTCAGGTCCGTAGTTAGTAGCTAGATAGCTTCCTCTCTCTCTCTCTCTCTCTCTCTCTCTCTCTCTCTCTCTCTATCTCTCGCTGAATTCTCAATACAATGGTCTCTTGGAGATCCATATGATGTAACTCTTTTTGCGGTGTGTTTGTTGGGATCTGATGAACTTTGAGTTTATGATCAGTCATATCTTTTTATATCCATGAAAATTATTTGAGTTTCTTTGATCTCTTATATGCATGATCTCTTATAGCCTCGTATTTCTTCTCTGATATTTGGGTTTTGTTTGGCCAACTGGATCTATTTATCTTGCAATGGGAAGAGGTGCCCGGTAGTGGGTTCGATCTTACGGTGGTTGATCCCAGTGACAGAACGGGAACCGACACGTATGTATCATTGCTACTAAGGATAAAAGGATGGGATCTATATCTACCGCCATAGATAAACGGATCTTGTCTACATCATGTCATCATTCTTATTGCATTACTCCGTTTTTCCATAAACTTAATACACTAGATGCATCCTGGATAGCGGTCGATGTGTGGAGTAATAGTAGTAGATGCAGGCAGGAGTCGGTCTACTAATCTTGGACGTGATGCCTATGTAATGATCATTGCCTGGATATCGTCATAATTATTTGATGTTCTATCAATTGCCCAACACTAATTTGTTTACCCACCGTTTGCTATCTTTCGAGAGAGAAGCCACTAGTGAAACCTACGGCCCTCGGGTCTTCTTTCTCATATATTTGCTTTGCAATCTATTTGCACTTTTTATTCAGATCTATTAAACCAAAAATACAAAAATACTTTGATGCACTTTATTTTATTTGTGATCTATTTATTCAATCTATTACAACTTTCTCCCATCAACACGCAATTTCTGGCGGCGTACCCCGAAAGGGATTGACAACCCCTTTAACATGTCGGGTTGCGAGGTGTTGTTATTTGTGTGCAGGGGCTGTTTACGTTGTGTTGCTTGGTTCTCCTACTGGTTCGATAACCTTGGTTTCATTTTTGAGGGAAATACCTATCGCCGATGTGCTGCATCATCCCTTCCTCTTTGGGGAAATACCGACGTAGGTTCAAGCGACATCAAAAGGAATTTCTGGCGCCATTGCCGGGGAGGATCTTCATCATAACCAGGTTCCTAATCACAAATCTCATCTCCTTGCAATTTACATTATTTGCCATTTTCCTCTCGTTTTCCTCTCCCCCACTTCACAAAAAATTGCCGTTTTATTCGCCTCTCTTTTTCCGTTCGCCGTTCTCTTGCTTTCTAGTCTTGATGCTAGCGTCCCTACTCCTCCTTTGTCACCAGATTTTGAAGTCTTGTACTTCAAGCAAAGACAAGGAGAAAATTTGAAAGATGTCTGGTATAGGCTTATGGAATCGTATCCTATTTCCAACTTAAAGGGGGACGCCAAGGTTTTGCTTCGTAATTTTTACATAGGATTGGCTTAGCATCATAGACAACTTCTCTATTTTTCCGCTAAAGGAACTTTTATTGAACTTGATGCCAATGCTGCCTATGAAATCTTAGAGGGAATTTTGGGAATTCCACATCAAAAGAAGGGGTTTCCATTCACCCCCGAGGGAGCTCAAATGCTGGACAAACTTGGTGATTTGCATAAACATATGGTTGACATAAGAAATATAATGAACCCCTCAAACACCTCAATGGTAATATCAATCGCATGAATACTCTGATTACTCTTTGCACCAAGCGATTGGATATTTTGGATCTTAAGATGGTTTCTTTTCCACAGAATTTAAGGAAGCGTAACGAGCCTCCCGGGTTTGAGAAAACCCTTACAAAAGTTGCCAAAACTTCGGAAGACAAAACTTAGATCCTTGCCTTATGCCTAGCTAAGGGCGTAAAACTATAGCGCTTGTTGGGAGGCAACCCAATGAATAAAATTTATTTTTGCTTTTTGCTTGATGTTCTTGAGTTTTAGCACAATTATGCTACTTTTATGATTGTGTTTTTCGTGTTTTAATTAGTGTTTGTGCCAAGTACAACCAATAGGATCTTGCTGGGTGATAGTTGTTTGATCTTGCTGAAAAAGACAGAAACTTTGTGCTCACGAACATAATTGTTAAAATTCACCAGAACGTGATAAAGTGCCAATTCTTTTTGCAGAAGATCAATATACAAATTATCCAAGGTGTAGTAGGATTTCAGAATTTTTGGAATTCCATAAGTATTAGAACAAATCAGATTGCTACAGACTGTTCTGTTTTGACAGATTCTGTTTCCTTTGTGTTGTGTGCTTATTTTGATGGCTCTATGGTTTTATTTGATGAGTTTTTGCCATAGAAAAGTTGGAATACAATAGATATAATACAAAAACAAAATAATGATTGGTTTGATACAACACTTATAGTAGTGGTTTATTTTTTTACACTAACGGATCCCACGAAGGTTTTGTTGAGTTTTGTGTGATTGAAGTTTTCAAGTTTTGGGTTATCTTACGGTGGATGAAGGAAGGATGTAAGATCCTAAGCTTGGGGATACCCCGGCATCCCAAGCAATTATCCAAAAATAAGCAACCAACTAAGCGTGGGGATGCCCCCGAGTGGCATCCCTGCTTTCTTCCAACAACTATCGGTATTTTACTCGAGGCTATATTTTTATTCGTCACATGATATGTGTTTTGCTTGGAGCGCCTTGTATGATATGTGTCTTTTCTTGTTTTATTTTGTGTTTTAAGTCATCAATCCTTGCTGGACGCTCCTATTTGAGAGATCCAAAATTATGTCATGACTTGTTAGAATTGCTTTCTGTGCTTCACTTAAATCTTTTATGAGCTAGGACTTGCTCTAGTGCTTCACTTATATATTTTTTAGCACGGTGTGCTTAGTATTTTTGAAGAAATGCTCTGTTGCTTCACTTAGATTTATTTGAGAGTTAGTAAAATTTTGATGAAATTCTCTCTTACTTCACTTAAATTATTTTGAGAGAAAGAAAATTTGTTATGCTCATGATCTTTACTTATATTTGTTTGAGCTTATGAAAAGCAACACATGAAAATTAGTCCCAAAGTGATAGTTATCCAAGAAGGATAAAGAAAAAGAAAATGTCATGAAGATCATTGGACAAAATAAACTTGATTCTTAGTAATAGTTTTGAGATATGATGATGTGATATGTGAGTTATGTTGATGAGTAATTGTGCTCTAGTAAGAATATTGGTGTTAAGGTTTGTGATTCCCTATGCATGCACGAAAGTCAATAATCATGCAATGAAAATTATATCCTACTTGTGGTGCATTATTCGGTGTTAATTATTCTTAATGCTTGCTTATGAGACTATTCGTTTCTTGGTTGGTTGCTTCCCAATCTTTTGCTAGCCTTCACCTTGCACTAAGTATGATCTCTACTTGTGCATCCAAAATCCTTTAAACCAGTTTTGCCACATGAGTCCACTATTCTTTTGCCGTTCTAAGCAAATTTGCATGTGCCATCTTTAATTTTCAAAATAAACTTCTCTTTTGTGTGTTTGTTTCGCTCGCGGAACGGTAATGGGTGCCTAATATTTTCCATGCTGGATGTGTTATCTCAAGAGGAGTTCTTATTCACTTGTCATTGCACGAGAGTAAGGCAAAGGTTTTAGGGATGCCCAGTCCCGAAATGCAAAACTGAATTTATTTTATGTTGTCAAATAATAAATTCCTTGGAAACTGTTGGTATGGAGGGCAACCGTGGATACGGCTAGCCATGGAAAGTGAAAGAATGGTGGAAAAAGGAATAAACTTTATTTTCTGTTTGGGAACCGCCTATGGCATATCTAGCATGGACAGTGTTGGGAACTCTAAGTCAATTTTGTTGGTGGGATGGATACACGTCCCAAAATGTTTTTATCTCTATTTTTTCGCTTTGAGCTCTGGCACCTCTACAAATCCCTACTTCCCTCTTCGAAGGGCCTTTCTTTTTTACTTTATGCAATTTTTATTTTGAAATTTGAGTCTCCATCTTCTCTCATAAAAAGCACTGTCGGTGTCAAAACCGGCGGATCTCGGGTAGGGGGTCCCGAACTGTGCGTCTAGGCGGATGGTAACAGGAGACAAGGGACACGATGTTTTACCCAGGTTCGGGCCCTCTTGATGGAGGTAAAACCCTACGTCCTGCTTGATTGATATTGATATTCTGGATGTTTACAAGAGTGGATCTACCACGAGATCAAGGAGGCTAAACCCTATAAGCTAGCCTATGGTATGATTGTAAGGGTTGTTGTTCTTGTCCTACGGACTAGAGCCATCCGGTTTATATAGACACCGGAGAGGGCTAGGGTTACATAGAGTCGGTTACAATGGTAGGAGATCTACATATCCGTATCGCCAAGCTTCCCTTCCACGCCAAGGAAAGTCCCATCCGGACACGGGGGGAAGTCTTCAATCTTGTATCTTCATAATCTTGGAGTCCGGTCGATGATGATAGTCCGGCAGATGATAGTTTGGCTGATGATGGTAGTCCGCTATCCGGACACCCCTAATCCAGACTCCTCAAGAGCCCCTGAACCAAGCTTCAATGACGATAAGTCCCGCGCGATATTGCTTGGCATTGCAAGTCGGGTTCCTCCTCCGAATGATAGAAGATTGTGAACACCAGGATAGTGTCCGCTCGCAAAATAAATTCCACATTCCACCAGTAGAGAATAATATATACACAAGTTCAATCTGCTGACATTTTCTGCGGCATGACATCACGCCACTACCAAGCCATTATTTAAATCGTTTTTTACTTTACCACCTCAGCGATTTAGCTAAGCGGTTTCCTTGGCACGCCTTGTCGAGCAGAGATCGTGTTTCCCTTAATCCGGGATTCTCATCAATACGGACGGGTAACCCAACCGCGCCATTGATGGTGACTTTCGGGAGATAAGCGAGTTTTACCAGGCGGTGTGGGACGCGCGAGACTTCGCCCGCCCATATAAGGGATAAGGATTCACCTTCTCACCCACGCCTTCTTCCTCCTTTGCTTATCCATCTCCGCAAGACTTGAGCTCCAGCGCCCAAGTTCGCAAGATCTCGTCTCAACCTTCTCCGACCATGTCCGAGCGGGAGGTAAATGGTTGGCCTCCACCGTTAAGGAGGAGCACATCGCCAAACTGCTTGGGCGCCGGATACCTCTCCAGCGACATCACGCACCGGCTGCCCGACGAGGGCAGCTCATCCCCACCCCCAGGCCTCATGAGAGGGTCGTTTCCTTCCCACTTCCTCCGCTGGACTGGGCTTTCCACTTCACCCCTTTGTCCGGGGCTCATGTTCTACTACGGCCTGATTTCCATGATCCGCGCCAACTTCATCCTCAACATCTCGGCGTTTATCGTCAGGTGCGAGGCCTTCCTCAGCATCCAGCCCCACTTGACTTAGGCTCAAGACCTTCAATGTCAAGCGAAGGTAGTGAAGGGCACTCAAGCGGAGTGCTTGGGCGCCATGTTGGGCAAGATGCCCAATGTCCTTTGGTTGAAGGGGCCTTCGTGGAATCCGTCAAGGGTGGCAATCGGGTGGTTCTATATCACCGAGCCGCATGACCCTACATGGGCGGCGACCCCGAAGTTCAGATCTGGTATCCCCACGCAGCTCACCTCCGGAAAGAGAAGGGATTGATGTGGGGTAGTTCGGAGGAGCCGACGGACTCCAAGCCCGTATCCGAAGTGGTGAAGAAGCTCGGGCTGGTTAACGTGGTCCAAGTCATGCTCGTCGCGGATTCTCCCATGCCAAGAGCGGGCATTCAATCTGTGGAGTTCAATCCGGAACAGCACCAGCGCTGAGCAAGCTCTTGACACGACGCACGAAGGCGCTGGAGGGTGCTGTACAAGGGCGCGAAGCCTCGCGATCCATGACGGAAGATCGCGGATTTCGCGCAGCGCCAAGCCAACGAGGTAAGTGATTCTACCCTTTACGGGACACTTGCTTTTCATAGTTTGACTCTATGCGGGTTTTAATTTCCCTTTTCCTTTGACAGACTGGATGAGGAAGGCGGAACAGATTATCTGTCCGGCCCTATGCGAGAAAAATCGAGAGACGCCCGTCTAGCGGGCTGCTGGTTCCGGCACCGCACGTGGTGCCGGAGAAGAAGGCCAAGAAGGAGGCCACGGTGCTCGAAAGAGTGCCCGTTTTCAGGTGTCCGACGACTCAGGCGGACTCCTCCCGAAAATGAGGAGGAGAAGAGGACTCTCTCCCGGAGGAGGAGAGAGGAAGAGGAAGGCTTCCCAACGGGGAGGCCAAGGGTCCAAGAGGGAAGGACTATTCCCGGACAGCTCCGCCAACATCTACGTTGGCGAGGAAGAATGGCCTTCAAGGGTCGGGCCTCGGCGAGATCGTAAGTATCCGGATTCTTGAATGATTTATAATTTCTTTTTCTCGTCACATAGTGTCATTACGATGCCGCATGCTGCCTGTAGTCCGGCCGGTGATGATCTCCCGCTTCATCGAAGCGGGTCGTTGGCTCCGTCGGATGTAGACTCCATCCCGACCGCCTCCACCCTCGCGACACCGAGGACGCCGAGGTGGGATCCCAAGAAGGGACCCATCGGGAGGCTCGAGGCGCCACAAGGCGCCCTCCGGACTTTGCGCCGGACTCCACATCAGAACCCGCAGTGGTTCCAGACTCCGGCCGGCGGCCCCTTCGAACGAAGGGTAAGACCGTGACGCCGGGGGCTTCCGTCCAACCGGAGGCGCCGGGCAATTTGTTGGAGGTGCTGCAGAGTGCTTCCATTGAGGAAGAACACCGCACTATTATGAGTGCGGTGATCCAGAAGGTGCAGCTCGCCAAGAGCGGGCTGACCGAAGCCTGCAGTAGCCTTCTATCAGGCTTTGAGGTAAGAAGTTAAAAATATGCAATGTAATACCGCATAGACAGTAGCCCTCGATGCTCGGTTCGGTGTTGGAAAGAAAAGCGGATGGGGATCTGAAAAAAGAAGATATACTGTGAGGTTGCTAAAAATTATGTCAATATGGGCTGCAGGCTGCGCTGCTGACCTCTGCCGCACTGACTGCGGAGGTCGGTGCTTTGAAGCAGGAGCTCGAGCGGTCCGAGCAAGAGCTCGGCCACGCCAGGAAGCAGCTCAGGACAAAGAAGGTGAGTAACACCACTTTGAACTTGTACCTTCTGTAAAAGGATTTAGGTTGCAACAAAAATAACAAGGATAACGTGGGTACTGCAGGGCCACGAACGAGGTGGCGACCACGAAGGAGGCCGTGTCCGCGTCGAACGTGATGCGCCCGAACAGGCAGAGCGAGAAACGCAGGAGGCGCGGGTGGCGGTGGTTCAGCAAGAGCTCCGTGCTCTCATGGAAAAGCATGAGAGTTTGAGCGTGACTCAAAGACTCGAGAGTCCGAGCTTGCCTCGGCTCTCGAAAGTGTAAAACTGCCAAGGCCGATGCCCATAAGTCCCTTCAGGAGATTGAGTTGATGAAGAAGATAGCGGCGGGTAAGGCATTTTTCATGCAAAGCAAGCATGTGAATGTAAATTACGTGTTACTTACCCGAATTCGGAGCTCTCCAGGGGCGTTTGCAGATCTGCCTCGCAGCGTGTCTGATGCCGCCGCATTCTACCGAGCCGAGGAGGGGAGCTCAACGGAGAAGGTCTTCGGTCTCGGTATCTTTGAGGCCGCCATCCGGTGCCCCTAGCGACCAGTGAAGCAGCTGGTCGAGCTTCCAAGTTGGCCGAGCAGGCCATGAAGGGCCTCATAGTCCGCTGTGGCCTAGAGAGGCCATGCACAGGAGCTACTTCGGCCTCGTCGGCGACGGCTGGTGGATCGTGCCCCTGGGTGGAGGTTATCAAGCGCCCGCTTTGTATTGAAGGTGCTCGTCGGCGCTTGCCGCGCAAAAGGTGCATTGGGGCAAGCTGGATGCGAGAAGCTAATCTCGGCGCCGCCCGGTAGGCAAGGAATATCGTCGCCCAAAATGTACTATAAGACTGTCTGAAGGGTGCCCGCAAGATTGCGGATGAGTGCCCCAGGATGTAATTATTGAGTAAATTCGCAATGTGTTATCCTCGTGCGTTGAAAACTTTGTTCATATCGCTAAGCAACGCTTGTTAATTTAAAATATTACCTTCGTGCTGCCGTTTATTAAATCGAGAGATGGCAAGTCGTCGGCTTCAGCCCCCATGCCACAGTCTGGGGTGTTGGGATAAACTTGAGCACTCTAGTTCCCATTTTGGGTCCATCGAGGAGGTGCTCAACACAACGAACAAGGCAACCGGACTTATAGTGCTTGAACACTCTCACTTAGCCATAGAATTCTATAATTTTAAATTTGGTGAAGCCCCTAGTATTCGGAGGGCGAATTAGGGCGCTATCCACGCCTGTAAATCGGACATTATCCGAACTTCGCTCAAGCGGCGTAGGTCTTTAAGGACCGAAAGGACCTCTCGAACAGCGACCAGTCTCTCGCCTTATCATGACAGTCAGTTTTAGCTTTCTCCGGAGGCGTTAACCCGGCTCAACCGGGCGCAATCGCAGATGGTTCTCCAGTGCTACCTTAGCCGATAGAACGGGCGTAAGGTGCCAAACATGGGAGCCGGGCAAACCCAACTATTGACCCAAGACATGATTCGGAGCCGATTCATATAATGCTATAAGTTCGAGGTGCCGCACTTGTGAAAGTGTTCGGACTTTATCACACCATAATGCGGAGAACATAAGCCCTCGTGTATTTGGCCATACCAAAATGTGCAGGTGCGACTTGTCGTAAATGATATATATATATATATATATATATATATATATATATATATATATATATATATATATATATATATAAGGTAATGCAATCATGAGCAAAAAGTGCTGCATTTTATTCGAGAAGATATGCTATGAGTGCGGAATGATACAAATAGTGCGGAAAGCAAGGATTGGGCGAATTAAAGCGTCTCCCTCGAGGGTAGGCAGCGGAATGTTGTATTTAACAAATTTAATGCTCGTGATGGAGACCACCGAGTGTTAAATCGCGGCCTTTGTCCTTCCCTGGCTGTTGCATCATGAGTTGGCAGGTTCGCCACGGACGAGTTTCTATATATAAAAAGAGAGAAATAAAAGAAAAAAAGAGCGACACACTTGGGAGCCCCTGGTGTGGTCGAACCGCACTCTGGGTCTGTTGTGGTTGTGCCTTTCCCCCTATGCCCATGGTATCTTCAAGGCGTAATTATCTACGCGAAGAGTTTGTCTTACAATTTTGCGAGGGCTGGGGTTGAGGCCGCATTGCTACGCGTGCTCGGAACGTGCCAGGGGGTCTTGGTTGATGTTGCTCTGGGCGCGTTTGGCCGTGTCCGATCGTTTAACGGCCGGACTCGAGAATTGCCTTAAAAGGCTGCTCTGTACTTCTGCCGCGAGAGCCGCTGTATGTTCCTCCATTCGGAGGGAGCGTTCCGTGTTTCCATTGACCGTGATGACTCCACGAGGGCCTGGCATCTTGAGCTTAAGGTATGCATAATGCGGCACTGCGCTGAATTTTATGAACGCGTTCGTCCGAGCAGAGCGTGATAGCCGCCATGAACGGGACTATGTCGAAGATTAACTCCTCGCCGGAAATTATCCGGGATCCAAGACCACTTCGATGTAATCGAGCCTGTACAATTGGCCTCGACACCGGTATGATGCCTTTGAAGGTTGTCTTTGTAGGTTTAATCCTTGAAGGGTCTATGCCCATCTTGCGACCGTATCCCGATAAAGCAGGTTCAGGCTCTGCCGCCGTCCATCGGGACTCTCGTGAGGTGAAATCCATCGACGATTGGGTCTAAAACCAATGCGGCGAATCCGCCATGGCGGATCTTGGTCGATGGTCTCTTGATCGAAAGTGATCGGGCAAGAGGACCATGGGTTGAATTTTGGGGCGATGGCTCCATCGCGTATCGTCCCTTAGTGCACGCTTCCGCTCCCTCTTGGGAATATCGTTGCGTATATCATGTTTACCGTCCGAACTTGAGGGGAAATCCTTTTGTCCTCTGTTGTTCGGGCGGTCTCTCCTCGTCATCATTGTGTAGCCCTTGTCACTGTTTTGGCGATTAATTTGCCTACCTGCTTGAATACCCAACCATCTCTGTTGGTGTGGTTAGCTGGCTTTTCGGGGTTCCATGTATTTGGCAGGAGCGGTCGAGTATTCGGTCCAAATTGGGACGGCCCGGAGTGGTTCTTTTGAATGGCTTCTTCCGTTGACGGGTTTGGAGCCTCGAATTGGCGTTGACTGCCGTATCCTCATTGTTGTCGCCTGCACGCGGCGTTTGTTTTTGTTTCGACGCAACCTGCCATTGCGGTCCTTGGTATCCGGACTGCCAGCGTTTTTCTTTGAGGTTGTTGCTGCAAGCTTGCCAGCTATCCTCTCCCGCATGAAGCGGGCCATGAGTGATGTGAGGGCTGCCATGGATTTCGCTTCTCTGTCCTAGGTGCCGGGCCAGCCACTCGTCACGGATGTTATGTTTGAAGGCAGCGAGTGCCTCGCATCCGGACAATCGGCGATTTGATTTTTCTTTGTTAAGAACCCTGCCGAATTGCACGGCGATTAAATGCGGCTGCTGGATTATGTGGCTTAGGTGTTCTGCGTCCGGTGGTCGCTTTGCTCGTGCCTCGAAGTTGTCGAGGAATGCGGCTTCCGTGTCTTCCAAACATCAATTGACTCTGCGGGCAGGCTGTTAAGCCAATGCCGAGCTGGTCCTTTGAGCTTGAGCGGGAGATATTTGATGGTGTGAAGATTGCCGCCGGGCCATATGTATATGGAGGAGATAATCCTCAATCCAAACCGCGGGGTCTGTTGTGCCATCGTAGGATTCGATATTAACGGGTTTAAACCCTTCAGGGATTTGATGATCCATTACTTCGTCAGTGAAGCATAGCGGGTGTGCGGCGCCTCTGTATTGAGCAATATCGCGACGTAGCTCGAGGGAGCGTTGTCTGCTGTGTTCGGCCCGGCCGGAGTAGTTGTATCCGGCGCGACGGTGTTCGTCGTGGGTCTTGGGGCGCTCGCGTGATCCATAGATAGATCTGGATTGTCTTGCCTTATCCTCCAATATATCTCGCAAGTCCAGCGCGTTCCCCCGTGGCTTCATGCTTTTTGAGCGATGCCGGGGTACAGTTTTGGTGAAGGGCTTGCACGCCTCTCTGTCGCGGCCACGAGGTGGTCGGTCTGCCGTATTGTGCGCTGGTGATGCAGGTTTGTACGCTTCCTCCTCTAATCGGGGGAGCAACTTGCGTTTTGGGTAACTTTTGGAGGGGCGTTCGAGTTCATATTCTTCGGCCGCGAGGACCTCGGTCCATCTGTCGGCCATTAGGTCTTGATCAGCTTGAAGCTCTTGTTGCTTTTTCTTTAGGCTGTTTGCCGTGGCCATTAGCCTGCGTCTGAAACGCTCTTGTTCGACGGGATCCTCAGGCACGACGAATTCGTCATCGCCGAGGCTTGCCTCGTCTCCGGAGGGAGGTAAGTAGTTGTCATCCTCGACCTCTTCGTCTGCCGCCTCTCGTGAGGGCTTGCTTCGCCTCCTCCTGCGCTGGATCGTCTTTGGAGGGAGTTGTCTTCGGCACTTTACGGGGTGTTATTATCTCCTGTGCGGAATCTCCATTCTTCCCGTGGCGGGATTTAGAGCGCGCGCGACGACGTCGGCGCTTGGGCTGTTCTTTAAGGAATCGGCCTCCGCCGCTTCTTCGCCGTCCCCATCTTTTGGGGTGTCCACCATGTATATGTCGTATGACGAGGTGGTAAATCCAAAGTGTCCTGTAGGCGCTGGTTCTTGGTAGTCTCCGCATCGTCGTCCATACCGTCGATGTCTTCGGAGTCGTAGTCGAGTTTGTCGGTTAAATCTTGACGGTGGCTCTGAAGTGGGTGGTGGGTGGGCTCAATTTCTTCGTCGTCCGCGTCCCAACCATCCGGCCGTAGTTCGCCAGGCTCTCCGGAGAGCGAGAGATGCTTGATGAATTTATGATATCGCCAAGGGCGAAAAGTGCTGAAAGATGTCCGCAGCGGTGAATTCCATGATCGGCGCCGATCGGATTCGTGGCAGGGCGCAGGAGGTTCGGAGTCCGCAGGAGTCCGCACCGGAGTCATGAGCTTTATGCGGGACAAGGTAAGTGTTCGCTCCATCGCCGAGGAGTTGCGGCTCCCGAGGCGGTGTCCAGCCATCCGTCCTCGATCCGAGCGATCGGCTCCGGACTATGGGTCGGAGCGGACTCGTGTCAGCGCCTCCAAGGTGTTGTTCGGCGGCGAGTTAGGTCGTGCCCATCGTGACAGCCGCTGCACGCCGGTTGTGGCTCAGATCCATCAAGATCAAGTCTCCGCGGATATCGGCCGTGAAGTTTAAGCTTCAAACCTGACCGACGGCAGGGGCGTAGCTTCGATCTGCTCGGATGGCGGGTGAGTTGGCAGCGATGCGGCCGCCGAATACGAAGATCTGTCCGGGGAGAAAAGTCTCACCCAGGACTGCGTCGTTGTCGATTGAAGAGGCCATCAAGCCTATCGGTGATGACACAGAGGAACTCTCAATGAAAGCACCAATGTCGGTGTCAAAACCGGCGGATCTCGGGTAGGGGGTCCCGAACTATGCGTCTAGGCAGATGGTAATAGGAGACAAGGGACACGATGTTTTACCTGTGTTCGGGCCCTCTTGATGGAGGTAAAACCCACGCCCTGCTTGATTGATATTGATATTGTGGATGTTTACAAGAGTGGATCTACCACGAGATCAAGGAGGCTAAACCCTAGAAGCTAGCCTATGGTATGATTGTAAGGGTTGTTGTTCTTGTCCTACGGACTAGAGCCATCCGGTTTATATAGACACCGGAGAGGGCTAGGGTTACATAGAGTCGGTTACAATGGTAGGAGATCTACATATCCGTATCGCCAAGCTTGCCTTCCACGCCAAGGAAAGTCCCATCCGGACACGGGGGGAAGTCTTCAATCTTGTATCTTCATAATCTTGGAGTCCGGTCGATGATGATAGTTCGGCAGATGATAGTTCGGCTGATGATGGTAGTCCGGCTATCCGGACACCCCCTAATCCAGGACTCCCTCAAGCACCAACTAGGAGGCAATATGATAATGCTTAAGTATTGGGTGTAGTTAATATTCGAGTGTGTTTCATGAATGGATCGCTCTAGATCTCCGAAAAGAAGTCCTCCCAAGTGTTTTGGTCTTGTCATCACGTCCCACGAAATCCAAACCAGTTTCCTCTCTCCTTGCTTGCAACCCCACCAAAACTTCATGATGATTGATTTTATATGATCGCATAAACCTCTTGGGATCTTAAACAAGACATATAATATACGAGGATCGCTTGCGCTATAGATTTAATGAGGACCTCCTTGCCGCATGCAGATAAACTTTTACTCATCCAACGTTTGACTTTATCCTACATGATCACTCACATATTTTAATGTTGAATTTTTGAAAGTCCCACATCTGTGGGCACCCCCAAGTACCTGTCACTCAAAGATTCATTAGGAACAAGAAGGAAACCCTGCATCTCGTACTATCTCGAGGGTCCCCTTGCTAAAGAAAATTGATGATTTGTCTCTATTTATTCTTTGTCCAGATGCCATACAATATGAATCCAATAGGTTTGATATGTCCTCTGCTCCATTAATGCTTGCCCTTAGAAACAACAGGCTATCATCCGCGAATAAAAGATGGTTCACTGGCAGAGCCAATGGAGCCACCTTCATGCCGCCGAGCTGGGATGATTGATCTTGTGATTTCAATAGGCACGAAAGGCCCTCTACCACCAAAAAGAAAAGATATGGAGATATGGGATCTCCCTGTCGATTTCCACGTGCAGGTTTAAATTCCTCTGAGTTTTTTGCATTAAATATAACTGAAAAAGAGACAGAGCTCACCATGTTCATGATGAATGAAATCCATGATGCAGCAAAGCCTAGTTTCTCCATGATAGAGATAAATCCACTCAACCCTATCATTAGCCTGAAGGTAATATGCCCTAGAGGCAATAATAAAGTTGTTATTTATATTTCCTTATATCATGATAAATATTTATTATTCATGCTAGAATTGTATTAACCGGAAACTTAGTACATGCGTGAATACGTAGACAAACAGAGTGTCCCTAGTATGCCTCTCCTAGACTAGCTCGTTAATCAAAGATGGTTAAGTTTTCTAGCCATAGACATGTGTTGTCATTTGATGAATGGGATCACATCATTAGAGAATGATGTGATGGACAAGACCCATCCGTTAGCTTAGCACTATGATCGTTTAGTTTATTGCTATTGCTTTCTTCATGAATTATACATGCTCCTATGACTATGAGATTATGCAACTCTCGAATACCGGAGGAACACTTAGTGTGCTATCTAACGTCACAACGTAACTGGGTGATTATAAAGATGCTCTACAGGTGTCTCCGTTGGTGTTTGTTGAGTTGGCATAGATCGATATTAGGATTTGTCATTCCGATTGTCGGAGAGGTATCTCTAGGCCCTCTCGATAATTCATCACTATAAGCCTTGCAAGCAATGTGACTAATGTAACGCCCGGATAATCTAGCTACAGTGATCTCCCACTAATGGTGCCATGTCATCAGGTTTGACTAAGCCTAGTTGCCCCTTAATACATGAAAGCCAAATTCAAATTTTAAAATAAAGGAAAATAAATTATTTCTTCTAATAGTAGAACAAAATGTTCATAATATTACAAGAATTCCCAAAGCTATTGTAGAAATGGAACCAACATTATTTAGGACTCCAAAATGGCCATAGCTATTTTTGAATGACTTAACAACCCCCTTCCTTCACAATTAATTTCAAACCAAAAATCATGTATTTTCAAATGAGGTTCAAACTTTTTGTGGCAGTGCCAATTAATGTGATTTACATTATGTGGCAAGTTGCTTATTTTACAAAAGTCATTTTGGTGCTCCATTTAAATGTAACACAGAGTTGAAATAAAAAGAAAACACCAAAAAAAAGAAAAAAAAGGGAAACCCCCCAGGCCTCTTGGCCCATCTGGCCGCTAAGCCGGCCCAGCCACCGCTGCCTACTAACCACCACTCCCTCCCGTAACCCTAGCCCACAACTCCCACTGCCCCCCACCCCATGATCCCCCCTCGTCTCTTCCCTCTCCCCCCGATCTAGATCGGGGGGCGCACGCCCGATTCCGCCACCGCCCCGAGCACCCCCCTTGCCGGGGCCGCCCTTCCCCTCGATGCTCTGCCCGCGCCCGGGATCACTTCCTCTGCCCCGCAGCTCCTCCAACACCGCCGCAAGGAGCCCCTCTGCCCTGGCCACCACCTCCAGCCTCGCTGCGGCGCCCCAACGATGCTACCACCCGACGTCGCCACTGTCGCCTCACCGCTCGACCCCGTTCCCTCGCGGAGACCTCCTCGCCGGACCGCCCCAGCACCACCCCTCGAGCTCGCACGCGACCCCTCCCTGTGAGCCCCGTCTGCCATCCTCTCTTTCCCTCGTCGCCGGTTTCATGGCCGTCGCCGCCTGACCGCGCCTCCCTGCTACGCTGCTCCCGCGGCTGTTGTACGCTGCCTTGCCGCCGATGTTTCGGCAAGGCGCGTCCGCCTTCCACTCCTTCACTCATGCCTCAGCTGGTTGGGGTTGCGCCGAGCTGGCTCGCTCGCCATGGCCCCAAGCAGACCTCTGGCCGCCGACGCCTTATGCGTTCGTGCGTGGCCTGCCTGGGAGGCCGGTTGTGCTTCTGCTAGTGGGCCAACCCAACTAGATTAGGGGGGCCTAATTAACGCATTTAACTTAACCTTTTACTAACCCAGCACTTACATGTGGGTCCTCCTACTAATAAAACGTGGCTAAATAAGTTTACTATAAGCGTGTCAATGACATGTGGCCCCCTGGGTAATATAAAAGGTTTAATTTAACTCTAGTTAAAACCTGGCTCTATGACATGTATGCCCCGTAGAACTGTTCACCTTTGACCAGTCAACTGTTGACTCCTCAGTCAACAGTTGACCTGGCCCCACCTGTCATACTCTAAGGCTAGCTACTGTTGTGTGTAAAAGGGTTTGCACTGTTTTGGATAATTCAAATTAAATTAAATCCAGTAATTTTAGGAAATTAATAAAACTTCGTAAATTCATATAAAATAATCTGTAGCACGGATGAAAATACTTTGTACATGAAAGTTGCTCAGAACGACGAGACGAATCCAGATACGCAGCCCGTTCGTCCACCACGCGTCCCTAGAATAGTGAACCTGCAGCATTTCCCCTCCGGTTCATCTGCCCGAAAACGCGAAACACCGGGAATACTTTCCCGGAAGTTTCCCCCCTTCGCCGGTATCACCTACCACTACGTTAGGTCACCCCTAGCACCGCATATTGCCGCGTCTTGCTTTGTGTTACATTTGATTGCTCTGTTATTTATTGTGTTCCCTCTCCGTTACTTCTTTCCGGTAGACTCTGAGACCGGTGCCGATGTCTGTGTGTTCGACTACACCGAAGATGACCTCTCCTTCTTGCCAGAGCAACCAGGCAAGCCCCCCTTTGATCATCCCGATATTGCCCATTCCATTTTCTCATGCTTGCATTAGATTTTGCTACTGTTATTGTTTGCACCTATTCTGATGCATAACCTGCTTTTGTACCTGCTGTTGTACCTTACCTGCTTATCCTAAACTGTTTAGTATAGTTTGGTTAGAGATCCATCAGTGACCCCCACCTTGTCCTTGTTGCCCCTACTTCATCATCGAAGACCCAATCAACGGGATCGAAGACCAGGCCCCGACACCGCACATCACTTCCCCTTAGTTGCTCGACACTACTGGGTTACTATCGAGTACCGAGGGTGAGATCTCATCAGTACTTCTGATGTTAACCCTGTAGTGTAGCTATTCGGTCGTGGTCATCGAGGGTGATTCCTCCATAACCACTTCCGATACGACTCTGTCGTGCAACCCCTCAAGTGTGAACCTCGGGGGTGATTCCTCTTACGTTCACCTTGATGATTACATCTAGTGGAATTCACCGGGGGTGATTCCTCGGGTTTTCCCCTTGATGTTTGGACACACGGATACTTGGACTTTACCACTGTTACTTGGAAAGACGGGTCGACCCTCAGGGGTACCCGCGTGAGCTTAATTGCGAGTGATGTGGAGTCGGGTTGACCTGGAGGGTGCCCGCAAAATAATTACGAGGCGTGGCCGGGTATTCCTATCCCTTGCCACAAGTCCTCGAGACGGGGCAATGGGGTCACATCTTTCGTGAGTCTCTGCTTGTTACCGCGCGCTCCTAATCCACTATGATTTGGATATTTGATCCAAGGGGCCTCTGGCCTGATAGTACTAACCATCACATGGGCATAGTATGGGCGTTCTGCGTCGTATACATCAGCCGAAGCTTAATAGACGTCACGATCGAGCGGCGCGCCTGGTTGGACCGGTAAGCTCCAGCCTTTTAGGGCGGTAGCTAGGTTCGCTCACCGCCGCCCAACAACGCAGGAGTTCCGGGAGATGGCCCATGACCCTGGGTCATAGGTTTAGTCCGGCGTGCTGGTCTCTCTATTAAGCCTAGGTCGGGTTGCGGCGTATTGTTTGGCCGAGGCCGGGCATGACCAAGGAAAGTGTGTCCGGCCGGAGTTAATCGAGCGTGGTGGGTAAGTTGGTGCACCCCTGCAGGGAAGAAAACATCTATCGATAGCCTGTCCTACGGTAACGGACACTTGGAGTTGTATCCCGATCGATACAACTAGAACTGGATACTTGTGATGAGAATTGGATGGTGATGAGAACTGGATTGTGATGATAACTGGATAGTACGGCTCTGGGATGCCTTTCTTGCAGGGAGTCGAGAAAGGATCTTTGGCCGAGGTTGATAATACTTCTACTACTTTACTTTATGCTACTCTACTCCCTCCGGTTGCTGCAAGATGGTGGTTTCCAGAAGATGCTAGTCTTCGATAGGACTAGGCGTTCTCTCTATTCTGGCATTTTTTCTGCAGCCCAGTCCACATATACAGCCTTCCTTTGATAATGTTGCATATGTAGTGTAGATGCTTGCTTGTGAGTACTTTGGATGAGTACTCACGGTTGCTTTGCTTCCCCTTTCCCCCCTTTTTCTTCTTTCTGGTTGTCGCAACCAGATGGTGGAGCCCACGATCCAGACGACACCACCGACGACTACTACTACCCTGAGGGTGCCTACTACTACGTGGAGGCTGCCGACAACCAGGAGTAGTTAGGAGGCTCCCAGGCAGGAGGCCTTGCCTTTTCGATCGTTGCTGCTTTTGCGCTAGCCTTCTTAAGGCAAACTTGTCTAACTCATGTCTGTACTCAGAAATTGTTGCTTCCGCTGACTCTTGTGTATTCGAGCCCTCGAGGCCCCTGGCTTGTTATATAAAGCTTGTATTATTTTAATTTGTGTCTAGAGTTGTGTTGTAATATCTTCCCGTGAGTCCTGTATCTTGATCGTACACATTTGTGTGCATGATTAGTGGACGATTGAATCAAGGGCGTCACAAGTTGGTATCAGAGCCGACTGCCTGCAGGAATCCCCCTTCCACACTCCTTGGCCGAAGTTGAGTCTAGTCGATGAAAACTGTTTTACTAACATGGCTGTGCGGCCCATGGGCCCACGTCGCCATTGGGTGGTATTAGGATCTTTTATTCCTTCACCTATACTCTGGGACTCTGATCTCTCTTCTATTCGGGTT
Source organism: Aegilops longissima (assembly GCA_021605205.1). NCBI lineage: Eukaryota > Viridiplantae > Streptophyta > Magnoliopsida > Poales > Poaceae > Aegilops > Aegilops longissima. The sequence continues at coordinate 666,218,915 of CM038682.1, read as the reverse complement.
AAACGATTTTACTAACTCCAACTCTAGGTTCTCGTAAATACTTTCTCCCGGAGAGCCCCTCAGTCCGAACGATCGCTTGTTTCACCAGAAGATTCCGAAAACACCCTACAATGTTCTCTTGAGACTATGTGCCATCGCTTTTACAATTACCTACCATCGATGTATCCTTATGGATAACTACCTACATTTGTCGTTCATACATTCATCCCCAATTGATCTTGTTATTACAAGGTACACCGAAATTCTCTCTATTGTTCCGAGAATACTTTGTGCCTACTGCCTTACAGTTCTTTGTCATCTGAATACCCCTACGGATAATTCCTCGCTCTTACCAAGTATCTGCTCATCCCCAGTTGTTCATGTGTTTCAGAAAATTCTTCGAAATACTATCCGATATTTCAAGAATCCTCATTAGCCTATGGCTCTTGAAATGCTTGTCTGCCAGCATTTTGGTTAATTCCAAATGACTAGCAATATTCATGGATGTCCTTTGCCTTTATCATCTTGGGTCCCTTGATTCAATATGTTGCGAATGTTGCAATCTTTAATCAGATCCTAGAATTCATCCTTTCGGCTCAGACGTCATTTTAAACATGAGCTAGATCTCGACCAATCAAATTGCCATCGATTGTGCCCCTGGTCTATTCAACTTATCCATTCTTGATCAGAGCGTTTGCTTCTGATGCTTCATTTTTGGGAATCATAATTCCTTTGCTATGTAAGCATCAAATTATTCATATGTTCTATAATCTGATGCCCTTGTATTCTTTATTATTTGATTGAGTACCGATACTCACATCAGCTCCGTTGTGGATCGCCAGCTCCATTGTTGGAATTCATCTGACATCATCCTTCATATTCAATAACCTTGTGAGCCTTTCCACGGGTATATAATGCCTTCGGTAAATTGTATCATCTGCTTTGACTCCGATACTCTGCTTTTGAACTTGTATCTTTTGCTTGGTTGATGGTCGTATAGATTCGTAAAAATACCCCGATGGGTTGAACTTATGCCTTCCATAATCCGTGTGAACCCGAGAGTTCTCACGAGTCTTACTCTTCTGGTACTTCGCCAGATAAATCCTCCGCACTACAATTTCTTTGAAAAACGTGGAGCGAATGAAAGGTTATGCATTGAAGAAGTGGGAGTCGACCTTGAACCCTTGTGTTCATGCCCATGGACCCGATGTAGAAATCATCATGGAAGCTGCTCATAAACATAATTATTTCTTTGGTACAAGCTCATCTTGTATCTATGAATTGATCCTTTGCAATCGTGGTTCCGACCATATTTCCTCCTTGATTCCATTTACCGGATAAGTTAAAATACTTATCCTCTGCAAATCATTCCCCCCGTCCAACCTCTACTCCGGTTTACCTTCCGACATTACACCTAGTACCTGATATTGCGAAGTTTTATACCCCATCACATCGTTCCTAGCCTGATCGGCTATAGTTTTATCGTGTCAACTTTTAACTGTGCTACCTGGTCCTTATGCCCGGAGCAACTTTCGACGATGAGCTAAGCTTACGTCGATCTTCCTCATCTTATCATATTCACCTCAAACAACAAGCTTGACTTCGAGCTTGTGTCGAATCCGTGGATCTCATAGCCTTTCACTTCATCCTTCATTTTCTGCTCGATGGCAGCTTCATTGAGTCTTTCGACAAAATCTGTCGTGATCACCGTCTACACTTTGGCTTCTTCAGAGATGTCAATTGAATTCATGGCTAGAAATAGCATCCCTGCCCCTTGATGATTTGTGATATCATCGATGACATCTTGACTTTCTGCCTACACAGACCTGGTTGTGCTTGGTTATTCCTTACGTACTTAGATATCTTGGAATTGTTTCTCGGTATCTCTTGAGATCTTTGAACCCAATCTTTACTTGACACCATATCATTGCCGCATCGAAGCATGACTGTGGTATTCCGAATATCAACAAGAACATCGGAAGCATAATACAAAATATTTCTCGTTCAATTACCCTCACACTGTTTTATGGGTAATACCATGATTCTTCCCTCTCCCCATTATCTAAATGCTGTTGAACTTGCTGTCCTATCATGTATATCCTGCTCCGCTTTTCCTTGGGAATGATGTACTCCTAATTCTTGTGTGAAACACATTTTTCCTTTCCGTTGGTCTGTTTAATCCGATAATTTCATTTTCCTTTCCATTGGTTTGTTTAAACTTTCTTCTGATATATATGATATAAGCAGTAATAATTCCCTGCTTATGTAAACACCTCGGTGTACAACTCTATCAGTAAGACCCTGTTACTATTGTTGATGACATTCCGGTAACCACCAATGGATGAGAACCTTGCCTTTTGGTCCACCTTGTTTGACGAGGAGGAAAACGGTTCTCTTCGTCCCTCGCCCTTGGTTACTAACGTTGTTGCCAATATAACTGTCAGACTATCCTCTGACATGCCTTGCTATCAAGACCGTACAAGATGTCAACACCCTTCCAACGTTTTAACCCACATGGTGGGCTCATAACCCATAGGTCCCATGATCGGAACCTGACTCTCCTGTACAACCTTGATTCCGAAATATTCTTAGCACTCGGCTTCGTATGTAATACACGAGCTAACTTCCTCACCATGTTTCATTTCAGTATCAGAGGCAACATTATTCTTCTTTGCTCTGAACCCCTTCATCACCTATTTTAGGCATCAACTGGATGCCTACCTGGTTAAAACTAGTTGTTGAATCTCTGCATAGCACTCTTGAAACGTCCTGGTGCTTCTAAAATCTCCTTCCTTGAGATAACTACCGGATGCTGATCCTTTCAGACATTCGTCCTTACAGCTTCCCCCTTACCCCACCTCTTAAATCTCGGGACGAGATTTCTTGTAGTGGAGGAGATTTGTAACGCACGGATAATCTAGCTACAGTGATCTCCCACTAATGGTGCCATATCATCAGGTTTGACTAAGCCTAGTAGCCCCTTAATACATCAAAGCCAAATTCAAATTTTAAAATAAAGGCAAATAAATTATTTCTTCTAACAGTAGAACAAAATGTTCATAATATTACAAGAATTCCCAAAGCTATTGTAGAAATGGAACCAACATTATTTAGGACTCCAAAATGGCCATAGCTATTTTTGAATGACTTAACAGTGGGTCATCCAACACATTTTCAAGCCTAGACAAGTTATCAGCTACGGGGTTCTCAGCTCCTTTTCTATCAGTGATAAGTAAATCAAATTCTTGTAGTAAGAGAACCCATTGAATAACAGGATTCTTTTTGTAGTAGATTAATAAAAAAAATGCATAGTTCGTCTTAATGTTTCATAATTTTTGGAGTTACAGAAGTATTCGAGAAATATCCAGATTGCTACAGACTGTTCTGTTTTTACAGATTCTATTTTCTATGTGCTGTTTGCTTATTTTGATGAATCTATGGCTTGTATCAGGGGTTATGAACCATGGAAAAGTTAGAATACAGTAGATATTACACCAATATAAATAGAGAATGAGTTCACAACAGTACCAAAAGTGGTGATTTATTTTCTTATACTAATGGAGCTTATGATATTTTCTGTGGAGTTTTGTGTTGTCAAGTTTTCAATTTTTGGGTAAGGATTTGATGGACTATGGAATAATGAGTGGCAAGAGCCTAAGCTTGGAGATGCCCAAGGCACCCCAAGGTAATATTCAAGGACAACCAAGAGCCTAAGCTTGGGGATGCCTCGGAAGGCATCCCCTCTTTCGTCTTCGTCTATCTGTAACTTTACTTGAGGCTATATTTTTATTCACCACATGATATGTGTTTTGCTTGCAGCGTCTTGTATGATTTGAGACTTTGCTTTTTAGTTTGCCACAATCATCTTTGTTGTACACACCTTTTGAGAAAGACACGCATGAATCGTGATTTATTAGGATACTCTATGTGATTCACTTATATCTTTTGAGCTAGGCAATTTTGCTCTAGTGCTTCACTTATATCTTTTTAGAACACGGCGGTGGTTTTATTTTATAAAATTGATGAACTCTCGTACTTAAATTATATTATTTTGAGAGTCTCTAAACAGCATGGTAATTTGCTTTGTTTATAAACTTAGTCCTAATATGATAGGCATCCAAGAGGGATATAATAAAAACTTTCGTATAAAGTGCATTCAATACTATGAGAAATTTGATTCCTTATGATTGTTTTGATATATGAAGATGGTGATATTAGAGTCATGCTAGTAAGTAGTTGTGAATTTGAGAAATACTTGTGTTAAGGTTTGTGAGTCCCGTAGCATGCACGTATGGTGAACTGTTATGTAACGAAGTTGGTGCATGAGATATTTTTTGATTGTCTTCCTTATGAGTGGCGGTCGGGGACGAGCGATGGTATTTTCCAACGAATCTATTCCCCTAGGGGCATACGCATAGTACTTTGTTTCGATGACTAATAGATGTTTGCAATAAGTATGTGAGTTCTTTATGACTAATGTTGAGTCCATGGATTATACGCACTCTCACCCTTCCGCCATTGCTAGCCTTTCTTGTACCGCGCAACTTTCGGCGGTACCATAAACCCACCATATACCTTCCTCAAAACAACCACCATACCTACCTATTATGCCATTTCCATAGCCATTCCGAGATATATTGCCATGCATCTTTCCACCGTTCTGTTTATTATGACACACATCATCATTGTTATATTGCTTTGCATGATCATGTAATTGACATCGTATTTGTGGAAAAGCCATCATTCATCATTTTTTATACATGTCGCTCTTGATTCATTGCACATCCCGGTACACTGCCGGAGGCATTCATATAGAGTCATATCTTGTTCTAGTATCGAGTTGTAATTTTTGAGTTGTAAGTGAATAGAAGTATGACTGAAAGTGCGTTATATCGACTAGAGGTGGGTGAATAGGCGATTTTTATGAATTCTTCACAGAGGGATTTGCCGGTGAGGAAATTCCCGAGCGAAGAACTACTAGCAGCGGAATAAGTACTCAGAAGTAAACATAACATAATACTAGCATAGTCATCATGATGAAATGAAGACAAGCATAGAGTACAGAAAGCGTAATCACAGGATAACACGGGATGAAGACAAACAGACTGAAGAAATTGAACTGAGGAAATTGAGAAAGTCTTCAGTCAAAGTCTTCAAACACAGATATGACAAGCACACAACACAGTAATGAGGAAATGAAAGAGTCGTGGAAATAGAACTAGGTGGCTTGGTGAAGACAATGATTTGGTAGACCAGTTCCAACTGCTGTCTCAGTTGTACATCTGGTTGGAGCGGCTGAGTATTTAAACTCGAGGACACACAGTCCCGGACACCCAGTCCTGAACACGCAGTCCAGAACACTTAGTCCTCACCGTATTCTCCTTGAACTAAGGTCACACAGACCTCGTCCAATCACTCGTGGTAAGTCTTCAGGTGACTTCCGAACCTTCACAAACTCGGTCACTCGGCGATCCACAATTCCTCTTGGATGGTCTAGACCATGACGCCTAACCATCTGGAAGAAGCACAGTCTTCAAAGGTAACAACCGTCAGATCCATGCAGGATCAATCTCTTCAGTGATGCTCAATCACTTTGGGTTTGTAGGTGTTTAGGTTTGGGTTTTTCCTCACTCGATGATTTTTGCTCAAAGTCCTCGGAGGATGGGTTGCTCTCAAATGACTTTCAGTTTCTCTCGGAGCAGCCAACCAGCTAGTGGTTGTAGGGGGCGGCTATTTATAGCCTAGGGAGCAGCCCGACATGATAAGACATAAATGCCCTTCAATGATATGACCGTTAGGTGGACAAGATATTTTAGGACAGCTGGCGCGCAGCACAGCAACGGTCGGAAATTTGAGGCTCAAATTCCTCAGGGCTATCATGTTCCTCACTGTGTAGGCAATCCACACTGGCGAATTCCTAACTCCTTAGTCAGAACAAATTCCTCAGAGACCAGAAGAACTTCGTCTCATATCAAGAAATTGACTGAACTGTATGAGATTTCCAATGGGTTCACTCGAAGGGATTGGTAGGTGTAGGATTTTGAGTTGAGCGTCACTTGGAAATTTTTCCTTAGTACTTCCTCGACCCCCTTTAATAGTACGGTGTTTCCTATGACTCAAGAAAGAGAAAACGAAACTACGAAAACAAAAGTCTTCACGCTTCATGTTCCTCAAATGAATACCAAGTCTTCAAGGTCACACCAATTTCTTCACTTTCAAAGTCTTCAGAATACCAAAGTCTTCAGTCGAAGAACTTCATTTTTAGGGGTCGACTTTCTCTGTAAATATCAAACTCCTCATAGACTTATAGGCCTGTGTACACTCATAAACTCATTAGATACTTAACCTATAAGTCTTCAATACACCAAAATCACTAAGGGGCACTAGATGCACTTACAATCTCCCCCTTTTTGGTGATTGATGACAATATAGGTTAAGTTTTCAACAGGGATAAACATATGAAGTGTAAATACTGATATTGAGGAATTTGATTACAAGATATAGAAGAACTCCCCCTGAAGATGTGCATTGTGAGGAATTTTCTTTTGAAGCAATGCACACTTGAATAGTTGAATCATGGAGATCTCCCCCTATATCTTGTAATTCATACACGCATTTGACATAAGATATGAAGAATTTGAAATGCGATGATGAAATATGGTGACTGATGTAATTCAGCATGCATGCAATAATATTAACGAGGAATAAGCATGCAGAATAACGCATCAAAAGTATCAGAGCACCATCGGGTTTAAATTTATAACTCGATCCAATAAAGTTTCAGAAGAACGAGAGTTGTAACTTAGCAAAAAAAACGCCCATATAGTAGACCCGCTTGAAGACTAACTCAAATTTCTCCCCCTTTGTCATCGAATGACCAAAAGGATTAAAACTGAGGACTAACGCCCCTGAAGAATATCAAGTTGATGAAGGAGCGCCAGCGTTGTCGGGGTCGTTTGTCGTAGTAGGGCCTACCGTAGTGTCGTCCAAGTCTTCATGTTCATCAGTGTCGCGCAATGAAGAATAGGAGCTGGCCACCAAGGAAGGAACCTTGACCTTCTTGTATTTCTTCGGTGGAGATACAGACCAGTCAAAGTCTTCCTTGAGACCCATTTTCTTCAGATCTTCTTCGCTGTATACATGAGACAGAACAGCCCAGGTGCGGTTGAAGGTTTCATGGAGGTAGTATTGATTTTTCTTCAATGCATTATGGGTTGAGGTCATGTTGTGAAGAATGGAACCAAACTATCTCTTGACCCATTTATGATTGCGATCAACCTTCTGATGAAGACTGAGGAGTAACTCACGATCAGTCATCACCCTGGGTGCTGTGCCTTGAGGATTTTGCTTGGCAGTGTTGGCGGCAGAGTCATGGGTGGCAGAGTCATCATCGGTGGAATAGGATGCAACTTTGTGAAATTGGCCATCCAATGGACGAATGCCTTCATCAATAACAGCAGCGGCCTTGCCCTTGTCATCAGCTGAGGAAAATGTCCGTTTGAGGACTTCAATCGGAGGCAAGTAGCTGCAGTGGTTCAGTGTATCAGCTTTGTAGTTGAGTGAAGACCTTGTCCTGATGAATCTCATAATCCAAGGTGCATAAGGCTTCGGCTCAAAAGGTGACATAGCGACATTGGCCAGAGTCCTCATGAAGAAATCATGGAAGTTGACGGGAACGCCATGAATGATATTGAAAAGCAGATTCTTCATGATGCCAACGACTTCTTCATCATTTGAGTCATGGCCTTTGATAGGACTCAATGTCTTCGTCAGTATGCGATAGACAGTCTGAGGCACATAGAGTAATTCCTTGACGAGGAATTTGGTTTGTGGGGCCTGCCCTGGCTTCAAAGGCTTCACAAGCTCTTGCATGTAATGATTTGTAAGCTCAGGTTCGCTGTAGACACATCGAGAAGCTTCAAGGGGAGGACTGAGTGGTAGGGCACGAAGCAATTCAGAAGCTGGTGCCTTGTAGTGAGTATTTTCTGTCATCCAGTCCGGCACCCATGAGTTCACATCTTCAGAATCTCCTATGATGTGTGCAGCGTCGAATAGAATTGAAGAATGAGTTCTTCATTCCAATCACATATGTCAGTGCAGAAATTTAACAGTCCAGTGTCGTGAAGAACACTGAGGACTGGCTCGAAGCATGGCAGAGATTCCATATCCACATGAGGAATGTGCGCATGATCGAAGACTTTGTCTTTGTTGAATAGCACTGAGGAATAGAAATTTGCCTGACTGGCAGTCCAGAAATGCCTCTTTCGAATGCGAGCAGAGTCATATGGTTGTAGTCAGTGAAGAATACATGCTCGCCATAGAAATCTTCAGCCTTGAACTTTTGCTTGCATGAGAATGGATCCTTTGGCTTGGGCAGAGGAGTGTCAGTGAGTTGCATCACAACCTCAGGAATCGCAATCTCAGGGTCTTCAGGCTGACGAATTTCTGGTTCCTCTTCAGTGGCAGTCTGCATGTTCAAGTGATCAGCAGCAGCAGTTTCTTCAGCACTAGTGGCTGGAATGTCTTCATGCACAGATGAGGTGGGATGAGTTTCTTCAGAGCCCATATGAACAGTTGGTGCTGGGGACTGAGGTATTTGCTGTAAAGGGGTGAAGAGTGGAGAGTTGGGGCGCTGACTTTCCCAAAAGTCATCATTCATCACTGGTGTAGTACTCCCAATATCCACATCTTCATCTTCCATTTCTTCAACGCCAGCCTCTTCAGCTGTGAACTGAGGCATAGGCGAGGAAACAATAGGGTTTGAAGCGATCTTATCCACTTCAATTTCTTCATCAATCTGCTCTGACGAAGCAGCAGAATGATTTTCTTCATCAGACCCGCTAGGGATCTCATATTCTTCACCGAAAGGAACAAGGTCCTTTGATGGCATGGTTGAGATTGGAACATCATCAATTGGATTCGCAAATGAACTTGTGAAAGTACATGTAAGTCTCCATGTGTGGTTTTGATAATTAAATGACAATCCTTATGGACTAATGTTTACATTGAGATATACATTTGAAGGTTAGTCCCATTGGAAAATGATTGAAGAATATTGGAAGACAACTCCTTTGAAGCAATAATTACATCGAGATGATCAAAATGGAGTTCATTGGAGTATCTGAAGGATTACCTGCATAGAGCTATGGTTTTGAGCCACGATGGATCAAGATCCTAAAAGGATGATTTGAATGATGAATTCTAGGATATGATCATAATGGACTCATGTGTTGAGTCATGATTAATCAAGTATTCAAGCAAGCTATTTAAGTGAAAAATTCAATATACCCTTCAAGTCGTCAAGATTAAATAGGGAGTAGAGATATCGGTTAAACAAGAGGAAGCTCAAAGATCAAACACTAAATGGTCAACACACGAGCGCGAACAATGCACCACATAGGATCTTGTGGTATGATAAGCAATTGTCAATTGCACTTTGTGTACTAACCCATACTATGTGTTGTCTATGTTTTTGAGGGTTAGGTGATTCTCATGGACTAGCATCGAGAGAGAGATTTCAGGTATCCATGAGAGGATGGCATCAAGTGTTGATGATCATGGTTGACAAGGGCAACTTCAAGATAACCATACCGAAGGATTACATCTTTGAAGCTTGTGGATGATCACATGATGGACACCTGAAGATGAATACAAAGCAAAGCTTCCCACATTGTGTATGGGGGAGCTACTTGAAGACTTCACCAATGTCTTACCTTCAACTTGAGCCAAGAATAAACATCAACATCAAGCTCAACTGAAAGGCTCGAGTCAAAGGTATTAGTTCCTTTGATGTCAGTGTTGTGGAGTGATGACCACCAAAGACACATATACACTCAAGAATGGATTCTCGATAGCTATGTAGTGTAGCTCTTTTATGATTCTTGAATTATAGGTATCCCGCACTATTAAGAGGGGATCAAAGGGGTTCGTGATGGATTTGCTCAAGTCATGCACAATTCCACTCCTATCATATATACCAAACTAAATCCAAAGCCAAATAGGTTTCCCAAATATATGATAATACCTTTGCATATTTGGCATCCTCCTTTTTGGTTGATCTTGGATGGTTCTCTATGTGAGGACTTGGGGTTTCTCCATAGCTTCAAAACGAGACCAAGATCATCAAAACCGGAGTTCGTATGAAAAAGTTATGCATGTTTTACTTTCGGTATGATGGTTGTTTTCTGCGGGGCCGGAAGTTCCGGGTAGCCCGGAAGTTCTGGGCAAGTTCCGGGGAAAGTTCCGGGTTAACGAGAGAGTTTGCACATATCTAGTCCAAAGGGAGCCAGGAAGTTCCGGGCCTCCCAGAAGTTCCGGGGGCCAGAAGTTCCGGGTAGATTCCGGGCCAAGTTCCGGGCTAACCAGATAGTTTGCACATATGTGTCCAATAGGGGGCCCGGAAGTTCCGGGCTTGCCCAGAAGTTCCGGGCTGCGTTTTTCTTTGTGTAACAGGCAGATTTGGTGGGACACTATATAAGGCACCCTTCTTCCCCATCGAGTTAGAGCTTTTGGATCTGAGATTCCCCCATTCTTTTGAGCTCTATCCTCCTCTCCCAAGCCTAAAAACTCCAATCCATTTGGGGAAAACTATCCCATGGATCTATGGTTCATTTGTTGACCTCCTCCATTGTTCCTCCATTCTCCCATCCCTACATAGCATTAGTTGCTTTTGGTGGGATTTGAGAGAGAGGGATTTGAGCCCGAAGAGATTTCATCCAAGCATACACCCACTCCTCCTCTCTCTTTTGACCAAAGCAATTTGTGATTTGAGCAATTCTTGAGCATTTCCCCCTTGATCTTGTTACTCTTGGAGGTTGGAGACTCCTAGGCGGTAGGAGTGCTCCGGTGAGGAATCAACTTGTGATTTGTCCCCCGGAAAGTTTGTGAAGGTTTGGAGGCCGCCTCAAGGTCTACCACTAGTGGTTGGGAATCACCTTCGTGGTGATATCTCAAGGAGAATGGGGTGAGCCTTCGTGGAGTTGGTGTGCCTTCGTGGTAACATCCACCTCTCTAACGGTGACTAGCTTCCCTCCAAGGAAGTGAACATTGGATACATCCTCGTCTCCGTGACTTTGGTTATCCCTAACCCTAACTCATTACTTGTGGTTTACTTTGGTCACTTCACCGTGCATTCACTATATCTTGTTGTCCTCATTATATTGTGGTGGTTGATTATATTGTGTTGGCCATTTCCTTGTAAAGATTATTTAGGCCTACACTTCATATTCCGCACTTCATACTTGCTAATATTGATATACATTGTGATTAGTGTGAATTGCTAACTTGCGTTATAAACTTCCATATATTGTGATATTGCTCAAGTAAGTTTGTGTAACTTACTTGAGTTTGCTTGTATCATTCAATTCCATATATTGTGATACAATTTGTGTAAGCTTGTATTGCTTACTTGTGGTTGTGTGTATTATTCATTTCCATATCTCGTGATATACACTGAGTAAGTTTGTGTGACTTACTTGTGCTTACTCATATCCTCGTTGTTCTCATCTTGTTTTTGCTAAGTTGTTGGTGCACTTAGTGAGCCTAGTATATTTAGGATTTGTGCTTGAAAAGTATCCGCTTAGTTTATTTCCGCATTAGGATATAGCCAAATCCGTAAAATGTTTTAAAACGCCTATTCACCCCCCCCCTCTAGGCGACATCGTGGTCCTTTCAATTGGTATCAGAGCTAGGTATCTCCTTATTAGGCTTAAGTGCGTAGAGAGTAACGATGTCGACTAGTGAACTAGTGCACGATGACACATTTTGTTTTAATGGCACAAATTACATTATGTGGAGATTATGCATGCTTTGTCACTTTCGGGCCATGGGTACAAATGCTTTGCGGATTGTGGTTATTGGAAATTCAAATCTAAAGGATGGATAATCATCGTCACTTGATGATATGCATCTTGATTGTGAAGCTTTAAGTTTCATTCATCAAGCTATAACCTTCGAGGTGTTCAAGTCAATCTCGTCTTGTTCGTTGGCTCATGAGGCTTGGACCAAAATTGAAGATATATATGGTGGGTCCAATCTTGATGAAGACAATATTCTTTTCGGGGAGTTAATGGAGGAATTCTCTACATTTCTAGATCATGAAGAGCTCTCTATTGCTTCCACCTCCGATTACTTGCATACCTCAACATCTTTCACTTCACCAACATGTGGTGTACCACAAGGTAATGACATGGTGAGTGAAGAAATATCTCATGATGATGGTATTAAGCTCATCATTGATGATCTTGCTTATGTTGATACTAGTGATGTATCTTCTATGGACATGAGCATATCTAACACCAAAAACATCTTACATTCTTGTGTAGAGAGTCCATGCATATCATCTAATGATGCACTCATAAATTCTTGTGATGATATGCTTGGTCGTTTGTGTTGCCATATTCAAAATATCGTGATTCCCTCTAGTTCTCTTTGTGAAACTAACCATGTAGAGGAAATCAAGAAAAATGAGGCATGCTTGGTTGATGAAGAACCCTCTTCTGCAAAAGAATCATCATCAACCCCCTGTGTTCACATGTGCCTCATGGAAAGAGGTAATGACGAGGTATCATCTTCTCTTAGTGACAATGATGATAGTTGTAATGAGGAAGATGATGAAGTCTTGACTCAAAATCTCTATGAGATTGGGAAAAATCTTCGTAGAGCTAAAAATAACACTTATAAAAGGTTCCAAGATGTTCTTGCTTTCTTTCAAAAACGTAATGACTTATTTCTTTACGAGCAAGCAAAAAGTGAACAACTTGAACATGAACTTGCTATGGCTCATCAATGTCTTAGTGACTTGAGGTCTTTAAAAGAAGAGATTGAAGTTACGCATTGTAAACTTAAAGAGGATTTTGAGCCCCTTGACCTTGACTACAAGAAGGTCAAAGGAGAGCTCATCAAACTCTCTAAGTCTCATGAGGAACTTCAAGCTACTCATGTAGAGTCTCTAGCTTCTACATGCTCCTCTCATATTGATAATGATGCTTGTGCTACTTACTCTATCTTGTGTGAAGCATCGATATTAAAAGAAAATGTTGAGCTAAGGACTCAACTTGATTTGCTAACTAGCAACTATGGGAAATTGGAAGAAAGATATGAAAAGCTCTCGGGCACTCATGAGGATCTTATAATCTCTCATGATGGGCTAAAGTTAGCTCATGAGGCTATGTGCACCAAGGTAAAATCGTGTGAGTCTCATATGGATATTAGCACATCTTCTACTCGAAATGCCTTATTGCCATGTGCTAGTCCTTGCAATTCCTCTCTACATGATATTGGTACATCTTGTGATGAATTGCTCACCATGCCTTGTTGCTCTAACAATGAAGTTTCTACTTCCTCTAGTTCTTTTGTTAATACTAACCTTGTAGAGGAAAATAAAGAGCTCAAGGCCCAAGTCACCAGTTTGAAGAAAGACTTGGAAAAATATTGTGATAATATCTTCAGTGTGCAAAAGGACCCTCAAGACAAAATTGGACTTGATTTCATCTCCAACAAGAAGAAGTCCAAGAACAAGAAGAAGGAACGAGATCAAGTCAAGAATTCGGCCAACATTATTTGCTTCAAGTGCAAGAATGTTGGACACCATGTGAGATCTTGTCCATTGAAGAAGAAGGCTTCAAGTGTGAAGCATCAAGGGAAGTGGCCTTAAGTTCAATCTCAACATAATGAAAGGCCTATTCCCATGCCTAACCATGATAATGTTCTCCAAGTTGAGAAGGTAAAGAAGAAGAGAAAAGGGAGCACATGTTGCTATATTTGCCGCGAGAAGGGACACATATCTTCATCATGTCCCAACGGTAATGTCTCCAAGCCTCCAATTGTCAATGATCATTATTCACTTAGAAAGGATAATGTTGGCAATTTGTTTGCCAAGTTTGTTGGTGTCCAAAGTGGTTTGAAAGTTGATAAGACCATTTGGGTTGCCAAACCTATTGTGACTAACTTCTTAGGACCCAACTTGGTTGGGGACCATCAAGCTCAAACTTGATCAATAGGTGTGTGGAGGACATTTGAGACTTGGTTAGTTTATGTAGAAAAATTATTTTCACCATGTATTATGGTTCAAAGCCAAGTAAAGTGGATTATCATCATATTTGTCATTCCAATGCTCCTCGTGGCGGTAATTTGTATTTATATTGTCTACATTGAAAGTTACTAGCCCCTCTCATGTTTAGGTTTTGTACCTAGCATGTGTTTGTATACGGTGTGCCTCCTATTATGCTTGATTTGAGTTATCTAGCATGTGTACGTCGCAATGCACTTCATATATTTGTGTTTGTGGTTCCGAGCCTTTATTGGTTCATTAGTTGAATCTTATTGGGCTCTTTTGAGATATTAATGGATCACCACATTATGGGGGAGTGATATGCTTTGTGCATATCACAATCCTTGTTAAATGTGTACAATTATGGGGTGCCACTTAGAATATATTTGATATTATCTTATATCTCGGTGGCATGCAATGCCTTGTTTACATATGGCATTATTGTGCGGTTTTGCCCATGGCTATCTTCAAAATCATATTCGAAAAATCATTTGATTAAAGCTATTCCAATTGTTGCTTTGCATGATGATCTATCTAATTGGAATGTTAATAATATACTATCCAAGCTTTGTGTTTATTTCTAAACTCTCATGTTATGCTTGTGTTAGTATAGATGATCATGTACTTATGAGGTTTCTACGCCGAATGATAACTCGAAATACCATTTTGTTTGAGTTCATCTTATTGGTTTGTATGGAGTTATGGGAGTGTTTATCTCATTGTTTATAGTATCCTATATCTACTTGAGTGAGATATTCCTATGAGTATGTGTGTAATGCATATCTTATATGCTCATTGGTTTTCCTTGGTTCATATGTTGAACTTTGTGTGCTATCATATGTTGATTTTTTCACTTTAATTTATTTTGTACAACATGAATGACTAGTGATGCTATTGGAAGTATTAATGGTTATGTGTTTATTTGTCCATTTTGTATCTCCCTGGATTTTTGTAGGAATGTGCATGCATAGTTACCATGTGTAAATTTGCATGCCTTGTTTGCTTTATTTGATCCCATATATATCTGGTAAATCCATCAAATTCTTAATAGCTAAGATGTGCATGAAATTCAAATTCATATCGATATGCACATACTTAAGTGGTTTTACCCTATGTGTTGTAGTTATGCTAACTACTTCGGACCCAATAAGTTTGGGGACCATATTGTACTTAAAATGTTTTAGGTTCATCTGGGAAGCATTGGGTGCTTGGCTTATTCATGAAGGTGGTGGCACTATGAGGAAATTAGAGCCAAGCTTGGACATTTTATTGATCTACGACTTCATACCAATGCTATCTCGGTAACAAGTATTTACTTCATGCATATATATAGAAATGGGGTCAACCTTGTGTAGGTTGCATCATGGCATGAATTTCTTGAATCGTTCCTGTGATACTTGTTTCCTTTCTCAAAGCATCCCAACAATGATCTCTTGTTGCTAGTTGTGATGTCTTTGATGGTTGTGTGTTTGGAGTTCATGAATATACAATAAGATAATATTAAGCCATGTGCTATGCTTTCAAGCAAAGATCTCATTGATATATTTTATGACTCCCATTTGGATATCTTATTATTTCCTTTTGTAACCATTTCATGTGTACATCCTGCTTTGTGGATATATATCACCATGATTGTCATCTACCTAGAATCTTATACACGTGAGAGAAGTTACATCTCTAATTGATATCCTTATTCTTTCATGTCCATCGTTTCACTCTCATTTTGTATCTTTGGTGGCGTGGAAGCATTTGTTGTATGAGTGCATGTCTTCTTTTTTTTGCGTCTTAGTGCACTCATGTTTTGTGAAGATTGTTGTCCTTGTGTTTGTCTTGACAAGCCTATTATTTATTATCTTCACCATGGGTTGTCACATGCTTTGTTTCATTAATTGGCTATTAGTGAGCTTATGAACCCATTTACTTCATGTGTGTGGGAAGAACATGTCTTGCAGCTTGTATCTCAGTTACTCAAGACTATGTTGATGCTTGATTCTCATCCTCATATTAGTCTTCTCAAGTGCTTTGACGTGACTCACACACATCATCTTGGTTGTGCCTATTCTTAGGTTGCCTCATCTACATGTTGCTCAACCATATGTTTGTTGAAAATGCTAGGCTTCTTTTCTTATCTATGCTTGCTTGCAATTGTTTTGTGTTCCTATTGATTTTGGGGGAGTGATGATCCTATTTTGTGCACTTGTATCCAAATACAAAAATGCTAAATAGTGCAGAAATCATGGGGAGGTTCTCTATTTTCCTTAGAACACTCCTTTGCCCAAATCATAATATTCTTTTATCCTTTTGGCTCGTCGGGTCTTTTGATTGCTTGCTTCACTTTGTGTTATGCAAATGAGATCAATTTGTGCCATGTGCTTTGTGCCATGTGCCTTGCTCTCATGCTAGGATCACAGTTGTATAATAATGGATTCACTTGTGGATATCATGTTCTTATCAATTGCATCTATTTTGTGTATACAAGTCTCTTTGTGGATACATATCATGATTATTATTGGCCGCTTAGAAAGTTTATACATGGGAAAGCTCATATCTTTCCTTGATATTATTTATTCCTTGTCAGCCACTTTGTTTGTTTCCTTTTATTCTTAAGGTGGCTTCGGTAAGAAGTTGTGTCATGAGTGCTTGTATGTTTTGCAGATAATCTTGTGCACTCATGTTTTTTGAATGTATTTTGGACCCATACTTGACATGATGATCACATTGGATATTCCTATTTATCTTGTCCAAAATATGTTCGTTGGATCTTTTGAATGTTTTCCTCCCATGTCTAATCTTATTTTCATATCATACTATCTTGTTACATTCTAGATCCTATATATGGGTTGAGATCCTCAATTTTTTCATCATTTAATATGTGCATTTGATTTCACTCACATTATTTTGTGATATGCACACATTAAGGAGGAACTCATACAATATTTATCTTCTAGATTTTCTCGTCCATTTTGGCGTTTGTTGCCAACGGGGGAGAAGTTTAGAGGGTTTAAGATAAGTACTTTTGAAGTGCTTGTGTTCATTCATGCATATCTACCCTAGTTATATGTGCTTGTTGCGTGAATGAGTATATAGAGAAAGCTTCACCAAGTTTATATCAACCAATATATGCATATGATATTCGAAGTTCATTCACACATGCATATATTGTGGGGGAGCTTGCTCTATATATTGTGGTCTATTAACATTTAGATAACATCAAGTTTCCTTGTGATACTTGATGCTATCAAAATCAACCCAAGTATACAATTTATCCTTGGATAAATTGCATGCTTGTTTCAAATTCATTATACAAACCCTCTTATTGAGATTGTCATCAATTACCAAAATGGGGGAGATTGAAAGTACATGTAAGTCCCCATGTGTGGTTTTGGTAATTAAATGACAATCCTTATGGACTAATGTTTACATTGAGATATACATTTGAAGGTTAGTCCCATTGGAAAATGATTGAATAATATTGGAAGACAACTCCTTTGAAGCAATAATTACATCGAGATGATCAAAATGGAGTTCATTGGAGTATCTGATGGATTACCTGCATAGAGCTATGGTTTTGAGCCACAATGGATCAAGATCCTAAAAGGATGATTTGAATGATGAATTCTAGGATATGATCATAATGGACTCATGTGTTGAGTCATGATTAATCAAGTTTTCAAGCAAGCTATTTAAGTGAAAAATTCAATATACCCTTCAAGTCGTCAAGATTAAATAGGGAGTAGAGATATCGGTTAAACAAGAGGAAGCTCAAAGATCAAACACTAAATGCTCAACACACGAGCGCGAACGATGCACCACATAGGATCTTGTGGTATGATAAGCAATTGTCAATTGCACTTTGTGTACTAACCCATACTATGTGTTGTCTATGTTTTTGAGGGTTAGGTGATTCTCATGGGCTCGCATCGAGAGAGAGATTTCAAGTATCCATGAGAGGATGGCATCAAGTGTTGATGATCATGGTTGACAAGGGCAAGTTCAAGATAACCATCCCGAAGGATTACATGCTTGAAGCTTGTGGATGATCACATGATAGACACGTGAAGATGAATACAAAGCAAAGCTTCCCACATTGTGTATGGGGGAGCTACTTGAAGACTTCACCAATGTATTGCCTTCAACTTGAGCCAAGAAGAAACATCAACATCAAGCTCAAGTGAAAGGATCGAGTCAAAGGTATTAGTTCCTTTGATGTTAGTGTTGTGGAGTGATGACCACCGAAGAAACATATACACTCAAGAATGGATTCTAGATAGCTATGTAGTGTAGCTCTTTTATGATTCTTGAGTTATAGGGACCCCACACTATTAAGAGGGGATCAAAGGGGTTCGTGATGGATTTTCTCAAGTCAACATCTTCTCTGCACAATTCCACTCCTATCCTATATACGAAACAAAATCCAAAGCCAAATAGGTTTCCCAAATATATGATAATACCTTTTCATATTTGGCATCCTCCTTTTGGTTGATCTTGGATGGTTCTCTATGTGAGTACCTGGGGTTTTTCCATAGCTTCAAAACGAGCCCAAGATCATCAAAATTGGAGTTCGTATGAAAAAGTTATGCATGTTTTACTTTCGGTATGATGGCTGTTTTCTGCAGGGACGGAAGTTCCGGGCAGCCCGGAAGTTCCGGGAAAGTTCCGGGTTAACCAGAGAGTTTGCACATATCTGGTCCAAAGGGAGCCTGGAAGTTCCGGGCCTCCCGGAAGTTCCAGGGGCCAGAAGTTCCGGGTAGATTCCGGGCCAAGTTCCGGGCTAACCAGATAGTTTGCACATATGTGTCCAATAGGGGGCCCGGAAGTTCCGGGCTGCGTTTTTCTGTGCGTAACGGGCAGATTTGGTGGGACACTATATAAGGCACCCTTCTTCCCCATCGAATTAGAGCTTTTGGATCTGAGATTCCCCCATTCTTTTGAGCTCTATCCTCCTCCCCAAGCCTAAAAACTCCAATCCATTTGGGGGAAAACTATCCCATGGATCTAGGGTTCATATGTTGACCTCCTCCATTGTTCCTCTCTTCTCCCATCCCTACATAGCATTAGTTGCTTTTGGTGGGATTTGAGAGAGAGGGATTTGAGCCTTCTCGTGCTAGACCCTGAAGAGATTTGTGAGAGTTCTTGAGAGAGATTTCATCCAAGCATACACCCACTCCTCCTCTCTCTTTTGACCAAAGCAATTTGTGATTTGAGCAAGTCTTGAGCATTTCCCCCTTGATCTTGTCACTCTTGGAGGTTGGAGACTCCTAGGAGGTAGGAGTGCTCCTGTGAGGAATCAACTTGTGATTTGTCCCCCGGAAAGTTTGTGAAGGTTTGGAGGCCGCCTCAAGGTCTACCACTAGTGGTTGGGAATCACCTTCGTGGTGATATCTCAAGGAGAATAGGGTGAGCCTTTGTGGCGTTGGTGTGCCTTCGTGGTAACATCCACCTCTCTAACGGTGACTAGCTTCCCTCCAATGAAGTGAACATCGAGATACATCCTCGTCTCCGTGACTTTGGTTATCCCTAACCCTAACTCCTTACTTGTGGTTTACTTTGGTCACTTGACCGTGCATTCACTATATCTTGTTCACCTCATTATATTGTGGTGGTTTATTATATTGTGTTGTCCATTTCCTTGTAGAGGTTATTTAGGCCTACACTTCATATTCCGCACTTCATACTTGCTAATATTGATATACATTCTGATTAGTGTGAATTGCTAACTTGCGTTATAAACTTCCATATATTGTGATATTGCTCAAGTAAGTTTGTGTAACTTACTTGAGTTTGCTTGTATCATTCAATTCCATATATTGTGATACAATTTGTGTAAGCTTGTATTGCTTACTTGTGTTTGTGTGTATTATTCATTCCATATCTCGTGATATACACTGAGTAAGTTTGTGTGACTTACTTGTGCTTACTCATATCCTCGTTGTTCTCATCTTGTTTATGCTAAGTTGTTGGTGCACTTAGTGAGCCTAGTATATTTAGGATTTGTGCTTGAAAAGTATCCGCTTAGTTTATTTCCGCATTAGGATATAGCCAAATCCATAAAATGTTTTAAAACGCCTATTCACCCCCCTCTAGGCGACATCGTGGTCCTTTCAACTTGTCCTAGGCTTCATCTTCTTCGGAGCTGAAGAATCTGAAGCAGCTGATGCTTTCCTTTTCTTCACAGCTGCATGCTCTACAGCCTTAGTCTTCTTCACATCTGATGCAGATGGAAGGATTGGAGTTGAGGTAGGCGCAGGAGGAGTAGAGGAATCTGGTTGATTTTCTTCAGGAACAACTGATGTAGTTGCCCTGACATCTTCAGTTTCTTCAGGCGCACCATATAGTGGATGCCCTGGCAGTTTCTTCAGTGGCTGGAATGCAGTCATCAGCCCTGGAACTCACATTTTCTTCAGCAGCCTGAATGTCATCAGCGGTGCTGGCATGTTCTTCAGTAGGCTGAGCAGATGCTGCAGCCTGAGGAATTTCTTGGTGCGATGGAGCTGCAACATTGGTGAACTTTTCAGTCAGCTTTACAAACCTGACTTTGGCTCCTTTCCAATCAGCATAATAAGCATCAAATTCATCGCTGAGGGTTTTGATGTCAGCCTGTATCTTTACTAGTTCTTCAGTTGTCATTTTGACAACATTTTTCTTCAGAAGTTTTCTGTACTGCGATTTCTTGATCTGTCTGGCCTTCTCATACTTCCATTTTTCTTCTTCAATGAAAGCGGTCAAGACATGACTTTGACCAGGAGTGAGGTTAATCTCCGGCAAAAGGGTGTTGGGATCTTTGTGCCATAGATCAATGAAGTCTAGGATCAACCTTGGATCCAAAAGCAGTGGCACATTGCTTCCTTTGGCACTAGCGGCCTTGGCTTGCCTGTCTCTGATGATTTCTGCAAGTTCATCATCATCAGCTTCTTCTTCATTAGACGGTACTTGGAAGGCGACCTGCTTCTTCTTAGGACTAGGGCGAGGACCTCGTCCAGCCATTGCCTTTGTCTTCAGCAGAGAGGGGCCTGCTGAGGAACTTGGAGCGGCTGAGGACCTAGCGGAGACACCAGAGGCAATGGAGATGCCTGTTTTCCTTTGGCATGTGGCAAGATGCACAGGTGCTGAGGACTTTGTCGGAACAGCTGAGGACTTTGTCGGAACAGCTGAGGACTTTGGAGGAGCTGAGGATTTTGGAGGAGTATGAGCAGCATGAGGAACTGGCCTTGAGGATTTTGAAGATTCTGGCCGTGAGGGCATTGCTGAGGAACTTGGCCTTGAGGGCACTGTTGGTGAAGCACTTGGCTTGCACGCAGGCTTCTTTGCCATTGATTTCTTTGGCTTGACAGAGGCCTCAGTGGCAGCAGCAGCAGCAGAGTCTTCATTGAATTTCCTCACTGCTTCTTTGGCTTGTCTAGCCAACTTGGCTTGGCGCTTGGCCTATTCTTCAGGAAAATCCTCACCGCGCTTGAGGCTGGTGGGATCTGCTACTTGGCCAGGTGCCAAAGGAGCTCTTGGGCATGGAGGATTGAGAGCGAATTTCTTCATGTACTTTGGACTTACATACCTGTACTCCCTCCATTCTCTTGCCCATCTCCTTTCAATCCTCTGGATGCGCACCTTGCGCTGATTTTTATTTTCCTTACCAAACTTGGCCTCATCAGGAGTGCAATATTCTTTGTATATGTCATCAGCGATCTCAAAGGTAGTCATGACCTCAGGCTTCTTTCCTCCTTTCTGTGGCCTCTTACCGTCTGCCATGTTCTTCAGTTGAGGAATTTGAAAAATCGAATTCTCTGAAGAAGTATGCAACTTTTCTTCGAGGAACGCTGCAAATGAGTTAAGTTGATGAGAACCTAGTGATTCAGCAGCGGACATGAGTACCTGTGAACAGAGTATAGTTGCGAGGAATTTGAGAGGTCATATGTTCTCGTAAGGTTTTTCAAAAGAACAAGTTTGAGGAATTTGACCAGATGAGTCTTGAAGAATTTCACTAAGCGTTCTTTGTCTTAGGTTCCAGAGTTGTATAGATCGAAGATCCACACAATTGAGGAATCTTGAAGAAAAAAGATTCTTAGTGAAACGAATCAAGAACAGATGACTTGTGAGGTGTTTTAGTGTGTGAGGATTTGAAGCAAAACACCTTTGAAGATTTTGTAGAAAATATTCGAATCAAAGAGGGCAGTAAAAGTAACTTTTAATTTACCCTGGATGAAGAACACGACTAACAGTGAGGTGGAGAGGTGAAGTTCGTTTGTGTAGATCTTCCACGCCCTAACTTGGCGGAGGAAGACGTCTACGCCAGCGGCAGAGTGAAGATTTTCGCGGCCGGCGCGAGTACGACGATGACGAGGTCGAGGCAGTGAAGCTCTTCCTCATCAGCGACGATGGAGTAGCGGCGGCGCTAGGGTTTGAGAAGCTCGAGTGGGAGAGAGAGTTCGAGCGGAGTAAAGGAAGTGAGGAAGGGGAGAGGGGGTATTTATAGCCACGGTGAAAACTGTTTGCCCGAAGAATTAGGACGAACGTGCCCCTGACCCATCTCCTTCGCATGACATGTGTCACCCACGTACTGTGAAGTGGAGATCGTGTTAGATCGTGGGTGAATAGAAAACTATATCGTGGGATACGGAACGGTTTGAGCGGCAAAACCGAAATTTTGGATAAGATAAGTTTTAACGTTCCGTTCGCAAATTCTTCAGCTGACAAGGACACAGTGAAGATTTTGAACGAGTTTCAAATAGAACGCACATGAAGAATTTGTTTGAATAGATTGGGTTGAGTATAGCATAGAGGGGGAAGTGTCCGATCACATTCACTTAGCAGAAAAAACCAACTTGAAGAATTAGCCATAAGTGAATGCTGTAGAGGACATAAACTCATATATATATATATATATATATATATATATATATATATATATATATATATATATATATATATATATATATATATATATATATATATATATATATATATATATATATATATATATAGCCAATGAAGAAAACGGCAATGAAACAAAGGAAGATGTTGCAAAGTTGAAGAATTTGAAAATCAAGAATTTCAAAACCGAGGAAAAACTCAAATTGAAGATTTTCAACTTTTGGTGGTGGCGTGACCCATCAGATAAGAATGATGATTTCAGACACCAGCATAATTGTTGTAGGGTTCTGAGAATCAAATTCTTCGTTAATTTCTTCACACTTAGAGTGTTATTCTTCATTAATTGAAGAAAAACGTTTCTTCATGTGTTGCACATCTAAGTCATCAATTTTGCATAAGTGTTAGGATGAGTGTCCTTTTCAAAGAACATTTGAAGACTCTAAGATATTTAGCTCACACCGCAACTTGCTAAATCTCTTCTCATCCAAGGGCTTTCTGAAGATATCGCCCTTCAACACGTGATCACGAAGAAAATGATGACGAATCTGAATGTGCTTTGTCTTCGAGTCCTGAACTGGATTGTGAGCAATCTTGATGGCACTCTCATTGTCATAGAGGATAGGCACATTCTTCACGTTGACGCCATAGTCCTTGAGTGTTTGCTTCATCCATATCAGTTGTGCACAGCAAGAACCAGTAGCAATGTACTCAGCTTCAGCAGTAGACAGTGATACGCAGTTCTGTTTCTTCAAGGACCAACAGACCAAAGATCGTCCGAGGAAATGACATGTACTAGATGTTGACTTGTGGTCCACACGATCACCAGCATACTCAGAGTCAGAATATCCAATGAGATCAAAAGTAGAGCCCTTGGGAAACCATAATCCTAGTGTTGGTGTGTGAGCTAGATATCGAAGAATATGCTTCACAGCCTTATGGTGTGATTCCTTCGGTGTAGCTTGAAATCGGGCACACATGCAAACACTAAGCATTATATCTGGCCTAGATGCACATAAATACAATAAAGAACCAATCATGGAGCGGTATACCTTATGATCGAAATCAATACCATTTTCATCAGTGCACAGATGGCCATTTGTGGGCATAGGAATTTTGACACCTTTGCAATCTTGCATGCCGAATTTCCTCAGTACACCCTTGAGGTATTTCTCTTGAGATATGAATATGTCGTTGCGCTGTTGACGAATTTGAAGACCTAAGAAGAATTTCGACTCTCCCATCATAGACATTTGATATTCTTCACTCATCATATAGGCAAATTCATCACTATAACGTTGGTCAGTACAACCAAAGATAATATCATCAACATATATTTGGCACACAAACAGTTCACCATCATAAGATTTAGTAAAGAGAGTAGGATCGAGTGAATCGGGTGTGAAGCCATTCTTCATGAGGAATTCCTTCAAAGTATCATACCACGCCCGAGGGGCCTGCTTGAGGCCATAGAGGGCCTTATTGAGTCTGGAGACTTTGTGAGGATTCTTTGGATCTTCAAAACCTGGGGGTTGAGCAACATATACTTCTTCCTCAAGCTTACCATTGAGGAATGCACTTTTCACATCCATTTGATATAAAGTGATATCATGATGGTTAGCATAAGCAAGTAATATGCGAATAGCCTCAAGTCTAGCAACAGGTGCAAAAGTTTCATTGAAATCAATTCCTTCAAACTTTGTGTAGCCTTGAGCTACAAGCCGTGCCTTATTCCTCACCACGAGGCCATTTTCATCTTGCTTGTTGCGGTAGATCCACTTTGTGCCAATGATATTATGCTTGCGAGGATCTGGACGTTTGACCAGTTCTCAGACATTGTTGAGATCGAACTGATGTAGTTCTTCTTGCATGGCCTGAATCCACTCAGGCTCCAGAAATGCTTCATCTACCTTGGTGGGCTCTGTGATAGAGACAAAAGCATAGTGCCCACAAAAGTTAGATAAATGTGAAGCTTTTGAGCGTGTGAGAGGACCTGGTGCTTCAATGTCATCGATGATCTTTTCAACTTGCACTTCTTTTGCAACGCGAGGATGAGCTGGTTTTCGTCGAGGAAGTTGATCAGCATTTTCTTCAACACCATTTTCTTCAGCATTTTCCTCAGGCGCGTCAGCTCGACGTTCTTCATGATATGGAATGAATTCTTCAGCAGATTCTTCGGTAGGAATGACATCCTCAGTAGCCTTGAATTTCATAGATTCCTCGGGTACTGGTTCATCTATCACAGAAGGTAGGTGCTCTCTTTGCGAGCCATTAGTTTCATCGAACCGCACATCTACAGTTTCAACAACCTTGTGAAGAACGTTGTTGAAGACTTTGTAGGTGTGCGAGTCCTTTCCATAACCAAGCATGAAACCTTCATGTGCTTTCGGTGCAAATTTAGCATTGTGATGAGGATCTCTAATCCAGCATTTAGCACCGAAGACTTTCAAATAACTCACATTGGGTTTCTTGTCAGTGAGGAGTTCATAGGCAGTCTTCTTGAAGAATTTGTGAAGATATACCCTGTTGATGATGTGGCACGCAGTATAAATTGCCTCAATCTAGAAGTGATGAGGCGTCTTGTACTCATCAAGAATGCAACAGATAAAGAAGTATGAGGACGTGTGAAATGAAAGTTAATTTCTTCATGATTAGCCTGCGTCCTTTCAGGTAACTTTCAGGTCTCGAGCAAATTCTTCAGACGTTTACGCACGTCTGGAGACCTGACCCTGCATAAGAGATTAGTTGTTTTTCTTCACCACCCACATCTGAAGGGGTGGAAAAGAGTTCATCACTCTGCGAGCTCCATATGAGAAAGGTGGCATAGAAGCCAGTCCATTTCGTTTCACATAAGAGGAGTTAGGGTAAGCATATGAATAAGCAGAGAAATTCTTCGAGGACATATGAACATAATGGTTAGAAGAATAATGCTCATATTCATAGCCCTTGGCTCTTCCCTGCGAAACAGAGCTGTTAGCACGATGATATTCATGTGAGGACTTTGATCCTTTTGAGGAATTTGATCCACGTGAGGAATTTGGTCTGTATGAGGATTTGGATCCATATGAAGAGTTTGGTCCATATGAAGAATTTGATCTGGGGTTCCTATTCTTCACAGGTGGTGTCATGAGGACATTCACCTGAAGACTTTCAAGGCACCTTTTGGGAACCCAGATTTTCTTCATAGGAGAACCGTTCCTGCAGTTAGTCCCAACATATCTAGCAAATACTTCACCATTCTGATTTTTGAACAGTTTATAGTTGGAGTCAAATGACTCACCAGAAGAATGAGAAGATTCACATGTAAACCCAGATAGATTAGATGGATCAACTGGAGGTCCCTTTGCAGCAACCCATGAGGTTTTGGGGTACTGCTCAGGTTTCCAATATATACCATCAGCATTGAGTTTCCTCTCAAAGGCAATACCCTCTTTCCTAGGGTTCCTGTTGAGGATCTGCTTTTTAAGCACATCACAAAGAGTCTGATGCCCTTTGAGGCTTTTGTACAAGCCTATTGATGGTGTCCTGGACTAGGGGGTACTCACCACGTCGTCCCCCAATCGGTTAGATTGGGCCGACGACCCCCAGGGCCGCATACTCATGGGCCAGTCCGGACAGGTGCCGCATACAAGGAAGATTCCACAAGACTTGGTGATCAAGACAAGGACTCCTCCCCACCGGCGATTCGGCTAGGACTCTTGTTATCCTAGGCCTCGGTGCATTATATAAACCAGGGCCAAAGCTAGTCGACACATATACAATATACAACAATCATACCATAGGCTAGCTTCTAGGGTTTAGCCTCCTTGATCTCGTGGTAGATCTACTCTTGTACTACCCATATCATCAATATCAATCAAGCAGGAGTAGGGTTTTACCTCCATCGAGAGGGCCCGAACCTGGGTAAAAACATCGTGTCCCTTGTCTCCTGTTACCATCCGCCTAGACGCACAGTTCGATACCCCCTACCCGAGATCCGCCGGTTTTGACACCGACATTGGTGCTTTCATTGAGAGTTCCTCTATGTGTTCGGCAAAAGGTTGATGGCTCGCCCGCAGATCAACTGCGACTTCGGCATCTTCGTTACCGGCACAACTGGTCACCTTGGTTCGACCAAGGACTGCGCCCTTCATCCGATCGTCATGTTCGGATGAGGGCCTTCATCAACATAAACTCCAATCTCTATCAAGATCATGGAGGAATCATCCTAGGAGCCCGGGGGCTCAACGTCAACATTGCCCTTGGGCGACCACGCCGTTTCTCTGGACAGCGAACTTGTATCCGCCGTCACCGCCTCCTCGAGCGTCGGTTTGACGATTGCTTCGATGAAATAGTGCGGAATTGAGTCTACAACAACCCTAGAAAATTTCGTCGAGTTCCCATGGAGGAATCTCTGGCAATCCACGATATACCGGAGCCCTGTCAAATCTGGACGAGAATCTGGACGAGTTTAGGGCGTGGTGTCCAGCTTCTAGCTCGGACGTCCTTTGGAAGATCCAACCTTTGATCGGCTGCGAAATTCCTATATCTACCACACCTCCAAATTTCAGCTCGATCCGACCGTCCAAACTCCGGGAACCTTCCGATTAGTACATCACTTTTCGGATCTATTTTCTGCGCGAAAACGAATCTGACCCGAGTTCGTCTTTTTTATGAACGGGATTTCGGACATCCTTTTTGAAGGAAGTTTTGTATGGAGTATTGTGTTTTGTTCCCGAACACATCCCACTAACTTTAAAATCTTTTGAACATGATCTTCAACATCATGCTGGTGTCAAACCAGTCCGGCAATATTGCTACACGGCTGCCGACCTGCGCTAGACACGTCGTCACTTTGTTGAGCCGCGCTCAATTTCTTCGGATCATCATCTCGGCAAGCCGAACGAGAGTCCGGCATCGCGAAGGATAAATCATCACCAACATCGCCGCCCCACAGATTACACGGAGCGGGCATACCGGCATCACCGCACGGTCGCTTCATCAAGCCGGCATCGACCACGTCACGACCTACATCGGCAGGGCCGCACTATCGCTTCTTCAAGCTGGTGTCCATCACGCCGACCTACTTCGACATCTCGGCTGGACCGGGGGCTTCGCCATCTCTTCATCAACCTACTCCGGACACTTCGGCGTTACTAGCCGACCAGCTCCGTCACGTTAGCTGGACCGAGGGCTTTGCCTCGGCGAGCCAACCTTGCCAAAGCATTGCCATGCCGCCGCGTTTTATCGCCCATCGTGCAATGGGTGCGCGGATCGAGTCCCAATTTTGGGAATAACCTTCCTTCGGATTGCCACAACAAATAAACCAGGTGCTATTAATCCCAGTATTTTTTGCTTGTTTGGCATCATTTTTCCCAAGGAATTATTACTCCGATTTGTCCATCATACGTACACAGGTCTATCAAATGGTGGCCGCATTAACGACAGTCGCACAGTGGTTCGGTCAGTTCCCGTACATAGTCCGGCGAACGCCGCGTCCAGAGCTCGGACCGACCTGTGAATTCAGGCTTTGCCACGCCTTTACCGCATCATGCCGACGCCCTGCACCAACATTGACTTCGGCGCCAGGCCATATTTCTTTTATTACTCATTTTGCATAAATTATTTATTATGCAACGATTTTTTTAATTATCATTATTACTATTATATATGGTTTGCACTATTTTTTGTGCACAGGAAAATGATCCGGGGACTTCAGCGTCACTCTGCCGGTCTGCATTGACCGTGCTATGTCACCACTTCGGCATGTCGAGCTCTCCGCTCCGCCACCTCCGGACCGGCTCGGGGGATGGAACCTCGCCCCATATCAAGCTCGGACCGTGTCATCAATACCGAACACATTAACCAGCTAAGTCGCTTTCATGCTCCAAGCTTTAATTTCTAACCTGTGTTCGGTTCGACCAAGCATTATACTTTTTTGGAAAAAAGTTGCTTGTAAAAATTTTCCTTGTCCAAACTTTGTTCGCACACACTTGACGCGCTACCCGCGCTCATTATACCTGGGGTCTTCTTTAACAGAAGCTTATTAATACGGGCTTTATGCCCAACACATGTGTCACACTTCCGCATGTACCTTTTATTCACCATTATATGGATCGATATGACTTAAGTTTTGGCCAAGCTGGGTTGCCTGGCTCCTGTGCTTACCCCTACGTTCCCGATTGTTCGGCTAGGTGGTAAAGGGAGCACCTTTGCGATTGTTACTGCCGGGTCAGCCGGATGTGTACCTCAGACTGGGTGAAGCTAAAAGCTAGCATTCTTAAGGGAATACTCGGTCGGTGAACTAAAAGATGATTTCTTACCTATTCATTTACCTGCCCCCAGATGTTTTTCTGCTCTTTTCGCAGTCCGCACATGCACTTTAGGGCATGCCTCGAGGAAAGGAACCCCTAACGGAACTATTCTCCTGGAAGATGTTTCTTACTAACCATGTAATATAACATAACTAGTTGGGCACTTGTCCGATAAAGCACTAATGACCCCTACGCCTGGTCTCCATGCATGCCACGGTTTTTATAACATGCGAGGTATTCGGACACACTCCGGACTATTGGGTCCAGAGGTTGAAGCGAAAAGGTCCGCTACGACAAACGATCTACAATCCGGCTAGAAGGCATTTTACATGTCACCTTACATTATATAGTCAACTTTTACCCAAGTCACTTGGGGGCTCTTATGTTTATTTGAGTCGTTTTATACTAAGTGTTTTTCTTCTTAGTCGTTGCAAAGTTTTTATTATTTATCACTCCTTTTTTCGACACGAGTGTGCGGTCACTAGCTGGGGAGCCTAATTTCTCTCTCAAAACCGCTAGAGTTTAGTTTTCTAAACTAGCCTAATGAGAAGTACTCCGCCTTCGGGATGGGAGACTGAAGCCATAGGCTGACCCGCTTGAAGTCTTGAGATAGGATGTGTCATGTTAAAGCACGGCAGAAGCACTTTTTTTTCTCTCTAAAGTCCAATTTTCGGATTGGCACCGAACACTTGATCTTGTTCGGACGTCATGTTTTTACTGACATTTTTTGGTTTTCCAAGCATTTGGCACTTTTAAACAATTTGTGTGTTTTCAGCACAAGTCTCGCAGTGCAACGCTGGACTCCTTTAGAGATTCGGCAAAAACATTCTCGGATATTGCTATATATGCATCGGTTTCGATTTGTGTCTTCGGTCAATAGTTGGGTTACCCGGCTCCTGCGCTTGCCTCCTACGTTCCGCTTTGTTCGGCTAGATGTGCAAAGGGAGAACCACTGCGATTATGCTCCCAGCTCGCATGGTCAAGCACCTCAGTGGAGAAAGCCGGCCGATCGTCACAATAGGTGTAAACTGGTCAGCGATCCGATGACTATATTAAATGACGGGCCGTTCATCACATTGGCCGAAGTGTTTCCGGCTTGACCTCGACTATCGCCGAACACTACCGGGGGCTAGTAACTGGCCTCCCAAACTAAATCCTCAATATTTTGCTCTTACATTAGAGCTGAGGTTTCATGATCATGCTTAGCATGACAACCCAAAGAAAGGAACCGATAGCGGGACTATTTTCTTTGGAAGACATATCCTATGTTAAACAGCAATATAACATATCTCTCTGCGTACCTTTGTTTATAAAACCGTATGGCCAGATTGCCTTGTTTGTCGTAAATCTTTGCCCTCATAAAGGCTTTATAAAGTAGGACAAACACTCCTCGGCTATTGGCCGAGGAGGTGGAAGCCGATGGTCGGTCAACAAAGTTTTGTACAATGCGGATCCGAGCATTAATGACGTAAAGTACTTGGATACATAGAGTCATTACACATAATTTGTGATTTTACTATGGATATCGATCCTTAATCTGGCCACCCGTGCCGCATTAAGGCTCGGGGCTCTTGGGCTTCGGGCTTATTATTTAC
Organism: Aegilops longissima; assembly: GCA_021605205.1. NCBI lineage: Eukaryota > Viridiplantae > Streptophyta > Magnoliopsida > Poales > Poaceae > Aegilops > Aegilops longissima. Next base: position 666,188,136 of record CM038682.1, on the reverse strand, counting down.
AAATATTAAAGGGCACATTGATCCTCGATCGGTGTTGCCACCCGACCAGGTGTCTCGAGGGCTCTTGCATTGCTTGTTCTATGCGAGAAAATTTTAAGTGCAATCTGATTTCGAGGAAATTTTGATCCTCGGGTTGGTCGGCCGCACCCAACCCGAGTCTCGAGGACTGAGCACGCCGCTTTTGTGTTCAAGTATTCGCCGAAGCTAGGACTTGATCCTCGGGCGATTTTGCAAATCAACTTTGAGTCTCGTGGTTATTGGGATCAGCGGTCTTATGTCATCCTTCAGGTGCATCTCGGGTTTTAGACCGATACACACCTTGAGGGCTGCTGGCTATATATCTTGTCAGAGAATAAATTGCATCAATAAAAAATATTGACCAAAAATCAGCCCATGACAGAGGTGCTGAACCACCTCGGAAGTCGTTCGGCATATAGCTCGGATGCAAGTGGCTGGCTCCTTAGAGGGCATTTCCGGCATTAAGCTGGGCTAAACTCCTTCAACTTTTTTGGACCAAGATGATCTATGACATCATGGATATAGTCCGACGTTGGAGCTTGGACACAGTCCGGCGTTGAGCTCGGATACATTTCGGCGTTGGAGCTCGAAAGCAGTCCGGCATTGGTGCTCGGCTGCAAAAGATACCTCGAATGCAGTCCGGCGTTAGAGCTCGGATGCAACAGGGCACTGCCTCCTGGGAACAACTACAAACCCGAGGTGTGACATAAAAATAACAAGGCATTGATAAAGGCCGGAAACTTAAAGGGGCTCCTCGGATACCCGACGTGTAAACTCGTCGAATGCATTTCGGCGATCCTCAAGATCGAAGATGAGAAGATTTGTTGAACCAGTTTTCAAGACCGGCAACCGAAGATGAAGAACAGTTCGGAAGAATCGAGGAGCGTCCCTAACTTGAAGACCGGTTTAGGGGGCTACTGACGGTGTCCTGGACTAGGGGGTACTCACCACGTCGTCCCCCAATCGGTTAGATTGGGCCGAGGACCCCCAGGGCCGCATACTCATGGGCCAGTCCGGATAGGTGCCGCATAAAAGGAAGATTCCACAAGACTTGGTGATCAAGACAAGGACCCCTCCCCCACCGGCGTATTCGGCTAGGACTCTTGTTATCCTAGGCCTTTGGTGCATTATATAAACCAGGGCCAGGCTAGTCGACACATATACAATATACAACAATCATACCATAGGCTAGCTTCTAGGGTTTAGCCTCCTTGATCTCGTGGTAGATCTACTCTTGTACTACCCATATCATCAATATCAATCAAGCAGGAGTAGGGTTTTACCTCCATCGAGAGGGCCCGAACCTGGGTAAAAACATCGTGTCCCTTGTCTCCTGTTACCATCCGCCTAGACGCACAGTTCGGGACCCCCTACCCGAGATCCGCCGGTTTTGACACCGACACCTGTCATGTACAATTCCTTCAGCCCTGCATCATCAGTGATACTAGCAATGTCCTCAGATGAGGAATTAGTGATAGTAGAGACAGGTGAAGAATTTGTAACATTAGAAGCATTTGAACATTCAGGTGAAGAATTAGCAGATTCACGTTCAATGCATTTCATACATGGAGGAGCAAATTCTTCCTGAGTAGCGCTGATTTATTGAGCAAGTAATGAATCGCGTTCCTTCTGAAGATCTTCATAACTCACTCTTAGCTTTTCAAGATCTTACTTTCTTTGAAGAAATTCATAAGAAAGTTTCTCATGATCAGATAAGAGAGTGTTATGATGACCTTGAAGGTTGTCAAACCTGGTCTGAAGTCTCTGAAGATTTTCAGTCAAGGTTTTAGTGCGATCCATTTCTTCACCCAACATATCATCACTTTTGTCTAGCATGTTTTGAACCTTTTCGAAAGCCCTTTGTTGTTGTACAGCAATCTTAGCAAGTTTAGAGTAGCTGGGCTTAAGATTTTCATCAGATTCATCCTCACTAGATTTAGAGGAGGCATATTTAAGTACCTTGGCACCCTTTGCCATGAAGCGATAGGTGGGAGCGTAGTCATCATTGTCTTCATCAGCCTTGTTGGTGTGGTCATTTTCTTCAGAGTTGAACATAGACTTGCTGACGAAAGCAGTAGCGAGGGCTAGGCTCGACACACCAGACTCGGAGTCCTCAGATGCCTCATCTTCCTCATTTTCTTCAGATTCATCCTCAGAGTCCATTTCCTTGCCAATGAATGCCCGGGCTTTCTTGGAGCTGCTCTTCTTGTGAGATGAAGACTTTGAGGATTTTGATGATGAAGATTTTGAGGATTTCTTCTTTTTCTTTGCATCATCAGAACTGTAATCCTTGTATTTCTTCTTCTTTGATTCCTTTTCCCACTGAGGACAATCTTGGATGTAGTGTCCAAGTTTCTTGCATTTGTGACAGAGCCTCTTCTCGTAGTCACTGGATGAGGAATCATTGCTCCTTGAGGGTCTTCCAAAGCGACCACGTCTTGAGAACTTCTGGAATTTCTTCATGAGCAGTGCTAGCTCATGACTCGGTTCTTCAGGGTCACCAAGGCTGCTACCAGAGTCTTCATCTTCGGACTCAGATACTGCCTTGGCCTTTAGTGCACGTATCTGCCATAGCTCGAACCATAGAGATCTCTCTTCTCAGCAAGCTGAAACTCATGAGTATTTAGCCTCTCGAGGATATCAGCGGGATCAAGTGACTTGTAATCAGCATGCTCTTGTATCATCAATGCCAGAGTATCAAATGAGGAGTCAGGCGATCTCAGCAATTTCTTCACCACCTCATGGTCGGTGATGTCAGTGGCACCAAGTGCTTGAAGCTCATTTGAGATGTCAGTGAGGCGATCGAAGGTTTGCTGAACATTTTCATTGTCGAGTCTTTTGAAGCGGTTGAAGAGATTGCGAAGAACATCAACTCGAGAGTCACGCTGTGTTGAGACTCCTTCATTGACTTTGGACAGCCTATCCCAGATAAGCTTACCAGTTTCCAAAGCACTCACTCTTCCATACTGTCCTTTGCTCAGATGGCCACATATGATATTCTTCGCTTGAGAATCGAGTTGCTTGAATCTCTTCACATCAGCAGCATTCAGAGAAGGTGTGACTGAGGGAACACCATTTTCCACAACATACCAGAGATCGTTATCAATTGCCTCAACATGCATTCGCATCTTATTCTTCCAGTAGGGGTAGTCCATCCCATCAAAGGTAGGACACCTAGCAGAGACCTTGATCATACCTGCGGTCGACATAACTAAAACTCCAGGCGGTTAAACCAAATCACACGTAACAAGGAGTACCTTGCTCGATACCAATTGAAAGTGCGTTATATCGACTAGGGGGGGTGAATAGGCGATTTTTATGAATTCTTCACTGAGGGATTTGCCGGTGAGGAAATTCCCGAGCGAAGAACTACTAGCAGCGGAATAAGTACTCAGAAGTAAACATAACATAAGACTAGCATAGTCATCATGATGAAATGAAGACAAGCCCAGAGTATAGAAAGCGTAATCACAGGATAACACAGGATGAAGACTGAGGGAGTCCTGGACTAGGGGGTGTCCGGATAGCCGAACTATCATCATCGGCCGGACTCCAAGACTATGAAGATACAAGATTGAAGACTTCGTCCCGTGTCCGGATGGGACTTTCCTTGGCGTGGAAGGCAAGCTTGGCGTCTGGATATGTAGATCTCCTACCATTGTAACCGACTGTAACCCTAGCCCTCTCCGGTGTCTATATAAACCGGAGGGTTTTAGTCCGTAGGACAACCAACAAAACAACAATCATACCATAGGCTAGCTTCTAGGGTTTAGCCTCCTTGATCTCGTGGTAGATCCACTCTTGTACTACCCATATCATCAATATCAATCAAGCAGGAGTAGGGTTTTACCTCCACCGAGAGGGCCCGAACCTGGTTAAAAACATCGTGTCCCTTGTCTCCTGTTACCATCCGCCTAGGCGCACAGATTCGGGACCCCCTACCGAGATCCGCGGTTTGACACCGACATTGGTGCTTTCATTGAGAGTTCCTCGTAGTCGTCACAGATAGGCTTGATGGCTCCTTCGATCATCAATAACGACGCGTCGGGGTGAGACTTTTCTCCCCGGACAGATCTTCATATTCGGCGGCTTTGCACTGCGGGCCAATTCGCTTGGCCATCTGGAGCAGATCGAAAGCTACGATCCTGGCCGTCAAGTCAGATTTGGAAGTCCAAACTTCACGGCGGACGTCCGCGGAGACTTGATCTTCGATGGATTCGAGCCACAGCCGAGCGCGCCGCACTGTCACCACGGGCAGGACTCAGCTCCGTTGCCGGACAGTGCCCTGGAGGCCGCACACAAGTCCGCTCCGACCCTTAATTCGGAGCAGGCTACACAGATCGAGGACGGGTGGCTAGACACCGCCTCGGGGGCTGCTACATCTATGATGATGGAGCCGAATACCGACCTTGTCCCTTGTGAGGCTCGTGACTCAGAGGTGCCGGACTCCGAACCTCCCGCGCCCCCTCCGATCGAATCTGATTGGGCGCCTATCATGGAGTTCACCGCCACGGACATCTTTCAACACTCACCTTTTGGCGACATCCTGAATTCGCTAAAGTATCTCTCGCTATCAGGAGAGCCCTGGCCGGACTGCGGTCAGGACCGTTGGGATGCGGACGATGAAGAAATTCAAAGCCTGCCCACCACCCACTTTGTAGCCACTGTCGACGATCTAACCGACATGCTACATTACGACTCCGAAGACATCGACGATATAGACGACGATGCCGGAGACGACCAAGAACCAGCGCCTACGGGGCACCGGAAGGCCACCTCGTCATACGGCGTATACATGGTGGATACACCAAAAGGAAGCGATAACGAGGAACAACGGGACGCGGCGAAGGATAATTCCCCCGAAAAACAACCAAAACGGCGACGCAAGCGCCGCCCGAAGTCCCGCCCCGATAACAACAGCACCTATACCGACCCAGCCATAGAGCAGGGCGAACCGGTGGACGAACATGCCACCAAGCAACCATCCGAACAGGATGAATTGGACGAGCAACCCATCTCCGGCGAAAATAACAGTCCAGCCGATTTAACGCCGGACACACTACCGGAGCACAACCATCTTCAAAAAAGTCTCGTCGCCACTGCAAGAAGTTTGAAGAAACAGAAGCGGAAGCTCAAAACAGCGGAAGACGTACTCAGAAAGAGATGGAGCAAAGTACTCAAGACCGCAGATAAATACGACAATAGCCACCAAGCAAAGAGCTACCCGAAGCGCAAACTATTGCCTGAATTTGACGAAGAGGCCGCAGAGCCCTCACAGTCAAAAAACAAAGAGGCCGCCTAGCCGGATAGACGACCAGATGACAGGCCAAGAGCGGCAAACGGCGCCGCACACAAGCCGACACACGATCCACATAAGGATCCTCGCAGAGAGGATGGCCCAGTCAGGTCCATCTATGGGCCAAAAAAGGCTCCAGGAAACAGCACAACACGCCGAGCGTTCGAAGATAACGGCACGCCTAAATACAGGGGCGCCGCACACCCACTATGTTTCACCGATGAGGTGCTGGATCATGAATTTCCAGCGGGATTCAAGCCCGTAAACATAGAGGCATATGACGGAACAACAGACCCCGGAGTCTGGATCGAGGATTACATCCTACATATACATATGGCTAGAGGAGATGATCTCCACGCCATAAAATACCTACCCCTCAAGCTTAAAGGGCTAGCTCGGCATTGGCTCAAAAGCCTCCCAGAGAATACCATTGGAAGTTGGGAGGAGCTCGAGGATGCCTTTCGAGCAAATTTTCAGGGGACTTATGTCCGACCTCCGGATGCAGACGATGTAAGTCACATAACTCAACAACCCGGAGAGTCAGCATGCAAATTCTGGAACAGGTTCCTCACCGAAAAGAACCAAATAGTCGACTGTCCGGACGCCGAGGCCTTGGCAGCCTTTAAGCATAATGTCCGAGACGAATGGCTCGCCAGACACCTCGGCCAAGAAAAACCAAGAACAATGGCCGCGCTAACAAGCCTCATGACCCGCTTTTGTGCAGGGGAAGATAGCTGGCTAGCAAGATGTAGCACCAGCGACCCGAGTACATCCGAAGTCAGGGATGGAAATGGGAAATCACGACATAGAAAAGATCAGCGCCGAAATAAGGAAAATGGCCCAAAGAGCACGGCAGTTAACGCCGGATTCAAAAGCTCTCGACCAAACAAAAAAGCACTGCCTCTTAAAGATAACAGTGATGAGCTTTCCAACCTAAACAAAATCTTGGATAGGATATGCCAAATTCACAGTACCCCCAGGAAGCCCGCAAACCATACCCACAGAGATTGTTGGGTCTTCAAGCAGTCCGGCCGACTTAATGCCGAACACAAGGGGCTCGACACACGAAGCGAGGACGATGACGAACCCCACAAGCAGAGCGCAGGAAAACAAAAGAACTTCCCACAAGAAGTCAAAACAGTAAATTCACTTCAAGTGATAACAAGGAAAAATACGGCGGCACCTACCAAAGCACACGCCGCACGGTCCACCCCAGCGGAATCAAGAGATTGGATGACAAAACCAATTACTTTCGACCATCTAGATTACTCCAGAAGTATTCGAAACGCAGGATGGACTGCTTTGATATTGGATCCTGTAATCAGCGGACTACAATTTACACAAGTCCTAATGGATGGCGGCAGTGATTTAAACCTGCTATATCCGGACACAATCCGCAGAATGGGGATAGACCCTACCAAAATTCGCCGTAGCTGCACTTCCTTCAAAGGAGTGACGCCAGGCCCTTACGCCCATTGCACGGGCTCCTTACTACTAAAGGTTGTGTTCGGGTCATCCGACAACTTCCGTCGCGAAAAGCTAATCTTCCATATCGCCCCATTTAGAAGTTGCCATCAAGCACTATTGGGACGTGAAGCTTTCGCCCGCTTTAACGGAATACCGCATTACGCATCTCTTACGCTTAAAATGCCCGGTCCACGCGGCATCACATCATTAAGAGGTAACTCCGAGTGTTTCTCGACCACGGAAGAACGCAAGACTGCCTTGACAGTCACACGCTAATCTGGCCTCGCTAGTTACAGCCCCTAACAAATAGGTCATTCAAAGACCCCGGGCACGGTTAGGCGAGCCCGGCATAAATAAACTAGGGGCTTCCTAGCCGCATACCCCTTTACAAGGGGCTGTGCGCATGAACACTAAGAGCCAATAAAAGCTCAAACTTATTCATTTCTTCATACTTTGTTATACATACATTTTTTGCACGACACCTTTCCAAACTAAGTTCTTCTCTTTTACAGATGAACAGCGTGCTACACCCGTCTAGGATACAGCACAACGGAGACACAGGCGCAGACGTGCAGCAGGGACCCGTTGCAAGGATTCTCTTTAGATTAAGACCCTGCGTAAACCTTTCTTACTGTCTCTTGTTGATACACATCCCCCGGTTTCTTACCATAACTGAGGAGGAGGCTAGCATTTTGGCATCGGCCGCGTCAGAAGTTCTCGCCAGTACCTGGACACTAGGGGCTTAGGGCATTGTTATGCCCATTATTATAAAGACCGAACACCTCAGGGAGTGTTCGGCGTCTCGAGTTAGGCCTTATATGCATCAGCTCCGAATCATGTCTTTGGTCAAATGTTGGGTTTGCCCGGCTCCTGTGTTTTGCTGCCTTACGTTCCGTATCATCGGCTAACGCGGCACCAGGAGAACTACTGCGATTGTGCCCCGGTTCGGCCGGGCGAGCACCTCAGTAGAGAAAGCCAAAAACTGACTGTCATGATATAGCGAGAGACTGGTCAACCACTCGATCGACTACCGGAATGTCTAGAATTCCTCCGCTTTGACGAAGGGCCGTTTCCCGGTCAGGCACATACACGCACCAAATTCGGGAGGCGCGGTGCCCCTGGGGGCTATATAGTAGCCCCACCCTCGAACTCCTATGGCTAAGTGAAAGTGATAAAGCATTATAGTCGGGTTGCCTAGTTTGCTACGCTACCACCTCCTTCACAGGACCAAGACGTTGGATTAAGTGTGAAAATGCGCTCCTTTTTGCAAACACCCCCGCACCATGTGCGTGGGGGCTGAAGCCGAAGACTGCCATCTTTCAGGTTATATATACATACACATTAACAGCCGCACAGGAGATATTTCAATACTTGAACGCACAAGTATAAAAAGCGGTTATATTATAAATATGGTTTCACAAATCATACATATCATTTGAACATAACATTTTTCGAGCACTGCAACTCTATTAAACGAGCGCCCTGCAGGACTTCCCCAAAATAGTGCTCGACGGGTAACCGGTTCTCGTCCGGACTCCGGGTTGCAACATCGGTGGCATTCATCTCCGTCCAGTATGTCTTCACATGGGCGAGAGCCATCCGAGCACCCTCTATGCATGCCGACCTCTTCATCGCCTTAATATGCGGCACCGCCCCAAGGAATTTCTGCAACAAGCCAAAATAACTCTTCGGCTCTGGCCTTTCCGGCCACAGATGAGACACGACATCCTTCATGGCAAATCCGGACAGCCTATTTAGCTCAGCCCACTCAGCATACCGATCGGTTAACGGAAGTGAACGCTCTGGACTATGGAATTGAGACCAAAACAGCTCTTCCATTTCGTGATCCTTTTGGATCCGTAAGTGCACGACTGCGTCCGCCGCACTCGCCACCAAATTCAGATAAGGATCCTTCGCACCCCACAGCTGGCCTAACTGAGCATACTTCTGATCCGTGAACCTCCTACGCAGCAGGAAGGGCTTTCCATACGCAATGTCTCCAGCATGACGCAGCTCCTCCTTTATAGCCCTCAGTGCAGAACGGGCATCCTTGGCTTCGGCGGTGGCCTTTTTTAGGTCCTCTTGCTCCGCTCGGCGTTCCTTTACAAGAACATCATAGCGGTCGGTAACATCCTTCAGCTTCAAGGCCATTCCAGCCATCTCCTCCCTGCTTCGGCAGTGAGCAGCCTTTTCGGCTTTTAGCTCTTCGGCCGCCTTCGAGGCAGCCACATTACTCCTTCTGGCCTGCTCCTTGGCTTGAGCAAGCTCTGCCCGAAGGCTTTCCACGGCAGCGGCACCATATGCATCAAGAATACATGTTGTAAGGAATGGGTGTCAGCTCCCTTACCAGGTGACCGCGGTGAAACTACTCACCTTGCGACTCGTCAAGTCGCCTATTGACCAGCGCGATGTCCGCATCCGCAACATCCAACTGCCGCTTCAGTTCAGCAACTCTATCAGTCCGGCTGGCCACCAAACGCCCCACCCCCTGAATAGGAATGGCAACATATTAAAACTAAGATTTTGATCCTCGGCACGCCGTCACTTCTGACAGCGCACCGAGTCTCAGGGGCTACTATCTATACAGGGCGCACTCTATGTGCAAAACTGTCACAAGGCATGTCATTTTTACATACCTCAAACCCTTGATAAACTTCGGCGGCATCATGCAACCCACTCTCAGCGGATGAAATTCTTTCAATCACCGTACTCATCAATGCACGGTGATCTTCTGAGATAGACGCCCTTTCGAGCAGATCCTTCAGCTCCCTCGGCCGTACACCAGTTGGTGCCGAACTCTCCGGCCCTGCCGGACTCGGGGAGACCCTCCGCGACGACACCTCAGGGTTGTCCGCCCCGCCTGCCGGTGCGGCAGATGGAGGCGTCTCGCTCTCCATCATCTCCGGACGAAGGTCCCCCGAAGATGAGCTCAGCTGAGAAGGGCGGAGATCCGAACTACAAGGTAGAAACCTCGGTTATCCTCAGAAATAAAAATAGGGATGTCCCTTATTACAAAATTACCCCTTTCCTACTTACGGCTCGCTGGAGGGCTGATTCATTTGGGGAGATAGTGCGGCCGGGGCTTCCCCTGGCGCAGGACCCTCCGGTGAAGATTTCTTCCCCCGCTTTGAGGCCTTGGCCTCCGGGTCTTCGAAAGCAGTCCTCTTCTCCCCCTGGAAGGAGGGATTCTTGACTCCCCCCTTGTCGAGAGCCTCCTTAGCAGAGGCGGTAGTTTCCCTGTTCCCCCCTTCGCCCTCTCCCGAAGGCGCAACCTCCAACATTTGGATTAACACGGGATCCGGCGTGGTCTCAGGGAGGGGGGCCGGACACCGTATCAGTTTTGCTTGCGGTATCCATTCCTGTTCAGAAGGATAGCTGGTTAAAAGGCAAATTTATGATAAATATGTGAACGGGATGTCCAGGCACAGGGTTACTTACTCGAGTATCCGGGCGATTGCAGCTTAGGCCGGCGTCCTCGGTCAAGTCCGGACACATCTCTTGTGATCCGAAGAATAGTTGGTACATCTCCACGGGTGTCGCACCCATAAAGTGTTGGAGAGCTCGAGGTCCGTCCGGATTGAATTCCCACAGGCGGAGAGGGCGAAGTTTGGCGGGCAGAAGACGCCGGATCAGCATAACCTGCGTCACCACGACCAGATTGATCTCTCTCTCTTGGAGGTCTCGAATCCGGCCCTGGAGCAGAGGTACGTCCTTGGACGGTCCCCATTCAAGCCCTTTGTTGACCCATGATGTCAGCCGTTGTGGAGGGCCCGAGCGAAAGACGGGCGGCGGTTTCTGCCTGCTGCCCCGGGGAGCGGTGATATAGAACCACTCCTGTTGCCACAAGCCGAGCTCCTTCTGGAAAGAGCCCTCGGGCCATGGAGCATCGGCCCTCTTGCTTACCACCACCCCGCCGCACTCTGCTTGACGCCCCTCGATCATCTTCGGCTCCACGTTGAAGGTTTTGAGCCACAAACCGAAGTGAGGGGTAGTGCGGAGGAAGGCTTCGCAAACGAGAATAAATGATGAGATATGGAGGATGGACTCCGGAGCCAAGTCATGGAATTCCAACCCGTAGTAAAACATGAGCCCCTCACGAAGGGATCCATCGGGAAGCCTAAACCCCGACGGAGGTGAGACACGAACACGACGCTCTCGCCTGGCTCGGGAGTAGGAATAACTTGCCCTTGGGCAGGCAGCCTATGTGAAATCTCATAGGTCAGGTACCTGGCTTCTCTCAGCTTCAGCACGTCCTCTTCCGTGATGGAGGAGAGCATCCACCGGCCCTCAAGTTCGGAGCCGGACATTGTCGAAGTCCCGAAGCGCTCGAATCTGGAGCCCTAAAGTGTTGGAACTCGGGGCAAGGGACGGATTTGATTGAGGATTGGAGAAAAAGAACGAGCCTTGGTCTCATTATAAAGGGAGAGAATACCGAGAGCCGTCCCCGTGACCGTTTGGGACTCGCCTTGGATGGAGGGGGCGTGGCAACGGGCGCGGTTGGGTTACCCACGTCCGTATTGATGGGAATCCTGGGATAAGGGGAACACAATCTCTGCTTTGACAAGACGTGCCAAGGAAACCGCTTCGCTAAACGCGCTGAGGTGGTATATTAGAAAACGTAAAGGCTTGGTTGGGGCGTGACATCATGCCCCAAAATGCGTCAGCAGATTGAACTTGTGTAAATGTTATTCTCTCTACGGTTGTATGTGGAAATTATTTTGTAGAGCCGGACACTATCCTGGTGTTCGCCATCTTCTATGAATTATTCGGAGGAGGAACCCGCCTTGCAATGCCGAAGACAATATGCGCGCCGGACTCGTCGTCATTGAAGCTTGGTTCGAGGACTCTTGAGGAGTCTGGACTAGGGGTGTCCGGATAGCGAACTATCATCATCGGCCGGACTCCAAGACTATGAAGATACAAGATTGAAGACTTTGTCCGTGTCCGGATGGGACTTTCCTTGGCGTGGAAGGCAAGCTTGGCGTCTGGATATGTAGATCTCCTACCATTGTAACCGACACTGTAACCCTAGCCCTCTCCGGTGTCTATATAAACCGGAGGGTTTTAGTCCGTAGGACAACCAACAAAACAACAATCATACCATAGGCTAGCTTCTAGGGTTTAGCCTCCTTGATCTCGTGGTAGATCCACTCTTGTACTACCCATATCATCAATATCAATCAAGCAGGAGTAGGGTTTTACCTCCATCGAGAGGGCCCGAACCTGGGTAAAAACATCGTGTCCCTTGTCTCCTGTTACCATCCGCCTAGACGCACAGTTCGGGACCCCCTACCCAAGATCCGACGGTTTTGACACCGACAAAGACAAACAGACTGAAGAAATTGAACTGAGGAAATTGAGAAAGTCTTCAGTCAAAGTCTTCAAACATAGATATGACAAGCACACAAGACAGTAATGAGGAAATGAAAGAGTTGAGGAAATAGAACCAGTTGGCTTGGTGAAGAGAATGATTTGGTAGACCAGTTCCAACTGTTGTCTCAGTTGTACATCTGGTTGGAGCGGCTGAGTATTTAAACTCGAGGACACACAGTCCCAGACACCCAGTCCTGAACACGCAGTCCAGAACACTTAGTCCTCATTGTATTCTCCTTGAACTAAGGTCACACAGACCTCGTCCAATCACTCGTGGTAAGTCTTCAGGTGACTTTCGAACCTTCACAAACTCGGTCACTCGGCGATCAACAATTCCTCTTGGATGCTCTAGACCATGACGCCTAACCGTCTGGAAGAAGCACAGTCTTCAAAGGTAACAAGCGTCGGATCCACGTAGGATTAATCTCTTTAGTGATGCTCAATCACTTTGGGTTTGTAGGTGTTTGGGTTTGGGTCTTTCCTCACTCGATGATTTTCGCTCAAAGTCCTCGGAGGATGGGTTGCTCTCAAATGACTTTCAATTTCTCTCAGAGCAGCCAACCAGCTAGTGGTTGTAGGGGGCGGCTATTTATACCCTAGGGAGCAGCCCGACATGATAAGACATAAGTGCCCTTCAATGATATGACCGTTAGGTGGACAAGATATTTTAGGACAGCTGGCGCGCAGCACAGCAACGGTCGGAAATTTGAGGCTCAAATTCCTCAGGGCTATCATGTTCCTCACTGTGTAGGCAATCCGCACTGGCGAATTCCTAACTGCTCAGTAGAACAAATTCCTTAGAGACCAGAAGAACTTCGTCTCATTCTTGAAGAAATTGGTGAGGCAGTATGAGATTTCGAATGGCTTCACTCGAAGGGATTGGTAGGTGTAGGATTTTGAGTTGAGCATCAGTTGGAAATTTTTCCTTAGTATTTCCTCGACCCCTTTAACAGTACGGTGTTTCCTATGACTCAAGAAGGAGAAAACGAAACTACAAAAACAAAAGTCTTCATGCTTCATGTTCCTCAAATGAATACCAAGTCTTCAAGGTCACATCAATTTCTTCACTTTCAAAGTCTTTAGAAAGTCTTCAGAATACCAAAGTCTTCAGAAAGTCTTCAGAATACCAAAGTCTTCAGTCAAAGAACTTCATTTTTAGGGGTCGACTTTCTCTGTAAATATCAAACTCCTCATAGACATAGGCCTGTGTACACTCATAAACTCATTAGATACTTAACCTATAAGTCTTCAATACACCAAAATCACTAAGGGGCACTAGATGCACTTACAATGACGATCTTCCTTTTTAGAGCATTGTCCCATGTGAGGAAATAAAAGAAGAAAGAAAAAAATAGAAGAAAGAAAGAAAAATAGAAAAAAAAAGAAAAAAGAAAAAAGAAAAAAAGAAAAAAGAAAAAATGAGAGAAAAAGAGAGAAGGGGCAATGTTACTATCCTTTTCCCTACTTGTGCTTCAAAGTAGCACCTTGATCTTCATGATAGAGAGTCTCCTATGTTATCACTTTCATATACTAGTGGGAATTTTTCATTATAGAACTTGGCTTGTATATTCCAACGATGGGCTTCCTCAAAATGCCCTAGGTCTTCATGAGCAAGCAAGTTGGATGCACACCCACTTAGTTTTCTTTTTGAGCTTTCATAAACTTATAGCTCTAGTGCATCCGTTGCATGGCAATCCCTACTCACTCACATTGATATCTATTGATGGGCATCTCCATAGCCCGTTAATACGCCTAGTTGATGTGAGACTATCTCCCTCTTTTTGTCTTCTCCTCAACCACCATCTACTCCACCTATAGTGCTATGTCCATGGCTCACGTTCATGTATTGTGTGAAAGTTGAAAAGGTTTGAGAACATTAAAAGTATGAAACAATTGCTTGGCTTGTCATCGGGGTTGTGCATGATTTGAATATTTTGTGTGATGAAGATGGAGCATAGCCAGACTATATGATTTTGTAGGGATAACCTTTCTTTGGCAATGATATTTTGAGAAGACAGAATTATCTTGTTAGTATGCTTGAAGTATTATTGTTTTTATGTCAATATTAAACTTTTGTTTTGAATCATACGGATCAGAACATTCATGCCACAATAGAGAAAATTACATGGATAAATATGTTAGGTAGCATTCCACATCAAAAATTCTGTTTTTATCATTTACCTACTCGAGGACAAGCAACAGTTAAGCTTGGGGATGCTTGATATGTCTCCAACACATCTATAATTTTTTATTGTTCCATGCTATTATATTGTCTGTTTTGGATGTTTATATGCATTATTATGCTATTTTATATTATTTTTGGGACTAACGTATTAACCTAGAGCCCAGTGCCAGTTCCAGTTTTTTTTCTTGTTTTAGAGTTTCATAGAAAAGGAATATCAAACGGAGTCCAAACGGAATGAAATTTTCGCGATGATTTTTCTTGAACCAGAAAAAAACTAGAGGACTTGGAGTACACGTCAGGAAAGCCACGAGGTGGGCACAAGGATAGAGGGCGCGCCCCCACCCTTGTGGGCCCCTCGTGACTCCACCGACCTATTTCTTCCGCCTATATATTCTCAAATATTCCAAAACTAATCAAGAGAGCCACGAAAACACTTTTCCACCGCCGTAACCTTTTGTACCCATGAGATCCCATCTAGGGGCCTTTTCCGGCGTCCTGCCGGAGGGGGATTCGATCACGGAGGGCTTCTACATCAACATCATTGCCTCTCCGATGAAGTGTGAGTAGTTTACCACAGACCTACGGGTCCGTAGCTAGTAGCTAGATGGATTCTTCTCTCTCTTTGATTCTCAATACCATGTTCTCCTCGATGTTCTTGGAGATCTATTCGATAATACCTTTTTGCGGTGTGTTCGCTGAGATCCGATGAATTGTGGATTTATGATGAGCTTATCTATGAATAGTATTTGAATCTTCGCTAAATTCTTATATGCATGATTTGATATCTTTGCAAGTCTCTTCGAACTATCGATTTTGTTTGGCCAACTAGATTGGTTTTTTCTTGCAATGGGAGAAGTACTTAGCTTTGGGTTCAATCTTGCGGTTCTCGATCCCAGTGACAGAAGGGGAACCGACACGTATTGTATTGTTGCCATCGAGGATAACAAGATGGGGATTTCATCATATTGCTTGAGTTTATCCCGCTACATCATGTCATCTTACTTAATGCATTATTCTGTTTTATGAACTTAATACTCTAGATGCAGGCAGGAGTCGGTCGATGTGTGGAGTAATAGTAGTAGATGTAGGTAGGAGTCGGTCTACTCGATACGGACGTGATGCCTATATTCACGATCATTGCCTTAGATATCGTCATAACTTTGCGCTTTTCTATCAGTTGCTCGGTAGTAATTTGTTCACCCACCGTAATATTTGATATCTTGAGAGAAGCGTTTAGTGAAAACTATGGCCCCCGCCGCCCAAGTTCCGCCTCTAGACGGCGGCGCTCCATCCCGAAAGTCTCCTCCTTATTTTTTTTCTAGGTCAAAATGACTTATATACCAGAAGATGGGCACTGGAGGTGGGCCGAGGGGAGCACAACCCACCAGGGCGCGCCTGGGCTCCCTGGCGCGCCCAGGTGGGTTGTACCCACCTGGTGAGCCCTCTGGTACTTATTGGCTCCAATATTCCTCATATATTCTGTAAAAAATCTTCGTAAAGTTTCTGCTTGTTTGGAGTTGTGCAGAATAGGTAGCCTGACGTACCTTTTCCAGGTCCAGATTTCCAGCTGCCGGAATTCTCCCTCTTTGTGTGTACCTTGCATATTATGAGAGAAAAGGCATCAGAATTACTCCAAAAAAGCATTATTATGCATAAAAACATCATAAATAACAGTAGGAAAACATGATGCAAAATGGACGTATCACATGCTGCCTCCGCCGCCGCCGGAATTAGTTTTTGGGGGGGGTGGGGGTTAATACTGTATCTCGATCGCGATCGTATGAATATAAATTTGCACTGTGACTAAATGAAAGATATGGTTTGAACGAACTTGCATTTTTCTCTCTCAATGTACAGACATATCAAACGATTTTGTTTAAAAAACGTCAATGGTTTTTAAATATAAAACGCTCATCGCAAACGTTTTAGATAGAACACCCGTATGCAAACCGACAGCTTCCCGAGGAAGCCAAGGGAAAATGTGCCGAGTAGGATTTGTGCAGCTCTTTATCGCAAATGTTTTCGATAGAACACCCGTATGCAAACCTACAGCTTCCCTGATAAGCGAAGTGAAAATGTGTTGACCAGGATTTGTGGAGCTCTTCATCGCAAGCGTTTTAGATAGAACACCCGTATGCAAAGTGAGAGCTATGGTCTTCCCCAGTAAGCCAAGGTAAAATTTGCCGCGCAGGATTTGTGTATCTCTTCAATGCAAACGGTTCAGATTGAATACGGTATGCAAAGCGAGACTTCGCCGCTAAGCCAAGAGAAAATCTAGCACGCTGGATTTGTACATCCCTTCAGCGCAAATGGTTTTTTCGGATGATCCGTGTGCAAGCACGTATAGACAATTTGACAGATTTGCATCAGTCATATTGGGTATATTGCCATTTGTCAAACTGGAAAGATTGACATTTGTTGATCTAGTAACATTGCCATTTGTCAACCTTGTAACCCTGCCATTCGTCAAAACTTGCATCTAAAAATCACTAGCACTATCTAATTTTGCAACTGAAATTCAGTCAGTATAGATTTCATTCATAGATTAAGCAGTCGTTCTTTATACAAATAGTTCAACTTGACAGTTGAACCGTTTTTACCAAACTTTTCCCCAATTGTTGCCAACCACGTACTGAAATGGCTAGTTCAACTATATATACTAGCTAATTTTAAGTATGCAGTACAGTTCAACCACATCTATAGTCAGATGAACTGAACAACATAGCCCCTAAATACTACTACTACGGAGGGGCTTTGTACTACTTCCGACAACCTCTCCTCTGCCGAGCGTGTTCAGTAAGAGGCAGAGGAGGAGGAGCCTACCAACGAGCTGGACAATTGGAACACGGTGCCTGCCGCTGCTGCACCTTTAGCGACGCTCACCTCGAACGCCCTCTGCCGCACCAGACGGCCCCTCTCAAAGCAGTGGGACTCCTCGTAGATCTCTTCATTCCGCACCTCTGCGGCGGCGTGTGATGCGGCCATGGCGGCAGTAAGACTCTTAGCATGATCGACTAGGCGCTCCTCCTTCTCCCACAGGAACTCGATGTAACGCCCAAGGTCGCTGACGCACATGCGGGCTCAACCTCCACCTCCTACCTACGGGCGGCGCGAGCAGAGCGGGTGATGACCCCGGCGGTCAACGGTGGGCTGGCGGCCACGATGGGTGACGATGGGGTCGCGGCCACCTCCCTCCTTCGGGCCACGGTGGCGGAGCAGGTGATGGCCACGGTGGCCGAATGTGGGGTGGCGGCCACGACGGCCACCTCCCGCCTTCGGGCCGTGGTGGTGGAGCGGGCGATGGCCCTGGCTTTCGACGGTGGTGTGGTTGCAGACGGTGGGGTGGTGACAACAGCGGCCGACAACAGCTGCCGACGGGCAGCGGCGGCGGAGCGTTGATAACCCACAAGTATAGGGGATCAATTTTAGCCTCTTTCGATAAGTAAGAGTGTCGAACCCAATGAGGAGCTAAAGGTAGAACAAATATTCCCTCAAGTTCTATCGACCACCGATACAACTCTACGCACGCTTAACGTTCGCTTTACCTAGAACAAGTATGAAACTACAAGTACTTTGTAGGTGTTGTTGGATAAGTTTGCAATAATATAAAGATCACGTAAATAAAAACTAGGGGCTGTTTAGATGAAGACACAACTAAGTTAGTTTTAGTAGAGAGCTTTTTGTCATGAGAAAGTTATTTGTCCCTAGGCAATCGATAACTAGACCGGTAATCACTATTGCAATTTTATTTGGGGGAGAGGCATAAGCTAACATACTTTCTCTACTTGGATCATATGCACTTATGATTGGAACTCTAGCAAGCATCCGCAACTACTAAAGATCATTAAGGTAAAACCCAACCATAGCATTAAAGCATCAAGTCCTCTTCATCCATACGCAACAACCCCCTTACTCGGGTTTGTGTTTCAGTCACTCACGCAACCCACTATAAGCGAATCATGAACGTATTGCAACACCCTACAGCGGGGATACCTCACGCTTGCGTGACACGGAGAGCACCATAGGACAGCATCAATAATAAAACATGCAACTCAAACCAATCTTGATCATCAAATAGCCCATAGGACAAAATGGATCTACTCAAACATCATAGGATAGCCATACATCATTGGGAAATAATATATAGCGTTGAGCACCATGTTTAAGTAGATATTACAGCGGGTAAGAGAGAGGTTACACTGCTGCATAGAGAGGGGAAGAGTTGGTGATGATGGTGGTGAAGTTGTTGGTGAAGATTGTGGTGATGATGATGGCTCCGGCGATGTTCCGGCGCCACCGGAAGAGAGGGGGAGAGGGCCCCCCTTCTTCTTCTTCTTCCTTGACCTCCTCCCTAGATGGGAGAAGGGTTTCCCCTCTGGTCCTTGGTCTCCATGGCATGGGAGGGGCTAGAGCCCCTCCGAGATTGGATCTGTCTCTCTGTTTCTGTGTTCTGGTAATCTACCCTTTCACCGTTTCAAATATATATGGAGATCTGTAACTCCGATTGGATTGAATCCTTCGCCGAGATTTTTTTCTGAAAAATAGCTTTCTTGCGGCCGAAGGAGCGCAGCAACCGCCTTACGGGGGGCCCACGAGGGGGGCAGGCGTGCCCAGATGGGCAGGCGCGCGCCCCTGCCTTGTGCCCCCCTCGGGCACCGTTTCGCGCTGATTCTTCTTCCCATATTCTCCAAATATTCCAAAAATATTCTCCATCCGTTTTTATCCCATTTGGATTCCGTTTGATATGGGTTTCTGAAACAAAAACATGCAATGATGTGAACTGCCTTTGGCAATTGGATCAATATGTTAGTCCCAAAATTAGTATAAAAAGTTGCCAAAAGTATATGGAAGTTGTATAATATTGGCATGGAACAATAAAAAATTATAGATATGACGGAGATGTATCAGCATCCCCAAGCTTAAATCATGCTCGTCCTCGATTAGGTAAATGATAAAAGATAATTTTTTATGTGGAATGCTACCTAGCATAATCTTGATCATGTATCTAATCATGGCATGAATATTAAGACACGAGTGATTCAAAGCAATAGTCTATCATTTGGCATAAAAACAATAATACTTCAAGCCTACTAATAAAGCAATCATGTCTTTTCAAAATAGCATGGCCAAAGAAAGTTATCCCTACAAAATCATATAGTCTGGCTATGCTCCATCGTCACCACACAAAATATTCAAATCATGCACAACCCCAATGACAAGCCAAGCAATTGTTTCATACTTTTGACGTTCCCAAACCTTTTCAACTTTCACGCAATACATGAGCGTGAGCCATGGACATAGCACTATAGGTGGAATAGAATATGATGGTGGAGGTTGTGTGGAGAAGACAAAAAGGAGAAAGTCTCACATCGACGCGGCTAATCAACGGGCTATGGAGATGCCCATCAATCGATGTCATTGTGAGGAGTAGGGATTGCCATGCAACGGATGCACTAAGAGCTATAAGTGTATGAAAGCTCAAACTGGAAACTAAGTGGGTGTGCATCCAACTTGCTTGCTCATGAAGACCTTGGGCATTTGAGGAAGCCCATCATTTGAATATACAAGCCAAGTTCTATAATGAAAAATCCCACTAGTATATGAAAGTGATAACGCAAGAGACTCTCTATATGAAGAACATGGTGCTACTTTGAAGCACAAGTGTGGTCAAAGGATAGTAACATTGCCCCTTCTCTCTTTTTCTCTCATCATTTTTTTTCATTTTTTTGGGCCTTCTCTTTTTTTGGCCTTTATCTTTTTTTCGTCTGGAGTCTCATCCCGACTTGTGGGGGAATCATAGTCTCCATCATCCTTTCCTCACAGGGGCAATGCTCTAATAATGATGATCATCACACTTTTATTTACTTAGAACTCAATATTACAACTCGATACTAGAACAAAGATATGACTCTATATGAATGCCTCCGGCGGTGTACCGGGATGTGCAATGATCTAGCGTAGCAATGACATCAAAAAATGGACAAGCCATGAAAACCTCATGCTAGCTATCTTACGATCATGCAAATCAATATGACAATAAATGCTCAAGTCATGTATATGATGATGATGGAAGTTGCATGGCAATATATCTCGGAATGGCTATGGAAATGCCATGATAGGTAGGTATGGTGGCTGTTTTGAGGAAGATATAAGGAGGTTTATGTGTGACAGAGTGTATCATATCACGGGGTTTGGATGCACCGGCGAAGGTTGCACCAACTCTCGAGGTGAGAAAGGGCAATGCAGCATCGAAGAGGCTAGCAATGATGGAAGGGTGAGAGTGCGTATAATCCATGGACTCAACATTAGTCATAAAGAACTCACATACTTATTGCAAAAATCTATTAGTCATCGAAACAAATTACTACGCGCATGCTCCTAGGGGGATAGATTGGTAGGAAAAGACCATCGCTCGTCCCCGACCGCCACTCATAAGGAAGACAATCAATAAATAAATCATGCTCCGACTTCATCACATAACGGTTCACCACACGTGCACGCTACGGGAATCACAAACTTCAACACAAATATTTCTACAATCCACAACTACCCACTAGCATGACTCTAATATCACCATCTTTATATCGCAAAACTATTGCAAGGAATCAAACATATCATATTCAGTGATCTACAAGGTTTATGTAGGATTTTATGACTAACCATGTGAATGACCAATTCCTGTCATCTCTCTAAATAGATATAAGTGAAGCAAGAGAGTTTAATTATTTCTACAAAATATATGCCCATGCTCTAACAAATATAAGTGAAGCAAAAGAGCATTCTACAAATGGCGGTTTTCTATGTGAAGAGAAGCAATCCAAACTTCAAATGATATAAGTGAAGCACATGAAGCATTCTATAAAGCCATACTCAAAAGATATAAGTGAAGTGCAAAGAGCATTCTATAAATCAACCAAGGCCTATCTCATACCAGCATGGTGCATAAAAGAAAAGTGAAAACTAAATGCAAAACACGCTCCAAGATTTGCACATATCGCATGACCGAAACGAATACGAAAACATACCGATACTTGTTGAAGAAAGAGGGGATGCCTTCCGGGGCATCCCCAAGTTTAGACTCTTGAGTCTCCTTGAATATTTACTTGGGGTGCCTCGGGCATCCCCAAGCTTGATCTCTTGCCTCTCCTCCTTCTCCTCATATCGAGACCTTCTCGATCATCGAACACTTCATCCACACAAAACTTCAACAAAAAACTTGGTAAGATCCATTAGTATAATAAAGCAAATCACTAATCTAAGTACTGTTGCAAACCAATTCATATTTTGTTTTTGCATTATAGCTACTATAATATAACTTTTCCATGGCTTAATCCACTGATATAAATCGATAGTTTCATCACAACAAGCAAACTATGCATCAAAAACAGAATCTGTCTAAAACAGAACAGTCTGTAATAATCTGAACATTCACCATACTTATGATACTTGAACAATTATGCCAAAATTAGGAAAATAAAAAATTTGTATAGAAAGACAGTGCAAAAAGAATCAGAACCATTTGACGTTCCAGTAAAAAATGTAAAATCGCGCACTCCAGCCAAAGTTTCTGTCCTGCACCGTACAAACCAACAAGCATTGTAAACATACTAAAGGCAAACCTTGGCACGTTATTTTTATAATACAATGGAATTTTACAAGGGGATAATTATTTTTGTTGAAAATTTTCTGTAATCAAGATTCACAAAGTTTCCATGAGCATGAACAAAGTTCAAGGCTAGCTCCCACTTCAACAATGCTCGTCTTTCTCACTTTCGCTTTTCTTTTTGAAAAGTTTCGGGTTCCCCTCTTTATTTTTTGTTTTTAAACTATATAAAAGCACACAACAGAAATAAATGACTCTCTAAAACTTCCGGGCTGTCTCCCTGGCAGCGCTTTCTTTAAAGCCATTAAGCTAGGCATATAGTCCTCAAGTAATGGATCCACCCGGATCCCAAGGTATATCAAAGCCAATTTTAATTAACAATGATTTGGCATTTGGTAGTGAGCACAAGGCAACATATATCATGCAACAACGAAGTCTAACTCTCTTCCTATGCATCGGCATGTCATAAAAGAACAATTCATGCACACAAAGTAAAGGCCAATGCATAGTATAAACAGTTTCTTGCAATTTTATCGTGTTGGAAATATAGAGAGGTGGAGATATAGTTCCTCTCTCATAATAATTGCAAGTAGGAGCAGCAAGCACATGCATATTATATTCATCAAAATCATCATGTGCAACGGCATAAGGCAACCCATCAATATAATCCTTAATAAGGGTAAACTTCTCCGATATAGTGTAGTTCGGATAATCCAAAAAGATAATAGGACTATCATGCGTGGGTGCAATAGCAACAATTTCATGTTTAACATAAGGAACTATAGCAGGTTCATCTCCATAAGCATAACTCATATTGCCATCTTGGCCACAAGCATAGCAAGCATCATCAAAAAGGGATATTTCAAGAGAATCAACGGGATCATAATAGTCATCATAGAAATCGTCCTTCGGTAAGCACGAAGGGAAATTAAACAATGTATGAGTTGAAGAGTTACTCTCATTAGAAGGTGGGCACGGGTAGCTTATCCGCTCTTCCTCCTTTTGTTCTTCGCTCTCTTCATCATCTTTTTCATCCAATGAGCTCACAGTTTCATCAATTTCTTCTTCCATAGACTCGTGCAAAATATTAGTCTCTTCTTGGACAGTGGAGTAGTCCTCAATATATGGTTCAACATAGGCATTAGAAGCATAATTATCATAGAAATATTGAAGTATGGCAAAATTTTCAGATTTATAAAGAGTAGCATCATACGTTTCAATCAAAGAAGCAATTTTGTAAGCACCCTTAAAAGCAACAAATTCTTCAATTTGATGAACATCATAGTAATTATAAACACCCTTAGCATACGAAGATACGATTCCATTATCAATAAACTCACATTGGTAGGGAAGGTGTTTCTTAGGGTTTTCAGAACAACAAGTAACATCATATATTTCACATAAATTCCAAGCATAGCATTGCAAACGATGAATTTGATCCAGTAAACGTTTCCCTTTTTCAGATATACGGTGTCGCACATAAAAAGCATGCTCATCTAAAGATTTGCCCTCAACTAAGCTAGTTGGGGTTTCAGCACGAGCACATAGAGATCGAAGATTATCCAAGTAATAAGCTTCAGAGTGTGATAGATTTTGAGTGGTTCTTCAACCATTGGTTCAGTAGGTACAACTAATTTTTTTGGTATTTTGCGCTTCCTACCCATAACTAAAGATAGAAAACAACTAAGAACAGCAAAATAAAATTTCTTAGTGATAAAGAAAACAACCACACACGATAATATTCACCCCACGCTATTGCTCCCCGGCAACGGCGCCAGAAAAAGGTCTTGATAACCCACAAGTATAGGGGATCAATTGTAGCCTCTTTCGATAAGTAAGAGTGTCGAACCCAACGAGGAGCTAAAGGTAGAACAAATATTCCCTCAAGTTCTATCAACCATCGATACAACTCTACGCACGCTTAACATTCGCTTTACGTAGAACAAGTATGAAACTAGAAGTACTTTGTAGGTGTTGCTGGATAAGTTTGCAAGAATATAAAAAGCACATAAATAAAAACTAGGGGCTGTTTAGATGAAGACACAACTAAGTTAGTTTTAGTAGAGAGCTTTTTGTCACGAGAAAGTTATTTGTCCCTAGGCAATCGATAACTAGACCGGTAATCACTATTGCAATTTTATTTGAGGGAGAGGCATAAGCTAACATACTTTCTCTACTTGGATCATATGCAGTTATTATTGGAACTCTAGCAAGCATCGGCAACTACTAAAGATCATTAAGGTAAAACCCAACCATAGCATTAAAGCATCAAGTCCTCTTTATCCCATACGCAACAACCCCCTTACTCGGGTTTGTGTTTCAGTCACTCACGCAACCCACTATAAGCGAATCATGAACGAATTGCAACACCCTACAGCGGGAATCCCTCACGCTTGCGCGACACGGAGAGCACCATAGGACAGCACCAATAATAAAACATGCAACGCAAACCAATCTTGATCATCAAATAGCCCATAGGACAAAACGGATCTACTCAAACATCATAGGATAGCCATACATCATTGGGAAATAATATATAGCGTTGAGCACCATGTTTAAGTAGAGATTACAGCGGGTAAGAGATAGGTTACACCGCTGCATAGAGGGGGGAAGAGTTGGTGATGATGGTGGTGAAGTTGTTGGTGAAGATTGCGGTGATGATGATGGCTCCGGCGACGTTCCGGCGCCATCGGAAGAGAGGGGGGAGGGGCCCCTTCTTATTCTTCCTTGACCTCCTCCCTAGATGGGAGAAGGGTTTCCCCTCTGGTCCTTGCTCTCCATGGCATGGGAGGGGCGAGAGCCCCTCCGAGATTGGATATGTCTCTCTGTCTCTCTCTGTTTCTGCGTTCTTGTAATCTGCGCTTTCACCTTTTCGTATATATATGGAGATCCGTAACTCCGATTGGATTGAAACCTTCGCCGAGATTTTTTTCCTGAAAATTAGCTTTCTTGCGGCCGAAGGAGAGCAGCAACCGCCTTACGGGGGCCCACGAGGGGGCAGGCGCGCCCCCCTGCCTCGTGCCCCCCTCGGGCACCGTCTTGTGTTGATTCTTCTTCCCATATTCTCCAAATATTCCAAAAATATTCTCCGTCCATTTTTATCCCGTTTGGATTCGTGTTATATGGGGTTTCTGTGAAACAAAAAACATGCAACAGATAGGAACTGGCACTGGGCACTGGATCAATATGTTAGTTCCAAAAATAGTATAAAAAGTTGCCAAAATTATATGGAAGTTGTATAATATTGGCATGGAATAATTAAAAAATATAGATACGACGAAGACGTATCAAGCGTGTGGTGGGTGTTTTGCGCACACCGAACAGGGACGCTACACGCACCACACTACGTCGGGGACTGCGCCGCCGCCGCAGCGTAGCCTCCCAGCTGGAGCTGTCCGCTGAGGACAGCGGAGTGGCTGAGCAACAACGATGGACCGGTACCATTGGCGATTGTGGGAGAAGCAGACAAGATAAGCTACAGGGAGAGAGGGGAAAATGTGACGCGGTACTCGCCGACCATGAGGGTTTCCATAGCAGGCCGGTAAGCATTGGGATTTTGGAGGATTTCTCTGAGTCGGGCGAGAAGCTTGTGTGGCTATGCGCGGGAACCTGCGCGATTGCGCGGGAACCGGCTCACCGATGATTCATTGGCGCCACTTGGAGCCACCGTTTCTCCAAAAGAACGCCCCTGTGCACTGCTCAAGCTTGCGCTCGAAACCATCTATGGCAGCGACGTGACAAGACGTGCGAGAGGAGGACTTAACGACACGTACACACACAATTAATAAAAAAATATCTGCGATTTAATTACCTACTACCCTATCCTGGTTTATAAGCCCTCTTTTTATTTTTGTGCCAAATTTTGACTAGAGATTTAACCAATAAAATATGAATGCATGTCGCCAAAGATTATATTGTTGGATTTGCATTTGAACATAGTTTCCAATTATATTATTTTTATAACATGCGCTAACATTTTGTTACTTAAATTTAAGGTCAAAATATGGCACAGAATATAAAAGGGGACTAATAGACCAAGACGGAGGTAGTAGCACACGACCGCTCTCTACATAGCATGGCGAATGATTGTTCGACCACCGTGTGATGTGGAACGCTACGTAGTTTCACATCATGGCGCCGGCTGACAACTGTCGGCCAGCTTGCAGACGACCATTTCCTTCGTGTTCAACTGCTCTATGCGTATGGTTGCTCGTGGTTGAGGCGGCCGCGGTGCGCTTTGCTCGTGTCCCGCCGTGCGCGCTCTGCTCTCGCGTCCCTCCACGCGCGCTGCCAGTGTTTGGGGCCGGCGCACGATCACATATGTTTGTGCTGCAATTATGCATGCGGTTGCGCTGGGCGCGGTGCCACGATGCAGTTACCCGGTGCAAAAACTGCCATGCAGACGTGCCGAGAATCCAGGCCGGCCGGCCCCCATTTATTCTCGCGGACATTTACCTTCCATCTCTCACGCCACGCGATACAATAAGCACACCCACGACGACACATACAGAGAGGACATCCAGCGGTTCCAATGGCGCTCTCAGTGGCCGACGACGACAACGGGGGGCAGTCCACCACGCATCACATAGTGGACACCCACGTGAGGGGGAAGGACCTCTTGGTAGTGTACACGAAAGAGCCGGTCTCGGTGGAGAGCTCCATACAAACTATGGAGCAGTTACTTGCTGAGGACAAGTACCAAGTGGTCGGCTTCGATCGTGAGTTCACCATCGGTCGTGCTGGGAAAGATCAGAAGGTTGCCGCTGCCCAGTTGTGCGTGCGACATGACGTCTCGTCTACCACTATCACCTGGCCACAAGGCCTTGCGAGCGTTTCTCTAGGTTTATCAACAGCTCCGACTATAGTTTCGCTACGATGGACACCACCAACGATCTAAAAGCGCTAAAGGTTTCGGGCTTGACCTGCCGGAATCTTGTCAACATCCATGACCACTACAAGGTGTGGGGCAGCGATAACAACAAACATAACTCCTTGGTTGACCTCGCCTCGGCCATCATCGACCCCTACTACATGAAGATGAAGAATGAGAGTAAGAAGGACAAGAACGCCTGGCATAATGCCTGGTATCAGAGACTGGATGAAGAACATGTCAAGTATGAGGCCAAGGACGTGTACACAAGCTATGAGATGTATAGGCGGATCATTGACATGAGGAAGTGTCTTCGTCCTGCCCCAGATGAGGGATCGAGCCACAGAGCAGTGGCGGGAGCGTCGCAAGAAGTAGATGACTAGATGATCGTTTCTCCTAGTTTAGAATGCATGCAATTGTTTATTGAGGTGTGTGTGAATGATCTGTATAGTCACTTATGTAATTGGATGTTTATTTCAGTTATATATACGTTGTTCTTCGGTAGACAAAGAAAATCACACGGCTTATTAGCAGCAATCATCTGCGTTATTATTGGTCTTCGCACACATTTTGGATTACGGACCTGTTGGCCACGTATCACACACATCTTGTTCAGTTGAACTGTTTCTGTTGTCTTGGCTCATCACAGACAGTTCATCCTAGTGTGAACTATATGCCCTCCATCACACACACCTTGATCTGGCTGACCGTTTCTATTGTGTTTCCTAATCGCACACAGTTCATCCTAGTGAACTGTATGCCATATATCGCACACGACCTCATTTGGCTGACCATTTCTGTTGTTCTAGATCATCGCAAAAAGTTTGTATGGATTAACCGTATGCCACGCATCGCACACGCCCTCATCCGGTTGACCGTTTCTATTATTCTGGATCATCGGAAACAGTTTGTATGGATTAACTGTATGCCACGCATTGCACACGCAACTCTGATCTGAATCATGTTTGATGTATGCGCCGTCGCAAACAGTTTGTCTCTTTTTTGACGGTTTTCTTACACCACCATTTGCGATTAACGCATCGCACACAGTTTCGTCGAAGGGTCTCCGATTGGACTGTCGCGTTTGGACCATCCTGCAGTAGTGATTGATTCATCACCTTTTTTCTTAACCGATGTCAGGTATGATAACTTAAGCTCATTGTCGCCCCTATAAAAGTGATCATGAAAGTTTTGCTCTAGTTTTGATGATAAGTGAATAGAGGCATGTGGTAAAGCAACAGCCATGAAAATGTGGTGCCAATTAAATATAGAGGAAATAAATGCACTTTCAATTCATTGATGGAACCTGCTTCACCCAGCTGTGCTAGATATTTACTAATGTGTTCCCGAGTTGGTTTTGTACCCTCACCACTAAGTTCAGCGAAATCATAAACTTTATAACCTTGAGGGCACAAAATTGCTAGAAGTGTTCTAGATAAGGCTTTTGGTACACATGGCTCCTTACTTTCGGCTCGTTTAGAAAGTTTCTTAAAACACCTTATGCAAATCCTTTAAAATTAGGTCTGAGGTAGACGAAGATGCTTGGGGTGATGTCATAGGAGTGACATGCGTACTAGCTCAGACGCAACTTGTGGTGGGGTTGCCAAACCATATTTCAGCGAAAGAATAAATATGATTGTGTTTATGAGTCGTGTGACAAAGTGATTCAACATCAACGCCGAATCGGGCACACTCATAATAGGACTAGGGCACGTAGGCGCAACCCCAAGTTGATTGGTCTGGTTAGGTTAAAAGTTCAACAACATGGGAGGCGCCGATGAATTAGTTAAAGTTGAATTAGGGTTTTCTATGCTAGCAGATACAACATTACCACTAGATGACAAAGGCAAATTTTTCTGAGCATTCGTATTTCATAGAAATGAATTATACATCATGGCATCACCCTTACCAACAAGTCTTTGAATCACAACCACTTGATCTAGAGAAAAAACTTTACTCACAATGATTTCATCATGTGTGTCGTGAAGAGCAAGGAACTTTATTTCTCCAACTGAAGTGATTTTCCATGACAGTCCTCCTTGATCTTTGCACGAGACGCCTACATATTCTCCTCCTCTCGGCGCTTTTTGAGCCAATCATAAGCCTCCTCGATCTTTTTCTTGTGTGTTTCATAGGTTTGATGATGTTCCTCTGATCGTTCATTAAGACCAGGCTTGATGACGCTATTGGCACCCATATCAGCAAGTTTAGGGGGGCTGACATGGTTGATGATGAGTCTTGATCTTCCAGCCCAACGTAATCGGCAAAAAGTGTGTTCGCACGTGAACACGTCACGGTCTATCCCCAATGTCGAGCAGAAAACGCAAGACAAAGTCAGCGAAGGAGCCTCGCCGGGAGCGCGATCTGCAAGACACGCTGGCGAGAACTTTTGATGACCCAAAAACCCACATGCCGGAAGGAAGGGACCCTTTTAGGGAGTGCTGCACGTATGGACTGCCCTATGTCGGTGCAACCGCCCCTTGATCCTCGAGAATCGCTTCTCTCCAACACAAAGAACGTGGGAGCAAGAACAAATGAGAGATGAAAAGATAGTAGATGTGTTTGCGATTGTGTTTTGTTGTTCAATCGGTCATCAACTCCCAGCTATATATGAGGTGACTTGACTTCCCGTACAAGAAAAGACTCCAATTCCTGTCCAAAGTGCCCAAAATTAATCTAACTCAGAATCACCCGCGTGTGTCAAAAGTGCCAAAAATTGAACTAACTTAGAATCACCCACACCCGCTCTGGTCGGACTATTCGGCCTGAATTTGGTCGATAGTGTGGCTATCTCCATATCTGTGTACAACAACACTGTTTACAAGTACTCCGGGCTACATATAACCTTTCATCGAGATGACCCCAAAAGAAAAAATTCTGTCTCGACGAGACAACAAACTTTCATGCTTATTTTTTTATCCAAGGTCATCTTCGGTGTGTTTAGGCTCGTTGTATAACTGCTGCAATGGAAAAAGCACGATCCTTCCCATCGCCATTGGCCTCCTCGCCGATCTGGATCCGGTCCCGTTCGGGCTACCAGAACTGTCACATAGGGTGTAGTGGAGGGAGCCCTAGAATAGGGAAAACCACTGGTCAACTCCACATCGACCTTGACGACGGTGCTCCTATTGATTTTCCTCCTGAGGGCGTGTCGAGCTTCCTATCTCCCGCCTCCTCCTCTACCTTGTTACCGGCTGAAAATCTTGGTCCTTTGACTAGATGGCGGTGGTCCTCCCTGGAGACGTTGTATAGGGGTAGGCCGGAGTTGGTAACTTGTTTTGTGTTGGTTGGTGGCGGCTGCTACACGGTGCTCTCTGGGGTCATCATTGGTAGTGGAGACCAGGTGCGTTATGTGCTTATGCTATCCTTTAGTGGCTGCAGTTGTCGTGTTCGGCTGGCCGGTGACGGCGTTTCCGTGTTGTGACGCGGCTTGGATGTAAGAGAAATGGTTTTCTCCTCCTGCATTAGGACCATACTAGCCATACCCGCGCGGCGGCATGCCGCGCCTCATCGATACGGCACGTGTGTATGCCATATTTTTTCGTCCGGTTCTTATATGTATCTACTGTAGAATTGCATTCTTCTTTTGAAATATTAAATGTTTATTTTTTCATATGGGTCGAAAAGAGGCTAAAGTTCAAAATATTGCTTAGACTATAAATTGTAGGTAAAGATGATGGATAGAAAGGGTAAATGTTTTAATAGTAATTGTATTGTGTAATTTGGGAAAAATTGCAGCTAAGTCACCTGTTTTTTAGTGTGTTATAAGAATGTAATGGAGGTAACAAAAATTTTAGGGAGTACCAAAAATAACTTTATTTTTCTGGAGAGATTTACACTTGCGAGGGATTTTTTTCTAGTTTCTGGTATAGAAGATAGGTATGATGTAAATACAAAAGTATTGTTCTTTGGAAGACAACAACAATGGGATTCATGATATGGAGATGTAAAAAGTGCACTGATGGATAAATCATGTCTAGTGAAACATAACATAGATTTATTCAGTGAAGTACATATAGCACATTACATGAATAAAAAAGGTCATCTATTTCATGATACTAAGTTGACGGTTATATAGGCTTGGGCAAATTTATTGGAGTTGTGCTTAGTCGACAGGGCGGCCGGCAGTGAGATTGAGATATGCATCTTGAGTCTTCGAGAGAATCTACCAGAGAATATTCGAGCACAGCCTCCTCACCATCCAACATCCCAAAGGCGGCCGCAATCTCCCTGTACCTCTAGCCACAGTTTGAGCACTGAACCGAGCCTACAGAGATAGTTGTTGACCTCATCCTGGCATTGTTGTCCATTGGATGGAAAGACTACTCCATGTAAAGAAGTGGACGTCATCGAGGTCATCGTCGCAAAGCACGCGGTCACCGGCGACAGAGAACTGAAAAGAATGGGATTTCCGCGGGGCAGCAGCTGCAGGGCAGATATCATCGATAACAAACAACATCGCGCACCATTTGACGGAGCGAGCGAGCCGGCTCGAGCCGTCGGATTGGCCGGTCCCTTTCCCTAGCAACGTGGCCATAGCACACCCCTCGCGATCTGGAGGGACGGGGCCGTGGCAGACACATCTGCGCGGAGCCCTGCATGGGAGCGAAACTCGTGCTTCGATGTATGGTAGCCAAAGGGCCAGCAGCACCAAGGCCATGTTTCAGTGGATAGAAACTGCAAAAAATAGTGCGCATAGAAACTACAAGGTCCTGAGAAAACATAACCCCCCCGCGTCGTCTCCTCCGAGGCGACTCGGGGGGCCAACCCTAGCCGCCACACTTTAGCCCCCTCCCATCCCTTCCCCCCTCCGCCGCCGCCAGAGGAGCACCTTAGCGAGCCCGCGCGGCTCTGATGAAGGTGGTGGCGGGGATCTCGGCGGCTTCACCCTGTGTGGAGGGCCTCAGCTTCCGAGGCGGCGGCCCCGGACGGCGGCGCGCGACGTGGCTGTCTGGCGGTGGTGTCGGTGGTGCAGGTGGGCCGCCTCCCTGGCCCTGAGGGCGGCACGGAGGCGGCAGGCGACGGCTGCTGCGGCGACTCCTCGCCAGTCGTTTGCACCCTGGAGAAGTGGCGTCTTGATACGTCTCCAACGTATCTATAATTTTTTATTGCTCCATGCTACTTTATCTATTGTTTTGGACTATATTGGGCTTTATTTTCCACTTTTATATTATTTTTGAGACTAACCTATTAACCGGAGGCCCAGCCCAGAATTGTTGTTTTTTGCCTATTTTAGTATTTCGAGGAAACAGAATATCAAACGGAGTCCAAACGGAATGAAACCTTCGGGAACGTGATCTTCTCACCGAACGTGATCCAGGAGACTTGGACCCTACTCCAAGAAGCTTCCAGGGAGGTCACGAGGGTGGAGGGCGCCCCCCTCGGCGCGCCACCCTGCCTCGTGGGCCCCTCGGAGCTCCACCGACGTACTCCTTCCTCCTATATATACCTACGTACCCCCATAAGACCAGATACGGAGCCAAAAACCTAATTCCACCGCCGCAACTTCCTGTATCCACGAGAT
The DNA here is from genome assembly GCA_021605205.1 of Aegilops longissima. Taxonomy (NCBI): domain Eukaryota; kingdom Viridiplantae; phylum Streptophyta; class Magnoliopsida; order Poales; family Poaceae; genus Aegilops; species Aegilops longissima. The sequence continues at coordinate 666,155,800 of CM038682.1, read as the reverse complement.
CCCATCTTGGGGCCTGTTCCGGAGCTCCGCCGGAGAGGGCATCCACCACGGAGGGCTTCTACATCAACATCATAGCCTCTCCGATGAAGTGTGAGTAGTTTACTTCAGACCTTCGGGTCCATAGCTAGTAGCTAGATGGCTTCTTCTCTTTTTTTGAATCTCAATACAATGTTCTCCCCCTCTCTCGTGGAGATCTATTCGATGTAATATTCTTTTTGCGGTGTGTTTGTTGAGACCGATGAATTGTGGGTTTATGATCCAACTTATCTATGAATAATATTTGAATCTTCTCTGAATTCTTTTATGTATGATTGAGTTATCTTTGCAAGTCTCTTCGAATTATCCGTTTGGTTTGGCCAACTAGATTGGTAGTTCTTGCAATGGGAGAAGTGTTTAGCTTTGGGTTCAATCTTGCGGTGTCCTTACTCAGTGACAGAAAGAGTTGCAAGGCACGTATTGTATTGTTGCCATCGAGGATAACAAGATGGGGTATTTATCATATTGCATGAATTTATTCCTCTACATCATGTCATCTTGCTTAAGGCGTTACTCTGTTTTTAAGTTAATACACTAGATGCATGCTGGATGGCGGTCTCTGAGTGGAGTAATAGTAGTAGATGCAGGCAGGAGTCGGTCTACTTGTCACGGACGTGATGCCTATATACATGATCATACCTAGATAACCTCATAACTATGCTCAATTCTATCAATTGCTCAACAGTAATTTGTTCACCCACCGTAGAATACTTATGCTCTTGAGAGAAGCCACTAGTGAAACCTATGGCCCTGGGTCTATTCTCATCATATCAATCTCCATTACTTTATTTTGCTTGTTTTGCTTTTACCTTTTTACTTTGCATCTTTATACCAAAAATACCAAAAATATTATCTCTATCAGATCTCACTCTCGTAAGTGACCGTGAAGGGATTGACAACCCCTAAGCGTTGGTTGCGAGTTGTTATCATTTTGTGCAGGTACGAGGGACTTGCGCGTGACCTCCTACTGGATTGATACCTTGGTTCTCAAAAACTGAGGGAAATACTTACGCTGTTGTGCTGCATCAAACCCCTCCTCTTCGGGGAAAACCAACGCTAGCTTGAGACGTAGCACGTCTTCAACCTCGATCTACTCTGATTCGCGCTAATCTCAGCCTTTGGCGGCTCTGGTCGCTAGATCTCGGCGTCGGGTGCGCGGATTTGGTGCTTGGGGGCGGATCCGGGGGAAACCCCTGGCCGGCGCGGCGGCCACACCGAAGGCGGCGCCTTTGTGCGTCGTTTACCTTGTTGGAGGCTTCGGTGGGACTCCTCCTCCTCCCATCCCGTCCAAGAGCTCAGGTGAAAGCCTCAGGTCCCGTTTCCTGGCGACAACGGCATTTTGGTGGCGTGGTCCTTCCTGAGGGTGTCGTCCGGGGATGGCTCGAGTGGTGGTGGAGTTGGGTGTGGTTCGAGGGCGGCATGTGGTGGCCTGATTTCATCAACGGCATCCTTCTCTAGTCCAGGTGTGGAGGGTTCCAGCCGCTGGTTCGAGGGGATTGGGGTCCCTGCCTCCATGCAGGCAGTAGGCCTTCGGCGTGGCGATGCCTATCCTTGACCAGGGGCATGGTGTCGCATCCTTTTGGCCTTCTCTGACGTTTCAGCGTCTGCGTCCGATAACTCTCATTCGATGTTTTGCCTTGTTGCTGCCAACGACGGTGTTTTGGTGGTTGGTTCTCCGTTTCATGTGGGTCTGTCCCTTGTGCCTCTCCTTTGGCAGCCGGGGCACTTTGATTTGGATTCTAGGGTGAATCACTCCGTCGACCGTCGGTGCGGCACCCGTCGAACCCGGGTGGTAGGGTAGGGGCCCCTTTGCGGCGGTGGAGTCAGATCATGTTTGCCCTGTTTGATCCCTTTGGTGGCAGCCAGCGACACAAATCATGAATGGTGGTACCCTCCTCCTGGCGCCTCCGTAGGTTAGCTAGTTGTTGGCTTTGCATCGTTCGATGGCAAGAGTGTTGTGTGCTCTTTGCCTTCGAGTTGTTTTGCTGAGCACATTGTATCTTTTTCTTTCCGTTTTCCTCTTTCTTGTTGTAAGTTGCAGTCTTGTATGCCTGACCGGTTGATGGCTTTGTTAATTCAAAGCCGGGTTTTTCTTGAGCCTTCGTTCCAAAAAAAGAAACTGCAAGGCAACTATGCTCAGCGGGGAGATGAACCAGCGCAAGAACACATACACACCATGCACGAACATGTATGAACACGGCGTCCTCGTACATCAAGAAGAAGATTATACTCGCCCAAACACGCTGGCCTCGACGATTCGATGAGCGTGCGATTGGGCTGCCAACACAACACATCTAAGCTCACCACCACCATCTCTTCTACGACCATGGTGTCATGGACACGGAACTGCCCCATCTCCATCTCTGACGTCGTGCCTTCCTCCCATCACTCCATCGCCGTCCGCACGGTCCACGGTTCTTGCCCATGAAGTTGCATGCTTCATCGTTGCCGGATATGATGCACACGGCCTGGCGCAACACCAGAGCCTCCGTCGACGGGAGCAGATGGAGAAACAGAGAAAGCCATGTCCGACTCTGACGCCGACATGTGGTCCGGAGTTGTTGCCGACACACCGTAGGGTGGATGTCGCGATGCTCTACCTGTCATGTTACCGCCATGTACGGTCTCCTACTGCCGCCATGCCCGTGCTACGCCGCGGCGCTGCGGCCTCCTTCCGCCGTGGCACCACTCCATTTCTCTGCTTGAACTGCGATTTTGAGGAGCAGAAGCATGTGGAGTTGGTGCATCCGCCACTGCTGAACGACCATGGCATGGTGGAGGGCGTGGAGGGCTACACCGGTTGCCCCTCGGTGGCGGACCTCGCGGTGATCCTCGGCGTTGTCGACGACAAGACGGCTAGCAAGCTGACCTCGAGCTTGTCCGGCGCCGCTCACCATGGAAGTCCGCAGGAGGCGCGGAGACAATACTGTCATCGTCGTGTCTCAGGAAGAACGAAGGAGCACTGCCATGGAGAGCTATCGGGCAAGCAGAACCTGGCCTAGAACTACTGCTGCGGGCTCCATGCCGAGTAGGGGAGAGGCTGGGAAAGAAATGGAGCGGGCTAATGGTTGCGACCGAGAGACGACTGGCAGCGAGCAGGTAGAGGCAATGAAGAAAAGGCAGCCTGCATGTTAGGATGAGAAGACCATGCGAGGCGAGACAGGCGGGTTTTAGTCAATGCCTTTGGGAGGAGAGAATGTGATCTTTTATAGGCATGTTAGACGGTGGATGATTTGGCCAGAGACTTCGAGAAAACATGGGATGATGGACAAGTGAAGAAACAGAAACGAACCGACGAACACTGATCCACGCGTCAACGCACGTAACAGCCAACAATATCACACGAGAAACCAGGTGATGCAGCATGCATGCGCATGCATGTGGTCCAATCACGGACCAAAACAAAAATCGAATCAGTTTAAAAAAAAAACAAAAATCGAATCTGCATGCAACCCAATACTGATAATTAAGGAGCCCGGGGTGGTTCGAAATGAGTGGACCGTTAGGTGTACGGACTGGCGACTGCGTTGGCGAACGCGTGCCTTCACCGGTGCATGCTTCGGGCGGGGCATCGCCGGAGGGTTGGACCTTGGTTCGCCGCGGGGCGGGGTCCCCTCAGGCGCGCACGTCGGTGGTGCGTGCTGGCTCACCATCGGCGGGGGCTGGGGCCTGCCGCAATTGCTTTTGGGCGTTATCGGCGGCGGAATCTGAAGATGAAGAAGATGGGGAGGATTCTATGGTGCAGATGCATGCGGTGACGGCGGGTCCGTCGATCGGCGACTTTGTGGCCTTCGCGGCGGAAGGGCGCGGCCTGGGCGCGGAGCGAGGGTGGCCCTTTGCGCCGGGAGGGCGCAGATCCAGGGCCACGGCTCTGCGCATATGGCAGCCTTCGACGGTGGGGTGTGCGGGCGCAAGCGTGGTGGAAGCGTCGGCCGTGGCTCGGCACATCAGAACAATGGCGGCGGCAAGCCTGGTGGTGGACAGAGCAGCATCGTCCAGGGAGGACTGGCCGTGCCTGCCGGCCCCTTCGTCCCCCGCTCCGGCGGCGGCGGCGTCGGGTGGTCCGGCGAGTCCACGATCCCCACTGGTGCCTAGGGTTGGAACGGTCGGGCCGTGTTCTGTTGGGCCTAGGCTGGTTGGCTCCTCTGGTCTTGGGTCGGGCGCGTCCGTCGGGACGGGGCCGGAGTTGGACCTGGTTGCGTTACCTCATGGGCCCCCAAGGCCTGGGACGCCACGGCCTGCCGCGCGCCCGGTCTCTGGCTATATATGGTTGAGACGCGGCTGTCTGGACCCTAGTTTAGGGTTTCCAGCCACTGCTAGTGAGGTGCGGCACCTCGCTCACTCCGCCCGCACCCTCCAGATCTCTCACCCTCCTCCCCCTCTTCACAAATACTTCACGGCGGTGGTGATGGGAGATCAGCGCACGGACAAACACCCCATGGAGATCTCAGATCCGGAGGCGGAGCGGCGCAGAGAGCGCGAGCTGCGCGACAAGCAAAGCGCGCGATGCGGGAGCGCGCGGATGGTCGGGAGGTCAGGGCCGAGCACGGCGGATCTCATGACTAGGGCGGGCGCGAGGAGGATTGGGGTCCTCCTCCCCCGTGGTGGAATCAGCAGCAGGAAAGAAAGAAGAAGAAGAAGGTCAACTAGCGACGGCGCGAGCTCTAGAGGAAGCCGAAGGCGCACCCATTCTGTGGTGGGGGCCATGGTGACCCAATGGCCAAGAAGCCGCGGGCGGCTGCAGATCCATTAGCGGTCGCTTTCCCCTCCTCCTCCAAGGGCACGGTGGAGGAACCCATTCCGGTGGAAGTGGTGCCCGATGTGGAGTGCTTGAAGTGTGGACGCCTCGGGCACTACCAGTCCAAGTGCAAGTTCCCACCCCTTTGCGTGTTGTGTAATGAGGAGGGCCATGCGTCTGCGCACTGTCCGACACGGGGTCGGCAGCTGCAATTACAGATCATGGGGAGCGCCATCTCCGGCGAGGGCTCCTTCTGCTTGGAGTTCAATGAGGAGGTCAACGGCGAGCTGCCAGTGGACGCTCAGATTGAGAATGCGGCCATCCTATCTGCTAAGCCAGGGAGGCTCAATCTCCGCATCCTCAAGCAGGAGCTTCAACACATGGTGACCGGATCTTGGGATTGGCAAGTGACTCAGGTAGGCGACAATGATTTCTTGGTGGTCTTTCCTTCAACAGATCTACTTCACATGGCAAAAACTAGTGGGAAACTTTTTCTGTCTATCAACGACATCACGGCCTCGGTCCGGGATATGCTTCACGAGGAGGTGCAGCCGATGGTCATGCTAGAGACTTGGGTTCGGTTGCACGACATTCCAAAGAAACACAGGCGTGAGGACCGCATCAAGGAAGGGTTCCGGATGCTGGGTCGCCCGATTGTGGTGGATGAACTCTCCCTCATCAGGTTGGGGCCTGTGAGGATGAAGTTAGCGTGCAAGGCTCCGGAGAAACTGAATGGTTTTGTGGAGGTGTGGTTCATTCATGAAGGTTACCAGATCAAGGTGGAGCGTGAGGTGCTGCCCAAGCGTGGGGGAGACCGTGCGATGAACGTTTCTGATCCTCCCAACCCCCCCCCACCCCCGCCAAAGGACCCTTCTGGCAATGGTGGTGCGTGGCCCTCGGGTAGCGCTCCGCCCAATGGTATGGCCCCTGGACCAGAACCTCACGGTGAGGCTCGGGCGCCCGCCAAGGCTTCTGACGGCGACACCAAGATGCAGGTCATGGGAGAAGAAGGGGAAGACAGCCAACAGGATTATTCTATAGACACGGAGACTTGGGACAAGCTGGGTGCGATTTCCACTGATACGGGTGCCATGGGAGTGGCGACCCAGGACACGGCGGTGAGTGTTCCACCACTGGCCAGATCCCTGGCGCTGTCCTTTGACGAGTATGGATCCAACATCCCGGCCCTGGAGCTGGCGCAGACGGAGACTCAGGAGGTGGTTGGGGCCATTGTGGTTGCGGACCCGTTGTCAACTCTTGTCGTGGCATCGGGGGCCGATACTGGATGCGTCGTTCACTCCGACCTGACCCCTGCCAACAAGCGTGGTTCCAACAGTGCGGGGTGTCAGGCTAAGAAGACGGCTGGGCGGAAGCCGGCTTCCAAGAACGTGACATTGGCATCGGTGGCGTTGGCGACTCTGCGTGGCGAGCTGGGGGCGGTGTTGGGCACGATAGAAGTGGGCAGCAAGGCCAGGCGCTCCAAGGCTACTCCGGTGATGCAGCGGGCTCCCAGCGTCCGCGACAAGGCCAAGGTGGGGGAGCTGACGTCGATGGAAAGCGCCAAGCTGCGACTCGCTGACAAGAACTTGGAGGCTTCAGGTAACCCCTTACCCTCTTATCGTATCTTGAATGCATTTACGGACGATCAGCTTGCTAGCATATTGGACGATAGTGGCGTGGCGATTAGTGCCCCTTGTAGCGAGATTATTTCGCCGGTTCGTGCACGGGAGGAAACACAGGCCTTGCTTGCGGCTGCGGCTGCACGCTGTAACGACCCGAATCAACGTGTCATCGCTTCGGTTGCGGCTGGTAGCGAGGCAGGGCCCGATGAGGAGACAGAGGCTAGGGAGACCTCGGTTCTTCCTTCTTCCAGCCGGATCCCGACGCGGAAGCGAGTGGTGAAAGCAGTGACATCCAGGGGGTGCGCCTTCGAAATCGAATCATTTATATGCGTTACCTATTCTAGAACATACGTGGTTGTGGCCACGGTGGGAGGCGAACACAACTCAAGGAATATATTGCCAAAGAGAGGATAGATGTGGTAGCGTTACAGGAAACGATCAAAGCTGACTTCTCGTTCCACGAGCAACTGGCTTTCGACCCTTTGCAACGTTTCTCTTGGCACTGGGTGCCCTCGACGGGCCACTCGGGTGATATTTTAATGGGTTTCAATAATGATATCTGTGATGTATTGCAATGGGATGTTGGTGTATTTTTTCTTTCTGCTACCATTAGACACCGTGTTTCGGGCCTTTTGTGGGTGGTGGTGTGCGTTTACGGGCCTGCAGATCATTTGCGCTCTGCAGAGTTCTTACAAGAATTAGCTAGTTTGGTAGGGGCCAAACGCGCTATCAATTTGCCCCTTGTAGTAGGTGGGGACTTCAATCTAATTCGCTCGGGGCGGACAAAAGCAACGCCAACATTGACTGGACTCGGGTGTCCATGTTCAATGCTGCCATCGCGGCATCGGCGCTGCGTGAGGCAGCTCGGACCGGGGCGAGATATACCTGGACAAACAAGCAGTTGTGCCCGGTGCGGAGTGTGTTGGATAGGGTATTTTTTACCCCCGAATGGGAGGTTTTATTTCCCCTATGGACACTGGTTGCTGAAACTAGAATTGGCTCGGACCATGTTCCTTTGATATTTTTCTCTGGGGAGGAATATATTAGACGTAGCCCTCGATTCTACTTCGAAACGGCATGGTTTGAATCTGAGGGGTTTGCACAGATGGTGTCGGACCGTTGGGCTATGATCTGCAACCAGCTAGGGCCGCAACAGGGACCGGCAGAGTGCTGGAACTCGGCGGATAGTAAACTTCGGGCTTTTCTGTGTGGTTGGGGGGGGGGGCTAACCATGGCAGTGAATCCAAGAGAGAGCGGGCTCAAATTGTCGAGGCAATCGTTGCGCTTGACTTGGAGGCCGACATGCGCCCCTTCTCGGAGGGAGAATGGGCCTTACGTTACGACTTGGAACGCCAATTCCTTGCCATCCTCCGGGCTGAAGAGGAATATTGGCGACGCAGGGGCGGGATCAAGTGGGTCATCAAAGGAGACGCTAATATCGGTTATTTTCATGCTTACGCTAATGGTAGGAAAAGCAAAAGTATGATCCTTAGATTACAATCCGACCATGGGCTCTTACTTACCAACGAGCTCATTGTGGCCCACATTTATGAGTTCTTCATCGGTCTGTTGGGAACGGCCGAGGAGAAAGCTCTCTGCCTTCGGGAAGACCTTTGGGACCTTGCCGAACGGGTCTCACAGGAGGAGAACGATGGGCTTGTCCTCTCTTTCCTTCCGGAGGAAATCGATAGCGCCTTACACGAAATGAAAACGGGCACGGCGCCCGGACCGAATCGGTGGCCGGTGGAATTTTTAAAAAAATTCTGGCCTATGCTCAAACACCTTTTCTACGACATCGTGAACGGTTTCGCGTTAGGTACTGTCGACCTGTCGGGATTAAACTATGGGGCTATCAGCCTGATCCCCAAGGTTAAAGGGGCCGACGACATAAAGCTTTTTCGGCCTATCACTCTGATTAATGTCCCTTTCAAGATCTGTGCTAAAGCATACGCCTCCCGCTTGGCGCCCGTGGCTCAACGGGTGATTAGCCCTAGTCAAACCGGTTTCGTCAAGCAGCGTAACATCCTTGAAGGGCCTTTAGCGCTGCTCAAAATCGTACATGAGTTAAACATACCAAGTCTAGAGGCGTTCTCCTTAAGTTAGATTTCGAGAAGGCATACGATCGCGTGAACTGGGAGTTCGTGCGTGAGGTCCTCATCAAAAAGGGTTTTTATGTGGGTTTTGTCCACCGTATCATGCACCTCGTGAGTAGTGGGCACACGGCGGTGACTATCAACGGGGAAATGGGCTATTTCTTTCGCAACAAACGCGGCCTTAAGCAGGGAGACCCTAGTTCTCCTTTGATCTTTAATTTTGTTGCGGATGCTTTAGCGGCTTTGATTAGCAATGCCAGGGCTGCAGGGCATATCAAAGGGTTAATCACTCACCTCATCCCCGGCGGCGTGACTCATCTGCAATACGCGGATGACACAATGTTGTTATTCGAGCCAGACGACCATAGCATTGCCACTATTAAGTTACTTCTGATTGCTTTCGAGATACTATCGGGTCTTAAGATTAATTTTCTCAAAAGCGAAGTGATCACCATAGGGATGGATGACAACGAAGGCCGGCGAGTCGCAAACTTGCTCAATTGTAAGATTGGGAAGCTCCCGATCAAATACCTAGGGTTTCCGATAACCCACAAGAACCTGACAATTGCTGAATGGGCGCCACTTTACGGCAAAGTGGTGAATCGGGTTAGTCCGTGGAGAGGGAGGTTCATGTCTTCGGCAGCTAGGTTAATTTTGACCAACTCTAGCTTATCCTCCCTGCCTCTCTTTACTATGGGTGTGACGCCCCCGATTTAATCGTACACTAATCATGCACGCAAATGTGTACGATCAAGATCAGGGACTCACGGGAAGATATCACAACACAACTCTACAAATAAAATAAGTCATACAAGCATTATAATACAAGCCAGGGGCCTCGAGGGCTCGAATACAAGTGCTCGATTATAGACGAGTCAGCGGAAGCAACAATATCTGAGTACGGACATAAGTTAAACAAGTTGCCATAAGATGGCTAGCACAAACCGGGATCTGGTCGAAGAGGAGCGGGCCTCCCGCACAGGATCCTCCTAGCTACTCCCAGTGGAAATCGTCGGGCTGCTGCGTAGTAGTAGGCACCTCCGAGTAGTAGTCGTCATCGACGGTGGCGTCGCTCTGGGCTCCATCGTCAGTTGCAGCAATCGAGTAGAGGTAGGGGAAAAGGGGAACAAGGCAACCGTGAGTACTCATCCAAAGTACTGCAAGCAAGGAGCTACACTACATATGCATGGATATATGTGTAAAGGGCCATATCATGGACTGAGCTGAGAATGCCGAATAAGAGGGGATAGCTAGTCTTATCGAAGACTACGCTCGGTCACTGTCTTGCAACGGTAGAAGAGGACCAACTGAAGTCCTCCAAGTAACATCACATAGCAATAATCCTACCCGCGATCCCTTCTCATATCCACGAGAGAGAGCGACCACGGTTATATCGGCACTTGAAAGGGTGTGTTTTATCAAGTATCCGGTTCTAGTTGTCATAAGCTCAAGGTACAACTCCAAGTCGTCCTGTTATCGAAGATCGCGGCTATTCGAATAGATTAACTTCCTGGGGGTGCACCATCTTACCCAGACGCTTGATCCCATTTGGCGGACACACTTTCTGGGTCATGCCCGCCGCTGAAGATCAACACGTCGCAGCCCCACCTAAGCACAACAGAGAGGCCAAGACGCGCGGTCTTAACCTAAGCGCGAGGGTCTGGACCCATCGCCTCGAGCACACTTGCGTTGCGTGGGCGGCCGAAGCAGAACCTAGCCTAGTGGCGTTCGGTCCAATCCGGCCGCGCCGCTCCGTCGCCGACGTCTGAAGTGCCGGTGATACCACGACGCGGGATACCCATAACTACTCCAGCGTAGATGGTTAGTGCGTATAAGCTCAGTAGCCAAATCAGATCAAATACCAAGACCTCGTTAAGCGTGTTAAGTATCCGCGAACGCCCGAACAGGCCAGCCCACCTCTCTCCTAAGCGGTCTCAACCTGCCCTGTCGCTCCGCCTCAAAGATCCACTCGCATGGTGCTCCATCACCGACCCGACTTTAGTCTCCACATGTATCATGTATAAGAATATAGTATATACCCGTGATCACCTCCCGAGTGATCACGGCCAGATAGTATAGCACGGCAGACGGACAAGAATGTAGGGCCACAGATGAATGTACTAGCATCCTATACTAAGAATATAGGATTGCAGGTAAAGGTAACAACAGTACTCCCTCCATTCCACAATGTAGCGCATATAGATTTTTCTAAAAGTCAAACTTTATAAACTTTGACCAAGTTTATAGAGAAAATCATATACATCTAGAATACCAAATACATGTGCTTAGATACATCACAAGACATACTTTCATATTATATACATCTTGTATTGTAGATATAAATAGTTTCTCTATAAACTTGGTCAAAGTTTATAAAGTTTGACTTTGTAGAAAATCTATATGCGCTACATTATGGAACGGAGGGAGTAGTAACAAGGACAGGCTATGCAGCAGTATAGGAGTATCTGAAAGCAGTAATATGCTACACTACTCTAATGCAAGCGGTATAGAGAAGAGTAGGCGATATCTGGTGATCAAGGGGGGGGCTTGCTGGTTGCTCACGGCAAGAGAGAGAGTCGTCAACACCGTAGTCGGTAGGCAGCAGCAGCGTCGGTCTCGTAGTCTACGAAGAGAAGAGGGGAAGAAACAATGAATACCAAGTAAGCAGATGCATATCTATGCATGACATGTCAAGTAGCGATGCTAGGCGTGCCCTAACGTGGTGTGAGGTGGTGCTGGTTAAGGGGAAACATCAGGAAGTATTCGGTGTTTAAATGTTTTGAGAGAGGAAGGCGGAGGAAAGTTGCAGGTTCGATAGGTTGGGGTGTGTGGCGGACGAGCGAACTGCGTATCAGATTAATTACGTCGTTCGAGCAACTTTCATGTTGAAAATATTTTAATCCGAGTTACGGATTAAAAGATATGATTTTTTAAAGATTTTATTAATTTCTGGAATTTAATTAATTAATTATTTAATTCGAAAAAATGAATTTATGATGTCAGCATGATGTCATCTTGATGTCGGCGATCAACAGGGTTGACTTGGTCAACCTGACATGGGGGTCCCGTTCGGCGGTGTCTTCACTAATTACCTAGTTTAGTTTAATTAAGAGTAGCTAATTAGGTTAATTAACCATTAGGTTAATTAATCAGGATTAATTAAATTATTTATTTACTTAATTAATTAATTAATTAATTCATTTTTATTTTTATTAATTATATTTATTTAAATTCCTTTTCCTTTTCTTTTATTTTAAAAAGCGTTAAGGGGTGGGGCCCCATGTCATAAGCGGGGGTGCCAGTCGACTTGGCCGACCGGGTCAGCAGTGGCGGGACCCTAGGGCCTGGTCGATGACCTGTGGTGGCCCGGTCGGCCACGCCGGGCGGCCGGCGTTGAGATCTCTCGGTGGGCGTTCATGGCGGAGGCGCCGGACCTCGTCGAATCTGTCGTCCGTGACCAAAAGGGCGCTGGTAGTGCGTTCGAAAGTGGGGAGGGCGCCGCGTCCAACGGTGGCAGAGTCACGGCGGACTCGGCCGAAACGGCGCCGCAGAGCGGCGGAGGCGGCGGGTGGTTCGAACTCGTCGGGGCCCACGGGGGCAGGGCACGGGCGAGAGGGAGGCGCGGTGCGGCGGCCAAGAACCCGGCGTGGCGGCGACGGGCGGCCCTCAGCGGCTGGCGTGCTCGCTGGGCATGGTTCGCAGCAGGGCCTCCTGAAGCGCGCGAGGCGGCGAGGAGCTCCAGCAGGGGGAGGTTCCGTGAGGGAGGAGGACGCGGGCTTGGCCGGAGCAGCGGCAGAAGCGCGTGGTGGCGCTTCGGGAGGGGACGAGGGAAGAGAGGGATCGATCCAGGGGGATCGGGGAGGAAGGGGGAGAGCTCACGGGGGGACGAGGGTCTCGGAAGCAGGCTCGGGGTGGTCGGGGCGACCGGCGAGGAGGAGGGGGGAGGAGCTCGACGGCGACGGGCGGTGGCGTGCTGGATCCGGCGAGGTGGGGTGGGGTCGGGACGGCCCCGAGGCGCGAGGAGGGGTTCTGGGCGCCCTGGCGGTCGGGGGAGGAGGAGGAGGTGAGGGCGGGCGTGGGCGCCCGGCGTGGGGCGACGGGATCGGGCGTACCCCGATCCAGATCGGCGGGGGAGGGGAGGAGGAGGGGATCGGGGGGGAATGGGGTGTCGGCTAGGGTTTGCCGACCGGGGGAGGGGGGATATGGGAGTGAGGGGGTGGGCCGGGCCAGGGGCTGGCCGGCTGGGCCAGGTGGGCTTGGCCCAGTTGGGCCAGTGGGGGTTTTCTCCCCCTCTCCCTTTTTTTGTTTTATTTTGCTTTTCTTATTTTTCCTTTTCTGTTTTAATTTATTTAAAATATCCAGACACTTTACAAAAATGTGTGCACCCCACCATAATTAACTTTGTAATATTTGACAACTCCCGAACATTTTAGTTTTAATTTTTGAAAACTTTTTATTGCCTTCATAATTTTGAATTTAATTTTGAAAAAGTTTTGATTCATCCCGAGATTATCTCTGATGATGAGGTGACGTGGCACCATCAACGTGAGATTACTGTAGCATGATTACCCGGGTGTTACAAATCTCCTCCACTACAAGAAATCTCGTCCCGAGATTTAGGAGGTAGAAGGAAAGAGCGCGGGGTATTCATCACGAAGACGATCCTCGCGTTCCCAGGTGGCTTCGTCTTCAGAGTGATTCGACCACTGGACTTTGAGGAACTTGATCGCCTTCTGACGTGTGCGGCGTTCAGCTTGGTCGAGAATGCGGACGGATGCTCTTTATAGGAGAGGTCTGTTGCAATTCGAGCACTTCATGGTCCTTTGCTCGGATTGGGTCCTTGAAGCAGCGTCGGAGTTGTGACCGTGGAACACATCGTGAACACGAGAAAGGTTCGACGAAAGCTCCACTTGATATGCCACTTTTCCACGCCTTTCGAGAATAGTGAATGGGCCAATATAGCGAGAGCTAGCTTGCCCTTGATCCCGGCGGTGAGCACCCTTCATTGGTGTAGCGAAGATAGGCCTTTTCGCCAAAGTTGATAGACCATGTCTTTGTGATAGCGGTCATAATTACTCTTTTAGCGTGGTCGAGCGGTCTTGAGATTCTCGCGAATAATGCGGACTTGTTCTTGGCATGTTGGATAATATCCGGACGAAGAGTGGGCGTTCCCCAGTTTCTGACCAGTTCAGAGGGGTTCGGCACTTTCGTCCATATAACACTTCGAAGGGGGCCATCTTCAGACTAGCTTGATAGCTATTATTATAAGAGAACTCAGCATACGGGAGAGATTCCTCCCATTTCTTGCCGAAGGAAATGACACAAGCTCGAAGCATGTCTTCGAGAACTTGGTTGACACGTTCAACTTGCCCTTGAGACTGCGGATGAAACGCAGTGCTGAAAGATAAATGAGTCCCCATAGCTTCTTGAAAACTTGTCCAGAGTCTTGAAGTGAATAAGCTGCCACGGTCCGAACTGATAACCAGTGGAATACCGTGAAGTGAAACAATTCTGGACATATAGAGCGTTGCAAGCTGACTAGCAGTGATCGTTTCTTTGACCGCCAGAAAATGTGCAACTTTAGAAAGTCGGTCAATGACGACAAGAATAGCATCATTACCTTTCTGAGATTTGCGAAATCCAGTGACGAAGTCCATTTCAACATGGTCCCATTTCCATTCAGGAATAGAGATAGGTTGCGGGTTCCAAAGAGGCCTTTGATGTTACGCTTTGATCTGACGGCAAGCGTCACACTCAAGCAACATAGCGAGCAATGTCTTGCTTCATATTAGACCACGGAATCTCGGCGAATGTCTTGATACATCTTTGTACTACCGGGATGGATACATAGAGGCGTATCATGAGCTTCTTTCATAACCTTCGAGTCATATTCAGGTTTTCCTTCTTACACGGCACCACTAGGCGGCCTTTGAAGTACAAAGGCGCCATCATCGGCAATAGTGAAGAATGATGGATTTCCTTCTTTGAGGTCGCGCTTAATCTTGTAGACTTGAGTCAAATCCTACATTGTCTTTATGGTGCCCACGAGATCGGGTTCAACAGCCAGGTATAGAGGGAACCACAGGAAACAACACGGAGATTCATCTTGCGGAACTCCGGAGGAGGGGAGCGAAGTGCACCGGAGGAACAATATGGAGGTTCAGCTTTCTGAATTCTTCAACAAGTGGGGCTGAACTTTGTGAACACGAAGGTGGTTGCAGAAGACTTGCGGCTCAAGGCATCAGCCATTACATTAGCCTTGCTGGCGTATAGGAAATACCCAAATCAAAGTCTGCAGCAGTCTCCATCCATCTCTGGCGACGGAGGTTCAGGTCTGGCTGAGTAAGCAGATACTTCAGACTTTGGTGGTCGGTGAAGATCTCGCAGCGACACGAGAAGGTAATGTCGCCAACGCTTGATGCATGAATGACAGCAGCTAGCTCGAGGTCGTGAACTGGGTAGTTCTCTTCGTGAGGCGCAATTTTCGAGAGGCATAAGCAACCACTTTGCGCTCTTGCATTAGGACACCGCCTAATCCTTGACGAGAAGTGTCGCGATAAATGTGAAGTCCTTCTTAGTATCGGAGGAGCTAGCATCGGGCAGAAGTCAACTTGTCTTTGAGTGCTGGAAACTTTCACGACACTTATCATCCATTGGAACTTGACGCCCTTATACAGCAAGGTTAGTCGAGGCTCGGCAATCTTGGAGAAGTTCTCGGCGAATCGACGGCAATAGTGGCGAGACCGAGAAAACTTCGACTTGCTTAACATTCTTGGAGGAGTCAATCGAGAATAGCCTGAACTCGTTCGGGGTTGACGGCAATACCATCCTTAGAAATGACATGCCCAAGATAGGTTACCGGAAGCCAAAATTCACACTTGGAGAACTTGGCATATAGTTGATGCTCTCGTAGCTTTTCAAAGACAAGGCGAAGATGTTCAGCATGTTCTTCTTCATTCTTGGAAAATATCAGGATATCATCCAGATAAACCACGACGAACTTGTCGAGGTAATCCATGAATATATAGTTCATCAGGCGAGAGAAGGTGGCTGGAGCATTGGTTAAGCCGAAAGACATGACGGTGTACTCGTATGAACCATAACGGGTCACAAATGCGGTCTTGGGGATATCCTCCTCACGAACACGGATTGGTAACCCAACCTCAAGTCGAGTTTCGAGAACACTGATGATCCAGCCAGTTGATCATACAGATCATTGATCCGAGGAAGAGGATACTTATTTTGAATGGTAGCTTGATTTATGGGACGGTAGTCTTGGACCAATCGGTTTGTCCCATCCTTCTTCTTGACAAAGAGAGAAGGTGCTCCCCAAGGAGAGCAACTTGGGCGAATGAAACCACTTTGAAGAGATTTGTCGATTTCCTCCTTGAGCTCAAGGAGTTCATGCGGCGGCATCTTGTAGGGTCGCTTGGCTATAGGAGTGGTGCCTGGTTTCAAGTCGATGACGAATTCGACAGCTCTAGCAGGGGGAATCCCTGGAAGTTCTTCAGGAAAAACATCCTGGAAGTCGCGAACGACAGGAATGTTTTCAATGCCCTCGAGGGGTGCGGCGTTCAATGCATTCAATGCATAGAGCCTTGCCTCGGCATTTTGCACCAGATGAGCTTGGTAAGTGACTATTTCATCTGAAGGGTGTAGCAGATGGGCCGGTCTTCGTGGCGCAAACTATGGAAGCAGATGCGCCTTTAACCAATTCATTCCCGAATGAGGTCAATGCTACAAGACTTGAAGACGATGGGAAAGACAAGAATTCCAGTCCTTCGATTTCAACGGGACGTCGTTGCAAATCATGGAGGTTCGACATTGGCCCGGGGTGTGTACTAATAGTGAAGCATTCATGTCTTCACATTTAATGTCGTGCAAGCATGCAAAATCTTCTGACATGAATGAATGCGATGCACTGTATCAAATAGAACGCATGTTGGTACTGAATTTACGAGAAGTGTACCCATCACGAGAGCAGGTTGGTCTTGAGCTTCGTTCGGATCAACGTGGTTGGCTTTGCACTCGACCATAAGGCTTGGCGGTGTTGTTGCAGGGCTGGGTGTTTCCACGCCATTTGGAAGGGCCACTGATTCGGTTCGGTTGCATTCTCTAGCACGGTGCCCTGGTTGTCCTTTGAAGCACAAGCCATTATTGGGGGTGGGAACAGGAGCTTGGGGTGGTGGAGTGGAAGCTTTGGCTGCTTAGTTGAAGCAGTGACGAGGTGCAACATAGTTCGCCTTGGAGCAGTGCATTCGGCTGGTACATCTTGTTGGGAATCCATATCTTGCGCCTGCGAGGACGGGCCCAAGATGAGCCCGTGTCACGGTTGTGCTGTTAGAGCTCTGGTATTCCTGCAGACCAGTCAAAGTCGTGCACCAGAAGTGCGAGCTTGATGTCAGCTTGAAGGCCGTCACGGAACTTCTCTTGTCTGCGTGCATCGGTTGCAATATCCTCTTGACATAGCGAGACAATTCCAAGAACTCTGTGATAAGCTTCAACAGTCTTGTTGCTTTGGGTGAGGTTATGGAATTCACGCTTCTTCGGTCCATGACCCCTTGAGGATGAAGCGGCACGGAAAGCAGCTTGGAAGTCCGGCCGGTGATGAGTGTTCCAAGCTGGCGAGTACGCTGTGGCTGTCCCACCATTGAGCTGCGGGTCCCTTGGGAAGAAGGAAGCAAAAGTGACATAGCTGGCGGGGGCTACATCAGCAGACTCCATCTCATAGGTGATGTCACGGAGCGATCATCGACATCCGGTGGCTGGGTTGAGCTGCGGTACACACCGGGTTCAGCGTATGAAATCCTGCAGAGTTGTTGTGTTTGGCTCTTTGGTTCATATTGGGGCGAGGAAACTGAGCCATCATGTTCTCCATGAACTGGCGATTCATCTCAAGCTGTTGGATCATACCAGCCATGTACTCGAGCGGTGGTGGAAGTTGCCACCACGACCACGACCAGCTGGTCTAACCATCCTGCTAATACATAACAGGTAGTTCAGCATTTGAGAAGTTATGCAAAGGACAAGAATCATTCATGATGAAACATGCATAATGAAAGCACACGATAGAAACTACATAGTAGTCGGCATATCTTACAAAGGGATCATGCATAGAGTTCGATACACGAGTTTAGTACATAGACTAAGACATCATAGGCGGCACGCAGCTCATGGCGAATGCATCAAACACTAACAAGCAAGCCTACATCAGTCCCCACGCGGATTGTGGAGGTAGTCAGTAGCTGAAAGCTGGTAGCGGCAGCGGATAGTCCTCCACGTCGGTGACACTGGGGCGCGGATACTCGGTGCTGTACCCGACGTCCAAGTGGCGTAAGAGGACCAAGTGCGGAGAGTAGCCTCCACGCCCGCCAACCGACACCCGGGGCATCACGGTCCTGGCTGGGTAGATCGCAGAACGCAGCAGCTCTCCGGATCGGACGGAGGGTGCGAGAGCGTCGAGCACGGTAAAGGTGCTTGACGGGTGATGTACAACTCGTGGCGAAGAGCTCGGTTAGCTCGATCCAGCCCATCGACATGCGAACAAAGTTTTGATGGTAGAAGGGCTCTCGGTGACAATGGAGTAGGCAGCGGTGTAGTAACCTCCTCACCAACATCGACGCGATAGCAATGTGCACAAGCGGGAGGTGTCCAACTCTCGATACTCGCACGAAGACGTGTCGAGCAGCATAAGCAGCATCGTGGACTGCCATATCGATAGTCACCCCAACACCATGTGCGGTGTGCAGCCAAGAGTGGAGTCATACTCCGAGAGTAGAGGTGGACGATGGCGCGGTATTGCTCCCGGTTATAGTCTGGTACTCCTCATAGACGGTGTACTCGGGGTGCGGCGATAACCCGGATAGGTCATCATCTCGGCTAGCACGCAGTGATCCCGAGGCACCAATGGCCGTCGTGTGGCGCACGACCTGCCTCGTGGGTTCCATCTGAAAACAAAGGCGTTTCAAAGGATTCAAATGACGGTGTGGAAATTGATCAAAATACAATTCCAAGAAACAACTATGGCTTTATCCAACTTTGGGGTGAATGTGGTCACGGGATCCTAGTGTTAGTTAGTAAATTCGTTTAACCCGAGTAGAAGAGAGTTCAGAGTCCCGAGTAAAGGTCGAGGAGTAAAAGATCCTAGTACCACCCGATGGCGGCGTGGGCCGTAAGGCACACAGCCAAGTTAGTAAAAGTTTTGCAATGTCTAGACTCAACTTCGCCAAGGAGTGTGGAAGGGGATTCCTACAGCAAATGGCTCGATACCAACTTCAGACCCTCGATTTAATCGTACACTAATCATGCACGTAAATGTATACGATCAAGATCGAGGACTCACGGAAGATATCACAACACAACTCTACAAATAAAATAAGTCATACAAGCATCATAATACAAGCCAGGGGCCTCGAGGGCTCGAATACAAGTGCTCGATCATAGGCGAGTCGTGGAAGCAACAATATCTGAGTACGGACATAAGTTAAACAAGTTGCCATAAGATGGCTAGCACAAACCGGGATCTGGTCGAAGAGGAGCAGGCCTCCCGCAGGATCCTCCTAGCTACTCTGGTCGTCGTCGCGGGCTGCACGTAGTAGTAGGCACCTCCGAGTAGTAGTCGTCATCGACGGTGGCGTCGCTCCAGGCTCCATCGTGCAGTTGCAGCAATCGAGTAGAGGTAGGGGAAAAGGGGAACAAGGCAACCGTGAGTACTCATCCAAAGTACTGCAAGCAAGGAGCTACACTACATATGCATGGATATATGTGTAAAGGGCCATATCGGTGGATTGAAGCTGCAGAATGCCGAATAAGAGGGAATAGCTAGTCTTATCGAAGACTAACGCTTCGTCACTGTCTTGCAACAGTAGAAGAGGACCAACTGAAGTCCTCCAAGTAACATCACATAGCAATAATCCTACCCGCGATCCCTTCTCATATCCACGAGAGAGCGACCACCGGTTGTATCCGCACTTGAAAGGTGTGCTTTATCAAGTATCCGGTTCTAGTTGTCATAAGCTCAAGGTACAACTCCAAGTCGCCCCTGTTATCAAGATCGCGGCTATTCGAATAGATTAACTTCCTGCAGGGTGCACCATCTTACCCAAAGACGCTTGATCCCATTTGGCCGGACACACTTTCTGGGTCATGCCCGGCGCGGAAGATCAACACGCCGCAGCCCCACCTAAGCACAACAGAGAGGCCAACACGCGGTCTAAACCTAAGCCGCAGGGTGCCGGGCCCATCGCCCTGAGCACACCTACACGTTGCGTGGGCGGCCGGAAGCAGACCTAGCCTAGTGGCGTTCCAGTCCAATCCGGCGCGCGCCGCTCCGTCCGACGTCTGAAGTGCCGGTGATACCACGACGGCGGGATACCCATAACTACTCCGCGTAGATGGTTAGTGCGTATAAGCTCGTAGCCAACTCAGATCAAATACCAAGACCTCGTTAAGCGTGTTAAGTATCCATGAACGCCGAGCAGGCCAGCCCACCTCTCTCCTAGGCGGTCTCAACCTGCCTGCCTCGCCGCCTCAAAGATCCACTCGCGGGTGCTCCATCACCGACCCGACTTTAGTCTCCACATGTATCATGTATAAGAATATAGTATATACCCGTGATCACCTCCCGAGTGATCACGGCCCGATAGTATAGCACGCAGACGGACAAGAATGTAGGGCCACAGATGAATGTACTAGCATCCTATACTAAGCATATAGGATTGCGGTAAAGGTAACAACAAGAGTAACAAGGACAAAGCTATGCAGCTGATAGGAGTATCTGAAAGCAAGATAACATGCTACACTACTCTAATGCAAGCGTTATAGAGAAGAGTAAGCGATATCTGGTGATCAAAGGGGGGGGGGCTTGCCTGGTTGCTCTGGCAAGAGAGAGGAGTCGTCAACACCGTAGTCGAACTAGGCAGAGAAGAGGGGGAAGAAACAATGAATACCAAGTAAACAGATGCATATCGATGCATGACATGTCAAGTAGCGATGCTAGGCGTGCCCTAACGTGGTGTGAGGTGGTACTGGTTAAGGGGGGAAACATCAGGGAAGTATTCCGGTGTTTCGTGTTTCGAAGAGAGGAGCCGGAGGGGAAAGTTGCAGGTTCGATAGGTTAGGGGTGTGTGGCGGACGAGCGGTCTGCGTATCCGGATTAAATCACGTCGTTACGAGCAACTTTCATGTTGAAAATATTTTAATCCGAGTTACGGATTAAAAGATATGATTTTTTAAAGATTTTATTAATTTCTGGAATTTAATTAATTATTTATTTAATTCAAAAATGAATTTATAGCGTCAAGATGATGTCATTCTCGACGTCAAGCGATCAACAGGGTTGACTTGGTCAACCTGACATGGGGGTCCCGTTCGGCAGTGTCTGTTCACTAATTACCCTGGTTTAGTTTAATTAACAGTAGCTAATTAGGTTAATTAGCCATTAGGTTAATTAATCAAGATTAATTAAATTATTTATTTACTTAATTAATTAATTAATTAATTAATTAATTTTATTCATTTTTATTTTTATTAATTATATTTATTTAAATTCCTTTTTCCTTTTTCTTTTATTTTAAAAACTTTCTGAGGGGTGGGGCCCCCATGTCATAGGCAGGGGGTGCCCAGTCAGCTTGGCCGACCGGGTCAGCAGTGGCGGCCCCTAGGGCACTGGTCGATGACCGAGGTGGCCTGGTCGGCCACGTCGGCGGCGGCGTTAGGGGATCTCGGTGGGCGTTCACGGCGGAGGGCGCCGGACCTCGCCGAATCGTCGTCCGGCGGCCAAAAGGCGTGGCGGGTGCGTTGAAAGTGGGGAGGACGCGCGTCCAACGGTGGCGGTGGTCACGACCGGACTCGGCGAAGCAGCGCCCGACGAATGGCGAGGCGGCGGGTGGTTCGGGAACTCGTCGGGAGCTGCCACGGGGCCGGGGTGGCTGGGACGGGCGAGAGGGAGGCACGGTGCGGCGGCCAAGAACCCGGCGTGGCGGCGACGGCGGCCCTCGGCGGCGTGCTCGCCGGGGCAGCTGGTTCGCACGGGGCCTCCTGCGGCGCCGAGGCGGCGAGGAGCTCAGGGGGGGAAGGTTCTGTGAGGAGGGGAGGATGCGGGCTGGCGGCCGAGCGGGCGAGTGGTGGCGTGGTGGCGCTTCGGGAGGGACGAGGAAGAGTGGGGATCGATCCTGGGGGATCGGGGAGCGAAGGGGGGAGACCTCACGGGGGGGGACGAGGGTCTCGGAAGCGAGGCTCGGGCGGTCGGGGCGACCGGCGAGGAGGAGGTGGGGAGGAGCTCGACGGCGACGGGCGGTGGCGCGGATCCCGCGAGTGGGGGTCGGGGACGGCCCGAGGCGACGGGGGGGTCGGCCGCCTCAAGGCCTGGTCCGGGAGGAGGAGGAGGTGAGGACGGGCGGCGACGGATTAGGCGTCCCGATCCAGATCGGGGGAGGAGGAGGAGGATCGGGAATGGGGTGTCGGCTAGGGTTTGCCGACCGGGAGGGGGGATTTGGGAGTGAGGGGTGGGCGGGCTGGGGATGGCCGGTGGGCAGTGGGCTTGGCCCGTTGGGCGATGGGGTTTCTCCCCTCTCCCTTTTTTTTGTTTTATTTTGCTTTTCTTATTTTTCCTTTTCTGTTTTAATTTATTTAAAATATCCAGACACTTTACAAAAATGTGTGCACCCCACCATAATTAACTTTGTAATATTTGACAACTCCCGAACATTTTAGTTTTAATTTTTGAAAACTTTTTATTGCCTTCATAATTTTGAATTTAATTTTGAAAAAGTTTTGATTCATCCCGAGATTATCTACAGTGACAGAGGTGACGTGGCACCATCAACGTGAGATTACTATAGCATGATTACCCGGGTGTTACAATGGGCATGTTCCTCCTTGCCGATGGAGTGCATGCTAAGCTTGACACGTCGCGCGCCCGGTCTTTTGGGAAGGAGCCGGGACGAAACGCAAATACCACTTGGTAAAGTGGGCCGCGGTGTGCAGACCAAAGAAGTTTGGTGGTTTGGGGATCACGAATTCAAAGCTTATGAACGTTGCACTGCACACCAAATGGTGGTGGCGCCTTGCCCAAAATGAGAAGGGTCTCTGGGAAGATATTCTCCGGGCAAAGTACTTCCTGGACGGCAACCTTTTTAAGGCCAAGCCCAAGGGATCGCCCTTCTGGAATGGCATTCAAGCGGTAAGGCCAGCGTTTGCGGTTGGGGCCCAGTTTGCAGTCAACAACAACGCGTCCACGCGTTTTTGGCTGGACTGCTGGAGGGGGCAAACTCCGTTGTGGCAATCACACCCGGAGTTGTATCAGCTTGCCACGGACACACACATTATGGTCGCTGACGCCCTTAGAGTACACCCCCCCAGTGATCTCCTTCTTCAGACCTCTGGAGGCGGGAGAGGCGACGGCTTGGGCTGCATTGGTGGCTGAGCTCGAGGGGACGAGTCTCAGCCAGGATCATGATCAGATTGCTTGGAGGCTTACGGCTTCTCGTAAATTCTCGGTGAAATCCTTATACGAGAAGCTTACGGAGGGGAATTTGCTTGATATGGCTAGGGGGCTGTGGAAAGCTGGCATTCCCCTCAAGATCAAGATTTTTATGTGGCAAATGTTCCGCAATCGCCTACCTACCTCGGATAATGTGGCCAAACGCAACGGGCCGGCGAACGGGACATGCGTCATCTGCGGTCTTGTGGAGGACGCTAATCACGTCTTCTTCAAGTGTTGTCTCGCTAGATTTGCGTGGAGCGCGGTCAGGGATACTTTCAACCAGAATTGGAACCCGCAAAATAGCTCGGACCTGCTTACTTTGTTAACCGCACAGAGGGATGTGAATGCGCGGGTGGTGTGGCGCAGCGTTGGGGCGATGTTTTGGTCCATTTGGACTGTGAGGAACAAAATTACTGTCGAACACAGGTTCCAGCTCACCCTGCTGAGATTCTTTTCAAATGTCATATTTTCTTATAGGCTTGGGCGCCATTGGGGAAGCAGCATGATGAGGGACGCATGAACGAGATTATGGAGCAGATCAAGCGGTGCACTTGGAGATCAAGACTTCAAGATCAGCACGCTTGAGAATTTTGCGTTTAGTTTCTACTTTGCTATGATCTATCCTCGCCTATGTGAACTATTAGTCTCTACTTTGCCGGGACTGCGAGCCCGCTAAACTTATATTGCTATGTCTGTTAGGATTATTCCTGGTTAGATACTGCTTTGTGGCTTTATTAATTTAAAGTCGGACGCTCCGTGCATCTTCGTTCCAAATAATTAAGGAGCCCATCCAGACAAATGAGACAAAATCATTACTTGCATGACTTTACCATTGGTCCGTCATCTACGCAGGAGCAGTGCAGCATCTGATTGCGCCCATGCTCCTTGTCGTCTTGTCGCTGGACCTAAGCGCCAATCCCGTGGCCACCGCTCTGGGCAGTTGCTACTGGTCGGTCATCCACCCAAGTGGTGTGTTCCGATACATGTAATAGCTGATTTGACCACGTACTTTTGTCGCCTTGTAGTTGGACGTAGACCACCGGTTTGCTCGTTTCTTCTTCGTTGGACGTCCCTCCTCTCCCATGCAAGCACATACGTATACTAAGCCAAAGCGGCCCATACAAAGGGAAAATAAGTTTAAGGCAGCATTGCCAGCTAGAGCGGCTCACAAAGAAGAAGAAAAAGTGAAATGCCACATGGTCAAACAACCTACACCCTAGAGCGGCGCATAGACAGATTAACATACCCAAAAACTACACGGTGGAACAACCTCCAAAACCAAGATGCCAATGCTAGAGCTACACGGCAATGAGGCAACCACGTTCAAAAAGTTTCAATCAAGTAAGTGAATGCACAAGGCAATTCTATACCGCCTCGTATCAAAAAAATACCATGCACCACAACTAAAGTTCACCATGGGTCACTTTCATCTAAGTGGAACAACCTCAAGGCGAAAACCTTGCCTGCATTAGAGGCTTGGGTATGGATGTAGTATAGTCGATGTTTTTTTTCATACAGGCACGATCCTCTTCTCCCCTGCTATTTTGGTGCCCCCCTAGGCGCATCTATTCTTGTCTGCGATGTGAGCTCCGACGGCTTGGTCCTGCAGTCCTGCTTGCTTTGTACGTGGTGGCGTTTTCGCCTATTGTTGTGCTGCTTGTAGTCTTGCTCGTTCTATGTCTGTAATCTTTCAGTTTTCTTCAAGCTTTGGGTTTGTAATCAGCACCATTGTATCCTAACTGCTTGATGGCTTAACTAGTTTGAATTTGGGTTTTCATGCCTTTTATCTAAGAAAAAAGAACGAAACTTTGGGCGGACAATATCTAGACTGTCTGGCACTTTGTTCGGGATGGTTTTAAACCTGTTGTTCTCTCTGTGTAATTAGGCGGACAATGTCCCGGACAGACAGACCTCTGTCCGGGTATCTCCAAACAGTCCGACCTGAATTTGGCTAGATGGTGTGACCATCTTGAGAACCCGATGTTGTGGTGCATTGTTTTGTGTCTCGAGGTTGCATACGACTTCGGATAAAGATGACCAAAAATATCAAATTTCTTTGTTTTGACGAGACAAAAAACTTCCATGTTTTTTTAGAAAAGAAGGATGATATCCGGCCTCTGCTTCGGGGCGATGCATAAGGTCTCTTTATTAATTATTCCCACAAGACCTTACAAAGTCATATAACAGTTAGACTAAAGCCACCGTCTAAGCAACAACTGTCGCTACTCATATCCAATTGATGAAGGGGCGCTGATAGTCTGGGCCTAATACCAAACAGACATCGCAGCCAAACCTAAACATCTAAGACCTGAGATCCCAACCAGGATGCCTGCCGGGTATGGGGCACCTATCAGTCCGGCGCACTCCTCAACCAGGACGCTGCCGGGTATGAGGCCGTCGCAGCCACCTGCCATCAATCCATCTTCAGTGTTGTACTGCTGCACCACCTTGCCCGGCCTCTCTGCCATCGACGCCACCACGACGCCTGATAACGTCACCCTCCTGCGCGAGTCCCTCGCCACACATCGGACGCCGAGTCTCCACTACGCCACGCCGCCGAGATACGCCACCATTAATGTGTAGGATGAATCATCGCTCCACCAAATATTCCTTCCATTGGTCCCTCGAACCCGTGTACACCTCCAAGAATGACGCCACAAGAGGGAAACGACACAATAATGTCGCCGTCATCCGATCTACTGATCTAGGGTTTCCCCCGGAGGTAGCAGATAGTGGCCTGGAACTTGTCAACAGCAATGCCGGCACCGAATAGTGCCGACATCGTCGGGCTCGGCAGCAGCCGCGAGCAGGTCTTAGCCCATATCTGTTCCAGTGGCCTCCATCAAGCGTCTTGTGCACGGAATCGGCCACCACCGCGGTCGCCGTGTCGCCCGTCGCGAGTCCACAGCCGCCGACACATCCTCCGCCGTCTGGGGCCGTCGCCCCGGGATCCAGCCCTCGCTGGCCACCAGAACGAAGCCACCGAGCCCCATCGAGGGTGGCCAACGGGGGCGGAGAAGCTAGATTCGGCCAGGATCCGGCCTCTCTCCGCGCTGAAGCCACTCCCGCGGCCCTGCATCTCGCCCGCGCCCGAGGCAACGCAGGCAGCGCACACGCGCGCAACGTCGCGGAGAGGGGAAACGCCCCACCGCCACCTTTCCTGGGGCACGCGCGGACTTCGCCAGCGGCCCCTCCAGCGGCAGCGAAGCGAGGGAGGAGGCGAGGGGGACCTGGCGGTGGCGGCGCTAGGGTTCCCCCGTGTCGCCCGCTAAGCAATGATCTTTTTATGGGGGAGAATTTCACTTCCCCAGCCTCTGCACCAACTAGGGTTGCATACGACCATTTTAGTATGAGTACCAAGATAAACATGGTCCTCATAATTTTTTTTAATGAGTATTAAGATATTTTTTGATGAGTGGTTCCACAACACATCAAACTTGATTCTTAATAAATGGGGGAAACCCCCTATGCATCACCTGTCAATTCTAGAAATTGAATTCGGGTTGTTAGTCTGCACAACCGCAGAGCCAAGGCTCTCTTTGCTATGTCGATCACTTTTTCATTTGGAGCTATATCTGATGTGAACACTTTTCTCTCTTCCAAATTGTGCCATGATCAAGTTGATCCAGTTTGTCTCTTCTTTTCAGAGGCGAATCATACCTATAAATTAATTGTGTTCATATTTCGTATTCGTGAATATGGCAAACGATTGCTGATGAAATTGCTGCCACATCCTTTGCATCAAGCCTTTCTTGATTTGTACCTCATGGCGCAGCTTACAAAAGCCGTCAGATTGAGGCAGCCCAATCCGGCCATAATCCAGAAGAAGCGATCCAAGTGCCCCTTGTTCAGGTCGTCGGGGATCCACCCCGGCGGCGCCGCCCGTCGCCGTCGCCCACTGCACGGCCGTCAGCAGGAACGAGCTCAGGTATTCCCCGGCTGCTATCGAGAGGAGCGCCGTGCATACTGTCTTCATCGCGGGCGGCGCCTGGCTGTAGAAGAAGCTGAACTGCCCGATGGTGGTGAGCACCTGGCCCACGCCCTCCAGCGCGTACTGCGGTGCCTGCCACAGCACGCTCGTCGCCTTTGGCGCCAGCGGCGATGCCTTTGCCGCGCGGAGGCGTGCCGTCTCAAGAAGCGCCGCGGCGGCCATGGTGAGCACGGGCATGGCGAGGCCGGCGCCGATCCTCTGAAGCCCCGGGATGCCGTTCTCCCTCCCGGTGAGCCGCCTGGCCATCGGCACGAACACCCGGTCGTAGAGTGGGATCAGGACGATGATGGTGAGCACGTTGAAGGTGGACATGGACGCGGGCGGGATGCGCACCGAGCCGACGGCGGTGTCCATCGCCATGCCCTGCTCCACGAAAGTCGATGGCACATGTGCCGCCACGGCGTAGAAGAACACGATGGTGGCCAAGAGCGGCAGCATCCTCACGATGATCTTGAGCTCCTCCACCTGCGTCACGGCGCAGAGCCTCCACGGACTGCCCAACGCCGGCGCATCTGCCTCCTTCGGCCCCTTGTTCGACGGCTCGACAATGGCTGCCTTGTCAAAGAATCTGATCAAGTAAGCAGCAGATACTTAGGTCTCTTGTCAAGTGTCTGATATAGCAAACAACACGAGCAAATCTCAGAGTCATCACTGAACTAACTGAAGATCGGTGGTGTGCTCTATCCTCTCAAATCCCTTCATCACGGGATTGTCATCTGGCAGCTCGTAGAGGAGAGAGTTATCGGACGGCAACTCGGCGTCGAAGTTTCTCACGGCGGCGGCGACGACCTGGCACACTCCGGTGAGTGGGCTGCCACGCGTTGGCTGAAACCTGTACTTGCGCGATGTCGCAACCAGGCAGGAGAGCCCAACGGCGAGGACGGCTGCCAGGATCGTCGGGCCCAGTGCCCAGCCGTAGTGGTCCTGCACCCACACGATGCCGGTGCTTGCTATCATCGACCCGCAGTACATGGTGAACACGTACCAGTTGAAGAAGGGGCCTTTCGCCCTGCGCTCCAACAGGTCGCCGTCGTCGAACTGGTCGGCGCCAAAGGACATCTGGCATGGCCGGAGACCGCCTACTACAACTGCGATTCAAAACAATAAGGTACGCATCAAAGGGGCTATCTGAGCTATGCCACGTTGGATTGCTAGGAGACAAAAAGAGATCGCTGGAGAGAGAAAAAGATGTTCCCGATTGGGCAGCGGCTATCGTGAGTCACCACCCCTTTTGTAAGGGCATATTTATCCCTTAGGTGTTTTGGTGATTGATGACAATGTTTTTGAGGACTAATCGTGTGCCTTGAGTTTCTCAGATACTTCATCACTAGACACGAGACGATTCGGTGCCCCTCGGAGACTATTGAAGTCGGCGTTGTTCTACGTTTCTCTTTGGTGGATTTGAGTCGTAGGAGAGCCGTACTACTAAGAGGGGGTCCGCGTCGGAAAGGTTTGGGTGGAATCAACACATACACTTGTCCCTCCTTTCCCTGCATTTTGGAGCTTCACTTCGTTATCTTGGTTGTGCGGAAATCTGACGACTACTGCTGTACTTGCGGTAGTACCGCAAGTACACGCGGTAGTACCGCTATGTGTCACGGTAGTACCGCTCCTCTGGAGCGGTAGTACCGCGGCTCCCAGGCCTTGTGCCGCTCCGGTGTGGTAGTAGGGGCGGATGTAATTTTTTACATCCGCGACACCTGATAGTACCGCTTCGTCGGTAGCGGTAGTACCGCGGGGGCCCACGGTAGTACCGCTCCCTAGGAGCCGTAGTACCGTGGCCCTCCTACCTAATACCGCAGTGTCACGGTAGTAAGCGCAGATGTAATTTTTTACATCCGCGCCCGCAAGGGTAGTACCGCGCCTCGCGTGCGGTAGTACCGCGTCGGATTTTTGCACCACCTCAGGTTCAGCGGAAGTAGGCACGGATGTAATTTATTTCATCCGCGCCCTTCCCAGGCCGTGACTTTCCTGCCTTGCGGTAGTACCGCAAGGGGGAGCGGTAGTACCGCGCATGCGGTAGTACTGTCCCCCTAGTCAGGCTAGTTCCGGCCTGTGCTGCTGTCGCGGTAGTACCGTGGTCCGCCACGGTAGTACCACGCAACCTCATGGTAGTACGCGCCTACCGAGCGGTAGTACCGTGCGTCCGGGCTGAACATGTGGATAACGGTTGGATTTTTCCCACGACTATATAAGGGCGTCTTCTACCTCTAGTTGACCACCTCTTCTATCTCTAAGCTCCATTGTTGCTCCAAGCTCCATTTTCTTTGATCTCTCCCTAGCCAATCAAACTTGTTGATTTGCTCGGGATTGGGTGACAAGGGCCCGATCTACACTTCCACCACAAGATATTTGATTCTCCCCACTTATCCCTTGCGGATCTTGTTACTCTTGGGTGTTTGAGCACCCTAGACGGTTGAGGTCACCTCGAAGTCATACTCCATTGTGGCGAAGCTTCGTGGTGTTGTTGGGAGCCTCCAATTGTTGTGGAGATTTCCCCAACCTTGCTTGTAAAGGTTCGGTCGCCGCCTTCAAGGGCACCATTAGTGAAATCATGGCATCTCGCATTTTGTGAGGGCGTGAGGAGAATACGGTGGCCCTAGTGGCTTCTTGGGGAGCATTGTGCCTCCACACCGCTCTAACGGAGACGTACTTCCCCTTAAAAGGAAGGAACTTCGGTAACACATCCTCGTCTCCACCGACTCCATTCTTGGTTAATTCGTGCCTTTACTTTTGCGAGCCTACTTGCGTTACATCCTTTGCTTGCTTATGTGCTAGTTGTTATTGTATCATATAGGTTGCTCACTTAGTTGCACATCTAGACAACCTATTTTGTTGCAAAGTTTAATTTGGTAAAGAAAAGCTTAAAAATTGTTAGTTGCCTATTCACCCCCCTCTAGTCAACCATATCGATCCTTTCAATTGGTATCAGAGCTTCGTCTCTTTATTAAGGACTTTGCCGTCCGAAGAGTATGGTTGACACCAACGACGGTGCGGAGGAACACTCTGGTGTGAATCCCATCTCGTCTTCGGCCGAAGGGGGAACCTCGGTCTCTCGTGAGGAATTCAATGTGGCCTTAGACACATTGAAAACCTCCATGACGGCCGAGGTTAAAAGCATGTTTACCGAATTCCTAGAAGGACTTAAACTATCTACCTCGCCGATGAAAGTGGGTGATCCCACTAACAAGGTGACGGATGCTACCTCCGACAAGGGGGAAGCTAACAATGAAAAGAGTCCTTCTACTAGTGGTAGAAATGGCACCGGCATCTTTGCCCATGTGGAACCTCCAGTTTATGGAGGGCCAATTCCTTCAACTCATTTGAATCATGCCGGTCCTCCTCCTAAATATGAAAAGCATGAAGATTTTGATTCTTGGGTTTATAAACTCAGCGTCATTTAAAGCATGTGAATACTAACCTTTGGAGAATCATTGAAGAAGGTTTCTATCCACATGACCCAAGCAACTTCACCCCTCGAGAAGCCGTGGACAATCAATTCATTGAGAGTGCTTTACTCATCATCCAAGATGCTATCCTTCCCGAAGATCTTCCTCATCTTCGACCTCATGTCATGGCTAAAGATGCATGGAAATGTGTCAAGGGTCTCTATCGAGGAAGTGCTAGCATTCAACGCTCCAACTATGAAGTGGTGCAAGATGAAGCCGATGAGTTTGCAATGAAAGAAGATGAAGAACCTCGTGAGCTCTTTCGAAGAGTGACCAAACTCGCGGTCGCACTCCGAGATCATGGAAGCAAGGACATGGATGACAATTGGATCAACCGCAAGTTCCTCAAGGCCATGATGCCATACAACAAGGCCATGTCCTCCGTTATTCGTCAAAGACCGGACTTCCACTCCATGACCTCAAGTGAAGTGTTGGATGAATTCGTTGCAATGAGCATCTTGGACAAGACCACCGACAATGCGGTGCTCCGTTCTCAAAGGGCAAAGAAGCCCAACCTTGCGTTGAAGGCCAAGGTTATTGTGGAAGAAGAGGAAGAAGTGGAAGATGAGGAGAGCAACCCCGAAGACACCAAGTTTGATTACCATGAGCACATGGCCCTTGCTTCAAGACAATTTTGGAGCAAGAAGAATTCAAGACCCAACTTCAACAAGAACAACTCAAGTGGTGTCAAGGGCAAGCAATGAGTTAGAACTTGCTTCAACTGTGGCAATGTGAGTCATTTCGTTGCGGATTGTCCTTACGAGAAGCGGGAAGACCATGGTGGCAAGTTCATCCGAAAAGACAAAGCCAAGTCCTTCCCCAACAAGAACAACTTCACCAAGAAGACTCCCACTCGTGGGTTGGTGGTTCAAGAAGAATACCAAGAGGATGACGATGATGATGAAAAGGAAGAAGCAATGGCCATGGCATCCGTTGCCATTGCTACTACTCCCCGGGTGTCTCTCTTTGATTCACCCAACGAAAACATCACCGCCAAATGCATCATGGCTAAAGCTTCAAACAAGGTAACCCCCAACATTAAAACCACCATCATTACTAATCCCTCCAAGGAGGATTGCATTGATGAACATGATGGGTCTAATGAAGAAGTGAATGAGTTTGAGTCTTTTATGAGTAAGCTCAAGGGCAAGTCCAAGAAGCATTTTGTTGCTCTCTTGGAATAACTTGGTGAGGCCAATGACATGATCGAGGCTCACGAAGAAACCATCTCTAAGATGGAAGGTCATAGTTGTGACTATGACGATGAGATATCGGATCTCTCTAATGCTCTTGAGGAAGAGCGTGTGCATCGTTTGACTTTTGAGGAGTCACACAACGATGACCATGCTAAGTTAAAGAAAGATCTTGATCATGCTCTTGTCGTGTCTCGTGTGCTAACTTCCGAGAAGGCTAAACTTGGGGTTGATCATGCTAGACTCAAAGAGGAGTTTGAGATACTTGACAAGGCTCACAAGGTCTTGAAGGGTGCTCACGCTAACCTCAAAGAGTCTCATGCTCAACTCCAAGTTAAGCTAACCAAGGAAAAGGCCACCTTTCCTCATATGGTATTAATTGATAATGCATGTGCTACTAACCCGTGTTGTGAGCATGTGCATCTTGTGGAGGAGAATGCCAAGTTGAAAGATCAACTTGAGAAAGGCCTTGTGTCCTGCATTCAAGGTGAGAAGAACCTCAATGACCTTTTGAGCAATCAAAAGGAAGTTGTGGCCAAGGAAGGAATTGGGTTTGCACCAAAGTCCAAGAGCAAGAAGAAGAAGAACGACAAGACCAAACGTCCTCCTCCTCTCAAGCAAACGTTTGTGAAAGAGGGAGAGGGTGCTCCTAAGGAGAAGAAGGAAAAAGTGAAGGGAGTTGATCTCCAAAAGGGCAAAAGCATGTCCTCAAACAAAGCCGGCGACTTTAACCCGTCATATGTGTTGTGCCGTGCTAGTGATGGACATGTTTATGCTAAATTTGTTGGTTCTCCTTATGAGTACATTGAATGGTCTATTTGGGTTCCCAAGACCCTTGTTACTAACATAAAAGGACCCATTACTAAATGGGTACCTAAAACCAAGCATTGATCTCTTGTAGGTGTTTGTTTCCGGTGGGGGATCATGGTTGCTCGATAGTGGAGCAACAAATCATATGACCGGGAGCAAGGACTTGGTGGTGGACGTGCAAGAGATTCCATCTATGCCCACCAATTCGAGTGGGGTGATGCATCACATTCTAAGGTATTGGGTCTCGGCAAGGTTGTCATTTCTCATGATCTTACGATCGAGAAAGTCATGCTTGTTGAGTCCCTTGCATACAATTTGCTTTCCGTTCGTCAACTTGCAATCATGGGTTTTGCTACCTTCTTTGACATTGATACCGTGGCCCTCTTGTGGAGCAAGACTCTTAAAGTAGCCTTTGTTGGGCATGTCGAGAATGGTCTCTATGTGATTAACTTTTCGGAGCGACACACTAAGACCGCGACATGCCTAATGGCTAAAGTTGACGTGGGATGGCTTTGGCATCGCCATTTAGCCCACGTCAATATGAGATCTTTGCAAAGTCTTCTCAAGGGGGACCATGTCCGTGGACTAACAAATGTTAGTTTTGCCAAAGACCGTGCTTGCAGTGCTTGTATTGAAGGAAAGCTTCATGAGAAGGCTCACCCTCCCACGACCATCATATACTCAAAGAGACCCTTGGAGCTCCTTCACATGGATCTCTTTGGGCCACCATCATTTGATAGTCTTGAGCTGTTCTGGAACAAGGCACAGACCAACATCTATCTAGATGTCATCAAGAACAAGCAGAATACCTACGTGGAGGTGAAGTGGATTGATATGCATCATATGAGGAAGGACAAGTTCCGTGACTACTTTGGAGAGGCTCTGGACTTGGTGGAGCAGTTTGGCATTGAGCATGTGATCTCTTTTCACCTGGACTATGACCCTGAGATTATCTGTCAATTCTTTGACTCAGTGTACTTTCACCCTAATGAAGAGAGGAGGATGACCTGGATGACCCATGGACGCCAGCTGACTGCTACCTGGAAGGAGTTCATGGATCTGCTTCAGGTTCCTGATGATGGGCTTAACACTCCAGTGGGTGTTCGCCCCCATGCCAATGCAGAATCTGCCAACAAGGACAAGCTTACTCCGTTCATGGTTGAGAAGAAGCTCGCCAATGACAAGACAACTTTGGTACTCAACTCCTTTCTGGACATCATGTATCGCATCTTCCGCAACTCCTTATTCCCTCGCATTGGTGACAAGGACAAGGTTCATGCCTACATGGTGGATATGATGCTCATTTGTGAGGAGGCTCGTGTGTCTCAGACTCAGCCACTTGATGTCTCACACATCATGTGGTGTGAGCTTCGGTTTGCAGTTTTCAACCGCAAGGTGCCTATCTATGGGCCCTATCTGTTTCTGCTGATCTCGAAGACTTGGGAGAAGATGTTCCCTGGTGAGGAGTTCCTTGCTCCAGACTGGATTCGCCATGATCCCATCTGTCTGCGTGTCAAAACCAACTAGGCCAACACCACTACCCGTGCCGAGGCGTCTGCTGCTAGGGCTGCTGTTGATGAGGAGGATGCTGGAGCCGAGGATGTTGCTGAGGGCCGTGCTGCTAGGCCTTCCCAGAGCTCCTCTATGCCTTCGTGGGCCAAGAAGCTGAAGGACAAGATGAAGACTCTTTTCTGCATGCAAGCCAAGGGGCAGTATAGGACTCACGTGGCATCCAAGGAGAGTCGTCGCAGGGACAGGAAGATCTTGCAGCTCTATGGTGAGGATGTGTCTGGCGGGTCTGAGGAGCGCATCACTCCAGAGGCCGAGTGGATGGAGAAGCAAGGCTACAGGTGGACTGACTCTGAGGAGGATGTCGAGGAGACCATTCCAGCTGCAGAGGAGACCGACGGAGAGGGTTGGGACGAGTTCCCTGCTTGAGCCACCTCTTGTGTGTAGGTGTCCTCTCTGCCTTTTTGGCGTCTCGATGCCAAAGGGGGAGAGAGTGTAGGGATTTGCGAGTCGTGTGTGTCGTCTTTCGTTCGTGTGTTTGCTGCTTTCTCGTTCGAACCATTTGCTGTTTTCTCGGTTGAACCTTGGTTACTTTACTTCGTATGGTGTAAGACATATGCACTCTATCTATCCTAGCGAGCTTGTGTTATATTGTGCTATCTTTATGCTATGCTATGTTATTTATCGTGCCTTGGTCTCTAAAATATAGGAGGAGTGTTGATCCTAGTCTGTGTGCTCTGCAGTCCAAAGCATTCATCTAGAGTGCACACATCTAGGGGGAGCCCATCTATATTTTAGAGAGGTGGGGTTTGCCCTTGCTCTAAATTATCTTATCTATGTGCAAATCCCGTGTTGTCATCAATCCACCAAAAAGGGGGAGATTGTAAGGGCATATTTATCCCTTAGGTGTTTTGGTGATTGATGACAATGCTTTTGCGGACTAATCGTGTGCCTTGAGTTTCTCAGATACTTCATCACTAGGCACGAGACGATTCGGTGCCCCTCGGAGACTATTGAAGTCGGCGTTGTTCTACGTTTCTCTTTGGTGGATTTGAGTCGTAGGAGAGCCGTACTATTAAGAGGGGGTCCGCGTCGGAAAGGTTTGGGTGGAATCAACACGTACACTTGTCCCTCCTTTCCCAGCATTTTGGAGCTTCCCTTCATTATCTTGGTTGTGCGGATATCTGACGACTACTGATGTACTTGCGGTAGTACCGCAAGTACACGCGGTCGTACCGCTGTGTGTCACGGTAGTACCGCTCCTCCGAGCGGTAGTACCGCTGCTCCTGTGCCTTGTGCCGCGCCCGGTGCTGATAGTAGGGGCGGATGTAATTTTTTACATCCGCGCACCCCACGGTAGTACCGCTCGTCCAGCGCGGTAGTACCGCGGGGGCCCACGGTAGTACCGCTCCCTAGGAGCCGTAGTACCATGGCCCTCCTACCTAATACCGCAGTGTCACGGTAGTAGGCGCGGATGTAATTTTTTACATCCGCGCCTGCAACTGTAGTACCGCGCCTCGCGTGCGGTAGTACCGCGTCGGATTTTTGCACCACCTCAGATTCAGCGAAAGTAGGCACGGATGTAATTTATTTCATCCGCGCCCTTCCCAGGCCGTGACTTTCCTGCCTTGCGGTAGTACCGCAAGGGGAATGATAATACGCGCATGCGGTAGTACTGCCCCCTAGTCGAGCTAGTTCCGGCCTGTCTTCTTTGTCATGCGGTAGTACCGTGGTCCGCCACGGTAGTACCACGCAGCTCATGGTAGTACCGCTACCGAGCGGTAGTGCCGTGCGTTGCGGGCTGAACATGTGGATAACGGTTGGATTTTTCCCACGACTATATAAGGGGCGTCTTCTACCTCTAGTTGACCACCTCTTCTATCTCTAAGCTCCATTGTTGCTCCAAGCTCCATTTTCGCCTGATCTCTTTCCCTAGCCAATCAAACTTGTTGATTTGCTCGGGATTGGGTGACAAGGGCCCGATCTACACTTCCACCACAAGATATTTGATTCCCCCCACTTATCCCTTGCGGATCTTGTTACTCTTGGGTGTTTGAGCACCCTAGATGGTTGAGGTCACCTCGAAGCCATACTCCATTGTGGTGAAGCTTCGTGGTGTTGTTGGGAGCCTCCAATTGTTGTGGAGATTGCCCCAACCTTGTTTATAAAGGTTCGGTCGCCGCCTTCAAGGGCACCATTAGTGGAATCACGGCATCTCGCATTGTGTGAGGGCGTGAGGAGAATACGGTGGCCCTAGTGGCTTCTTGGGGAGCATTGTGCCTCCACACCGCTCTAACGGAGACGTACTTCCCCTTAAAAGGAAGGAACTTCGGTAACACATCCTCGTCTCCACCGGCTTCACTCTTGGTTAATTCGTGCCTTTACTTTTGCAAGCCTACTTACGTTACATCCTTTGCTTGCTTATGTGCTAGTTGTTATTGCATCATATAGGGTTCTCACTTAGTTGCACATCTAGACAACCTATTTTGTTGCAAAGTTTAATTTGGTAAAGAAAAGCTTAAAAATTGTTAGTTGCCTAATCACCCCCCTAGTCAACCATATCGATCCTTTCACCTTTCCTTCCCCACGAAGCTTTCTCTCCCAAAAGATCTTCCCCTTTCCTTCCTCCCTTCCCCTGGTGGGATAGAGTTGCCATCGCCACTGCCCCAGCCCCACATCCGAGCTCCTCCGCCGCCAGCCACCGGAGAAGGCGCCCTCCTCAGATCCGCTTCCCCCAAACTTTCTCGTCTTCGCATTCCGCTAGTCCTCCAAGATGGTTGCATAGGAGGAGGCGGATGAAGGGGATGCCATTGAGGTGCCGGCGGAGACCTTGCCTCGGGCGGCGAGTTCCAGAGGTGATTCCCGTTTCCCCTAATGCGTCGCTGCAGGCTGTCCCTCCCGTGTTCGTCCTCTGTGCACGACCGGCCAGCTCTCCACCTCCACGCCACGCCTCTCTCGCCTAATTCCCTCCCGGCTCGTCGATCCGGTGGCGGAGGCTCTCGTCAGTGAGCATGGCAGCGACAAAATTGAGAACCTCATGGGCGACATAGAGGCGCGCGGACGAAGGGGTGGCGGCATGAATATGGTCACGCGGTGGTGTCGAAGCTTGAGGCCGGGAGGAATTTGACCCTAGTGTCAAGACCCAAGGACTTATGAGGTGTAATTCGATCTAGTTTGGGAGGAATTGTACGGGAAATTCGAGATCTTGACTGTATTGTTGTAAGAGGAAAAGTGTATGAGTTTGTTTTACAAGCCGTAGCTAGCAAGCAATCGGGAAAAATGAGATGAGATCTCCTCCAGCCACAACCCGGTTGTTTTATAGGCTGGCTTCAGACACTAGGGAAAGGTACGGAAAACGGAAATAAATGCTACAGTATAGAGGATCGCATCCAACGGTGGGATCTGTCCTAGCGCCATCGTGGCCATTCCTTGACTGAAACGGTATTGTCGGATCAGCTACCCCACTAACTGAATCTCAAGTAGATAACTGAATACCAGACACTTCGGTCCTGACAGTACCCCCTCCTTGAGAAACGACATGTCCTCATGGCACTTGTTCTTGATCTCTCCATCCTTGTGTAGTTGTCCAAAAGAATTCAGGGAAGGTGTACTTTATGAAATCTGCATCCTCCCAAGTTGCGTCTTCAGGCGGCAAATTTTCCCACTGGATGTACCACTGCACCACAGGCAGGTTGTGCCAAGGCACTTGTCGTACTTGAAGAACTGTTGCTGGACCAGTCTTGACTCTGCCCTCCGCTGTGACCATTGGTAAATTAGGGCTGCGAACGGCTTTTGAGCCAATGTGCTTCTTCAACTGACTTACATGAAACACGGGGTGAATTTTCACATGATGAGGGAACTGCAATTTGTAAGCCACCTTGCCTACTTTCTGAGTAATCACAAATGGACCATAGAACTTGTTTTGTAATTTCAAAGTTCCACGAAAGCCAAATGCAGCAAGCCTGTAAGGTGCCATTTTCAAGTACACCATGTCCCCCACTTCAAAAACTCTTTCACTTCTCTTCATATCTGCATATTTCTTCATCCTGTTTTGAGCTTGTTGTTGATTGGACTTTAATTGTTCCAACATGAGTTGTTTTTCCTCTAAAAAGGACTGTGCTTCTACATCTTCAGGGCCAGGAATAGCTAACTCAGAGATTAATGGTCGAGGAAAGCCATATAATGCCTGAAAAGGAGACATCTTCAGTGCAGTATGATAAGTAGTGTTGTACCAGAATTCTGCTAGAGATAGCCAGGAAGACCATTGCTTAGGTTGATCAGAAGTCATGCATCTGAGGTAAGTTTCCACACACTAGTTGACTCTTTCTGTTAGGCCATCTGTTTGTGGATGGTAGGCAGTGATGTAGCTCAATTCACTATTCAGGGCAGCAAAGATATCTTTCCACAATTTACTAGTGAAAATTCTTTCTCTGTCTGATATGATCAGTTTGGGTGGCCCATGTAGTCTGATTATATTATCTACAAATGCTTGTGCCACACTCAGTACTGTATATGGGTGTGACAGTGGAATGAAGTGTGCATATCGAGTGAATCTGTCCACTACTACCAAGATGACCTCCTTGCCTTGAGAGTTAGGTAGCCCTTCTATGAAATCCATGGAGACATGTTGCCAAGCCATGTCAGCCATAGGGAGAGGTTCCAATAAACCAGGTTGCACGCAGGTCTCATGCTTTGCTCTCTGACAAACAGGGCATGCAACAATAAAATGTTCCACAACTGTTTTTAACCCAGGCCAGTAAAATATACTTTTGACCCTCTGATAAGTAGCTCTTGTTCCTGAATGTCCACCTACTGGAGAGCTGTGCAAAGCAGTAAGAAGTCTTGTTCTCAAGTCAGCCACATCTCCCACCATGATCCTTCCTTTGTATCTGACAATACTAGCTGTCAAGCTATAATCAGACATTGTGTGACTTTGTTGTAACAGCAGTTGTTCCAAGAGAGTTTTACTAACTGGATCTCCATGATAACTGTCTACTAGTTCTTGTGCCCATATTGGAGTAGCCACGGAGATAGCCATGCAGGAAGGCAGCAACCTGGAGAGGGCATCTGCAACCTTGTTTTGTACACCCTTTTTGTACTGAATCTTGAAATTGAACTCCAGCAATTTCATCATTAATTTGTGCTGGACTCCTTCAGTAATCTTCTGATCAGTTATGAATTTGAGTGATTGTTGATCAGTCTTAATTATCAGCTCATTGCCTATGAGATAGTGCCTCCATTTCTTAAGTGCTTCTAGGATAGCTAATGCTTCTTTTTCATATGTTGAGAGAGAAGCATTTCTAGGACATAAGGAGGAGCTGTAATAAGCCAATGGTCTTCCCTGTTGCATTAATACTGCTCCTATCCCTTTTCCAGATGCATCAGATTCTATTATGAATGGTTTTGAAAAGTCAGGCAGTGCCAATACTGGGGCTGTTATGAGAGCTTGCTGGAGTTGACTAAAAGCTTTGTCATGTTTTGCTTTCCAAGAAAATTGACCTTTCTTCAACAAATCATGTAAAGGCCTGCATATAATTCCATAGTCCTTAATAAATCTCCTGTAGTAGCCTGCCAATCCTAAGAAACTTCTCAACTTTGTCACATTCTCAGGTGTTGGCCATTCAGCAATTGCTTCGATTTTTTGTGGGTCAGTAGCTACCCCTTCAGCAGAAATCACATGTCCCAGATATTCTACTTGCTGCACTGCAAAGACACATTTAGACAGTTTGGCACATAACTGATTTTCCTTTAGTATTTTGAGCACTATTTCAATATGTTCCATGTGGCTCCTTGAGAGAATTACTGTAAATCAGTATATCATCAAAGAAAACCAATACAAATTTTCTCAGATATGGGCCAAAAATGCTATTCATTAATGCTTGAAAGGTGCCTGGTGCATTAGACAGTCCAAAGGGCATTACCAAGTATTCAAAATGCCCTAAGAATGTTCTGAAAGCAGTTTTGTGTATGTCATCAGGGTGCATCCTAATTTGATGATATCCTGCTCTCAAGTCCAATTTGGAAAAATATTGAGCTCCATGTAGTTCATCCAATAAATCTTCTATGACTGGTATTGGGAACTTGTTTTTTCACAGTGACAGAATTCAGTTTCCTGAAATCAGTGCATAGTCTCATGGAGTTGTCCTTTTTCTTCACTAAAATGACAGGAGCTGCATAGGGACTCTGGCTGTGTCTGATAAAGTGTGCAGCCAGCATCTTTTTGATTTGATTTTCCATCTCTTGCTTTTGGTTTTGTGGCACTCTGTAGGGCCTGGAATGAGGAGGCTCAACTCCAGGTTGTAGGGGGATAGTGTGATCACAATCCCTATGTGGTGGGAGGGTGTGTGGCTCTTCAAATAGATCTGCATACTCTAATAGCAATTTCTGTAGTTGAGGGGGTGTTTTAAACCCTTCAGGAGCTTCCATTACAATGTTATGCATTTGCAGTAAAAACCCCTCTGCTCCTTTATCCAATAGCTTGCTCACTTCCTCTGTTGTAACTTCTTTTACTTTATCAGGAGTGTTGAATATAGCAGCAGTTACTGTCTTCTTTCCTTTCATAGTAAAATTGAAAGAGTTATCTGGTATATTGAAAGACACAGGGCTCATAAGTGTGAACCAATCATATCCTAGTATCACATCATGACTTGGGAGTGTCAGAGTTCTGAAACTGTGAGTTAATGTGGTTTTTGCCAATTGGAAATCACAGTTTCGAATGACAACAACAGATGTTAATTTGCCTCCTCCTGCTACTGCTATTGCTCTAGGTTTAACTGGAATTAAGTGACAACCAGCCTTAACAGCAAAATCCTGATTAATGAAAGAGGAGGAACTTCCAGAGTCCAACAAGGCTACAACCCTTTTTCCATTAATATGGATTATCACAGTAGGTGTAGGCACTGCTAACTGTTGACCCATTGCATGAGCAGTGATAAACATGCCCTAATCTCCCTCATCCTGAATTTCCTCTTGCTCTTGAAGGGGATCTTCTTCTGTGTCCACTTGTTGCTCTTCCATTTCTTGTTGCAACAAGTGGATATTAGGGATTAATTTGCACTTATGACCATGTACCCATTTGTCTCCACATCTCCAACATTCCCCAACTTTTCTAATTTTCTGATAGTTGTTGGTATTAGTGCTTTCAGGCTGTTTCACTTGTCCACTCTGTTGAGGAACAGTTACTGTATTAGTATTCTTGTGCTGAGAACTGCCATTGCTTTTCTGGTAGAAGTTTGCAAAAGAGCTATACTGTTTCTTTGGTACTGCACTTATTGGTGGGTGGTTGGGTTCTACTTCTTTGGCCAAACAATAGGCATCTGTGAGTGACTGTGGCCTGAGTGGTCTGAGTTTGAATTTAATTCCCTCTCTAAGACCATTGACAAAGCATCTGACAAACCACTGCTCCCCTAATTCAGGTGTTTCCTCTAGCACATCTGCCATGAGATCTTCAAAACTCTTTGTGTATTCAGAGACTGAATTGTTTCCTTGCTTGAGCGAGTTGAATTTCTCTATAAGATCATAAGATCCATGATCTGCAAATCTTTTTATGACCTCTTTCCCAAATTGAGTCCATGATAATTGTTTCTTTAGCAGTCCAGATCTTCTAAGCCATGTATCAGCTTCTCCAATTATATACATTTGAGCAAGAGAGACCTTGTATTCATCAGGAGCAGCTGACATCTGAAAATACTTATTACATTGTCTAATCCAACCCACTGGATCTTCACCAGAGAACTTAGGAAACTCCAGTTTTGGTCCTTTTGTCAGAGATCTCATGAACTGGGTTTGCATATCTAGTTCATAGGTTCTGTGGTACCCTTGCCACAATTGTCTGTCTCTATTGTTTTGATAGTAGTGATTGAATGCAGGTGTGTGGTTGTTGTTTCTCGCGGTCATAGGAGTTCCACCCGAGTTATGTGCCTCTTGTCTACCCTGTTGTGCAAAACCAGGGGGTCCTGTATTGGTGCGAATAGGAGGGAGATTTTGAAGTTGAGCATCTTCCAACTGTTTGGATTTCTCCTTCTCCACTACTAACTGATGTCTTAGTTGTGCTAATCTTGCTTCCTGTTCTTGTACTTGATCTTGGTTCAATGTAGGGGATTTGGGCACTTCTTGTGAACTAGAAGGTTGAGCTGAATGTTGAGCTTGCTGGGTTGTTTTGACCAGCGTTTGCAGAACATTACTGATCACAGATAGCTGTTTACCCAAATCGATGACCACTTTTTCTACGTCTTTCACAGTCGGTGATATTTCCCCTTGTTTAGATCCAATTGCCTGAACTTCTGCTTGCAGTTTAGACACCTGCGACTGCACCTGAGCATTATCATTCTGCAGAGCCCCAAATTCCTCGCGCAAGGCCAACATGTCCTTGGCATCGGTGTCGTCAGCTAGCTTGGAACGCCCCATCGCCTCGATCTGAAGTATGGGTACGGAATTTTACCACTGAATCTTCAGCAACCCTTCCCAATACAACAGATCCTGCCGCCTCCGAAGAATTCGCCGCCCTGACACACGGACCGGAGCTTAGAACGCGGGATTTCACCGCCGCCTGCGCCGCCCGCCGGACCCCGCCACCAACTCCGCCTAGTCTTTTATGCGGCTAGATCTCAGGAGAAAAGGGTGGGAAATAGGGTGGGAATTGCGGATCTGAGAAAAATTTCACCACCGCAGCGCCTTTTCTGCCGAAGAATGATGGCTCATGATACCAATTTGTCAAGACCCAAGGACTTATGAGGTGTAATTCGATCTAGTTTGGGAGGAATTGTACGGGAAATTTGAGATCTTGACTGTATTGTTGTAAGAGGAAAAGTGTATGAGTTTGTTTTACAAGCCGTAGCTAGCAAGCAATCGGGAAAAATGAGATGAGATCTCCTCCAGCCACAACCCGGCTATTTTATAGGCTGGCTTCAGACACTAGGGAAAGGTACGGAAAACGGAAATAAATGCTACAGTATAGAGGATTGCATCCAACGGTGGGATCTGTCCTAGCGCCATCGTGGCCGTTCCCTGACTGAAACGGTATTGTCGGATCAGCTACAGCACTAACTGAATCTCAAGTAGATAACTGAATACCAAACACTTCGGTCCTGACACCTAGGCCCTTGCCGCCTGCCTTCTCTTCATCTCTTCCTCGTGCTACTCGTTATCTACATGGCCTTCCTCGTCGGCAGATGCTTCGTCGTCCTCATCCAACGCTCCGCCGTTCCCAGGTCCAGCATGAAGAAGCCGAGAAGGAAGGCCGACCAGGAGTGCCCACACTCGATGAGAACCTCCCAACCTGACGTCTATATGATCCAGGTGCTCCTCGCCTCCCCAGATCCCCCCCCCCCCCCCCTCTCTCTTCAGATGTGTCTCTTCTGATATTTTTGTTCTAAATTCAGTTTGAAGATTTATACTGCATCATTAGTTTTAATTATCGAAGCAAAGAATAACCTTTATGTCATGTATGCCTTTTGATAGCAGGTATTAAATGTTCTAGGTTAAAGAGAACATATGTTTGCTTCCATTATCTGTGGCTTATGCATGCATTGTTCTGTTCTTCCTTTCGGTGACTTACTAAACAGTCTGTATTTTGGCATCTTCAGGTCTCTTTCAGCACTCCTAGATTTGGTCCCTGATCCATTCCGTTTGGGTACTCCACAAATGCTAAATTTTCTCACAGGTTTAACACCATCTCCGCAAGGAAAGTCCCTGAATTGTTAGATGAACAACAGACTTCATGTGCATGTACTGATCACATCTCAATGCTTTTAGGCAACTTGACGAAGATGTCATCAAGATTTGATGGAGCTGCCGGGTGTTAACCGAGGTCACCATTGGTTTGTTGCCTTCTCTCATGGTGAGCTGCAAAGAATCCTGGAGTGCTTTTGTTTATGTTGTAACTATATCTGCAAAATAGCTTCAGGACGGATCGCATGTTTGCTAATAATTTGATCTTTTTTGCGCACTGCTGCATCAGTACATGTTGCCTCGGAACAAGGTGAGATCCTTTTTCCAGTAGCCATCCGAACACATCTTCATGCTTTTCTGATTTATTCAGCAGAACAAATTGCATGCTCGCTGCAAGCTTCTAATTTTTTTTGTTCTGTTTCTATATGTTCCCTCGTACTAAACTAGCTTCAAGAAGAACAACAGGTTCGCTAACCATTTGATCTTTTTTTTTTGCAGGTTTGCTACTAAATTCTCAAAAAGAAACATGCTTGTGCATCACCATCTTGTGGAACCACGAGACCTTAATCCATGAATTCAAAGAACATTTACTATGTTTATGGACCACCGCATCTTCTGCTAGAACAAGGTTAGATCCTTTTCCGTAACCATTTAAACATGCATCATGCTTTTCTGAAAATAACTTGGAGATATGGCTTGGCATGGTAGTAGGAGCAGGACTAGATGAGAGGAGAACTTATTTGTGTTATTGGCTCCAAATTAAGCTGATTGTTTAAACTTAACTTTCATATATGTGCCCATAGCTGAAGATGATAAGCCATGCAAGAGTTGCAAACTTGGTATTTTTGTCGTTCATTC
The DNA here is from genome assembly GCA_021605205.1 of Aegilops longissima. Taxonomy (NCBI): domain Eukaryota; kingdom Viridiplantae; phylum Streptophyta; class Magnoliopsida; order Poales; family Poaceae; genus Aegilops; species Aegilops longissima. The sequence goes on along the minus strand of CM038682.1, from coordinate 666,111,347 downwards.
TCAGAACTCCATAGAACTTCACGCAACATTCCCCTCCTTTCCTTGTGTCGTCGGTCTGGAAGCTGGTAGCCGGAGCTCGGGGCCGACGCCTCCGGATCTGACCTTGCGCGTGCTGGCGGCGATTGGTCGATGAGAGTTTGTCCCTTCCTCCTCGTTGGCGCTCAACCAGCAGCAGCCTCAGTTAAGAGATGAACTAGCTGCATGTGAAGAGATATAAAGGGCTGGTCCAGTGTGTTTACTGTTACCACTTAATCTATCCCTATGATTGTTGTGTAATTCTTATTTGAGATATAGATATGGACATCTTTTTGAGAAATGCCTTGAGAATATGGTGATTATGGTTGTCTAATGTACATTTTTGCTTTTTTACCAAATGTGTCTTTCAGTTCTGATTTTTCCCGATCCCCACATGTAACTCTGGTTTTCAGTTTATCTGTCAATCAAAAATTGTTTAATATAATGTCATAATTTGTGCTGATGTTAAGAAAGAAGATAGAGTGAAAGGCTAAAGGAGAACTATGGTGGAAAGATTTCTGTCTTTTGTTTATGCCATCCAGCTCTACATCTATGCTAACTAATTGTGTCATCTTTATTTGAAGATGAAGTTAACCAGTCCATTATTATTCCTCTGGTTTTTTGGATGTTTTATGCTAAGATCTTGCCCCCGTCCCTGGGCTTGTTGATTTTGTAGGGTTCTTATGAATCGTGCTGGTCGTTCAATTTTGCAATTCACCTTTATTCATGCAATTACTCTTTGGAGCATTATCGAGGAGGAGCAGTCCACAGCACCGTCACCGTCATCCTCGCCTTCGAGTGAAAGCGGGCGTGGGATGTGCTTGAGACTGAGGGCATTGCGAGCAACCTGAGCCATTATCATATATGCAATCACTTATGTAACCTCTGAGACTACTGGTTGTTGCACCACATGCGCCTGATATAATCTAAGATTTATGATGTCACTATGAAAATTGTAGGATGATAATATTGTTGTTGTATTGATCTGACCCAGGTGTGGGATATATATAGAGTACAATATGTGAGAGAGACTTGGAGTAGGGGACAAGTCGTACATGGTTTAAACCAATCCTATCTCTAACTCCTAATCTCTAACTTAAACATAATTATACTTCTAACATTCCCCCTCAGTCGTAGCGGGAGTGAAGCGGACGATGACGACTGAATTTGAACTCTTGTGCTTTCGTCGTCTTCTCCGCCGCGCCATCTTCAACTGCGTCTCTTATGGCTCGGCACCTAAGGCGGTGACTGCGTCCCCTTCTGGTGCCTTCCTGCCTTCTCCTCTATTCCCTCCCGCAGTCACAGCGGGAGTGGCGTGGACGCTAGTGACAACGCGGACGCTGTTGACTGGAGTTGTTGCCGATGAGTTGCTGTAGACGTAGCCATTAATGTCAATGTCGAGGTAGCCGATCATGTGATGTAGCCGTGGTTGAGATAGTCGTGGATGACGAAGCCCACAAAGTCGGAGGCGCAAAAGAAATGCGCTATGATGGGGCTGCAGACGTGGACGATGCACCCTGCGGGTGTCAGAGGGTGCCGTCAGCGATGAGTCCACCGGTTTTGCCAAGACCGGAGGAATCCCATCGAGCACACATCAGTTTTGCCAGAACCATGTGGCCGTGTAGGGTCGTCACTGTAGTGACGCCGTGTCGATGCAGTCGTGCCGTCGTGGATGACGCGGTTGATGCCGTCGTCGTGACGCGGTCATTGCCGTCGTCGAGGTCGCGTCTTGCAGAAAAGTCAGTCAGAGGACGCTAGGTGTCCATCTTGTGGACGAGGCGGCGGCGGTGTGTCGACAAAGATATTGGTGAAGACCACGTTGATGAAGACTTTGGTGATGAAGTGTCGGCTATGGCGTTACAGCGGCGTGTCGACGATGTGTCGCTGGAAGGCGTCCCTTGCGGCGACGAAGTGTCGATATCGTGTCGTGTCGAAGAAGTATGTTGGCTCATAGCCTGGCGTAGTCGTATAACTTGATGTCACTTGCCTCGATGTAAAGGCGTGGGTGTAGCCGTGTAGATCGACGGTGGCGGTCGATGCAGCCATGCAGAAGATGATGTAGCTCGGCTCCGGACGTGGCGGCCGGTGTAGATCGTACAGCTTGATGTAGATGGCAAGCCGGCGCGCAGGAGGTTGATGGAGTCGGCTTGCTGAAGATCGCGTCCATGCGCGTGTCTCGAACGGGCTCTCCCGGTGTCCGAAGCACCGAGACTGCTGTGGTCGTCGGCCAGATCGGATCGCGATGATGGTTGTTCCCACCCGCAGATCGCAGAGGCCCACGCGTCGTTGCCTTTCGATCCTTGCAGAAGGCCCGTGGCTCAAGTTCAAGGCACCATGCCATGCGCGTACGCATGGCCGTCTTTGCGAGTTTTGCCATGCACGTATGCATGTGTGCATAGCCTTGTTCCGCGTACAAGTCGATGCGGCTGCTGGCGTTTGGCGATGGGTAACTCCGTGCTGAACTGCTGATTCGAAGGAGTTGCTGGTTGCGCCGTCGGGAGATCCGCGTACGATCTCGTACGTGATGGAAATCGCCGCGAGATCTACGCCCTCCCGCAATCGGAGGTGTGTCCACTTCGCAGCTGCTCGCCACGATCGTCGTCCTCGCGCCGTGTAGACCGGTCGGATCAGTGTCCATGCGTCCGTACATGGCCGCGCCCGGCATCGCACGATTTCATGAAGAAGATCGTATTGGCTCCGGAATCTGAGGGTCGTTGGATTTATTTGGTGGCTAATGAAAAACTAATCTAATGAAATTTCTAACTATGAATTCTTCATCTAATCTAATCTACGGAACCAATCTGATCTTTGATTAATTGGGTGCCGCGCCCCCGGGGAGAAGAGATTAATCTCCCCGGGGGCGGTGCGCTGCGGAAGGTGTGAAAGGTCTCAGGATCGGTGTCGTGAGACTAACCGCTCTGATGCCATATGAAAATTGTAGGATGATAATATTGTTGTTGTATTGATCTGACCCAGGTGTGGGATATATATAAAGTACAATATGTGAGAGTGATTTGAAGTAGGGGACAAGTCGTACATGGTTTAAACCAATCCTATCTCTAACTCCTAATCTCTAACTTAAACATAATTATACTTCTAACAGTCATTGCTTTTCTCTTAAAGCTAATAATGTGTTACGTTTGTACTGCTTTTCCTTGTAGCTCCAGTCAGAACTTGCACATTCACATATTCTCATGCTTTCAGTTTTGATATTATAACAATGCTCATAATACAAATTGGACAGTGACAGTATAATGTGATTGTCTTATCTAGGTTTGTTGTATTATAATTGTCAATTCTTCACCACAGCATCACATAATACACAAATCACATACCTCAGTATAAATAGGAGAGTGTAAGGAGCGCCTACCACCTGGCACCGCCCTAACTTCCTCTCAGGTGGCGCCACACGGTGGCGCCCCAATCCCTAGTAATGTAAAGGCCGAGAAAGAGGATGGACTCCTGAACCGACGCCACGTTCGATATGCTGTTCTTGACGAGCAGCGGCAGGTACGCCGAGAGAGCTGTCAGGATCATCCCCTGCAAGCAAAAGAAAAAGAAAAACATTTCGATCAAAACTTCAGACAACAAAAATCCATGAGGCTGAACTCGCTGGCATTGTTCTTTGGTATGCTAATGCACTAATGCAAAATGCATCAGAGAAATCTTTCGTGTGGTTACCAGTCCTAAAATCAACGAAGAGCGATACCAATCTCTTCTAAGGGAAATAGATTCTTCAATCAATATACTAATATAAATAAAAGAATATAAATCAAAGTAGCCCGTAATCTGAATATCTCAATTGGCGTCTCAAGATGCAGAGTGGTGATTTATTGTAGTGTATGGTTGTTGGCAGGATTAACGTACCACGGCAAAGATGGAGAAGGAGATGACCATGGTGCGGTACCTTCCCCAGTAGGAATCGGCCAAGATGGCGCCGACCAGTGGAATGACGGAGCTAGTGGCCTGCCAGGTGGAGACACTTCTTGCAGCCGCAACATTGCCCTTGCCCAGGATGACGGTGAGGTACGTGATGAGGTTGCATGTGATCCCATTGATCGATAGGTTGTAGCAGAATTCAATACCTGCACATCCCCATCAGTAAGAAAGTGAAAATGAATGGAAAATATACTGCACACATATTGCTCTCCCGTACCAACCGTGCATGCGTTGGGACGATCGTCGGAAGCAGCAATAGTGAGTAGAACGACGGTGGTTGTATGAAAGGAGGCAAAGCATATGTGTTCTGATCTGGGTGACGGCTACGGTTGCTGACGTCTCCAATATATAGCGGTGATGGAGGGAGACGTGGTTTGGAACCATGCCTGAGTTGGCAACAGCCCATGATCCGATGCCTTTTATTCATGGCGCGTCCATTAATGACTCGCAATTAATTGCCCACTAATTATCATTTTCGACCGATCAAAATTAACCCCTACACACTATATGTCTAAGCTCGGCTCAGCTTGACCACAAAACATGGTGCACGAGGCAAAGCGAGCGGCGGAGAAGCGCATAGGAATCTCTCCTCTTCTCGAGTTTCAATAACATGTGAGAGAGGAACTCTTATAGAGGGTCTCAACTCGAACGTGAATTTTTGGGACATGGTGGCACGCGATGCTGAAATCCTGAGCGTCCACATGCGCATTGCGTTACTAATTATTATAGGGCTTCAATTATACAACATTGTCTGGTAGTTGAGTTCTGGCACTCCCGTACATTCACAGATGTGTTAGATTTAAATTGCTGCTGGGTAACTTGATGGCCTGCCTGCATGTCATAGTCATTTAGGAGTTTGCAGCGAATTAAACAGAGTATGTACAAGTTCATGAGGTGTGCGGGCAGACATTTTAAATATGCTTCATGCAGGTGGGGTAGTTATGAAGAACGGTGCGGAATCTTATCATCAGACTGGGTGGAGACTAATTCTCCAGGGCAAGCAAGAACTAATAGCAAAATATTTATCCCACAGCATATTGGCTGGACATATTATATTGGTTCCGAACTTGTTCCGGAGTCGGTTCCTAACTTGTGACATTTGTGCCTAGGAGTTGATTAGAATGGTGTTGAATCTCTTTTTTGAAAAGAAATGCAAAATCTGCATTACTACGTGGACGAAGCTGACTCGCTCGCCACTAAAGCTTTTACATCAGCAGTTACATTGTCTGCATTTAGCTCATCATACAGGTTCATGGAACATCCTTTGTGTGCAAGTACATGAGCTAAATTATTACAATTCCTACTAGCAAAGCTAAAGGTGGTTTGATAAAAGTTTTGGCTCAGGAAATCCTTGAGCTCCGCTAGCACTCTGCAGACAATCGATCGGTCTTGTTCTTCCTGCTTTGCCCCTTGTTTTAAAAGCATGGAATCAGTTTCAAAGCAGAGCGCAGTGATTCCCTTGGATGCAGCCAGCTTTGCACCATAAAGAGCAGCCAACGCTTCTGCATGAAGAGGATTTGCAAGGTTCTCCAATCTTCCTGCTCCACATGCTTGGACTACTCCATTATGATCCCGAATAACAGCCCCCCAGCCGCCACTATTTGTTTGAGGCTAAAAAGGTCCATCAATGTTCATTTTTAGCTCTCCGCGTTGAGGCGGCTTCCAACCTTCTTGCATTGTTTTCTTGAGACCCTTTTCCTTCAGGAATGCTTGATAATATTCATTCGTCTGTTTTGTGACAGTGTAAAATATATCATCATTACTTCGTATTTTACCTTCCTCTCTTATGTTGTTCCGCTCATTCCACAGCTGCCACAAGAGTACAATCACCTTGATATTATCTTCTTCTTCTAACTTCAAGGTATCATTTATAAAATCTGCAGCAATTTGTCTCTTTACCAGCCTCTTTCTTATGCTTTCCATTCCAAGCATTTCCCATATTTGAGCTACTCTTTTGCATTTGAGAAAAAGATGGCCACCATCTTCATAGGTTTGCTTACAGATTATGCAATCCAGGTCTACCTCCACTCCTCTTCTTCTCAAATTGTTGCTCAAAGCCAAAGAGTCGTGGCCTAATCTCCAAATGAAGTGCTTTATATGATTTGGGCACTTTAACTTCCAAATCTTTTTCCAGTTTACTTCATGTTCAACATTTTGCGTAGATGGTCCTGCTACCCCTTTCTGGCTTCTCCTCCTCTCTTCCTCCACATAGACATGATATGCCGTCTTTACTGAAAACAAGCCTTTTGTATCCACATGCCAAGCAGGTTCATCATCATAGTCTATACTAATTGGGATACTTAAAATAGCCTTGACGTCTTCCTCCCAAAAATTCATTTCCAGAATATCCCTGTTCCAACTTCCAGTCTCCGAGTTAATTAATTCAGCTACTAGATTCAGAGGGCTATTGCTTTTTGGAGTGCATGATTTTCTAGTAAAGTTTCTAGGAATCCATGGGTCGTGCCAGATGTTCACCTTTCGGCCATCTCCAATTCTCCAAATTAGGCCCTTTTTCAGCAGGTTGATGCCTTTCAAAATACTCCGCCATGTATAAGACATTCCCTGCCTTGCCTTTGCTTCCAACACATTTCCATTCGGGAAATAGCGAGCTTTGAGAACCTGGCCACACAAAGTGTTTGGGTTGTTTAAAAGTCTCCAGCCCTGCCTGGCCAGCATGACTATGTTGAAAGCATAGCAGTCCCTAAATCCCAATCCACCTTCTCCCTTTGGCCTAGTTAACTTAACCAATGAATTTTATTGTCCTTCTCCTGATTGCTCCACCAATATCTGCCAATTAGAGACGAAATTTGCTCACAAATTGTCCTAGTTATCTCAAAGCGGCTCATTGTATATGTTGGTATTGCCTGAGCTACCGCTTTAATGAGAATCTCTTTTACGGCACGAGACAACATCTTTTCTTTCCATCCTTGTATCTTCTTCCATATTCTATCTTTCAGAAAACTGAAAATTTTCACTTTTGATTTTCCAATGTGCACTGGTAGCCCAAGATATTGCTCATTTGTTGTCTCACTCCATATTCCTAATGCATCCTTGATTTCCTTCCTGCACTGTTCGGTCATATTTTCGCTGAATAGGATTGTTGTTTTGTCCTTGTTTATAGTTTGACCCGAGAGAGACTCATATGTGGACAATATTTCCTTCAACTTCATGATATCATTTTCCTTAGCTCTACATAAGATAAGTGAGTCATCCGCAAAGAATAAATGTGAGATGCTCGGAGCTTTTTGGCAGACACGGACTCCTTTCATTGTGCCCTCTTCTTCAGCCTTGTACAACATGGAGGAGAAAGCTTCAGCACAAATGATGAACAAGTAAGGGGATAAAGGATCCCCTTTCCTTAGTCCTCTTTCTGGCACAATTTCTTCAGTTAGCTCTCCATTTAGTTTAATGGTGTATTTCACTAATTCCACACAATGCATGATCAAATCCACAAAAGCATCACAGAAGCCTAATTTGCTCAGCATTTTCCTTAGGAAACACCATTCTACCCTGGCATAAGCTTTGCTCATATCTAACTTAATTGTTGCATATCCATCTTTCCCCTTCCTTTTGTTCTTCAAATAATGCACCGCTTCATATGCTAACAATATATTATCCGTGATTAATCTTCCTGGGACAAAAGCGCTCTGCGAAGGAGATATAATCTCTGGTAAATTAACCTTTAACCTTTTCGCAAGAATTTTATATATAATTTTATATAGAACATTACATAAACTTATTGGTCTCAGGTCTTTCACCTTTTCTGGAAGCTTTACCTTTGGGATTAAAGAGATGGTAGTATTGTTCCATTCTGTAGGTAACCCCCCACCATTAAGAAAAGCCAAGACTTCAGAGGTAATTTTATCCCCAAAGAGGTGCCAGAAATGTTTATAGAATACCACAGGCATCCCATCAGGGCCTGGCGCCTTCAGGTCACCTATGGAGTTTATGGCTTCCTTCACTTCTAATTCCGAGAAGGGTTGCATCAGTTTTTCATTCATATCAGGTGTAACTCTGGCTGGAAACTCGTCCATAAAATCTGGGGGGATGGCAGGCCTACTAGACTTGAAAAGTTCAGCAAAATAATCCATCACGACCTTCTGCTTCTCCTCTTCCGCTTCTGCCTAGCTCCCATCTTCCTTTTTAAGTTTTCTGATATAGTTCCTTCTCCTTCTCTCCTTCACTGATGCATGGAAATATGATGTATTTCTGTCTCCATGTTGGAGCCAGTTTGAATGTGCTCTTTGCTTCCAATGCATCTCACGCTGATCTTCCAGTCTCTCCAATTTCTCTTTCAACAAGCTTTCCCTCGATATCGACTATTGGGTTAATTGGTTTCTTCTGCAAGTTTCCAGTTCATCCTTAATCTACCTAATTCTCTCATCTAAATCACCAAGGACATTTTTTCCCCAGGATTTTAGCTTCATCGCCACCTTTCTACATCCTGCCTGGATACTTCCGTCACCCATGGAGTTAAACTCCTCCCAGCCTTCAGCCACCACCTTTTCGCAATCTGGTTCTGATAGCCATTTAGCTTCAAACTTAAAATGCTCACTTCTAGGTAGCCCCTTTTTCTTTTGTGGTACTTTCTCGGTGATTATCATCACCGGACGGTGATCTGAATGATAGGGGTCACCATTGACCACCTTATATTCTCTAAATTTCTCTCTCCAACCTGGGTTCGCCACCGCCCTGTCCAGCCTTTCCCGTATATATCCTTCACATGAGTAGTTATTGTTCCTCCAGGTGAAGATATTGCCCTCTTATCCTAGATCGGAAAGATCACATTCCTCTAGAGCTTGTTTAAAATTATCTACATAAGCTTGCTCCCTTCTCTTGCCTCCTTCTTTTTCATAGTTAAATAAGATTTCATTGAAATCTCCTGCTACCAGCCATGGACGGTTTTGCTGATTGTTTAGGATTCTCAACAACTTCCATGTCAGGAATTTCCTCTCCAACTTTGCTTCTCCATAAATTCCGGTAAATCTCCATTTGAAACCTTACTCGTCCTTAATTTCCAAACTGATATGGTACCTCGAATAATTTATCAAGCTTACATCTACCCCGGTTCTCCAGAACACTATTATTCCTCCCCTGCCTTTGCCTTCAAGCTGCGTGCCCATAGGTTGGTCAAACCTAGCTTCCACCTAAACTTCTGCAACTTTTCTTTGCACATTTTCGTCTCCGCCAAAAACAGAATATCAGGATCCTCTGACTTTTGAAGGTTCAGAAGACCCCTAACTGCCAGGGGGTTGCCAAGTCCCCGGCAGTTCCACACTATAATCTTCATTTGGACTCGCAGGGCTGTCCCGGTAGCCCCGCGTTCTCAATAGGTTTATTAGCTGTGACCGTGGTTTTTTCCTCCTTCTCATTTACTTCTTCTCCTCCTATTTTCTTTGGGTTAACCTCGTGTGATACCTCTATCTCCATTGGTTCTGGTCCCCTTTTTACTCCCAATTGGATACCCACTCTTACATTGCTCCCTTTAGTAACTCTGGCCTGCCTTTTATACTTCTTTCCTCCTACCTGCCCATCAGATTTATTACCGTCTACTTCCTTGGCCATGGTTTTCTTACTTTGCTTATTCACCATCTGGTCCTTGGCTAGGTTTGCTTCTCTTTTTTCATTTTCAGGTGCACTTGATTCTTTTTCAGAGTTGCTGGCACTTGTCTCTTTTTCAGCCCCCAACTCGAGAGCCAAAGATTTCTTGCTAGTCGTCGTTGTTACTTTGACTGAACTCTACTTTTTTATTGGGCTCGTCTCCTCTCCTTCATCTTTCTTAGTTTTCTCAACATCCTTTTTCCTCCAGCTTGGACCATCACTGCCTATACTTACATCACTGCTCGATCTCCAGAAGGAGCTCTCCCTGTTTCCCAAATATCTTCCTCCATTCTCCTCCTGCCTCCTAGGGCGCATCATATTTTCTCTTAAGCTCCCTCCAAATTGCTTGGTCTCTCCTTTCTTGATTTTCACCGTACAGTCTTTTTCACAGTGGCCAATGATTCCACAAACATAGCAGAAAATTGGCAAATATTCATATTCAAAGCGAACCCATTTCCTCTTCTTTTTTTCATCATGTTCTTCGTCACTACAAGAAATATGTCAACTAGTGACCTTGTGTCAGTGACCCTGGAAGAATTGGTCATAGATCTACGACCATTTGAGACCAATTGGTCAAAAGCTGCTCGGGGGGCTCCAAACCCTCAACTATATCGACCATTTTGGTCATAAAGGTCGTAATTTCCTTGCACAAAATGGTCATAAAGCAGACAACACTAATCCGCTGCCTTATTTCTAGCTGATCACGACCAATATAGATGGTCATAACCTTGTAAATTGTGGTGGATTGCATGACTAGGCACCACCTCATCAGTTTTGCCTATGTGTCATGTCCATGTGTCAATTTTTGCCTATGTGTCATGTCCATGTCACAATTTTCGCTTACGTATCCGGATAGTATCAGGTTTGAATCTACCTTGACGGATGGGTCCCACGCATTGACTTGTTGACCAGGAAGTCCAAGCACCCTGACCCACCACGTAGGCCCCACCAAACTGACTAGTGGGACCCACCACCTACATGACACGTTGACCCCACCAAGCTGACACTCGGGTCCCAAGCAGCATAAAAAAAAGAAATGTTGTGATGAGGAGGATTCGAACCCACGCCACTGGCTAGTAGAGTTATGGGACTTACCACCACACAGTGATAGTTTTCCACATTGACTTTTCTTATAGGATATATTCATCGTTTCCTGGGCTTGGGACAAATTCGTGCGAGGCCTCACTTCTCTCTTTTCCTTTATTAATTATTAGTTATATGTTAATTATATGGTCCGCGCATCTGCTGGACTCAAATTAGCAAAAAAATGGCACCATAGGATTCGAACACAAGACCTCCTGTTCAACAAAACCACGCCTAACCACTACGTCAAGAGCTCCTTGTTGACACAACACTGCTCAGAACATTATTTAGAGAGCGGATGATGTCTACTACACAACCTTCTTCTTGTAGACGTTGTTGGGCCTGCAAGTGCACAGGTTTGTAGGATAGTAGCAAATTTCCCTCAAGTGGATGACCTAAGGTTTATCAATCCGTAGGAGGCGTGAGGATGAAGATGGTCTCTCTCAAGCAACCCTGCAACCAAATAACAAAGAGTCTCTTGTGTCCCCAACACACCCAATACAATGGTAAATTGTATAGGTGCACTAGTTCGGCGAAGAGATGGTGATACAAGTGCAATATGGATGGTAGATATAAGTTTTTGTAATCTGAAATAATAAAAACAGCAAGGTAACAAGCGGTAAAAGAGAGCGTAAACGGTATTGCAATGCTAGGAAACAAGGCCTAGGGTTCATACTTTCACTAGTGCAAGTTCTCTCAACAATAATAACATAGATAGATCATATAACAATCCCTCAACATGCAACAAAGAGTCACTCCAAAGCCACTAATAGCGGAGAACAAACAATAGAGATTATGGTCGGGTACGAAACCACCACAAAGCTATTCTTTCGGATCGATCTATAAAAGAGTTCGTACTAGAATAACACCTTAAGATACAAATCAACCAAAACCCTAATGTCACCTAGATACTCCATTGTCACCTCAAGTATCCGTGGGCATCATTATACGATATGCATCACACAATCTCAGATTCATCCGACCAACATAAAAGTACTTCAAAGAGTGCCCCAAAGTTTCTACCAGAGAATCAAGAACGTGTGCCAACCCCTATGCATAGGTTCCCAATGTCACGAAACCCGCAAGTTGATCACCAAGACATACATCAAGTGTTCTCATAAAGACTCAATCCGATAAGATAACTTCAAAAGGGGAAACTCAATTCATCACAAGAGAGTAGAGGGGGGAAAACATCATAAGATCCAACTACAATAGCAAAGCTCGGGATACATCAAGATCGTGCCATAGATGGAACACGAGAGAGAACACGAGAGAGAGAGATCAAACACATAGCTACTGGTACATACCCTCAGCCCCAAGGGTGAACTACTCCCTCCTCATCATGGATAGCGCCGGGATGATGAAGATGGCCACCGGAGATGGATCCCCCCTCCTGCAGGGTACCGGAAAGGGGTCCCGATTGGTTTTTGGTGGTTCTGGAGGCTTGCGGCGGCGGAACTCCCGATCTATCTTCTGTTCTGGAAGTTTTAGGGTATATTGGTATATATAGGAGAAAGGGGTACGTCGGTGGACCTCCAGGGGGCTCACGAGGTAGGGGGGCGCGCCCAGGGGGGAGGGGCGCGCCCCCCACCCTCATCAAAAACCAAACGCCTCTCGAACGTCTCTTTGGTACAAAACCCAACTACACCTTTCTTCGCATTTTTGGGTGTGCCGTATGGCCCAACCTACGCCCCTTCAATAAACACAAGCTTGAATTCCGGTCCAAACAATGTGTGTTTTTAGGGTATAGTACCCTCCACAAAGGCTACAAGTGCCTTGATGTGGCCTCTGGTCGGGTTTATGTCTCGCGTGATGTGGTTTTCGATGAACATGTTTTTCCTTTTGCCCAACTCCACCCAAATGCCGGTGCACAACTTCGCAAAGAACTCATCCTTCTACCTTCACATCTTCTGCCATCACCTGGTTTTCTTCAAGGGGGAGTAGTAGATGTTGCTGACCACATGTCAATGTCTCACAATAACGCCTTTGATGAAAATTCTGCTAAAAGTGTACAGGAATTTGGAGCAGAAAATAGCGAAAATCATGATTTTATGCTTGCGAAACCACAGGGAAGCCACAGAGGATTGGTCGTCAATCCGGTGGGATTCCTCGGGATCCATCTGTCGACGCGGCGGGATCTCCTGCGGATCAGCGCCATTGCACGATTCGGCGGAAAGCAGCGCCGCGCCCTCACGGGTCCGGCGGGGCCCAGCGCGTGGCAGCGGTCGGACATCTCCAGCAGAGGGTCGGCGGGCCCCTGCACAGCCTTCGGTCGGCCCGCTTGTGTGGCGAACGCAGCCCACGCACCGGTGGGGCTGCGTCTTGGCGCGGCGTGCCCCGCCTGACCCATCTCTGCGCACCATCTGAGCGTCGCCAAGTGGCGATTCGAAGAGGCAGCCTCGTTTGCGCCGATGGATCTCTCTGGCTGCACAGAGCCGCCTCTGAGTTCTCTGGTGGATCTTACGTGGCTGATTCTAGATCTCTGTTTCATCCTCTACAAATCGTCTTCAACAACAAATTAATCAACCAGCTCCGCCTCCTCCCGTGCGTTCGCACACCGGATCATAAAGTGGTATTGTTAAACCTACGGTATACAAAGATGGTTGTATTCGTTGGGGTTCTTTTTGTGCAATAGGTGAACCTCAAAGCTTTGAGAGGCGCTAGTTGAATCCCGATGGAAGCAAGCCATGGATGAGGAGTACGCAGCCCTAATAAAGAACCGAACATGGCGTTTGGTTCCACCAGCCAAGGGCAGAAATATAATTGATTGCAAGTGGGTTTACAAGGTAAAGAGAAAGTCGATGGCACTTGTTGGATGGTACAAGGCACGGCTGGTTGCTAAGGGATTTAAACAGAGGTATGGGATTGACTATGAGGACACATTTAGTCCTGTAGTAAAGGCTGCCACCATTAGAACATAAGACAACTAGATGTCAAGAACGCGTTTTTGCATGGTGTTCTGGAAGAGGAAGTGTTCATGAGGCAACCTCCTGGGTATGAGCATCCACGTTTTCCACGTCATGTCTGCAAACTTGATAAAGCAATCTATGGACTGAAACAAGCACCTAGAGCTTGGCACTCTCGATTGTCATCAAAGCTACAATCTCTTGGTTTTGTTCCATCCAAGGGAGACACTTCATTGTTTTATTATCATCGGCATGGGATAACTATTTTTATGCTTATTTATGTTGATGATATAGTTGTTACAAGCTCATCATCTAAAGCAGTTGAAGCTCTTCTCATAGATTTGAGCAAGGAGTTCGCACTCAAGGACCTTGGTAGTCTTCATTTCTTCCTTGGAATTGAGGTAAAATATGCAAAGAATGGAATTGTTCTGTCATAGGAAAAATATGTGCAAGAAATACTTCAAAGGATGGGCATGAAGGGGTGTAAGCCATCATCTACACCTTTGTCCACCTCTGAAAAATTGTCTCTTTATGATGGAGACATGTGTAACGCCCCGGATACAACTTTCCATATTCGTAACTCCGACTCTTGCCTTTTCCGGAGATGCTATATGATATTTCCTTCGTGGTTGGGTTTTTGTCTGTTGTTTTGCTTTTTGTTTTTGTTATGCATCTCATCTCATAGCATCATCGCATTGCATCGGCTTTTCGTTGCTGTCTTTGTTTTAAAACTTGCATCCGCTCGTAGTTGCCGCTTCTCGCTTCTCTCCGTTCGTCCGTTGACCTTTCTTGGACCAACCATTCTTTTGTTGCCCGACCGTTTGACCCCTCGTTGTACAGTGCTTAGACCCCCTCTGGCGTCCAAAACTCCCTTGACCCAAACGGACTGACGCTACCGTTGTGTCCGGATCATCCCTAACGTCTACAAAACATCTCTGTTTTGTTAATTGGGCTCCTAACTAATTTTTTCGCGACCATTCGTTTTCGATCGGAGGGACGAAATAGCCCCAAACCAAAATCCCTTACTATATATATCAGTCTAACCCTAGGCTATCCCATCCATTCCTCCCCTATCCAATCGCCGCCGCCACACTCCCCCCTCCCACCTCGGGATCTCCTCCCGATCTAAATTCTCTCAGACCAAGCCCCTTGTTTTGCGTCCCCGACCAACCATCCCCCGGCCTCTGCTCGATCCACCCATCCAGCCTCGAGACTCCTCTGCTTCGCGCCTCCCGAGCAGCAACCAGGAGCCCGAGCTCCATCTCCCTCGCCCTCGTCCGCGAGCACCTGAGGTCCTGCCTCCTCGTTGCCTCGCCAGTCCTCAAGCCCTGCCCGGAGCACCCCCGCAAGCAGCAGTTTCCGCATCTTCGGCCGCAGCTCCAGGTCACCGGAGCTCCAGGCCAGGACTCCCTCGCCCTCTCCGGCTCTCCCCTGTCCTTCTTCCCTCCGTTTTCCCTCCCCATCATCTCATCTCTTTCTTCCTCTGCTTCTTCTCGCAGGGACCGAAAGGAGTCAGCCATGGCCACCGCCCGTTCGTCACCCTGCTGCTGGATCCGGCCGATTCCAGCCTGCCCCCGCCGGATCCGCGTCGTCCTCGCCGTCCCTACTTTTCGCTAAGTCCCGCCATGGACTGCGCCCGCGGACCTCCTTTCTTCCGCCCCAAGTCCCATTGTCGCGCTTCCCTCGTCGGAGCGAACAAGCGCTTCGGCCCGTCTCCTTCTTGCTGCCGTTAGCGCGCGCCGGCGACCACGGGCACAACCTCCTCGGCTGCGCCCGCGCCTTTCTCTCCTGTCCGATCCGGAGGAGAGGAGCTCCTCCATGCTCCTCCTGGCGCCCGATGGCGCCGGCTACCAGCAGTAGCAGCAGCTCCATGTCGGAGCTCCTGCCGCCGTTGCTCTTCCGCGAGTCCTGCCTCGCCGGAGGATCTTCGCTGCCGCGGATCCGCCATCCCGTGCCTCCCCGCCTTGGATCCGACCACCTCCGCCCGGCCCTCGTCGCCCGCCAAGTTCCTTGCCCGCCTCGCTTCCCTGCTCCAAATCGAACGCGAGCACGCCGCTACTGCTTCTTCTCGTCGAAGCGAGCAGCGGCTCGCTTCGTTCGGCGTTGACCGTGCCCAGCCCGGCTCCGGCGCCGCGTGGGCCACAAGAGCCGACCTAGCACCTCCGTGCCAGCGCCTCTTCCACCGTCGGCCCAGAGGCACGGTGAGCAACCCCGCCCTGTGCACCTGTTGGGCCAGCCTGTAGATTTCGGCCCGATATGTTTTTTTTCCTGGATCTGCGAATTTAGCTAATTTCCAGAGAATATCAGTTTTGCAGAAAAACCCCTAGAATTCATGCATTTAATAACTCACAATTGGTGCATCGGATTAAAATGTTTTATATATGTAATATGCTCAGAATATTGTGTAGATTAATTATATGCCATTTTCATCCATGTTTAAAATGTTTAAATTGATGTTTGCATTAATTTGCTAATATGCCATGTTAAAATGATTTATTTCATAACTAAATAACCGTAACTCGGATTTAAATAAATTATATATGTAAATGGGGTAGAAAAATGCCTAGTTTATCATGGTAGCATTACTTTGCATGTTTAACAACTCTAAAGTATGCTTTAGGTCAGATCTGTTCCAAATCCATAATTTGCATATGGGGATTTTCCGGAATTGTTGTTCGTTGTTTCCGGCCTCATTTAAACTTGCCTAGATAGGTAGTTTCAATATGCTTCACCTCTTGCCATGTTTAACAACATTTAATATTGTTGAGTACCTAATCGGGAGAGAACTAATTAATTGATGTGGTGTTTCGTCAATATGCAACTCGTTGCATATTGAGCTCCACTTAATTTGTGGTATTGTTTGTTGCACTTTGCCATGCCATGCTATTTAAACCGGACATGCATCATACTTGATTGTGCATCATGCCATGTTTGTGCTTGTTGGTTTACCATGTTGTTTGTTTCTTTCCGGGTTGCTTCTCTCGTTAGCTTCGGTTCCGTTCCGGAGTTGTGAGGATTCGTTCGACTTCGTCCGTTGTCTTCTTCATGGACTCGTTCTTCTTCCTTGCGGGATTTCAGGCAAGATGACCATACCCTCGAAATCACTTCTATCTTTGCTTGCTAGTTGCTCGCTCTTTTGCTATGCCTATGCTACGATGCCTACCACTTGCTATTTCATGCCACCCATTTTTGCCTTGTCGCCTTAACCATCCTTTCCTAGCAACCCGTTGATTGGCTATGTTACCGCTTTGCTCAGCCCTCTTATAGCGTTGTTAGTTGCGGTGAAGATGAAGTTTGTTCCTTGTTGGAACATGGAGATGTTGTTCCTTGTTGGAACATGTTTACTTGTTGGGATATCACAATATATCTTATTTAATTAATGCATCTATATACTTGGTAAAGGGTGGAAGGCTCGGCCTTATGCAGTGTTTTGTTCCACTCTTGCCGCCCTAGTTTCCGTCATACGGTGTTATGTTCCCGGATTTTGCGTTCCTTACGGTTGGGTGATTTATGGGACCCCTTGACAGTTCGCTTTGAATAAGACTCCTCCAAAGAAGGCCCAACATTGGTTTTACCATTTGCCACCTAAGCCTTTTTCCCTTGGGTTCTGCAGACTCAAGGGTCATCTTTATTTTAACCCCGGGCCAGTTCTCCTCCGAGTGCTGGTCCAAACTAAACCACTTGCGGTGCCGCCCGAGGCAACTTGGGGTATCGTCGGTTGCGTCGTAGTGTTCATCCGGTGTGCCACGAGACCGAGATATGTGCAGCTCCTATCAGGATTTGTCGGCACATCCGGCGGCTTTGCTGGACTTGTTTTATTCTTTGTCGAAATGTTTTGTAGTCCGGGATTCGAGACTGATCGGGTCTTCGGTAGAAGGAATATCCTCCGTTGACCGTGAGAGCTTATAATGGGCTAAGTTGGGACACCCTGCGGGGTTTTGAACTTTCGAAAGTTGTGCCCGCGGTTATGTGGCAGATGGGAATTTGTTAATGTCGGTTGTAGAAAACCGAAGTGGATCTTAATTAAAATACACCAATCGCGTGTGTAACCGTGATGGTCTCTTCTCGTGGAGTCCGGAAGTGAACACGATTTTGGGTTATGTTTGGCGTAAGTAGGAGTTCAGGATCACTTCTTGATCATAGTTGTTCGACCGTGCTTTGCCTCCTCTTCTCGCTCTCTTTTGCGTATGTTAGCCACCATATATGCTAGTCGCTTGCTGCAGCTCCTCCTCACTACCTTGCCCTACCTTTAAGCTTAAATAGTCTTGATCTCGCGGGTGTGAGATTGCTGAGTCCCCGTGACTCACAGATACTTCCAAAACCAGTTTGCAGGTGCCGATGAGACCGTGCAGGTGATGCACCTGAGCTCAAGGAGGAGCTCGATGAAGATCTTGTTCATTGTGTTGTTTCGTTTCATGTCGATCAGTAGTGGAGCCCAGTTGGGACGATCGGGGATCTGTGTAGCATTTGGGGTAGTCTTCTTTTATTTTGGTTCCGTAGTCGGACCTTGATTGTATCTGTATGATGTAATGTTTTACTCATGTATTGTGTGAAGTGGCGATTGTAAGCCAACTATGTATCTCTTTCCCTTATGTATTACATGGGTTGTGTGAAGATTACCTCACTTGCGACATTGCTTTCAATGCGGTTATGCCTCTAAGTCGTGCCCGACACGTGGGAGATATAGCCGCATCGAGGCGTTACAAGTTGGTATCGAGCCTTCCCGACTTAGGAGCCCCTACTTGATTGTTTCTTTGGCGTTGTTGAGTCTAGAACGGAAAATGTTTTGAGTCTTAGGATTATGTATATCGAGAGTAGGATTCTTTTTACTCCTCGGTCCTTAAATCGCTCTGGTGAGGTATCCGACGTAGAGTTTTGACTTTTCTCTCCTCAAATTTCACTAAATTTTTTTAGGATCACGCTGGTATCTTGGAATCGTTCGATGGTTTTGTGGCGAGAACATTGTTCTTGGTGCCTCGACATTTAGGGGTTGTGGCGGTGTCCGGGAGTTGAGCTACGAGGTGTTGTCGTCACAATTTTATCGTTGCGATTCTGGAATACCTGAGTTTTACCGACATCGAAATCTCTTTTGTGCAGTTGTTGGTGAGATAACCTGATAGCCCGATCTTGTGGCGAAAAGGGAGTATTGCCATGACTTGTATAACGGATGTTTTTGAAGGTCGAGGTACACGATTTCGGAGTTTTCTTGGTTATGTGTTGACGGATGGATACTGTTGGATCTAGGTATTGTTAGTTTGGGTGATATATTTTGTGTCCCCTGTATCCCCAACACCAGATTGCATAACCGAAAGTTTGGGAGTTATAGGTGGGAATTCTAGTAGCTTACGGGATATTCTTTCCGGCGGATGTATGATTTGAGATTGGGGTTCAACGTCTAGTGGTCCGCCCATTCACGGTCGATTCTGATTGGTCGTGAGGCGTCTTAAAGAATCCTTGGCTATGCTGATTCGGGGCGTCTTGTTTGTCATTCGTGGCGTCCGCTATCGTCGTGTCCGTGTGGGCCCCACCACGAACACTTTGGGCGAAATCTCTATCATGTGTTTGTTCCAGCTCATTCTTGAAGCCAATCCTTTGTTTTTGTTCCGTTTTGTGGTATTCGAGTTGCTTCGAAGTCAAGTGTTGATTCCATACTTTTCCTAAATGGTGTTCTCATATTGCTATGTGAATACTAATCCTTCTTGATCTTGAGCTTGTCATGTCAATTCTTTTCTCAACCGGCGTGCTTCTCTTCAAGTGGATCCGATCATTCCAACATTCGCAAGATCAATTCTAAGCTTTTTTCTCAACGGTGTTCGTTTCATCCGACCTAAGTTGTTTTGATTTCCCGCCCTCCCACCCTTTTTTCTTCAAGGACTCAGATTTCTTAATCAAGTATCCATTTTTATTGAGTGAAGTTTCTTCATTCTTTTCCTTTAATGTTTTATCTGGTGATTTCTCATGAAGACGCTAAGGAAGCTTTAACCTTATCATTGTTCCATTCTAATTTTCTTCTCCGGCGGACTCAAGTCAAGTTTTCAGTGTTGATCGTATTCTTTTCATCACTTCAAGTGTTTTCTCATGTCGGTGCATCTCTTAATCATCCACTTCTCGCTATTCAATTGTTCCGGAGTGTTGAAGATATCTCAGAAGATTCTAGTTTCCATTCCCAATTCACTCAAGTTCTTTTGAGGTTGTTATCTCATTCAAGCCATTTAATTCTACCGGTGCAATATCTATTTCAAACAATTGTTCAACGGTGGTTCTTCTGAGTGGGCCCTAACCCACAGGTCTTTTCCCAGGATCTTACCTGACTCTTTTATTTTCTTGGAGCTATTCCCAAATTCTTTGCAAAGTTTGATGTAAGGATGAATTATCATCAGTCATATGTCTTTCTCCAAGATCTTTCAAATTCTTTCATTGTTGGTTCAACCTTTCTAATTTTCATTCCGGAGTGCTTCAACAATTCATGGTGATGTTTCTCGTCGTCATTCTCGAATTTTGAAGACCGAAGATGAGTTTCTCTTTAATCTTGCTCCATTCTCTTCAAGATTCATGGTTCTAGCTTCGTGCCATCCTCATAATGGTTTTGATTGTGAGAATTCTTTTCACCCACCCGGAGCATTTCAGGAGTCTTTCAGTTTGATTCTTCTGAGCCCATCATCTCAGAATTATTCATTCCAGCTTTCAGCTCTCGTTCTCCAAATCTTATCGGTGCATCATTCAAGTATTCTCTAGTCAGATTGCCATCTCTTCAATCTCTTATATCTAAATTTTGTCAAGCATCTTTATTCGTTTTCAAATTCTTCCCGGTGAATTGTGCCTTTGCTACTTTCATTTTCAATTCTTACGGTGGTTTGTTCAAGATTTCACTTCCTTTGTTATCACATCAATTTATTCGTTGTTTCAATCCTACCGGTGGTTCGTTGAAGACCTACCCAAGTTTGCGCCATATCTATCTTAATCCTTTCTACGAGAATAAGTGGTATGCCTAATCCGTTGCTTGTCATCAATTTAATTGGTGAAGGATCAACATAATGTAATTCTTATTCTTGTTACATCGAGTAAATTCAATTCCTTATTCCGGAGGTTCATCAAAATTCTTTATTTCATTTGTTCATCTTTCTTATCCGAAGCTCCAAGTTTTCTGTATTATCTCATCGCGAAGCTTCATCTTGTCACTGCAAGGCTTCACCTTGTGTTGTCAATTTCTCTTTCTTTTATCATCCTTTTGTTTACCGGAGTTCTTCATGGAGGCTCTACATGGTGCTTCCTCAAGGATTCTTTTAATTATTAATTGTTCTTCAAGATTTCTCTCGGAGTTATGGTCCGTCAAGCCATACTTCAAAATAAACATGGCTCCAACACATGTTTTGTTTTGAGGAGTTCAAGTATTCTTCTTCTTGCATTTCGAAGTGCAATTTGTTCTACCTTATCATTTGAGGTGGTGTTATGTCATTCTCGACAATTTGAGTTCGTGTTTCATGTTTCACATGTTGTCAAGAATGAGGTATTTTAAATCCATCAATCTCTTCATTGGACTTATCTTGGGCTAATTTTCACCTAAAGCCTTCCCTAAGGAATGTTGCTATTATGGTGCTTATCAATGATCCAAGTTTTCCTCCTATCCTCTCGGCGAAAGCAGTTTTCATCTCTTCCTTGACCTCAAGCAAGCAATTGTTTTCGTTAGTGGCAGTTTTTCACCTCATAATGTGGAGATGTTTCCATAAGCCCACTACAAGCTTATCCTTATCGTTGTTGTTTTTCAAACAACTCCGTTCTATCCTTCTTGGCAAGGATGCTTCATTCAAATTCATTTGTGGTAGAAGTTGTCATTTTCTTCTCCGTCCCTTTATCCCAACAGTCTAGATTCTATTCTTTCGTTTCCGGAGGCATTGTGATGTTGCTCTTTTCACCCATCACCTCGTTTTGTAAAGATCATGTTCTTTTCCTTGCTTATCCATTTAACCAGAGTGTCATGTTTTCATTCGAGTTCTCTCATCTTATCAAGTTTTGCCTGCTTCCTCAACCGGAGAGCTGTCCGAAATCTTTCTTACCCCTTGTGCCATTTTTCAATAGTTCCTGAGACAGTATGTTGTTGATTTCATCAAGTATCTTCCCATCTTCTCAAGTTCATGTTATATTCCTTCCATGCTCAATCGGAGTGCTGCCCGAATTCTTCCTCTCTCATCTTGTTTTAAACGGGGTGGTTTCGAATTCTATCTTGTCCAGTAAACTCTTGATTCATGCCTTTTCAACCTTCAAGTTATCGTAATGTTCCTTGTTCCTCTTTTTCTAACGGATTGTTTGCAATCTTGTTCATCTTCGTTGTGTTCTTTCTTTCATTTTGCTCAACCTCTCAAGGTTCGTGGTTTCACTCTTTTGTCAAAGAAGCAACTTAGTTTTACCTCTCATCTTCCTCTTCCTTTTCCCTCCGGTGCCATCCTAGATCTCGGGACGAGATCCTCTCGTAGTGGTGGAGTGTTGTAACGCCCCGGATACAACTTTCCATATTCGTAACTCCGACTCTTGCCTTTTCGGAGATGCTATATGATATTTCCTTCGTGGTTGGGTTTTTATCATTGTTTTGCTTTTTGTTTTGTTATGCATCTCATCTCATAGCATCATCGCATTGCATCGGCTTTTCGTTGCTGTCTTTGTTTTAAAACTTGCATCCGCTCGTAGTTGCCGCTTCTCGCTTCTCTCCGTTGCGTCCGTTGACCTTTCTTGGACCAACCATTCTTTTGTTGCCCGACCGTTTGACCCCTCGTTGCACAGTGCTTAGACCCCCTCTCGCGCGTCCAAAAACTCCCCTTGACCCAAACCGGACTGACGCTACCGTTGTGTCCGGATCATCCCCTAACGTCTACAAAACATCTCTGTTTTGTTAATTGGGCTCCCTAACTAATTTTTTCGCGACCATTCGTTTTTCGATCGGAGGGACGAAATAGCCCCAAACCAAAATCCCTTACTATATATATCAGTCTAACCTAGGCTATCCCATCCATTCCTCCCTATCCAATCGCCGCCGCCACACTCCCTCCCACCTCGGGATCTCCTCCCGATCTAAATTCTCTCAGACCAAGCCCCTTGTTTTGCGCCCCGACCAACCATCCCCGGCCTCTCGCCGATCCACCCATCCAGCCTCGAGACTCCTCTCGCTTCGCGCCTCCCGAGCAGCAACCAGAGCCCGAGCTCCATCTCCTCGCCTCGTCACTTGAGCACCGAGGTCCTGCCTCCTCGTTGCCTCGCCGATCCTCAAGCCCTGCCGGAGCACCCCATAGCAGCAGTTTCCGCATCTTGGCCGCAGCTCCAGTCACGGAGCTCAGGTGCCAGACTCCCTCGCCCTCTCCGGCTCTCCCCTGTCCTTCTTCCCTCCGTTTTCCCTCCCCATCATCTCATCTCTTTCTTCCTCTGCTTCTTCTCGCAGGGACCGAAAGGAGTCAGCCATGGCCACCGCCCGTTCGTCACCCTGCTGCTGGATCCGGCCGATTCCAGCCTGCCCCCGCCGGATCCGCGTCGTCCTCGCCGTCCCTCGCACTCGCCAAGTCCCGCCATGGACCTGCGCCCCGCCGGACCTCCTTTCTTCCGCCCCCAAGTCCCGCTGTCGCTGCTTCCCCTCGTCGGAGACGAACAAGCGCTCGGCCCCGTCTCCTTGCGCTGCCGTTCGCCGCGCCGGCGACCACGGGCACAACCTCCTCAGCTGCGCCCCGCGGCCTTCTCCTCCCTGTCCGATCCGGAGGAGAGGAGCTCCTCCATGCTCCTCCTGGCGCCGATGGCCGCCGGCTACCCGCGTAGCAGCAGCTCCATGTCGGAGCTCCTGTCGCCGTTGCTCTTCCGCGAGTCCCTGCCTCGCCGGAGGGATCTTCGCTGCCGCCGGATCCGCCATCCCCGTGCCTCCCCCGCCTTTGATCCGACCACCTCCGCCGGCCCTCGTCGCCCGCCAAGTTCCTCGCCCGCCTCGCTTCCCTGCTCCAAATCGAACGCGAGCACGCCCGCCTGCTTCTTCTCGTCGAACGAACGAGCGGCTCGCTTGCGTCGAAGGCGTTGACCGTGCCCAGCCCAGCTCCAGCGCCGCGTGAGCCACAAAGAGCCGGCCTAGCACCTCCTGTGCCCAGCGCCTCTTCCACCGTCTGCCCAGAGGCTGGTGAGCAACCCCGCCCTGTGCACTGTTGGGCCAGCCTGTAGATTTCGGCCCGATATGTTTTTTTTCCTGGATCTGCGAATTTAGCTAATTTCCAGAGAATATCAGTTTTGCAGAAAAACCCCTAGAATTCATGCATTTAATAACTCACAATTGGTGCATCGGATTAAAATGTTTTATATATGTAATATGCTCAGAATATTGTGTAGATTAATTATATGCCATTTTCATCCATGTTTAAAATGTTTAAATTGATGTTTGCATTAATTTGCTAATATGCCATGTTAAAATGATTTATTTCATAACTAAATAACCGTAACTTCGGTTTAAATAAATTATATATGTAAATGGGGTAGAAAATGCCTAGTTTATCATGGTAGCATTACTTTGCATGTTTAACAACTCTAAAGTATGCTTTAGGTCAGATCTGTTCCAAATCCATAATTTGCATATGGGGATTTTCCGGAATTGTTGTTCGTTGTTTCCGGCCTCATTTAAACTTGCCTAGATAGGTAGTTTCAATATGCTTCACCTCTTGCCATGTTTAACAACATTTAATATTGTTGAGTACCTAATCGGGAGAGAACTAATTAATTGATGTGGTGTTTCGTCAATATGCAACTCGTTGCATATTGAGCTCCACTTAATTTGTGGTATTGTTTGTTGCACTTTGCCATGCCATGCTATTTAAACCGGACATGCATCATACTTGATTGTGCATCATGCCATGTTTGTGCTTGTTGGTTTACCATGTTGTTTGTTTCTTTCCGGGTTGCTTCTCTCGTTAGCTTCGGTTCCGTTCCGGAGTTGTGAGGATTCGTTCGACTTCGTCCGTTGTCTTCTTCATGGACTCGTTCTTCTTCCTTGCGGGATTTCAGGCAAGATGACCATACCCTCGAAATCACTTCTATCTTTGCTTGCTAGTTGCTCGCTCTTTTGCTATGCCTATGCTACGATGCCTACCACTTGCTATTTCATGCCACCCATTTTTGCCTTGTCAGCCCCTAACCATCCTTTCCTAGCAACCCGTTGATTGGCTATGTTACCGCTTTGCTCAGCCCCTCTTATAGCGTTGTTAGTTGCAGGTGAAGATGAAGTTTGTTCCTTGTTGGAACATGGAGATGTTGTTCCTTGTTGGAACATGTTTACTTGTTGGGATATCACAATATATCTTATTTAATTAATGCATCTATATACTTGGTAAAGGGTGGAAGGCTCGGCCTTATGCCTGGTGTTTTGTTCCACTCTTGCCGCCCTAGTTTCCGTCATACCGGTGTTATGTTCCCGGATTTTGCGTTCCTTACGGTTGGGTGATTTATGGGACCCCTTGACAGTTCGCTTTGAATAAGACTCCTCCGGCCAAGGCCCAACATTGGTTTTACCATTTGCCACCTAAGCCTTTTTCCCTTGGGTTCTGCAGACTCAAGGGTCATCTTTATTTTAACCCCGGGCCAGTTCTCCTCCAGTGCTGGTCCAAACTAGAGCCACTTGCGGTGCCGCCCCGAGGCAACTTGGGGTATCGTCGGTTGCCGTACGTAGTGTTCATCCGGTGTGCCCTGAGACCGAGATATGTGCAGCTCCTATCAGGATTTGTCGGCACATCCGGGCGGCTTTGCTGGACTTGTTTTATTGCTGTCGAAATGTTTTGTAGTCCGGGATTCCGAGACTGATCGGGTCTTCCCGGTAGAAGGAATATCCTCCGTTGACCGTGAGAGCTTATAATGGGCTAAGTTGGGACACCCCTGCAGGGTTTTGAACTTTCGAAAGCCGTGCCCGCGGTTATGTGGCAGATGGGAATTTGTTAATGTCCGGTTGTAGAAAACCCGAAGTGGATCTTAATTAAAATACACCAACCGCGTGTGTAACCGTGATGGTCTCTTCTCGGCGGAGTCCGGGAAGTGAACACGGTTTCTGGGTTATGTTTGACGTAAGTAGGAGTTCAGGATCACTTCTTGATCATAGTTGTTCGACCGTGCTTTGCCTCCTCTTCTCGCTCTCTTTTGCGTATGTTAGCCACCATATATGCTAGTCGCTTGCTGCAGCTCCTCCTCACTACCTTGCCCTACCTTTAAGCTTAAATAGTCTTGATCTCGCGGGTGTGAGATTGCTGAGTCCCCGTGACTCACAGATACTTCCAAAACCAGTTTGCAGGTGCCGATGAGACCGTGCAGGTGATGCACCTGAGCTCAAGGAGGAGCTCGATGAAGATCTTGTTCATTGTGTTGTTTCGTTTCATGTCGATCAGTAGTGGAGCCAGTTGGGACGATCGGGATCTGTGTAGCATTTGGGGTAGTCTTCTTTTATTTTGGTTCCGTAGTCGGACCTTGATTGTATCTGTATGATGTAATGTTTTACTCATGTATTGTGTGAAGTGGCGATTGTAAGCCAACTATGTATCTCTTTCCCTTATGTATTACATGGGTTGTGTGAAGATTACCTCACTTGCGACATTGCTTTCAATGCAGTTATGCCTCTAAGTCGTGCTTCGACACGT
The DNA here is from genome assembly GCA_021605205.1 of Aegilops longissima. Classification (NCBI taxonomy): domain Eukaryota; kingdom Viridiplantae; phylum Streptophyta; class Magnoliopsida; order Poales; family Poaceae; genus Aegilops; species Aegilops longissima. Next base: position 666,085,168 of record CM038682.1, on the reverse strand, counting down.
GGGAGATATAGCCGCATCGAGGGCGTTACAACATGCTTGGGACAGAAGACTCTACCAGGTACAGAAGTATTGTAGGAGCATTACAATATCTGACATTGACTAGACCAGATATCTCATACTCAGTAAATAAAGTATGTCAGTTTTTGCATGCTCCTACTAGTGTGCATTGGACAGCAGTAAAGAGAATACTTAGGTATCTTCAAGGAACAAAGAGTCATGGACTCAAACTGGGAAAGTCAGATTCGATGCTTGTGAGTGCTTTCTCAGATGCAGATTGGGCAGGTTGTCTTGATGATAGGAGATCAACAGGAGGTTTTGCAGCTTTCCTTGGAAGTAACCTAATCTCCTGGAGTGCTGGTAAACAGCCAACTGTATCTAGATCAAGTACAGAAGCTGAGTATAAGGCTCTAGCAAATGCTACTTCTGAAATCATCTGGGTTCAGAACTTGTTGACAGAGTTGGGAGTTCGACATCCAAAGGCAGCATCACTTTGGTGTGATAATCTTGGTGGTACATACTTGTCTGCTAATCCTATTTTTCATGCCAGGACCAAGCATATAGAGATAGACTACCACTTTGTTCGAGAAAGGGTGGCTGACAAATTGTTGAATATCAGGTTTATACCTACTGGCGATCAAGTTGCAGATGGATTTACTAAACCGCTTTCTTTGAGGCAGCTGCAAGCTTTTAGGCACAATCTCAACTTGGATAGTTGTGATTGAGGGGAAGTGTTAAACGATGTATATCTGTAATGTGTGCGTGTGTTGTATTCAGTTAGGCCAAGGAGACCTGATCCCATATCTGTTAGTTTGTTTACTTGGAGATCAAGTCCATGGCCTAACAACCTTGTAATCTCGCAGGCCTTTGCGCCCTATATCAACACGCACGCGTCCCTGCATCGAGAATATGCTTTAGCCTCGGTTTTCCACACGGGCATGGCGAGTCCGGCAGCGATCCTCTGCTGCTCCGAGATGCCCTTCTCCCTCCCGGTGAACCTCCTGGCAGCGGGAACGAAAGCCCGGTCGTAGAGTGGGACCAGGAGGATGATGGTGAGTATATCGAAGGTGGACATGGATGCCGGCGGGACGCGCACGGAGCCCACGGTGGCGTCCATCGCCATGCCTTGCTCGACGAAGGTCGACGTGACCTGCGCCGACACGGCATAGAAGAAGACGACGGTCGGTCAGAGCGGCAGCATCCGCACGAGAATCTTGAACTCCTCGACCTGCGTGACGACGCAGAGTCTCCACGGGCTGGTCTCCACCTCCTTGTCGGAAGCCACAAGAATGGCGGCCTTGTCGAAGAATCTGATCAAGCAAGCAGCATATCAGTTCAGTCTAGTGGTAACCAAGCACGCGACGCGAGGTAAACTCGATCAGAGGATTGTAGTAACTGACCGGAGATCAGTGGTGTGCTCGATCCTCGGAACTCCGGCCGGCATGTCGTAGAGCAGAGAGCTGTCGGCCGGCGTGTCGACGCTGAACTTCCTCACGGCAGCGACGACGACCTGGCACACTCTGGTGAGCGGGCTGCCACGGGTTCGCTGAAATCTGTACGTCCGCGACGCCGCAACCAGGCAAGATAGGCCGGCGGCCAGGACGAGCGCTGGGATGGTCAGGCCCAGTGCCCAGCCATAGTGATCCTGCACCCAGACGATGCCCGTGCTGGATATGAGCGACGCGCAGTTCATGTTGAATACGTACCAGTTGAAGAAGGAGCCCTTGGTGGCGCGCTCCGACGGATCGCCGTCGTCGAACTGGTCGGCGCCGAAGGACATGAGGCACGGCCGGAGGCCGCCCAACCCAATGGCGATCATGTAGAGGCCGAGAAACAAGACGAATTCCTGAGACGACATAATGTTGGACGAGATGAGGCCTATGTTCTTGACGAGCAGCGGCAGGTACGCTGAGAGAGCTGTCATGAGCATGCCCTGCCCAAAAACAGAGAGGTCAAAGTCCAATAATCTTGCAGAATTCAATTCAAATCTGGATCAGGCAAAAACGTACTGCGACGCCGATGAAGCAGGAGACGACCATGGTGCGGTACCTTCCGTAGTAGGAGTCTGCGACGACGGCGCCGCCGAGAGGCATGAGGAAGCAGATGGCCTGCCAGGTGGAGACGTTCCTCGCCGCAGCGACGTTGCTCTGGCCCAGGACGCCGGTGAGGTACGTGACGAGGTTGAAGGAGATGCCGTGGAACGCCAGGCAGTAGCAGAACTCGGTACCTGCGTGAACACCGTCGTTCAAACTAAATTAACCATCACGCAGAGACACCATTGACCCAAGATTAAAACTGAACTAATCATCATCACGCAAAGAATTTTATTACTGCCAAGAACAGGTGAAGAAGAAATAAATTACCGAGAACTGAGCGGCACGCGCGCCATCCGCCTGTGCGATTCTTGAGCGCCGGGTTCCCGTCGAAATCAAGGGACCCGTCGGTGGTGTATGCCTCCGCTGCCTGCGACGGCAATCCCCACCAAAATTAACAGCGAAACATCATCCATGCCGGGGGTTGAAATAATACGCAGGCGAAAGGGAGAAAGAAAATGAAGGAGGCAGAGGCTAGGGGGACGAGACCTCGGCGGGAAGGCGGCCAAGCAGAGACACGGTGTGCTCGCCAGTGTTGGCCATGGCGGGAGCTTGGGAGCGTACGCCTCTCGCTTGTCAGATGATGCAATTGGCCCTGCAGGCAGCCTCGTCCTCTAAGCTGGCCCCATGTTTATGTTGGCATAGAGAAAATTTCCGCAGTGTATAAGTAAACAGCCAAGAGCATCTCCAATGGGACAATTGGAAGAGTTTGTCTAGACTCTTATGGAGGAAAGATTAAATATCACAAAATTAGAAAATATCTAGGCGGAGTAGCTTTTAGCACTAGACAAACAACTTCAACAGCTCCTGTAAAAAAAAATCCGTAAAAGTGGGAAGTTGGCGGACATCAACTTTTCCCAGTTCGTGTAAACCTCTTTCCATAAAATCTGTTTTTATTTCTATTTTTGTTAAATGAACCTAGCTAATGGCGTAGGACCCGCATGTCATTGACACATGAGAGAGAGAGAGTGTGTGTGTGACAGTGAACTGCATTGTGCGGTGCAGGGCGGTGGCGTGGCGGCGCACCGGCGTGGAAGCATCAGGAGCACGTCGAGGCGGTGGCCCATGCGTGGAGGCGACGCGACGGCGACACAGGGTGGCCGTGTGAGGACGACAGATGCGGTATCACGGTCGTCCTACCGCGGTGGCCGGCACGGGGCGGCGCAGTATGGGGGGCATGACGAAGGCCCCGGGCCTTGCTGGGGTGGCGGCGGCGGTGGCAGAGGGATGACGCAACAAAGCGGGGCAGCAAAGGGGCGGCGATGAATTGGCGGCAATGACAAGGCGACGTCGCGCGACGTGCCAGAGTGACGGCGCACGGCGCTCGTCATGAACTTTCAAGCGGTCTTTTACCCATCAAATTATATGGGAAGGGCTAATTCTTCCCGTAAACTTATCGGACTTACATGATCCCGAAATATTTTTCTGGGTCTACGGGAACTGGTGGAGGCCTTATTTTTGCCAAATTTTTTCTTAAATGATACTACCTCCGTCCAATATTGTAGGACATTTTTCACATTTGTGTAGTGTTAAAAAAATGTCTTATTATCGGACGGAGGGAGTAGTTCTTTTAGGGATACAGGATCTATTGTAGTTGTTCACGACATACCCTAATTAAACAGCCAAGCTGCCTCATGCGGGAAAAAAATGATGTGTGAATGTGGACGCTGCAACCGCGAAGGCAACAATGAAAAGTATTAGAGCAACACCAACATGATTCATCAAAACAGACATCATTAAATATCCACTGTCACTCACGACGTCCGACCATATTCATCAAATATCCGCCATTTGGACAATGGAGAGGGAAAGAGAAGAGCATACAAAATACTAGGTTTGTGGTGGGACTTCTGCAGTAGCGCACAAGCGTCGCTCGGGTGCTACTTCCGCGGGGCGAGTCAGGCGGCTGCTGCGGAGTGAATCGTGCAGAGACCCTACATGGATTGTGTTAGCAACCGTCCACTGCTGGGCCTTGGGCCGGCATGAAAGGAATAGGCCCAACGTCCACGCCAGGGAAGCCAGCTACAAATACCTGAAGGAGTGGATCGTGCAGGTCATCCGGTGGGATCACGACTGAAACGGCATGGCGGCTTCCTCTCCCACCTCTGGCTCTCCTCCTCAATTCCCTTGTTCTTGCTTGTTCATGTAATCTAGCTACCCAAATCTTTGTATCTGTAAGTAATTCGTAAGATCAGTAGAGAGACCCTAACACTTGATATTCAGAGCCAGAAAAATTTCCCACCACCACCGCTCGATCAAGCGATGGAGCCCGTCATATTTGAAGGAACTGATGAACTGATGAAGGAGCTACAGGAAAGCATGAAGGAGAGCATCAGGGAGGCTGTCGCGGCTGGGTTCGGCAACTCGAAGCGGGCGCTCGAGCAGGCGACCACCTCGATGGCTTCCCAGCTCCTCGCCCTGGACCCCTCCGACGACGACAAGGATCTGGCACCTGCATGCTCCAGCCCCGACCAGGGCACGTACGCCCTCGACCTCGCCCCAACAACCACAATCGACGTCCTTCTCGAGCTCGACATTGACGCCACGGGCGTGACTGAACCAACGCCCACAACCTGCTCGACGGATGGCCTCATCCACAGCACCCATGGAGATGACAAGATGGAGGCATCGAAGGCGAGTGAGCCAGCTCTCGGCCTTGCACTCGGTGCTCTGGCGCAGACCAAATGTTTGACAGAATGCTCACGCCAACTTGGTGCATCGGTTACGGCCGGTGTTATCCCAGCGACTGCTGGATGCATGCCCATTACCTGTTCAACTGAGTGGGTCACCAATGCTGACTGCCGCATCATCAACTCGTCATCGACAACCCTACCCATTCGGCTCGTAGCTACAGCGGTGCATCGTTTGTGGGTGCAGACAGTGCCACCGCACCCGCCAGACCTGAGGTTATTTTTTTGGTGGGACCATGGGTGTCTAATGAGTGGCAGCGGCGATTTGGAAAGAGTGATTCATCCTAGCCCAAATGAAAGTTTAGGCTGTGTTTGATAGCAAAGTATTATATAAATCAAAGTATTAAAAACTACAGTAGTTTTGCCTATAGGTATGCGATACCATGGTTTTACAAAAGGGCGATGCTAGGCGCCGGTGCGCCGGCCGAACGTTTCGGCGGTCGCACCCTAGCCGTCAGATCGGCCCGTCCCGAGCCGTTGGATCCTTATCCAACCAGGTCGTCGTCTTCCTCTCGCGAGCGCGTAACGAGCGTCGTCTTCCTCTCGCGAACCCCATCTCGCCGGCTGCCCGCGTTCCCCCTCGTCGCCGCCCCTCCCTCGCCTGCCCTCCTCGTCCCTGATCGCCGTCCTCGCCGGCCGTCTTTCCCGGCCGCCCTGGTCGCCGGTAGTCCTCGGCGGCCGTCCTCTTCACCGGCTTCGCCCCCATGCAATAGCCCATCCCTGCGGTTGTAGCTTCCATGGCCACCGTTGCAGCTCCGGTGGCGACGACCGGAGCTCACCGGTGCGCTCGCCGGCGCTCATCCCCCGGTTGCGAACAAAAAAGATCGAGCGCCCAGGGAGATGCTCAGTGCTGCAACCTACGACGAAAAAAGCTACAACTAGCGATAGGAAAAGCTTCAACCGGCTACGAAAAAAGCTTCAACCAGTATATGACTGGAGCTATGGATGATCAAGAAAAGTTACAACCGGTGACAGAGAAAGCTTCATCTAGCGATGTAAAAAAGCTTCATCAAACTATAAAAAAAGTTTCAACCGTGAAAACAAAAGCCATGGACGAAAAGTTACAACCGGTGGCAGAAAAAGCTTCATCCGACTATAAAAAAAGTTTCAACCGTGGAAACGAAGCCATGGACGAAAAATGAAAAGTTGCAACCGACGGTTATAAAAGTTACAACCGCATTGAAAAAAGCTTCAAACTCCTTATCTCAGCTGCGACCCCGCGATGACGATGACGCCGTTTTGCCGCAACCGTAGTAGATTTTTGCTACCACCGGCGATTGAATTTGCTACAACCGGTTTCATCAAAAAATCGTCGTGGGGTGTAGTCTGCCATGGCTCCGGCGAGGTAGGCAGAGCTCCGATGCATGCGAGGTAGGCGTCGCCGTGGTAGCACCCCGTCGCCCCGGTTGCAGCATCTCCCGTGGTCACCGCCCCTCGGTCGACGGCGAGATGGAATGGTCACCGTGCAGATCCATGGCAGCTTCGAGCGGGGAGGGAAGGCGTGGTGCTGCGACCGGGGGGGGGAAAGGGATGGGGAAGGGGTGGGGAGGAGGGGCAGAAGAAAGGGCGGCGCGCGCCCCGGCGAGCTGCGCGAGATGTGGGGGAGCTGCGATGAAGGAGACGCGGGGAAGAGGGAGACCGGCCCAATGTTCCGCCGGTGCCCCGGCTCCAAACGTTTTCCTTTACAAAAACACAATATTTTGATGTATTCACATTACATAGAACATATTTGGTAGTTACTACACAATGCTGTATATTTTGCTGCCTAGGCTTTTGCAAGGAGAAGCTAGCTGAAAAATAGTGGATGGAAGGAGCACCGTGATGTAGTACTGGAATAGAATATATGGATCGATTAGCCTAATTATGATTAGCGACAGCGACGGCAGCGGAGTAATTAGGCAGATAACCTCCGAGCAATCTGAGATACTTAAAACCCTTCGTAGCGGCGCCTTCACTGATCTCAAATGCAACAGCAGCTCGCTCCCTATGGTTACCCGTATGCATCATACCACACAATCTGAGGCCAGAGCGAGTTGTTGAGCAGAGCGGGGAAGGTCAACGACGCAAGTACTTTCTTTTCAGCTTCTCTGTTTTTAAAAAAGAGGTCGGAGGTTCTTTTTTTTATGCAGAGAAAAAGCTACAGTTTGGCCAATACTACAATATTAAAGTCACAGTTTTTAAGCGCAACCAAAGAGCACATTGTAAATAAAACTATGGTAACCTCAAAAACTTTAGTATTCTCAAAATACTTAAAAAATATTTTGCTATCAAACGGGGCCTATGCACAAGGCAATGTCAAGAGGTAAAACTCTCTTGTCTGTTTCATAGGATGTCTATTTCTTGGCAATGGTTGGTACACTGGTTAGTCTATGGAGTTGATTTACGTCCAATTCCGTGGCCATCATTTTCAACTGGTGAGCCATCAAATGTGGATTGTTCCAGTGTTGCAAATTGGGACCCCCCATGTGCCTATTTCTGTTGATGACAAGTTCCTGAAGCATCTGTTTCTGAGTGTTCAAGTGCATGACAATGGAATGGCTGTAGTTCCCTCTCTGACCTTGATACGACTCCTTACTGTACTTGAGGCACCGTTCACAACCCATGGAGGGTTTCTTCTCATGGATGGCCTCTGGGGCTGGTCACTACATCTGCTCGGATGCGTAAAGATATCCGACGATAAGCAAGATGCCCCATGTAGCTTGGTGTGTCTTAAGTTACAACAGCTTGGATTGTTTGTTGTATATCTTACTGATGAAAATTCTCTCTATTCATGCCACTATACTGAAACACTTGCTTTTGAGTGGCGCTACAACTATATTTCTTACAGACAACTTCTAGAGATCTATTGCAAGCGACTGTAGTGTGAATGGAGAATACAATCTGGGCTAGTACAGACCACATTCAGCCGAACTGGTGCAGTAACCAGCAGAACAATGGAACTGTTGGTTGCACAATTACCAGAGTGTATTGATGACCAACTAGCAGAATTGCCGAAGAATTTTTTTAATGAGATGCCAAAGTGCAGTGTTACTCTTATATCTTGTGAGAGTGGATGTAAGTTGCATAACACATCATTCTTTATCGCGCGGACAAGTGCAGTCTGCCTTCTTCTCTGTTGCTATGATCAGTTTCAATGGAAGCTGGCTGGGTTATTCTATCACCTGTCTAACTGCTGTCTAGTGACACTACTTCGGCTGCCGGTGTCGGCAAACTGTTTGACTCTGAGGTATGCAGGTCACAAGAACCATATCTACCACACGAAGTTGTCTCATTCTAATCATTGTCAAGAGGGAATAAACTTGCAAGTGGAGCATATATGGTGTGCAATTACGAGTAATACTCTTGATGCTTATGTGACGTCCGGATAATTATACTACAGTAATTCCCTGCTAATGATGCCACGTCACCACTCTTACTGTTGTAAACCTCGCGATGATTCAATCCCGTTCGAATTCAAAATTCAAAATCAAGTCAAACGGTAAAATTTTCAAACATTAAAATTAAAATGTTCTAGAGGTGACAAATAATGCATAGGTAATTATGGTGGAGGATCACATTTTTATAAAGTAATTAAAAGCACTAAACTAAATAAAGCAGTGGCTTAAACAAATAATTAAACACATTTTATAAATATTAAAACATTAAACTATTTTATTTAGGTATAAGAATTAATGTGGCAGTAGTATATTTATAAATACTAATTTAGGGGCTAGTGGTATATATTTTTTTTAAAACTAAAAATAAAGTAAAACTAATATGTAAACAGGAACTATAAATAAAATGGAAACAGAAAGTTAAATAGAAAGAAAAGAGAAAAAATAAAGCTACACTGTGCACTGTAGCCCATTGCTACAGTACAGAGCCCAGCCCACCTAACCCCTGTCTCCTTCCTCCTATTCACCAGGGGGCAGGTGTACACGCCCTGGCCGTCCATGCTCGACGTCGTCGGTGGATGACCGCCACCGCGACGCTACAGAAGCCGCAGGTGGATAAGAACCTTGTCCGAGTCCACCCAACGAAAACCTAGCCATTTTCCCCTCACCCCTCGCTCACACTCGCTCGATCTCGAGCTCGGCGGAGCCATCGCCGCCATGACCACCGGCGTCCGCGCGCCCCTCTTCGACCCCGCGCCGCTCGGAGGTGTCCAGGGCATCGCCTGCGTCGTCCACGTCGTCCCTGAGGAGCAGCTCAAGCCGGGGAATCGCCAAGCCGCCGGAATCATCCATCCCCTTCGTCGGACGCCACCGCTACCTCGCCGCCGATCCACCAGATTTCGACCTCCCCCGAGCCCGTGGACCAGACCTACGACCTCCTTGTGAGCCCTGCCTCCTTTTCTGTATTTTCTCGAGCTCGAATTCGACCCCTGTCGCATGCCCCGCAAGCCCTAGCCCCACCGCCGCTGCCGTCGGACGTCGATGGTGCAGTCGACTCCGGCCACCTTAGCTTGTTCCGCCATCACCACCGTGCTCACCGCGTCGCTCGCATCTGGTCGAGACAATCCCCCGGTCCAGTTAGTCGCCAAGGCCGTCGTGGCCGAAGCCCCGCCATAGCCACGCCGGGCGCGCTCGCCCGCCTCTGCTTCCGCTAACTGCTGTTGTTGCCCTGGCTGCCGCCGCCTACCACCTCCGGCCTCCCCCCGCGCCCGCAAATCCCGGCACCGCCCGGCTGCCGCCCGAGCCCGCCCCTGCTACAGCCATGGCCGCCGGTCCTCCTCTACGAGGCCGTGCGTGCTGCCCAGCCACCGGAGGCCGGCTGTGACCCCCCCTTGCCAAGTGGGGCCGGCCCTAAAACAAAAGTAAATAAAAGATATATTAGTGAAATAATTAATTAGATTAGTTAATTAATTATTTAGGATAATTAGTCTAACTACCCTATGACAGTGGCCCCCTCACTTAAATACCCTGTTAAAGTAAAGGACAAGTCATTGTGTCAATGACATGTAGGCCCCGCTGACCCTTTTGACCAGTCAATGTTGGTGGTCAATCGCTGAAATGTGCATCTTGTTGGACCCCTGGCCCATTGTCATACACTCTGGCTATTTCAGCACTTGGTGACAAAACTTTATTCTTCTTATTATTTGAATTAAACAATTTCAGAAATTCTAGAAAATCATTAAAAGTTTGATAAATCATAGAAAATAAATCGTAACTCGGATGAAAATACTTTGTACATGAAAGTTGCTCAGAACGACAAGACGAATCCGGATACGCAGCCCGTTCGTCCACCACACATCCCTAACATATCAAACTCGCAACTTTCCCCCTCCAGTTCCTTTGCCCGAAAACGCGAAACACCGGGGATACTTTCCCGGTTGTTTTCCCCCTTCACCGGTATCACCTCATACCGCGTTAGGGAACGCCTAGCATCACGCTTTGCTTTGTCATGCATCGTTATGCATCTTTTTGCATTGTATTTATTGTTTCTCCCCCCTCTTCCCTCGCTAGACGCCGAGACCGACGCCGCTGCTACCCAGTACGACTACGGTGTTGACGACCCCTCTCTCTTGCCAGAGCAACCGGGCAAGCCCCCCTCCCCTTGATCACCAGATATCGCCTATTCTTCTCTCTACTGCTTGCATTAGAGTAGTGTAGCATATTCTTGCTTTCCGTTAATCCTATCTCGATGCATAGCCTTTGTCCTTGCTACTCTTGTTGTTACCTTTACCGCAATCCTACATGCTTAGTATAGGATGCTAGTATCCATCGATAGCCCTACATTCTTGTCCGTCGCCATGCTATACTCTTTGGGCCGTGATCACTCGGGAGGTGATCACGGGCATATCTATATACTTTTTATTGTTACATTACTTATGATCTTTGTTAGGAGATGGGGTGAAGGGGCGGTGGTTCCATCCGGTAGAGGTGGGCTGGGTTCCCACGGCCCTCGTCGATTACTTTATGGCGGGCGGCAGGCAGGTTGAGACCACCTAGGAGAGAGGTGGGCTGGCCTGGTCGGTGTCCATGATTACATCATTAACACGCTTAACGAGATCTTGGTATTTGATCCGAGTCGGCCATTTGGTCTATCGCACTAACCAACTACGTGGGAAAGATATGGGCACTTTCGGCATCGTGGTATCACCAAGCCTTCGTGATGTCGCCGATCGGCGGCGCGCGCCGGTTGGACCGCGCAGAACGTGACTTCCTTTGTAATGGAGGTTGCTAGGTCGCTCTCCGGCCGCCCTCATAGCGTCTTGGTGTGCTAAGGCGATGGGCCCGAGCCCTGGGCGCTTTGGTTTAGTCCGCGGTTGACCTCTCTGTTGGCCTAGGTGGGGCTGCGGCGTGTTGATCTTCCGCGGCGGGCATGACCCAGAAAGTGTGTCCGCCAAATGGGATCAAGCGTGTTGGGTTATGTGGTGCACCCTGCGAAGTTTATCTATTGAATAGCCGTGATCTTGATAGCATGGGCGACTTGGAGTTGTACCTTGACCCTATGACAACTAGAACCGGATACTTAATAAACACACCCTTCCAAGTGCGGATACAACCCGGTGATCGCTATCTAACGAGGCTGACGAGGAGGGATTGCCGGGTAGGATTATGCTATGCGATGCTACTTGGAGGACTTTAGTCTACTCTCTTCTACATGCTGCAAGACGGAGGCTGCCAGAAGCGTAGTCTTCGATAAGATTAGCTATCCCCCTCTTATTCTGGCATTCTGCAGTTCAGTCCACCGATATTGCCTCTTTACACATATACCCATGCATATGTAGTGTAGCTCCTTGCTTGTGAGTACTTTGGATGAGTACTCACGGTTGCTTTCTCCCATTTTCCCCCGTCCCTTCTACCTGGTTGTCGCAACCAGATGTTGGAGGCCAGGAGCCAGACGCCACCGTCGATGACGACTCCTACTACACCGGAGGTGCCTACTACTACGTGCTGCCCGCTGACGACAACGAGGAGTAGTTAGGAGGATCGAGCGCAGGAGGCCTGCGCCTCTTTGATCTCAGATCCCAGTTTGTGCTAGCCTTCTTAAGGCAAACTTGTTTAACTTATGTCTGTACTCAGATATTGTTGCTTACGCTGACTCCTCTATGATCAAGCACTTGTATTCGAGCCCTCGAGGCCCCTGGCTTGTATTATGATGCTTGTATGACTTATTTTATTTTTAGAGTTGTGTTGTGATATCTTCCCGTGAGTCCCTGATCTTGATCGTACACATTTGCGTGTATGATTAGTGTACGATTGAATCGGGGTCATCACAGCTTATCCTTGTGGTGGTGAAGACCATGCACGCGAATCATTGTTCAACTTGTAGCTTGGTGGTATTGCTTTCAAGTCTAGCTTCCTTCTTTATGCTTATGTGCGCAGTGGTGAACTTATTCAGCCCATATCAAAAGATTTCTTATGCATGTGCTTCTGCAGAGACACATATATTGAGGTTCAGACATTCTGTTGGTATATATCTCAGCCTAAAGTACAATTCAGAGCATCGGAGCTTGATTGCATTCTTGGAAAATCAACGAAAGTGCTAGAATAATTGCTGGCATCCATCCTCCAGAAAATGCGGTATGTTGGAGGCGATAAAAATTGTGCACTGCAAACTCCATGGAATCCTAGTGACCTCATTAATGTCGTGGTCGGCTATTGGATCACAGCTTACGAACAAGAACCTTTTCAAGGAGGGAGGTATGGCATTGCTCCAGCCATCCCAATCTATCAAGTATATGGTGTACTGCACACATCTCTTGGCGGGCAGAATTTGCCTGAGCTCAACAGAGGAATGGAGATAACACTCTGGGTATTGCCTTTTCATGCGGCTACGGAAACATCTGAGACATGTTCTAGTTGGCTTGGGGTGCTATTCCAATGCAGAGGGCAAGGTGAAATTTTCCAAGAAATCTCTCTTCCTCCATGTTTCCTATTGCCACTTGTTATGGAGTTGCCATTGTGGTGGGATCATGGTGGCGAGGAATTCTTTGAGTACTTCATGCAGGCCGAAGCTGAAGGAGGGAGGAACAACAAGACCGCACCCTATTGTGCTGACCAGTTCTTCTGTTTTGACCTCACTTGTTCCTTCAAACAAGTTCTTGTCGTCCACAAATTCTACTTCAACTTCGACCAAGTCCATGCCGGCAACGACGACCAACTTTGTGATGCCGCCTCGTTCGACCTTGCTCAAGTGTACTTCAGCAGTGGTTACCATATCAGTACCAAGAAATGTCGAGTATCATGGGACCCAGGTGACAGCATCGGCTTGGGGTCAAGCCGAGTTTCAAGGAGGGAGGGGTGTTAGCAACTGTCCACTGCTGGGCCTTGGGACGGCATGAAAGGAATAGGCCCAACGTCCACGCCAGGGAAGCCAGCTCACTACAAAAAAAAAACACATCTGTGACATTTTGGGCCGAACGAATTTTTTTCTGTCATACTTATGACGCTTCTATGACAATAATTATGACAAAAAACGGTATCATCATAGATGTGGTGGGGTCGTACTTCTATGACAAAAAATCATGACAGAAAATGGGCTTTTAAGTCACAGGCGGGCGGAGACGCAGCTGCATGACATTCTTTGGGCCGTCCATGGTGAAAAAACCATGGTAGAAGCGAGGGCGAGGAAAATATCGGGTGTTCCGGTTACGGTGGGTGGTCGGGCCGAGCGATGCGCGCTTTCTCGTACATGCACGCGCTGTGGTGCGCGGCGTTGGCTCTAATCGAACCCGGCGATTGCACCGCAGCTACGCGTTCATCGCATGCGAGCGATCGATCGATGGCTGTTAATCGAACCCGATCGAGCGATTCGCCGCTCTGCTGCTAATCGAAGCCGATCGATGCTGCCTCTGGATGAACAATGGCGTTGCTAGGGGTTTGAATGAAGCAGTTCTGGTGGGGGTGGATGAACAGGACCCGTGGTGTTGCCTCTGGATGAACAGGACTCGATCGTCGAGCCGGTTGGGGCTGGATGAACAGGACCCGTGGAGGGCAGGATGAACAGGACCACCCGTGGAGTGCAGGATGAGCAGAGACGATGGAGGGCTGGATGAGCAGAGCCCGTGGAGGGTGGTTGAGCAGAGCCCGTGGAGAGGGCTGGTTGAGCGATGAGCGGTGGAGTAGCGCGCGGTGGAGGCTGGATGAACAGGAGCCCGTGGATGAACAGTCCTAGGTGGAGACTGGAGGTGGTCGACGGTGGATGAACAGTAGCCCGTGGAGGATGGAGGGGGTCGACGGTGGAGATGAACAGTATCCCGTGGAGTCCCGTTTTGCAGCATGCCACACCCCTCCCGATGAACAGGACCCCCCTTTCGACCGTAGCGCTCCAACACAAGTCTGTTTCCCCCGTTTTGCGGTACGCCACACCCCTCCCGATCAACAGGACCCCCGTTTCGACCGTAGGAGGTCCGTTTCCTCCTTTTTGCGGTACGCCAGACCCCTCCTGATGAACAGGATCCTGTTTCGAACGTGGCCGGTCGAACACAAGGCCGTTTCCTCCGTTCTGCGGTACGCCATGCCTCGTTTCCATCGGCTTTTCCGTCCAAGCTGGTTGGCTCCCATGCATTCCGTTGCCTCCCGATGAACACGACGCATTCTGTTGCCTCCCCATGAGCACGACAACGACGTTGTTTCTCCGTTCCGACCCAGCCATGTACACGAGCGCTGGCCGTACGTACGCGCGTGTAGGCGTTCGAGACCCCACCCGTATGTACGTACGTGGCCGTATTTACTTTCTTGCATCCCGGCGGCTATGACGTGCGTGTACATGCTACGTCGGCGCCTCTACTACGGACGCGGCGGCGCTCTACATCGACCAAGATGTACGCATACGTTCGCGACCAGAATGACAATGCTACGTGCGCTTCGACCAGGTGGGTCGGTACCGGGCACTTCCTTGCTGCGAAGATGTAGCTGGTGGGTCCCAGCGGTCGGCGAATCATTTTTGCCGGACACACTTCCTTGCGTGTGAAGATGTAGCTGGTGGGTCCCAGCAGGTCGGGAAACGTTTTTTCGCAAAATACGGTGGCCCGTCCGGTGGGTCCCATTGTCCGTGGAGGAATAATTATTTTGCGGGTAATAAGGAGGCACTTCCTTCTGTGTGGCCGTGGACCCATCTGTCGACCTCTCCATGTCTGATACTCTTCCGATGGAAGTCGCTTGACCATGTTGACCACGCCGCCGAGAGCACCAGGCGGTGGACGACGGCGAGGCCTAGGAAGGGACGCCATGGAGCCGGGAAGACGCGGCGATGGAAGCTCGCGAGAGGAGTATCTGAGGGTTCACTTGGTTCGGCTGCGGTGTGAGGCTACCGTCACCGCAGGGCCTGGCCAGCGGTAGGAATGGTAGGGGGCGGTGAGGCCTCCGCGGCAGCACAGCTGGCCACGAGAGGCAGGAGCATGCTGCACAACCGGCTCCTTTGGGCGGCTGGAGCAACAAGACCAGAGGTTGAAGAAGCACTACGGCCGTTGGATGGACATCGTATGGTCACTGGAGCTAGAATCGTTCATATTGACTAAGTTGACAAAGCACTCCGTCCCCGTCAACTTAGTAGGCCCACAAGTCAGCCTCCCATCAAGGTGGGTCCCAACTAGCAGGGGGAGTATTCATTTTTTTTTTGTGCGTAATAAGGAGGCACTTCCGGTGGGTCCGAGCTGACAGCGGGGGAACGTTTTTTTTCGCGAAATACGGTGGCCCATCCGGTGGGTCCCAGTAGTCAGGGGGAAACGTTTTTTCGCCAAATACGGTGGCCCGTCCGGTGGGTCCCTGCTGTCAGGTGGAGGAATAATTATTTTCCGCGTAATAAGGAGGCACTTCCTTGCGGCTGCCGTGGACCCAACTGTCAACCTCTCCACGACAGTACTCTTCGGATGGAAGTCATTCCTTTACCACGTTGACCGCGCCGCGCCGAGAGCACCAGGGCTGTGGACGACGGCGAGGCCTAGGAAGGGAACGACACGGAGCCGGGGAAGACGCGGCAGTGGATGCCCACGCGGAGAGGAGTACGAGGGTTCACTGGTTCGGCTGCGGTGTGAGGCTGCCGTCACCGCAGAATAACAGGGGGTGTGGGTGAGTAGAGGGATGCCCTGGCCAGCGGTGGGAGTAGTAGGGGCAGTGAGGCCTGCACATGAGGCGGGAGCAGGCGGTCCCGCCGGCGCTGGATTTGGCGGCTGGAGTAAGAAGATCAGAGATTGAAGAAACACGACGGTCGTTGGATTGACATCCAACGGTTACGTCTGCTAGAATCGTTTGTTGACGTATATAATAACTAAAAAAATCTTTCATACGCGTCAACTTAATAGGCCCATAAGTCAGACCATTCCCTTTTTTTTGAAATAATTTATATATAGCTCATTGCGACTTCTTATGCAATTTATTGCAGTCCTTTTTTTTGGTTGGCTAGGGCCAATTCGCATATTTCTGTGGGTTCCAAACTATTTTTAATACCGAAATGTCGAGCCAGATTTAAAGTACTTTGAAGATATATTTAAATTAGGTTAATGCCAAGTGAAATAGGAATCTAAAAATGTGAAAAAAAAATCAGAAATTATAAAGTAATTGCCGATTTGTCATCTGTTTTTATATTTACAACCCATTTCATATTACTTTCAAGATTTGCTGGCGTCTTGAAAAAGTTGCAGCCCATCAGGGCGTAGAAAAATAAGTAGGCCTGGATTGGGTATTCTTCAGAAAAAATAAATTGGGCTCATTTTCGTAAAAAAATTAGCTGGGCTGGTCACATGGTGAACATAAAATATAAACCTGGGCTAGACGGGCCACAGCCCAGTTCAAACCCTGCTCCAACAATAACAAAAAAATTACTGCTCAAGCTGCTACATCCCAGGTGTCAGTCGATCTTGTGCTGTTCTCTTGTCTATTGACTATATACGCTCACAATGTCATGGGTCCCAGATGTCAGGAAAACACTAGGAGGAAGCATTTTATTTTTCCATACGCTGACATGGTGGGCCCTAATGTCATCCTCTCCACGTACTTCTGCCGATTCCTGTTGTTTGTTGACCATGTTGACAATATGAGAGGGCGGCGCCGCGGCGAGCGCACCAAAGCGCGCGGAGGACGACGGCGAGGCCTCGGACGTCGGTGTTAACGATCTAGGAGACGGTGTGGCGGTGGTGCGTGCTCTGAGGCGCAGCCAGCCGTGGGACGCGGAAGCAGGCGGCCTCGCCGACGCTGATTTGGTTTTGGCGGCTGGAGGAAGACAGGACCGAAGAAACACGACAGACTGTAAAAGCAGCAGGAGTACTTAGCAACCTTAACTGAAACCAGCAGGGGCACTTAACAACCATAGCTGAAGCAGTATGAGTACTTATACAGGTTCAACCATACAAAGCACGCCTCGAACAGTGCTACTTTGCCTACAATTAACCAAGGGTGAGGCTGCCAAGCGCTAGGACTAGGCCCAGGCGCCACCCCGCGCATCCCTAACCTTCTGAAAGCGGCTTCATCTCGCAATGTGGTCAATAAACAAGATCTTCGCTTTAGATCCATGGAAAAGCAGGAACATAATCTTCTGTCCTATCCTCCAAGATGGACGGGCCTTCATTATTTGAGACCACCCATGAATAAGTGTCTTTTCACCTCCAAGGGGAATGGAGTAGGTTGACATAAACATCATGTTGTGACCAAGCACAAGTCTGACCCGACCATGGTCAGGCATCTGTATAGGAGCAATAGAACTGGGCAGTTTCTGTTTCAAGAAGATCACATCTGTAAAACTGTGTATAAGCAATAGTTTATGAACAACATATACAACAGAAAATAGCTCGTACCATAAGTTTCTCGACACTGTTGGACCTGTTCAACGAGTGCAGCAGTGGCACACATATCCCACGTGGCCTTCCACCATTGAAACGCCCCACAAGGACCTCAAGACGATCAATAAAGTGTAGGAACTTGTGGATGTCGTCCCAGTCAACTTCAGTGCCATCAATAATAGCAGAGTTTTTACAGAATAACAAACGAGCAGCCTGCTTAACTCTAAAAAACCTACATGTGCCACCAATTATAAGAAAATATTAGTTAGAAGTAGCATCTTCGTGAGAGATTCGTTGCTACTTCTAAAGTTAAATTGTGATCAGTTAGACAAAATAGGTGGATTAAGAAATAATCGAGGCAACAAACAAAAACCAGATACAAAACTAACATGGATGAACAATTGGAATGACGTCGGGGTGGAGGATCGCAGTGAAGATGAGACCAGGTTCTGCTATTTCCATCAACATTCGTGCGCCAACTTTCAGTCCGTAACACTTGAAAAAGTTTATCCAAGTTCGGCCATAAAAAAAGCAGCGGTCTTCTTGGTTCATGAACCCAACTCGAAACTTATATCCATGGATTTTCTTCACTATTACCATTAAACTGGTGTATTCAGTTATGGCAAGGCCGAGCATCTTGAGTACATGTGTTCTGGCACAGCGAGGAATGCACTACAGGAAAAATAATATGAGAACACAATGTATTCCCTATATCCAAGAAATATTTTCCTCCTTCACGTCAGTGTTGACCATGGTACAGTACCTTTTATCCAAATATAGCATTCCAAATTTCCAAATTAGTCGACATCATGTTCAAAAAACCCCCACCCTCCCGAATAGAAAAGAAGATTCTAGGAACATACTGTGTGCATTTTAAAATCCTGTGTTAGGATGAGAAGGAACAAGTGTGGCGTCTCGCCGAGGGCGCAGAAACCTGTAGGGTCCTCGCACTTTGGGCACTGCAAATGAAACACACTAGATTCAGTAGGAAGAAAAATGCATCAACGGCGGCGGCTGCCATCCTAGGAGTACCCGCGACCAAGGGACTTGGATTTATCGGGGATGGATGAAGAATTCGTACCAGGTTCTTCATGAGAAAACCCTATGCAATCGCCGAGTGGGGGTTTTCTCTGAACAAGCAGACAAGGGAGAAGGGATTCAGGCTGAGTGAAATATTGCAGCTTCGTCCGTCCAGCTTACTGCTAAAGTTGGAAAGGTAGGGTTTTTTGTGATTTGACGGCTCATTGGGCATTAATGCGGCGCTACGACTGGGGTGTGTCTACCGTGCAATTGTGCACTCTAATTTGGTGCATATGGCATGTGGACCCCGTTGCCGGATGCCCCACATATCAGCGCAAGGAAGTAGAAAGACAGGAGTAACTAGTTATTACACATAAATATATTTTTGATGAGAGAGATATTCCTCCAGAAAGAAATATAAAGATCTTTTCTATCACAACTTTATACATAAGAAAAATCAAGGGAATATATAAAACATATATAATTATAAAAACATAGTTTTTAACACGGTATAGACGAGTTGGTGATGATGGTGTGCCTGTCATCCTGCAATATAGGCCGTCCGATTTATATCTGACGGATAGGAAGGAAACTATGGCAATTTTGCAAAAAGGTACCCACACACCTCTCTGCATTTGCAAATAAGGCCTTCCCGCATTCATCCTTTTCTCTCACAAGATAAAATACTCATACAAATGCATCTTGATGTTACGTGCAATGCACAAGCATTATGGGGGTTCAGCTGAGAAATACTCAGACAGGCTCAGGCAATAGGCCGGTGGGCCTGCATGTTTGGGGGCCCATGTGTTCTACCTTAGTGCTTTTCATATTGCAAGCGGTCAGTACGGCGCTGGTTTTAGATGCTATCGCAAGGCGAATACACAAAATTGAATAAAGCACAACAGCTGTTGGAATGAAATCAAACGACAGCTTCTAACTAAAGAACAACCAGAGTTGCAAGTCTATCAATGATACTGTCGTACTACTTATACACACAGGACACTTGTTTCACCATGCCAGAGTATTACATCAAAATCTCTCGGCGGATAGATCAGTTCGGCAGTACTGAAGAATTTCAAAGTTGATTTGGACCAGCTCTCCTTGCCGAGAAAGTTTGATTTTGACATCATCCCCTACCGCAAGATATGATTTAGATTTGAACCTTGACCATCCTTTAGCATCAATCATCATGCGACCATCCTTTGTACTTATGGTATATTGAGCAGGTTCATTCACACCAAGGCTACGCATGGTAAGGGAAACTTGGCCGCTGTCACCCGGATTGTTGAACGACTCCCTCGTTGCTCTAGGAATTTTCTGTTTGCAAACAAGAAGACATACCCAAACAGTTAGATCAACACAGTGAATCATGTGAAACAACATGGAAATAAAAAAGAATGAAACACTTGGGCGGCCAATGCTTACCAAGAAGGTGGACATGTCGGTTTTTGTAAGGACTTTGGTATGTGAAGTGCGAACTGCAGCCCAGTCTGTTGCCGGTGCAACTGCTCGTTCGGTTGCCACTGCACGGGCCGGAGCAAATGCAGGTGCAAGTGTTGGTGCAGATGCCGAAGCCGCTGCTACTACCGGAGATGGTGCTCCTTGTAGAGCCGGTGCCGGTGTCGGAGCAGGTGCCGGTGTCGATGCCCGATCCTCCAGTAGATCAGCCTGATCCGCTGACGAGGTCGGTGCCCAATCCTCAGCTGGATTAGACTGACCTGTTTGCCGCTGTCAGTGCTAAAGCAACTGCCGGTGCTTGATCCGTTGCTGAAGGTGGTACCGATGTGCGAGACAGTGGCGAGCGTGTCTCATCTGCTATGATCAGCTTTCTAACTTGACTAGGCTTCGTGACCGTGATCCAGTTTTTTTCTTCATTTCTTTTAAACACGACAAGGACTAACAGTGGCGTTTTTGTTAAACCAAACTGCAGTTCATCATAGGGATTCAGCTTGTAGTCAGACAACAGATTGATCCAATTTTTTCAGTAATATAAGTGATGTACAGCGACTTCGTTACTGACACGACATAAGAAGTGAAACCTGCAAAAATAACCATCGTAGATCAAACCAAACGGTTTTATTTTGTGATGAATGCCACATGGCAAAACCTGCATCGTAAAATTGCAGGAAAAGAAAGAAAACATGACATTAAATCAATAAGATCTAGACAGTAAATCAATAAGATTTACTTGATGTGACACGAGTGAATCCTTACCAGAAATCACTATGTTGAAGTACTAAATGTAAGATTGATCGTCCAACTATGGGTGGCATGCAGGGCCCCGCCTACTCCCACAAGGTGACAGTCCAAAGGTCGTGACAAATCGTATGGACCGAACATCCATGGGACTGGAAATCCCGGTGGGTGCGATAAACCCTGCAATGCATACAGATATTGGAGTGTAACCATAATTGATAGACCGTCCTCACAAAAAAGATGATCTGGATACTTCAAAATATATAGACTGAATTGAGTGGACAGACATTAACATAGACCGTTCTCAGGACTGACCACACACCAAAAGCGGCACTACTAATAAACAATACAGGGTTCACAAACACAAATCAAGTACTGAACAATAGTACTTACTACAGACAAGCAAAGTTGCACTAATTAAACTCTACATACTATTTCTTGCCACCGACCTACGAGATGAACCCCGCATAACTGACTAGGCCATGGACTTTGTGAGAGATGTCTACATGCACCATCACCAACTTGTCAACCTTGGAGAACCTAACAGAGTGGTCTTTCCACTCATAAACATGATCATGAAGACAGGACGCATCAGATTTGTTGGGAAGCTTTACAAGAACCACACCCTTCGTAATCGAAGGCACAGCCAGGAAATTGTTGTGGTCAAGTATAGCCTCAAGAACACGCCTGACAACAATGCTACAGGAAAACACTAGTTCAGGACACGTGGCGACAAGGACACAATAGTTGGATAGTTTAGCAGTAGGACTCATCCTCAGGTCTTCCAGTTCACACAGCATGACTTTGATAACTTCATCCCCACTGCGGACCTAGTTCTAATTCAAACAGAAACCATTTTTTATTACTACCTCCGTTCAGAAATATAAGATGATTTTCAATATTATACTCCATATATGACTACATATACGCACATAAATGAGTGAACAAATACACTAGAACATGTCTTCAAAGGCATGAGAGCAGAGGGATTACTTGAAATATCCATAACACAAGTTACTGAGGCAAATATACCCTCTTCAAAGGTAACATTGATAAATTATAGTACTCCTCCGTCCCAAAATTCTTGTCTTAGATTTGTCTAGATACGGATGTATCAAGTCACATTTAGTATTAGATACATCCGTATCTAGACAAATCTAAGACAAGAAATTTTGGACAGAGGGAGAAGTTGAAAGTAATCTATAAGAAATCAGTGTCAACCTCTCGCATGTTTTGGTGAAAAGAGGAATTTAGAACCGTCATTTGGCACACAAAATCACATGCAAGATCACCCGAAAGTTGTACTACTAGTACTAGTACTGCGTGTTAGATGAAAAACACGATCAAGATCGAGAAAAGATCGTCAACAAGAGATATTACTGGACTTGCTTAATGAGGGATCCCGAGAGGGGGCTTGGACAGGCGATGGCTTTGAGCTTGTCTCATGTAGTCTCGGCGGGTGCTTGCGCTTCTTCGTACCATGAGCCTCGACGGTTTTGGCCAGATCCATAGACATCACTTCGGCCGGTGCTCCAGCGTCCATCAAGAAACTGTCAAATAGAAATAAAAGAAAAGAAACCATAATCACAAACCCAAAAGAAGAAAAGAGAGGGAGTTATAGGATCAGTCTCGGGGTTGCAAGACCAGGCCTTGGCCAGAATCAACACCATTGATGCGCTCACCTTTCCTTCTTTGGGAAAGAAGAACAATGGCAAAAGTAGGTCAGGGTTTTCTTGAAGAAATGAGGAACAAGATGAGGGAGAAGCGAGGGTTGGTTAGAGAGGAAGCTGAGTGAGAAGAGTGAAATGATGGTTGCTTCGTCCGTCCAACTTACTGCTGGAAAGGAGGGGGTTTTGTGATTTGACGGCTCATTGGGCATTACTGCGGCGCTTCGATCGGGGTAATCTACCGTCACTCTACTACGGAGTAATTTAGTGCATGGCTGGTGGACCCCGATGCTGGTTGTCCCACACGTCGGTGAAAGTGAGTAATTTAGTGCATGGCTGGAGGAGGATCCGCACGGTAGAGTGTGTCCACTGTTTTTCTGAAGAAAAAAAATGATTACAGCAAGCGTTTCCACTCTTGCGACGGAGGAGTGCGAAACACGGCAGCCACTTGAACATACACAGTGCTCCTACTACTAGGCATGTGCACTGGTTCATACATCAGTACTACATAATCTTGTTGCTAATGGTGTAAGATATGACGACGACAAATGATGTTGTGTGCATGTCAACTATATGAACAGTAATGTAGTAACATAGTACCGCTTTCTCGACTGTCCGGTCGAGAATGAACGGTGAGATCAATGTTGATGTAACTAGGTCTACAACAAGACGGAGAGTACGGTGCTACAAAGACTCCACAAAACATGAAGCATATGAAGCACTAATAGTGTTAGGCGGGGTGTATGAAGGGTGCACGGATGGGAGCAAAAGTTCCTTCTTGAACCACTTTTGGGTGTTTGGCGAGTGCATGAAGGAGCATGAGTCCACACTAGTAGGTTAACACAAATACACGAAGAGGAAACAACTACTCCGCCTAGGTGTGTAAGTCATCTTACGTTGTAATCGTGACCAAGGCAGAGAGGAAAACGAGAAAACTTAATGTCTTTTTGCTAATGAATAGCATTGCATGCAATGAACTAACCACTTCATGTCATGTTTATTAGTCTCAAGTCATTGAAAGCATGCACGACCCAAGTATCTTATTGGTTGATATTGAAAGGATCGAGATGGACCTAGAGGGGGGGTGAATAGGTACAATTACAAATTTTAATTATTACTTAGCAATTTTAGGCAATAGTGCGGAATATGAAAGTGAGCCTAACAATTGCTAGTTAGTACGAAGTACTAGGCAAGTAACACAAGCATATAAGTGAGCAAGCACAATATGATGTAAGTAAGTGCAAACCAAAACAAGTAACCACAAGTATAGAGTTAGGGTTAGGAATAATCGCAACTCCGGGAGACGAGGATGTATGCCGATGTTCACTTCCTTGGAGGGAAGCTAGTCACCGTTAGAGAGGTGGATGTTACCACGAAGGCACACCAATGCCACGAAGGCTCACCCTATTCTCCCTTTGAGACAACACCACGAAGGTGTTTCTCAACCACTAGTGGTAGACCTTGGGGTGGTCTCCAAACCCTCACAAACTTATCCGGGGGTAATCACAAAAGTCGATTCCTCTCCGAAAGACTCCTACCGCCTAGGAGTCTCCAACCTCCAAGAGTAACAAGATCGATGGGGATTTGCTCAAGACTTGCTCAAATCACGAATTCCTTGGGTGCAGAGAAGGAGGAGAAGTGGATCTATCACTTGATCGGACAACTTCTTTTCAAAGCTCTCAAATCCTTGGGGATCTAAGATTTGGTGTGGAGAGATGAGAGAGAGTGAGTGAAGTGTTCTAGGGTTTGTTCAAAGTGAATGGTCAACCCTCTCGTGGGGAGAAGAGGCAGATATATAGTGTGTGCTCAAATATGCCCGTTGTAGTGCAAGTGATCGGGCAGGCGGACATCCGGCTGGAGGCGGACATCCGGCTGGAGAGCCACTTGGAGAACAGGCGAACAGTAGTAGGAAGCAGGGAGAGCGGACATCCGGGGTGAAGCCTGGACATCCGCGCGAAGGAAAGCCCGGACATCCGGGAGATCGCCGGACATCCGGAGAGCAAACCAGCATTTTACGCGGTTCTGGACATCTACGGCCGGATTTCCGGGCCAAGCCCGGACATCCGGCGAAAAAGGAAAGCCCGGACATCCGGGAGATCGCCGGACATCCGGAGGGCAAACCAACATTTCACTCGGTTCTGGTCATCTACGGCCGGATTTCCGGGCCAAGTCCCGGATATCCGGCCAACAAAAAAACTGCAGGCGCCCCCGAAATAAAACATCCATAACTTTCTCATCCGGACTCCGATTTTGATGATCTTGGGCTCGTTTTGAAGCTATGGAAAAGCTCTAGGTCCTCACTTAGAGAACCACCCAAGATAAACCAAAATGGAGGATGCAAAGTATGCAAAGGTTAGATCATATATTTTGAGGAACCTAGTTGGCCATGGATTTCTTTGGTATATAGGATATGAGTGGAATTTTGTTGGATAGGAGTGAAATATGCCTATGTTGGAATATGATGTGAGGAAGTAGAAATAGAAGATGTCAGACTTGAGCAAATCTAGCACTATCCCCTTTGATCCCCTCTTAATAGTGCGGGATCCCTATAACTCAAGAAACATAAAATGAAACATCATTTTACCACTTCAACCTTGAGAGAACTCACTTCGTATGCTCTTGATCCACACACAATTTTGACGAACCGGGGACCAACACCTGAAATCTACTTGGCAGCCATTTTTTTGACCTAAAACTGTAAGGCTTTGGCCCCACAGCAATTTTATTACTCCAAACAAAATACATATGTGCAGTAATTTACAAGGTCAGGGAGACCCAAAAAGAAAAAAATGCAAGGTGAAAAGAACTAACCTCAAGGAGGCAAAAAAGAGATCCATCTAATCAGATCATCTTTGAATTTAGGTTTAATCCTATGAACTAAAAGAGAAACATCCAAGATAAAAGAAGCTCTCCACCTATGAAAAGATGGTTTGATATTCCTGAAAACCCTGTCATTCCTAACATTCCAGATATTCCAGCAGGCTAGAAAAACAACTTCAGAGAAAAAAGGCCGTGCAAAAGCCCTTCTAGCATGGATAGCAATGTCACTATTTCATCTCCAAAGCAGGCCAGCTGATTTGAAGGTAGTTCAGACTCTGCAACTAAAGTTACACCGAAGAATAGATGATCCTGTCCTCCTTGGTGTGCGTGGGACACAACACACACAAATTTGAGTCGATACATTCCAAAGGTTTCTCTCCAAAGATATCTTGAGTGTTCAACCGATCCATGATCAACATCCAAGCAAAGAACTTAATCCTCAAGGTGCAACAACTAGCCCGGATCCAGGACAATATTGGGTTTGACACAATGTGCTTATGCAAGAAGGTATAATATTTCTTGGCAGAGTAATCCTTTCCATCGTCTTTCCAGACCCAAACATCATTCAACTGATGATCAACATTTGAATTTCCAAGCAAGGATTGCAATGACTGCAATTCGCCAAAAGCTCTCACAGAGAGTGGTAAATGAAATAAGGGAGATAGCTCAGTCATGTCAAAAACCTCAGCAGCAGAAATAAGAGGGTCAATGACAAAGGAGAATAGTCTTGCAAATTTTTGATCAAGTGGTATACTAGAATCACCCAAAGACCAAGAATCAGACCAAAATAGAACTGTGTCACCCCTATGAACATGCACAGCACAGACCATCCTGAATTTATCCATTAACTTGCAAATGTCCCTCCACCAGAAGGAACCACAAATGGTTGTAGCATGGGGGACTCGACCATGATAGTAACTATTCCAAATCAAATGCACCCAAGGAACATCAACTTTATTGTAGAACTTACTAACATGTTTGAGTAGTAGGGCTTCATTCTGCAGCCTCAAATTCAAAATACCCAGCCCACCTTTATTTTTTGGTCTGCAGACCAAGCTCCAAGCAGCCAAGGACTGACCAGACTCCTGCCCATACTTTCTCCAAAGGCACTGCCTCTGGATTCTCTCCAGTTGCTTTAAAATACCAGGAGGCAGGTCCAAACTACAGAGGAAAAAAATAGGAACCGAGGAGAGAGCAGAGATCAAGTACTGTAGTCTTCCACCATGAGCAAGGAAGGAGGAGCTTACAGAAAGTTTCCTCTCCATACTATCCACCAAAGGCATTAAGTCCAGAATCTTGGGTTTGTTGATTCCCACAGGAAGCCCAAGATAGGTAAAAGGCAGAGAGCCAACCACACAACCAAAGACTGAAGCCAGCCTAGCTATCTCCACTGAATCAACATTGATAGGAAGCATAGAAGACTTATGATAGTTGACATGCAGCCCAGTCGACTTGGAGAACAGAAGTAACATCTCCTTCAGAGCCACCAATTGCGGTTCCACAGCAGGCAAAATAATTAAGGTGTCATCAAGATCTTTGGATATGGGGTAGTCCCTGTCATGACAGGGAATTGGAAGGTCCAACAGTCCCTTCTGAAACATATCATTAACAACTGATTGCAACAAATCAGCAGCAATTGCAAACAGGAGTGGAGAGAGAGGATCACCCTGCCTAACACCTTTCTTGCAGGTGAATTGCTTTCCAGGTACTCCATTAAGCAAAACAGAAGAAGTACCAGAAGCAAGAAACTGCTTAACCCAGGAAATCCATTTGTCATTGAAACCCTTGTGCCTCAGAATCTGGAAGATAGCCTCATGCTCAATTGAATCAAAAGCTTTCTCAAAGTCTAGCTTAAGGATGACAATAGGCCTTTTAGACCTGGTGGCACCGATGCAAGTATTCAAGTGTCCAAGCCACACAGTCCTGGATAGTTCTTGACTTTATAAAACCATATTGGTTTTATGCAAACATCTCATGATATCCAAGCTCAAGTCTGTTTGCAGCCATTTTGAAAGAAACTTAACACCCATACCAAGAAGGGAGATTGGTCGAAAGTCATTGATGATTCAGAGACCTCTTCTTTGGAACCGAGTGATGTATGAAGCAGTTGATATTTTCAAGATTAGCAGACCCATCATGAAAAGCAGCAGCCAAAGCATAGAAATCCTTGCCGATTATATGCCAACATTTTTTGAAAAACAAGCCATTAAATCCATCAGGGCCAGGTGACTTATCAATAGGCATGTTCTTAACAGTGTTATCCATCTCCTCCTTGGAGAAAACTTTAGTCAAGGAATCCAAACCCTCCACCCTATCCAAAATAGAGGAAAGATCAAAACACATTTCAATCCCATTACTAGTGCCCATTCTGTTCTTGAAATTAAGCCATAGAGCAGCAGCCATTTGTTCATGTTCAGACACCAAAGAGCCATCCTCCAGCCTTAAGGAAGAAATGGAGTTATGCCTACATGTAGATTGTCATAAACAACAAAAACATAATGTAAGGGCATGATTGCACTTTCAATCTCCCCCTTTTTGTTTGTTGATGACAATCATACATGTAGTATCATAGATGTAATAAATAGTCTTAGCAATGATAATCATGGGAGCAAAACATTATATGAGAATATGTTTAGTTACAATTTGCTTTTAGCTCCCCTCATTGTGTGCATGCGATGAATATATTAGGATAACCAACACAAAGGTGCATTCCATATGTAACTTAAAGAATTAAAGAAGTAAGAGACGAACACATATGAAATCATCATAACACTTCAAATAGAATGAGAACATTTCATGGCCATGCCATAATCATAACATAGTCTCAAGCGAACAAGTACCACAAGTACCATAGGTTGGAAATAACATATCATAGCATGACCATATTACTACGCAAGCGAACAAGTACCACAAGTACCATAGGTTGGAAATAACATATCATAGCATGACCATATCACTACGATACTACTTCTCCCCCTTTGCCAGCAACAAGGAAAAAGGGGCGAAAAACTAAACAGTCTCAATCACTCTGGACGGATGTCATCATCAACATCAAGAAACTCGGGGTAGTCAGCATGAGATGGAAAACCGAAAGTGGACGAGGATGGAGCTGCGGGAAGAGGATCATCATCACTAACGGGACTCCTACGTGGACCAGTCGAGGAAGATGGAGCAGAAGAACCAGTAGGCTGAGTAGGAGCAGTTGTCCTCTCACCAGCAGACCTCCTAGGCTGAGTAGAAGCCCTAGCTGTCACACGCATGTGAGGAGGAGGTTTCAAATGGAGTGCACAGCTGACTTAACCACCTCAAAGGGGCAGTGTGATCAATCGAGCCTGAATATATGGGGCATGAGGAATCAAGCGTCTCAATAAAACTGCAAAAGACGGATCTCATGCCAAATGAAGTTGGCAAAGTGTCCAGAGGCACGATGGGTTTCTCATGCATATGAACCATCAAGTCAATACAATAGTTGCGAGCCCTCGAGCGATCTCCCTTCTTAGGATACAAAGTGCGAAGCACACACTGAAAGAGGATGAAGAAAGGTGCACGGAAGATGGATACCTCATTGGCTGGATATGCTTTTTCTTCGTCAGTTAGCTGAGAGGGAGGTTATACAAGAGGCAAACAAGCATCAATCCCTTTGGGCTTGCCCTCTAGATCCATACTGTGGATGCAATGGCCAACACCTGAGAGACCCAAAATCTGAACAAACCTGTCATAGGTGATGCTCAGTGTAGTGTCATCGGTCATCGAAGTGAGGGTGTTGTCCGGACCAAAGAAACAGTGGCATAGAATCGTAGAATGGCAGCTTCACTCCAATCACGCTCAAGGTCATTGCAGGACCAAGAGTCATGTCATCAATGATCTTGACGGGATCGTTAGGGAACATGGCAGGATTATCACGCAGGAAGTTTAGATCCAAGTATGAGTGAGGAGCAAGGCCACGCCCATGGACAAAGCTGGAATAGAGATCCTGCTACATACGAGTCCGGAACCGAGGATCTTCGCATCCGCCACCATCTCATAGGGATTAACATCCCGACGGAATCAAGATATTGCCCTGCCCCCACAGTTGTGAAGTCGTGAGTGGGGCGACCTCCACTATCGGGAGCTCCATGGAGATGCGACGACAATGGGCAATGGGTATTGCGTAACCACGAACATGAGGCATCGGTGCCCTCCTAGTACCGGGCTTGGACTGTCCAACAGGTCGTCGTGGCGCCTTTGTCATCCTCTTCTTCTCCAACATAGTCTGTGATCATCGGATCCGAGGCCGACGGATGGTGGATGGTGCTCGCTATTCTTCTTGGTGGAGACCTTCTTTTCTTGAGCCGCGATACTCATCGGAGTCGGTGGAGCCTTGCCGGCGATCAACTGGAATGGACAATGAATGGTTTCCAATAAGAAGGAGCCAAAGAACATGAACAAGGATACACCAAATTAAACTGTGGAATGAACAAATTACATTCCCATGGTTAAGTTGAGTAACCGAGTACATATAGAGGTGTCTGTAGGCTTAGGTAAACAGAACCTAAACGCGAGAGCAATAGATATGGCAAGATGTACATTGAGAATAATGCAACCCACTAAGATTTAGTCACAAGCAAGGGGAGATGAGAAGAAATAGCACCCTTACCCCGAGTAGACACCTCGGGACGCTTGGGACCGCAGTTCTTGGTACGAGCCATGAAGAACTCCGGAGGTGAATCCCACCGAACACCGGCCCCTCCCGAGAGACTCAAGCCACAATCCGAGAAATGGATTGGATAGAATCGTAGATCGGGAGGAGGAGAGTCCGTTGGCAGGAGGTCAGGGCCGGAGGTCGGAGAAGATGGCCGGGGCAGTGCCGGAGTGGTGGCCAGGCGGCGGCGGCTGTGAGGGGAGATGAGGAAAGGGACGAAAGGAAAGAAAATGGAACTGCCCCGCCCCACCCCTTCCTGTATATGCGATTTTGAGGCGGACGGGCGGACATCCGGGGCAAGGCTCGGATATCCGGCGAGTGGGAAATAGAGACCAGAGAAGCAGCGCCCGGATGTCCGGCTGAGGCCCGGATGTCCGGCCACTGATGGCAGTTCATGATCGTTTTGATGGGCAGGGAATGTTTCTGGCCGGACGTCCGGCGCTAGACCGGATGTCCGTCCTTTGACCGATGACGATATCGCGAGGGGAGATGTGAAGGAGGGGGCTGACCTGAGTAATTTTATATAGACACCGCTAAGTGGTTTACATGAGATTAAGAAGGAGGACAACCTGAGACGTCTAAGGCCATGCTAAGGTACATAAATAATCCAAACATGATTAGAAAGAAGGGTCCATATAAGCATTGCACAAGCGGTGACTGAGGTCACCATGTTTGAGCATATGGAACATAGTACCACAAAGATAGAGACTTTGAGCACATGGTCACTACTCCATCATATTAAAGTATCCTAGTTTGTAAAAACTATGATAACTTTGAGAGTGTTGGTTCAATTTATGCATTTTGTAAGGTGAGAGGACTCATGGATTGAGTGTCTCCCCCTAAATATATGCCTACATCAAGACAAGACATTAAGTTTAAGCATGGATGGGTACTAGATTTCACATAATGTTGTCAAGCTCCAAGATACCAAGTTCACGCCTAAGTCGATGTAACCTTGCTTCATCCAATGGTTTGGTGAAAATATCCGCCATTGCAAATCTGTCCCAATGTGATCAATGTGAATATCGCCTTTCTCAACATGATCTCTCAAGAAGTGATATCTAATATCAATGTGTTTGGTGCGGAGATGATCCTTGGGGTTCTCTGCAATGTTGATAGCACTTTCATTATCACATAGAAGAGGCACATGCCTATAGGTGATACCATAATCCTTCAAAGTTTGCCTCATCCATAATAACCGAGTTACAACCTGGCGGCAACAATGTATTCAGCTTGCGGTAGAGAGGGCAATACAATTTTGTTTCTTCGATGACCAACTTACCAAAGAGCGCCCAAGAAATTGACATGCACCGGAGGTGGACTTACGATCCACTTTGTCTCCGCCCAATCCGCATCCGTGTATCCAATGAGATCAAACTTAGCATCCTTGGGATACCATAGACCCAACTTTGGGGTGTGAACAAGGTATCTAAGAATATGCTTAACCGCCTTTATGATGACTTTCCCTAGGGAAGCTTGAAATCTAGCACACATGCATACACTAAACATGATGTCTGGTCTAGATGCACAAAGATAAAGCAATGAACCAATCATAGAGCGGTATTTAGATGGGTCAAGGGGATACCGTCTGTGTCTTCAGTGAGTGTTATTTTGGTTGGCATTGGTGTCTTACATGGACTAGCATCGACATACCAAACTTTCTAGGATATCCTTGAGGTACTTTGCTTGGGACAAGAAAATTCCTTCTTGAAATTGTTGAATTTGAAAACCAAGGAAGAACTTCAAATCCACATTGAGTGACATTTCAAAATTCTTGGTCACCAAGCCGCAAACTTCTTGCACAAATGAATGTTAGGAGAACCAAAATGATATCATCTACATAGATTTGGCATAAGATCAAATCACCCTTATCCTCTTAGTAAAAGAGTAGGATCGATCACCCCTCTCACAAAACCATCATCAAGTAAAAACTTCTTAAGATGATCATACCAAGCACGAGGTGCTTGTTTGAGGCCATACAAAGCCTTATGAAGTTTATACACATAGTCTTTGTGATCGGGATCAACGAACCTGTGGTTGTGATACATATACTTCTTCTTATAGAGGACCGTTAAGGAAAGCACTCTTCACATCCATTTGATGTAATGTAAAACCATTGAAAGCAGCATAAGCAAGTAAGATGCGAATGGATTCAAGGCGGCAACGGGGCAAAGGTCTCACCAAAGTCCAAACCTTCAACTTGTGAGTACCCTTGTGCCACTAACCTTGCCTTGTTTCGGATGATTACACCATTCTCATCTTGTTTGTTCTTGAAAATCCATTTTGTTCCAATGACGTTGTGTTCGGTAGGTGGCCTCTTGACTAACGACCACACTTGGTTGCGTTCAAAACTGTTCAACTCTTCTTGCATAGCAACTAGCCAATCGTTGTCTATCAATGCATCTTGTACCTTGATGGGTTCAAAACTAGACACAAAAGAGAAGTGAGCACAAAAGTTGGTCAAGTGTTTACGAGTGACTATACCTTCCGATATGTCGGTGACTACTACTACTACTGCTACTACTACTACTACTCTACTACTACTACTACTACTACTACTACTACTACTACTACTACTACTACTACTACTACTACTACTACTACTATCGCTCCCATCATATCGCTTCCCATCGCTCCCCATCACATCGCTACTACTCTCATCGCTACTCCTACTACTATCGCTCCTACTACCAAGCATCGCTGCCATCGCTGCTACTACCGCCTCCTGCCTCCTCCCTCCTCCTCCTCCTCCTCCCTCCCTCCTGCCTCCCGCCTCCCTCTCCGCCTCCTCCTCGCCTCCTGCTCCTCCTGCTACTACTACTACTACTACTACCCATCGCCATCACATCGCTATCAAGCATCGCATCGCCATCGCATCGCTCGCCTCCTCGCCTCCCGCCTCCCGCCTCCCGCCTCCCGCCTCGCCTCTCTCCCGCCTCGCCCTGCCTCGCCTCGCTCCTCGCCTCGCTCGCTCGCCTCCTGCCTCCTCGCCTCGCTCCTCGCCATCACATCGCTATCGCCATCGCTATCGCATCGCTATCATCGCTGCTATCGCTGCTGCTATCGCTTCTTGTCATTGCCATTGCTGTCTGCTATCGCTGCTATCGCTATCGCTATCGCTGCTGCTATCGCTGTCGCTGCTATCGCTATCGCTGTCATTGCCATCGCTATCGCTATTATCGCTATTATCGCTATCGCTGCTTCGCTATCGCTATCGCTTCCATCGCTTCCTATCGCTATCAGCATTACTTCATCACATTACTATCGCTATCACATTACTATCGCTATTACTATCAAGCTATTACTACTAATACTACTACTACTACTCGACTACTACTACTACTACTACTACTACTACTACTACTACTACTACTACTACTACTACTACTACTACTACTACTACTACTACTCCTTGTTTGTTTAACTGGTTTGTCGTTATAACTCCCAGATTGAGATGTTTTGCTAACTTCAACTTTTCTCGAATCCAAAAGGAACTTAAATGGCAAAACAGGTTAGCCCAAGATCAAAGAGCGAGGTCCCCATGGACGTTGTATCATCCCACAAAGAAGGGCACCGCCCAATCGTGCATTATGAATTGCCAACTGCCGATGCTCTAGAGGCTAAAGTAGTGGTAGAAAGAGATTTCGCTTCGCACTTAGAGATGAAGTTGACATGTTGAGGAAGCAAACAACACAATCAGTAGCAGTACTCAAGACAACCATTAAATATTTGGTGGATTTCAAAACGAAGCAAGCTGAGACTGACCACATTGTTAAGGTCCTGAAGGAAAAAAGGAAATTAAATTCCCACTTGGTAAATCATAGGTGAAATGTTCTTTCCATCGTTGAATAACCTTTGTGTTGTTTGTTCATGTAATCAATCAAACCATTTGTTTTAGAGATCATGTAATAATTGTTTTATGTTTTATGTTTTTTGGTTTGTAATTTTATTTGAGCACAAGTCTGTATTAATTTATAAGACTCGGAGACATTTCATTTTGATTGCTGTGCCAGACCTACAAATACGCCAATCGGGCTGGATGTGCATTCAGCAATAATAGTAGTATAGATGGACCATAAGTGGCACGCATCCGGAAGGGCCAAGATGCTGTAGTAGCTTGGCTAAAAAAAGGATGCTGTTGTAGCAAAGAAAAGTACAACGGCCTGGCTTATGTATGTTAGTTGATATTATTGATCCATATACTCTATAAGTGTTTATATGTCGTTAGTTCTGTACATTCTTGGTTGATTCACTCGGTATTTGTGTTGGGGAACGTAGTAATTTCAAAAAATTTCCTACGATCACGCAAGACCATGGTGATGGCATAGCAACGAGAGGGAGAGTGTCCGCCCACGCACTCGTGAGACCGAAAGCGAAGCGTTATAACAACGCTGTTGATGTAGTCGACGTCTTCACGATCCGACCGATCCAAGCACCGAACGACGGCACCTCCGAGTTACGCACACGCTCAGCTCGATGACGATCCCGGACTCCGATCCAGCAAAGTGTCGGGATGAGTTCCACAAGACGACGGCGCAGGACGATGTTGATGCTCCATCGACGCAGGGCTTCGCCTAAGCTCCGCATGACGATATGACTTCTCCGCGCAGGCTTCGCCTAAGCTCCATGACGATATGACCAAGTGGAATATGGTGGAAGGGGCACCGACACGGCTAAGGAAAGATCCGTAGATCAACTTGTGTGTCATGGGTGCCCCTTGCCCCAGATATAAAGGAGCCAAGGGGGGGTGCGGCCAGCCTTGGGAGGCGCTGGAGGAGTCCTACTCCCAGGGAGTAGGACTCCCCCTGTCCTAGTTGGAGTAGGATTGGGGAGGGGAAGAGGGAAGGCGCCGCCCCTCTCCTTGTCCTATTCGGACTAGAGGGGAGGGGGCGCAGCCCACCTGGCCGCCCTTCCTCTTCTCCCTTGTGGCCCATGAAGGCCCATATACCCCCGGGGTTCCGTAACCCCGGTGTTAAATAACTTCTGCTTTCACTGAACCCTTCCGAAGTCCAAACATAGGCTTCCAATATATCAATCT
Organism: Aegilops longissima; assembly: GCA_021605205.1. Taxonomy (NCBI): domain Eukaryota; kingdom Viridiplantae; phylum Streptophyta; class Magnoliopsida; order Poales; family Poaceae; genus Aegilops; species Aegilops longissima. The sequence goes on along the minus strand of CM038682.1, from coordinate 666,050,263 downwards.
TTATGTCTCGACCATTTCGAGACTCCTCGTCATGTCCGTGATCACATCCGGGACTCCGAACAAACTTCGGTGCATCAATACTTATAAACTCATAATGAATATCATCGAAACGTTAAGCGTGCGGACCCTACGGGTTCGAGAACTATGTAGACATGACCTAGAACCATTCTCGGTCAATAAACAATAGCGGAACCTGGATGCCCATATTGGTTCCTACATATTCTACGAAGATCTTTATCGGTCAAACCGCATAACGACATACGTTGTTCCCTTTGTCATCGGTATGTTACTTACCCGAGATTCGATCGTCGGTATCCAATACCTAGTTCAATCTCGTTACCGGTAAGTCTCTTTACTCGTTCCGTAATACATTATCTTACAACTAACTCATTAGTTGTAATGCTTGCAAGGCTTAAGTGATGTGTATTACCGAGAAGGCCTAGAGATACCTCTCCGACAATCGGAGTGACAAAACCTAATCTCGAAATACGCCAACCCAACAAGTACCTTTGGAGACACCTGTAGTACTCCTTTATAATCACCCGATTACGTTAGACGTTTGGTAGTACCCAAAGTGTTCCTCCGGTAAACGGGAGTTGCATAATCTCATAGTTACAGGAACATGTATGGGTCATGAAGAAAGCATTAACATACTAAACGATCAAGTGTTAAGCTAACGGAATGGGTCATGTCAATCAGATCATTCAACTAATGATGTGACCTTGTTAATCAAATAACAACTCTTTGTTCATGGTTAGGAAACATAACCATCTTTGATTAACAAGCTAGTCAAGTAGAGGCATACTAGTGACATACTGTTTGTCTATATATTCACACATGTATTATGTTTCCGGTTAATACAATTCTAGCATGAATAATAAACATTTATCATGATATAAGGAAATAAATAATAACTTTATTATTGCCTCTAGGGCATATTTCCTTGATCTCCCACTTGCACTGGAGTCAATAATCTAGTTCACATCATCATGTGATTCAACACTAATATTCACATCGTATGTGATTAACACCCATAGTTCACATCGTCATGTGACCAACACCAAGGGTTTACTAGAGTCAATAATCTAGTTCACATCGCTATGTGATTAACACCCAAAGAGTACTAAGGGATGATCATGTTTTGCTTGTGAGAGAAGTTTAGTCAACGGTCTGCACATTCAGAGCCGTATGTATTTTGCAAATATTCTATGTCTACAATGCTCGCACGGGCTACTCTAGCTAATTGCTCCCACTTACAATATGTATCCAGATTGAGACTTAGAGTCATCTGGATCAGTGTAAAAAGCTTGCATCGATGTAACTCTTTACGACGGGCTCTTTTATCACCTCCATAATCGAGAAATATTTCCTTAGTCTTCACTAAGGATGTTCTTGACCAATGTCCGATGATCTACTCCTAGATCACTATTGTATTCCTTGCCAAATTCAGAGCAAGGTATACAATAGGTCTGGTACATAGCATAGCATACTTTATAGAACCTATGGTGAGGCATAGGGAATGACTTTCATTCTCTTTTCTATTTTCTGCCGTGGTCGGGATTTGAGTCTTACTCAATTTCACACCTTTGCAACACAGCAAGAACTTTTCTTTGACTGCTCCATTTTGAACTACTTCAAAATCTTGACAAGGTATATATTTATTGAAAAAACTTATCAAGCGCCTTGATCTATCTCTATAGATCTTGATGCTCAATATGTAAGCAGCTTCACCGAGGTCCTTCTTTGAAAAACTCCTTTCAAATACTCCTTTATGCTTTGCGAATAATTCTACATTATTTCCGATCAACAATATGTCATTCACATATACTTATCGAAATCTTGTAGTGCTCCCACTCACTTTCTTGTAAATACAAGGCTTCTCCAAAAGTCTCATAAAACCATATGCTTTGATCACACTATCAAAGCGCATATTCCAACTCCGAGATGCTTGCACCAGTCCATTGATGGATCATTGGAGCTTGCACATTTTGTTAGCACCTTTAGGATTGACAAAACCTTCGGTTGCATTATATACAACTCTTCTTTAATAAATCCATTAAAGAATGTAGTTTTGACATCCATTTGCCAGATTTCATAAAATGTGGCAATTGCTAACATGATTCGGACAGACTTAAGCATCGCTACTGCTTGAGAAAATCTCATTGTAGTCAACACCTTGAACTTGTCGAAAACTTTTCTGCGACAAGTCGAGCTTTGTAGATAGTAATACTACTATCAAGCATCTGTCTTCCTCTTGAAGATCCATTTATATAATTTGGCTTGCCGATCATCGGCAACTCCATCAAAGTCCACACTTTGTTCTCATATATGGATCCCATCTCAGATTTCATGGTCTCAAACCATTTCGCGGAATCTGGGCTCATCATCGCTTCCTCATAGTTCGAGGTTCATCATGGTCTAGTAACATGACTTCTAGAATAGGATTACCGCACCACTCAGTGCGGATCTTACTCGAAGACCTACGAGGTTTGGTAGCAACTTGATCTGAAGTTTCATGATCATCATCATTAACTTCCTCACTAATTGGTGTAGGAATCATCGAACTGATTCCGTGATGAACTACTTTCCAATAACGGAGAAGGTACAATTACCTCATCAAGTTCTACTTTCCTCCCACTCACTTCTTTCGAGAGAAACTTCTTCTCTAGAAAGGATCCATTTTAGCAACGAAAAACTTGCCTTCGGATCTGTGATAGAAGGTGTACCCAACAGTTTCCTTTGGGTATTCTATGGAGACACTTCTCGATTTGGGTTCGAGCTTATCGGTGAAAACTTTTCACATAAGCATCACAACTCCAAACTTTAAGAAACGATACTTAGGTTTATCGCTAAACCATAGTTCATACGGTGTCATCTCAACGGATTTAGATGGTGCCCTATTAAACGTGAATGCAGCTGTCTCTAATGCATAACCCCAAAACGATAGTGGTAAATCGGTAAGATACATCATAAATCGCACCATATCCAATAAAGTGCGGTTATGACGTTCGGACACACCATTATGCTGTGGTGTTCCAGGTGGCGTGAGTAGTGAAACTATTTCACATTGTTTATCGTAGAAACTTTTATTTTCTGTTACGATGATTCTTCACTTCACTCTGAAATTCTTTGAACTTTTCAAATGTTTCAGACTTGTGTTTCATCAAGTAGATATACCCATATCTGCTCAAATCATCTGTGAAGGTCAGAAAATAACGATACTTGCCGTGAGCTTTAACCCTCATCGGACCGCATACATCAGTATGTATTATTTCCAATAAGTCATTTGCTCGCTCCATTGTTCCGAGAACGAGTCTTTAGTCATCTTGCCCATAAGGCATGGTTCATAAGCATCAAGTGATTCATAATCAAGTGATTCCAAAATCCCATCAAGCATGGAGTTTCTTCATGCGCTTTACACCAATATGACCTAAACGGCAAGTGCCACAAATAAGTTGCACTATCATTATTAACTTTGCATCTTTTGGCATCAATATTATGAATATGTGTATCACTACGATCGAGATCCAACGAACCATTTTCATTGGGTGTGTAACCATATAAGGTTTTATTCATGTAAACAGAACAACAATTTATTCTCTTACTTAAATGAATAACCGTATTGCAATAAACATGATCAAATCATATTCATGCTCAACGCAAACGCCAAATAACATCTATTTAGGTTTAACACTAATCGAAAGTATAGGGAGTGTGCGATGATGATCATATCAATCTTGGAACTACTTCCAACACTCATCGTTACTTCCCTTCAACTGGTTTCATTTTATTCAGAACTCTGTTCGAGTTACTAATCTTAGCAACCGAACAAGTATCAAATACTCAGGGGCTACTATAAACACTAGTAAAGCATACATCAATAACCTGTATATCAAATATAACCTTGTTCACTTTGCCATCCTTCTTATCCACCAAATATTCAGGGGTAGTTCGCTTCCGGTGACCAGTTCCATTGCAGCAAAAGTACTCGTCTCGTGCTTAGGTCTAGACTTGGGCTTCTTCACTCGAGCAGCAACTTGCTTGCCGTTCCTTTTGAAGTTCCCTTCTTCCCTTTGCCATTTTCCTTGAGACTAGTGGTCTTGTCAACCATCAACACTTGATGTTTTTCTTGATTTCTACCTTCACGATTTTAGCATCACGAAGAGCTTGGGAATTACTTTTGTCATCCCTTGCATATTATAGTTCATCACGAAGTTCTACTAACTTGGTGATGGTGACTATAGAATTCTGTCAATCACTATCTTATCGGAAGATTAACTCCCACTTGATTCAAGCGATTGAAGTACCTGGACAATCTGAGCACATGCTCACTAGTTGAGCGATTCTCCTCCATCTTTTAGCTATAGAACTTGTTGGAGACTTCATATCTCTCAACTCGGTATTTGTTTGAAATATTAACTTCAACTCCTGGAACATCTCATATGGTCCATGACGCTCAAAACGCCTTTGAAGTCCCGATTCTAAGCCGTTAAGCATGGTGCACTAAACTATCAAGTAGTCATCATATTGAGCTAGCCAAACGCTCATAACGCCTCAGATCGCTCATATTGAACTAGCCAAACGCTCATAACGTCGCATCTGCTCCTGCAATAGGTCTGTCACCTAGCGGTGCATTAAGGACATAATTCTTTCTGCGCAGCAATGAGGATAAACCTCAGATCACGGATCCAATCCGCATCATTGCTACTAACATCTTTCAATACAATTTTCTAGGAACACATATAAAAACATAGGGAAGCAACAACGCGAGCTATTGATCTACAACATAATTTGCAAAATACTACGGGACTAAGTTCATGATAAATTAAAGTTCAATTAATCAAATTACTTAAGAACTCCCACTTAGACCGACATCTCTCTAGTCATCTTAAGTGATTACGTGATCCAAATCAACTAAACCATGTCCGATCATCACGTGAGATGGAGTAGTTTCAATGGTGAACATCACTATGTTGATCATATCTACTATATGATTCACGCCGACCTTCGGTCTCCGTGTTCCGAGGCCATATCTGTTATATGCTAGGCTCGTCAAGCTTAACCTGAGTATTCGCGTGCGCAACTGTTTTGCACCCGCTGTATTTGAACGTAGAGCCTATCACACCCGATCATCACGTGGTGTCTCAAAGACGAAGAACTTTCATAACGGTGCATACTCAGGAGAACACTTCTTGATAATTTTAGTGAGAGATCATCTTATAATGCTACCGTCAATCAAAGCAAGATAAGATGCATAAAGGATAAACATCACATGCAATCAATATAAGTGATATGATATGGTCATCATCATCTTGTGCTTGTGATCTCCATCGCCAAGCAACGCCATGATCACCATCGCCACCGGCGCGACACCTTGATCTCCATCGTAGCATCGTTGTCGTCTCACCAACTATTGCTTCTACGACTATCGCTACTCCTTAGTGATAAAGTAAAGCAATTACATGGCGCTTGCATTTCATACAATAAAGCGACAACCATATGGCTCTCGCCATTGCCGATAACTCGGTTACAAAACATGATCATCTCATACAATAAAATATAGCATCACGCCTTGACCATATCACATCACAACATGCCCTGCAAAAACAAGTTAGACGTCCTCTACTTTGTTGTTGCAAGTTTTACGTGGCTGCTACGGGCTGAGCAAGAACCGTTCTTACCTACGCATCAAAACCACAACGATACTTCGTCAAATAGACTCTGTTTTAACCTTCTCAAGGACCGGGCGAGTATACACTCGATTCAACTAAAGTGAGAGAGACAGACACCCGCGGTCACCTTTAAGCAACGAGTGCTCGGAGCGGTGAAACCAGTCTCGCGTAAGCGTACGCGTAATGTCGGTCCGGGCCGCTTCATCTCACAATACCGCTGAACCAAAGTATGACATGCTGGTAGGCAGTATGACTTGTATCGTCCACAACTCACTTGTGTTCTACTCGTGCACATGACATCAACGCATAAAACCAGGCTCGGATGCCATTGTTGGGGAACATAGTAATTTCAAAAAATTCCTACGATCACGCAAGACCATGGTGATGGCATAGCAACGAGAGGGAGAGTGTCCGCCCACCACTCGTGAGACCGAAAGCGAAGCGTTATAACAACGCTGTTGATGTAGTCGACGCCTTCACGATCCGACCGATCCAAGCACCGAACGACGGCACCTCCGAGTTACGCACACGCTCAACTCGATGACGATCCCGGACTCCGATCCAGCAAAGTGTCGGGATGAGTTCCACAAGACGACGGCGCAGGACGATGTTGATGCTCCACCGACGCAGGGCTTCGCCTAAGCTCGCAACGATATGACTTCTCCGGCGCAGGCTTCGCCTAAGCTCCATGACGATATGACCAAGTGGAATATGGTGGAAGGGGCACCGCGACACGGCTAAGGAAAGATCCGAGATCAACTTGTGTGTCATGGGTGCCCTTGCCCTCAGATATAAAGGAGCCAAGGGGGTGCGGCCAGCCTTGGGAGGCGCGCCGAGGAGTCCTACTCCCACCGGAGTAGGACTCCCCCTGTCCTAGTTGGAGTAGGATTGGGGAGGGAAGAGGAAGGGCACCCCCTCTCCTTGTCCTATTCGGACTAGAGGGGAGGGGGGCGCAGCCCACCTGGCCGGCCCTTCCTCTTCTCCTTGTGGCCCATGAAGGCCCATATACCCCCGGGGTTCCAGTAACCCCGGTGTTCCAATAACTTCCTGCTTTCTCGGAACCCTTCCAAGTCCAAACATAGGCTTCCAATATATCAATCTTTATGTCTCGACCATTTCGAGACTCCTCGTCATGTCCGTGATCACATCCGGACTCGAACAAACTTGGTGCATCAATACTTATAAACTCATAATGAACTGTCATCAAACGTTAAGCGTGCGGACCCTACGGGTTCGAGAACTATGTAGACATGACCTAGAACCATTCTCGGTCAATAACCAATAGCGGAACCTGGATGCCCATATTGGTTCCTACATATTCTCTGAAGATCTTTATCGGTCAAACCGCATAACGACATACGTTGTTCCTTTGTCATCGGTATGTTACTTACCCGAGATTCGATCGTCGGTATCCAATACCTAGTTCAATCTAGTTACGGTAAGTCTCTTTACTCGTTCGTAATACATTATCTTACAACTAACTCATTAGTTGTAATGCTTGCAAGGCTTAAGTGATGTGTATTACCGAGAAGGCCTAGAGATACCTCTCCGACAATCGGAGTGACAAAACCTAATCTCGAAATACGCCAACCTAACAAGTACCTTTGGAGACACCTGTAGTACTCCTTTATAATCACCCGATTCGTTGTGATGTTTGGTAGTACCCAAAGTGTTCCTCCGTAAACGGAGTTGCATAATCTCATAGTTACAGGAACATGTATGGGTCATGAAGAAAGCATTAACATACTAAACGATCAAGTGTTAAGCTAACGGAATGGGTCATGTCAATCAGATCATTCAACTAATGATGTGACCTTGTTAATCAAATAACAACTCTTTGTTCATGGTTAGGAAACATAACCATCTTTGATTAACAAGCTAGTCAAGTAGAGGCATACTAGTGACATACTGTTTGTCTATATATTCACACATGTATTATGTTTCCGGTTAATACAATTCTAGCATGAATAATAAACATTTATCATGATATAAGGAAATAAATAATAACTTTATTATTGCCTCTAGGGCATATTTCCTTCAATTTTAATCTTGATACATCGCTTGTGTACATATCTATATGGGAGTACACATTATGTTGCGTGTGACATTTGAGTTAGACATGAAGTGTTCCAAATATTCGAATTCACCTTAAACTGGATTCTAGCTTATGAATTTGAGTATCGGCATTTGTATACCATATTCATATATGACAGTGGAATACATCTTTGTCGTCCTTTTGAAGATATATAAAAACACATGGAATGATTTATAAAGATTCGTATAGGAATACAAAATGGATTCGAATTTAGTTGCCAGGGTAAACGTGGATGCTTATTGTCCCAAAATTCGAAAGAAGCGGAAAAATGTCCACTCCCACGTCGGCTGCCCGAAGCCAAGTGTTTGGGAGATGGAAATTACTGTCTACCCATTACACGGACAATCCATCGGCCCGATTTCCACTGCTCTAAATAAGGGTAGGATAGTAACTTCAATAAGACGTGACACGACTGCCTCTAAGCCCATTCTGACACGGTGGGCGCCAAACATGGGTGGCAAAACACATTTGATTCAAGCTCGTCCGAAAGACCTCTGTTTCTCCCTCCATTTCCCCATTCATACACGATGGGCGGCAAAACGAACTCGACTCGGCCGAAATCGATGTAGGGAAATATTTTCAATAGGGGCAGGTTTGTAACTTAACTCAGACGTGACACAACCGCCCTACCTATCATCCCCGTTCATACACCATGGGCGCCAACCATGGGCGCCAACCACCCTCTCCTCGCCCGAAATCGCTCTGGGCAAATATTGGCGAGATGCGAGATTACCGTCGTATCCCCAACCGACGAGACGTCCAAATTTTAAAAGGGGGCTAAGTTAATAACTTTCCCATATTTCAGACAAGCGTGTCCCAAAAACATGGTTCCCCGTACCTCTCCCTCCATTTTCCCATTCATACACCGTCCGTGCTAGAACACCATCCCCACACCAGCCTCCGTCCGCCACCCCATCCATCGCTACCGTCCTCCACCACATCCATCGCCGTCGTCCTCCACCACATCCATCGCCACCGTCCTCCACCATGCCGGAGCGCCTACCAAGACCGCGTCGTCCACTGCTAGAGATGGACGTTTCTCATCCACGGCGACGGACCAAGAGCCTTGCATCACATCCTATCGCTTCATCGGTGTCGTCGTCCTCTTTGTCGGAGCCGCTCACACGACCTTCTCTTCCACCGCAACGGGACTTATCCCCCGATGCACCCGTCTACCGTCGCAGATTTGCTTCAACGCCACCGACAGCCATCGCACCCCCGATGCCTACACGGCGCCGCAAGAGAGGTGGTACTTTATATCTCCTCAACTTTTTGATCTCAACCAGAAAATAGATCTTAACTTGGTTACTCTACTTTCTTTTCAGCTCTTAGAATTTAGTTCTTAGTTCGAAGCAAACAATGGCTGCTAAATATCATTTCTCGGGTTTCCCCCTTTTATGATCACTATACGATCGAATCGTGCGTTCGTGTCATAATAGCACTGCTCGACCCATCAAGCTAAACAAGCTTAGTTGTTCAAATACGAATCTGATATTATTAAAACAAATTCGTTTAATTGGTCAGCTAAATGTTCCTAAATTAGTTGCGAAAATGCATGTACGCCGCTCGGGTGTGTATCTCTACAGGGTGCCCACGGTGGGCCGGCCCACCCTGGGATTTTGGGTCGTCCCAGGCCCCGATTCCCCTCTGTTCTGCAAGGCTTCGATCTCTACTCGCCTCCTACCGCTTTGCCTCGCGGCGACTTGCCGTCCCCGGGCGGCATGACTCTAGGAGGATACGCCGGACTAATAGGAGGTCAAGAGCCGCTCGCCCAACAGCGTCACCGCTGCCCGGGCGCGCCGCCGTGCCTACCTTCCCAGTCTGTTCAGGGCTCAGGCGTGCAGCACCCACTAAGCCAACCCGATTTATCCTGAGATAAGTCCTCAACACTCAGCAGCCACTCCTCATCATCCATTTTCTAATTGATTCATTACTCATTAGGCAGGACTGTCATTAGGGTTTGTTGTGTGCTCAGTGCTACCTACACTTAATGGTTCAGATGCATTTCGGTAATCTTTAGTACCGTAAAGTTCACGGGGTTTTCAAAATTCGCCCTAGGAACAGACACTAGTCATTTTGGGTTGTTGGTCGAGTGACATTGACCCAGATTACTACTGCAAGCCAGGTTTATTGAAAATTTTACTTGTATTTCTTACTCATTCGATATAATATCCAATTATTCACGCCGATTAGTTGCAAACAATAAGTGCTAGACAAACTTCTTGATTCAGATTTTGGACGGTCTCATCTGCGATTACAATTCTGCATACTTGTCCTAGTGAGCTCACAAGTAAATGATTGATTCACTACATCTATGCTTGCCTTGTCATACTTGTTGTCAATATTCTTTTAGGATGGACCACCCTGTTTCTAAATACTGCAACCGTAGACATGAGTGAATAGTATTTCTCTATGTGATCTCTTCCATCACGTGTGGGCAACGAACACTTCATTGTATAGAAAGACAGTGTCATTTCCAGCTTTTACATAGACTTCGATCTTTTACATGGAATACAATCTGCCTACTTGCTTTGTGGCGCACTACCAACACTCCATCCTTGAAGCTAAACATTATGCCACTCATAATTCCTTAGCTTATTTGTTCAAATACGAATTTCATATAATTCTAATGTTCCTACCTTAGTTTTGAAATGTGTGCACTTTGTTATAGAGACATAAGGGTTTGTATTTACGTGTGTGGTGCCGTCAAGACGGTTGGGGTGAACTTTGCATATGCATGGGTTTATAGGAGACACTCTTCGAGTTGAATCCGCAATGCATTCCATAGATAATCTGACTACTTTTTATGTTTTCATGAATCTCGGATTACAACAGATCATAATGATTATGAGCTTGCGCGCATGAAAAGAATAAAGCAGAACAATGCCATGGTTGTCAAACTTGGCATTAAGGGACTGAAATAAAGTCTGGATGCAATGCAATGCAAACACTCTCCACCTACAGATTCATGCTTGGAATATGATCCTAACAGTGATCCTGAGCTAGAGGGAGACCTAAGTCAATGTAGCTCCCTAGTGGAGGAGTCAGAGGAAGATGCCCTATCTTATTCACCCATCAAGGTGCTTGTTCTAACTTTCCAAGGTTATATTTGCCGCACATATATTGCAACTGATGCTTTGCATTGCTTCTACTTTGTTGAACTGCCATTAGCTTAGTTTACACATCGTGTATGTGAATACGGCCTCCCTATCCATTTTCAGTACATATTCCATCTGTCATCATACCATATTTATCCATTCAAATGTTGTTCTTGTGTATCAGACGTTCAAAAGGAAGAGCGCGATTGCTGATCGTGGAGGAGCACAAGCGAAGTATTTGGAAAAGGTAGTGGCACCTGATAAATCAAATAGCCCATTAGGTGTAGTTGCAATATCACCTGACCCACAAAACACCCCAACTCTAGCAGACTCTAGCCCTACTACACTGGTCATTTCTGATGCCCCAACTCAGCAGACCCCAACTGCAGCAAACATTATGATTATGCCAGTTGACATAGCACCAGCTCTACGACGCAAAACCCACATTCTAGCAAAGATTACACCAAATCCAGTTGCCGAATTCCTTTTCGAACCAGAGAGAGCCCCAATTGCAGCAAATAGGACCAATGTTCCATTTCTTCCCAGTTTAGAAGACAAAGCTTATATTGTTGTCATGAACTTTGTGTGCATCTTTCCTTCATGGAAAGATTATACCGCAGACATAGAACAATTTCTAGTCTTCCTCTGCATCTTACGCGTAAGTAATGTACCAATGTTATTCATGGTCATTACTGCATATGTTTCTGCTGACAGAAGACACAAGATTTCATTCTTTAAAATAGGCGAGGACCAAACTGGATTGTGAAGACGAGCAAGGGTTGGTTGCGCTTTTCAAGCACTCATTGATGAACTATCGTTCCTACCTGAGGCAAGCGCACTTCGATGGCAAGCCTCTAAACGAAATTTCTGTAAAGTCTTCGGTGCTACATTTATCCGACGGTGATTGGAATAATCCTGTTACACATTGGTCTCGGCTGCAGCGTAAGGTACTATCTATGATATCACATCACAATTTGAACTATATTTCTGCATTTGCCTTAACATCTCACTTGTACGAAAACTGTTAGCAGAAGAACATTCGTTCTCAAGGGACCATAGAATCTTGCAACTATACTGCACACTGCAATGCTCTTGTGAGTACCTCTTGCCCTGTATGACCATACTTACTTTCATAGTTGTTTGATTATGTAGCATCACTGCACATGTTAGCCTCGTTATTGTCCATTTGGTGGACATTATAAGATCTGTATGGACTCTTACATAAATTTAGAATCAATCCAATGCTTTTGAAGAGGTTTAGCTCTGCAGTCCTCTTGTAAGGACTAAACGTCGTCTATTATTGTACTTACATTAACAGCTACTCCCTCCGTCCCATAATATAAGAACGTTTTGTACAGTACACCAGTGTTCAAAACACTCTTGTATTATGGGAAGAGGGATTGGTTCATTGTGTAGCATTCTGCATCTTATCTCCTCGCCCACCATTTACTAAAAAGATCAGATCTATATTTAATCTTACCAAAAGTAGAATACATGACAATGCCGGTCGTAAGTGTAGCCCATTGCTCTTGTCAGTACATTTTGTCCTGTAATGCTTGTACTTCCAGGGATTGGTAGTTGATTATGTAGCATCAATCTGCATCTTATCTTCATTATCCTCTACCCCTTCCCGTATTATCATATCTATAATTACTCTCTATAAAATGTAGAGTACATGCAATGCTTATGAAGAAGATTTTGTGCTGAAATTCTTGAGTTATCCTTCACTTGACATGGAGAAGGGCATTATAAAGCTGGTGTTAACTGTTAATGTAAGTCAGTCCTTCTAAAGCCTTTATCCTCAACTGCTGTTTAATTTTCTCATACTCCCTATCGTTTACTGCTGTTTAGTTTGTTGTTTCTACCAAAATGCATGTTCGCAAGAATGGTAAGTTCTAAGTTTTACTTGTAAAACCAAATTCCTTATTCATACCATGCACATTACTCAATACTCCGTATATGTATGCTTGTTTTTGTGGATCTAGAATCCAGTGTGTGGTGAAGCAGCCCACGTTTGCACCTTGTCATCTCCTGTTTTATCTTATTGGTGTGGCTGATGATATGAACAACATGCCATGCACATTAACCAAAATAGATATAATGATTTTCTTTGCCCTTCATCTATGCTTGTTATGTTGACATGGTAATCCAAAGAGTGTGGTGAAGCTCCCGCATTATGAACAATGCCAAATTATGCTATTGATATTTTGAACTTACTCTTTATTTTCTAATTTGAAATTGGATGGAATTGACAACACAGCTTATCATCTTTGTTTATACACGCAAAACCTGTCATCTCTCGCTTTTTTCGTGGTGATATGTCCGATGGCATGCACAAGTCTGCTTTGAAGGCTGTGCGACAAACCCAACATATATTGCAGCAAAGAAGGCAAAACATCCTTGAAGATAGCGAGACAACCCCAAAGTCTTGTCTTGATGCGTGTTCAAGTTACTTGAGACTAGCAATGACAAGCTCACGTAATTCGTTGTCTAAATCAGTTCGACTTCTTGGTCCCAAGTTCTAGCGTAAAGGCATTACGCAACTCAACTTCGACTTGAAGTCCTATCTCTAAGAAAGATTGCGGAGAACACCAATGAGAACCTCATCGCTAAACAGCTACACCTGGAAGCTATGGCCGACATGATAGGCCGGTCTCACAGCCTTGCTTAGCAGCTTACGCAGCAGTTCAGCAAGGCAAACCTTTCTTGAACTGTCTTGGAAGTGGTCTCGGTTCAAGATTATTTTGTTACTGTTGCGGTGGTGCCCGATTTTTGTAATCGCTTCTTCGTTGCGCTTTATGATCTTTGGTGGCTAACTTCGATGCCCAGTGGATGTAATATACCATAAATCCTTTATTGTATAGTGTAGGTTTATTCTTAGTTACTATGCCATAATTTCTTTATTGTATAGAGTAGGTTTGTTCTTAATTCCTACTAGTTACTGCCATCATTTGCTATCTGGAAAAAAATCAGATGTAGTCGACCGGGCCGAAACATTCGCCTCTAACGGGCCTGGTGTTTAGCGGGCCACAATTGGGCCGGCCTGCATCATTCTTGTGCCCGAATGATTGGGGCCTTCACACTTTGCGCGAGGCCCACAACTTACACCGGCGTATATTTTAGTTGGGCCTTTTATGGACCCAGCGCTTAGTTTGGCCTAGGTAGCATTGGGCCATTAACAGGCTGAATATTGTACTGGCCTGTTACGGCACAAATGAAACCATGGGCCTTTAGCAGGCCGAAATGCATATTGGGCCTTAATTTTCACTAGTCGTCGACGGGCCTTCAAAGAAGTGAAATGTAAACCGGCCTTTTGGGCCCGATTATATCACGGCGATTACCGTGCCAAAACATATCTCGGGCCTTAGTTGGCCCACTGATATCATGGGCCTTTAAGTGGCCGAAAGCTTAGTACAGACATCAACTGGCCGAATTATGCGACAGGCCTTTAACAGGCCCAAAGTCACGTTGGGCTTAACTGTTGTGGGCCGTTAGTGGGCCCGATGTCCCATCGGACCATATATGGCCCATGGGCAGCACGGGCATTCCCAGGCCGAAAGTCACACCGGGCTGAAATGGGTCCATGTCTACATCGGGCCTCTAACAGGCCGAAAGTCACTGGGCTGTAATTGGGCCCAAATATTCGGCGAACAATTAACGGGCCAGATCTGGCTTCGGGCCGTAAATGGGCCCAAATATTCGACGAACAATTAACGGGCCAGATCTGGCTTCGGGCCGTAAATGGGCCTTTTTTAAGCAGGACGTTATTGGGCTGGCCCACTAGTACCTGAGTAAGTCCTGCGGGCCTTTGACTGGGCCGGCCTTTTTAACCTATATGGGTCTCTGTTGGGCCGTGCCACGTGTCGACGTATCAGAGGCGCTTTGGGTCCAATGAGTGGATGACATCTGTCCCAACAGCGAGCCGACACGTGTTTCCTTCAGCCAATGATGATTTTACATGTGGAAAATCCCCATTGGTCGGGGCTGTTAACGGGTTATCGGATCCAAAACCGGACCCGATAGCTTAACGGCGTTTCGTTACGGTGGATGCCACGTGGCGGTCACCCTTGAAGAAAGCACTTCTGTGACGCGTGATTTATCGTCATGGAAGTGGACACTTCCGTGATGATAATTTTGGTAATGTCATGGAACACTTCTACGACAGCACAAGTATGACTATCTTGATTCTGTTACAAATTTGTCATGGATGTACATGCATGACAGAAAACGTGACCTACTGTGACAAACACGTATCATCACGGAAGTGTATTTTTTTGTAGTGGCTACAAATACCTGAAGGAATGTATCGTGCAGGTCATCCGGTGGGATCACGGCTGAAACGGCACGGCGGCTTCCTCTCCCACCTCTGGGCTCTGGCTCTCCTCCTCAATCCCCTTGTTCTTGCTTGTTCATGTAATCTAGCTACCCAAATCCTTGTATGTGTAAGTGATTCGTGAGATCAGTAGAGAGACCCTAACAGATTGAACTCGTGCTGACGAGAGCACACCACTGCATTCCCACCACTAGGCTAGGAGCCCATCCACAAAACACAAAATTAATAAGTAAGAACAAAATGAAATATGAAATAAAAAAAGGAAGAACAATAAAACCAAAGATGAAACCTGACAAGCAAAAATAATAAATAAGTAAATAAACAGAAAGTCAAAGACATACAAAAAGTGAAAAATGAAAAAAAAATAAAAAAGAAGAGAAAGATGAAGCAAAGAAAGGCAATTTCTTTTGAAAAAAAAGAGAGAAGCCACCGTGGCCCCAACCACTACATGCAAACTCGCTTGTGCAAGGGAAATAAAAAGATAGAGCAAATCCAATATATTCTATATTTAAGAAGTTTATCCCCAGTACTTATGTTTATTTCAACATGCACACATGTCACATCATCATACATCCCATCTCACCAACTTCACTACCTTTATTTCTCTTAACATGCATGCATGAAAATGTTACTTCCTCCGTTTAGGTGTATAAGTCATCTTAGGTTGCGCATCACGACCAAGGTGGAGGGGAAAACGAGAGAACTTAATGTTTTTTTGCTAGGCATGCAATGAACTAACCAATGCATGCGTGTTTGGTAGTCTTAAGTCATTTAAAGCATGCATGACCCACATCTTTTATTGGTTGATATGTCACGAAACAAAAAACGAGATGAGAATTAATGTACCGCGCCTAAGTGTTTTGAGATTATTTCGTTTTCGTAAGATGACTTACACACCTAGACGGAGGGAGTACCTATAGTAATTCCCTCAACAAGCACACATCCCAATTTATTAACCCCGCTAATTTGTTTCTCTTACCCCGTAAGTCTCAGTCGATGCAATATTTATGGAATTTTACATTGAGATCTATGTAAAAAAGAATTAGTTTTACATCAAGAACAGTCGATATTATGCTATCTGATTTAGACTTGGTTACGTCCCTATCGACTAAGACCTACCCACCTCCATTTAGTAAAACCGTTCTTGAAATGGTTCACTATGGCATTGAGGCATTTGTCTATTGCTGATGAATCGTGCTTTTATCTTGGGCATCATGCACCATGGGCTGTAAAAATATCTCTGCCTACGGAGAAGCAACTTAAAAATCAGCAACCCTTCCTGGATTTGTACCTCCTGGCGCAGCTCCCGAAAGCTATCAGATTGAGACAACCAAGTCCGGCCATCATCCAGAAGAAGCGATCCAGATGACCCTCGTTCAGGTCGTCGGGGATCCACCCCGGCGCGCCACCAGTCGTCGTCGCCCACTGCACGGCTGTCAGTAGGAATGAGCTCAGGTAGCCGCCGGCCGCTACTGCGAGAAGCGCGAGCGCCGTGCACACGGTCTTCATCGCGGCCGGCGCCTGGCCGTAGAAGAAGTCGAGCTGGCCGATGGTGGTGAGCACCTCGCCCACGCCCACCAGCACGTACTGCGGCGCCTGCCACAGCACGCTCGTCGAGCATGGCGCCAGGGGCGCCGCCTTCGCCGCGCGGAGGCGCGCCGTCTCGAGAAGCGCCGCGGCGGCCATGGCGAGCACGGGCATGGCGAGGCCGGCGCCGATCCTCCGCAGCTCCGAGATGCCCTTCTCCCTGCCGGTGAGCCTTCTTGCCGCCGGAACGAAGACCCGGTCGTAGAGAGGGACCAGGACGATGACGGTGATTATATCGAAGGTCGACATGGACGCGGGCGGGACGTGCACGGAGCCGACGGTAGCGTTCATCGCCCTGCCTTGCTCCACGAATGTCGACGAGATCTGCACCGATACGGCATAGAAGAACACGACGGTCGCCCAGAGCGGCAGCATCCGCACGAGAATCTTGAGCTCCTCGACCTGCGTCACGACGCAGAGCCTCCACGGGCTGCGCGGGACCGGCACGGCTGCCGCCTCCACATCCTTGTCCGAAGCCACGACAATGGCGGCCTTATCGAAGAATCTGATCAAGGAAGCAACAGATCCATCTTGAGTGAGTGGTGAATTGAACCAAGCTAGCTGCAAGCAGCTACGAGGAGAATTGTAGTAACTGACCGGAGATCAGTGGTGTGTGCGATCCTCTCAACACCCTTCATTGCGAGGTCGTCTTCCGGCATGTCGTGGAGCAGAGAGCTGTCGGCCGGCAGCTCGACGCCGCACTTTCTCACGGCAGCAACCACGACCTGGCACACTCTGGTGAGCGGGCTGCCGCGAGTCCGTTGAAACCTGTACGTCCGTGACGCCGCGACCAAGCAAGAAAGCCCGACGGCCAGGACGACCGCCGGGACGGTCAGGCCCAGCGCCCAGCCGTAATGATCCTGCACCCACACGATACCGGTGCTGGATATCAACGACGCGCAGCTCATGTTGAACACGTACCAGTTGAAGAAGGAGCCCTTGGTCACGCGCTCCGATGGATCGCCGTCGTCGAACTGGTCGGCGCCGAAGGACATGAGGCACGGCCGGAGTCCGCCCAGCCCAACGGCAATCATGTAGAGGCCGAGAAACAAGACGAACTCCTGAACCGACACCATGTTCGATGAGGTGAGGCCTCTGAACGCCACGCCATTCTTGACGAGCAGCGGGAGGTACGCCGAGAATGCTGTCATGAGCATGCCCTGCCCAAAAACAGAGAGACCAAATTCTAACGATCTTCCATAATGCTGTCTGAATTTTCTCAATTAATTGAAGTGCTCCAGGCATGATGTAGACTGCAGAGTATTGTAATTAATTCAAGTGCTATTCTTGATTGCTCCATTGGGACATGACATAGAGATGCAGACTGTGCACAGAGTGATTATTGATTGCAGTGCACTGCAGAGTGGCCGGGAGGAGGATTTGGTAACGTACTGCGACGCCGATGAAGCAGGAGACGACCATGGTGCGGTACCTTCCGCAGTAGGAGTCGGCGACGACGGCGCCGCCGAGGGGCATGAGGAAGCAGGTGGCCTGCCAGGTGGACACGTTCCTCGCCGCGGCGACGTTGCTCTGGCCCAGGACGCCGGTGAGGTAGGTGACGAGGTTGTAGGAGATGCCGTAGAACGCTAGGCAGTAGCAGAACTCGGTTCCTGCATGAAAACCGTCGTTCCAAGGTGCAGCCGGTCGAGTAAAACTAAATTAAACAGCCGGTCGAGTAGTACTCCCAAGAACAGATGAAGAAGAAATAAATTACCGAGAACTGCGCGGCACGCGCGCCATCCGCCCGTGCGATTCTTGAGCGCCGGGTTCCCGTCGAAGTCAAGGGACCCGTCGGTGGTGTACGCCTCCGCCGCCTGCGACGGCAATCCCCACCAGAATTAATAGCGAGACATCATCATCCATGCCATTGGTTAAAATCCTATGCAGAGCAACCAATTGAACCAGCAGAGAGAAAAGGATTTTTCAGGGGGGCGGCAGAGGCGAAGGAGACGAGACGGACCTCGGCTGGAAGTCGGGCGAGCAGGGGCAGCGCGTGCTCGCCGGCGGAGGCCATGGCGTGCGAGAGGAGCTTGGGAGCGTACGCCTCTCCCTCTCCAATGCTTCACTTGGCGGCAGTGCAGTGGGTGGAGATTAGGGTAATCTTGTAGCCGTCCTGACGGACGCATCCTGGCAATTGGAGTGGCTGCAGATGCGAGGTTGCAAGGCTGCCTTAGCCGAGGCGGACAGTGATTGAGCCCTTTGCTGAGACTGAGAGCGACAGGAACGGGACATGTGAAAATGTGGACGGGGCAACCGCCAACCAAAAGCATCAGGCCGCAAATCGCAAATGAGAAGATAGATAGAAGAATATTATCTCGTGACTGTCCCTACCGGTCTTTTCGTAGCGATGGGGCACCGCATCCACTAGATTTAGCACTCAAGTATGGGCGTGCTCTGTCGATGCTTAATGGTTTCTCCCTTTTTGGGAAGACGCCAATGATTCCCACTGATGATGATCCGAGATGGTTTTGGATTGTTTTTGTGAGAGCTTTGACTCGCCGTGCATTTTTTCCGTAAGATATTTGACACATGTCAGCGAACGATCTAATCACCGTACTTTTGCGCGCACGAATCTTGAAGCTAGCTAGGGTGTGTCGTGGGATTCATCGTTCCTTCCATCAGTCCCACTTCTCTTCATCCCCTTTCTCTCCGCTTCCATCTTCACGCGCGCGGTGGTATCCAGTTGGTTGGTAGCGCATCATCGCCACCGGATCAAGCGCCGCTGCTCGCCGTCAACAAGTCTTCGTCCCTTACATCCGACATTGCTGCTATCGACGAAGGTACGCGCCGTTGCTTGCCGCTTTGTTGTTGTGTGTTTCGCGCTTTTGTTGGCACGTAAACTTCTCGTGCCTGGCTGGGCAAAGGGCCCGGGCAAATGCTCTCAAACACGCTAGGCAGCGCGTGCGACGGGCGGCTGGCACACCCGTACACAGCCGGGTACGGGAACCGGACAGCCGCGTGCAACGACAGGCTGTACACACTCGTCGGTTTATGCTTCAGCCACAACTGTCGCGATGCATCGATCGTTATGACTGTGGGAAGGGGAAATGTACATCGGCTTATAACCTTTGGATTCTTCTCTAGTCTCACCCAGTGGCGGAGCTACGCCTGGGCCAATCCGTGCCCTGGCCCGCCCATCACAAAAAAGCCCGCCTGAACAGACCCCGTAAACGCGGCTGGCCCGTAAATTTTTTTGAGAGGCGCGACAAAATCTCGGCCCCAACCCGCGAATACGCAGGTTTCCGCGTCGCCCCTACAGTGCCCCGTATCGCAGTGAAGCGGATGGCGGAAGCGACATTTCAGCCCGCACCCTTTCCCCATCTTCTTCCGCCGCCGCCCATCATTGGTTCCGCCCGTTCGTCATCGGCGATTCCGGCCAAATCTGCGGGCGGAATCGCGCCGCGGGGGCGTCTCCCACCCTCCACCATCGATACGCTGCACCGCCCTGGATCCGGCGAGAAGAGCCGCCCCTCGTTGCTGTCGCCGTCGAGGATTGACCGCCTTCGAGCCGCCCCTCGTCGCCGCCCGGGATCACCCGCCCCACGAGCCGCCGGTTAGTGTTTGCTTGTGCTTTGTGCCGACCGCTACGCATAGTTGGTTGACGCGGCGTGCGATTTTTGTTCATGTAGATGGAATTGAGCCCGTGCGAGAAGTTTTTGCTCGACGATTCAGACGACTTGGATGTTGAGACGCTGCTTGCAAACTTTCGGCAGCAGACGTTGGTGATGGCTCTTACCGTCAAGGAGCACGAAGACGAGAACTGAAAGAGGTGGCGAGGATCGACCGTTGGGCGTCTTTGCATTCCTCGGAATCGCCATCTCGGGAACGAGATGTTGATGCAAGACTACTTCGTGGAGAATCCAACATATCCACCGCACCTCTTCCGGAGAAGATACCGAATACGCCGATCCCTCTTTGTGAAAATTGTTCAAGTTTGTGAGGCAAATTGTCGGTATTTTACTCAAAGTAGAAATGCTGCGGGCTTGAAGGGATTTAGTGCATATCAAAAAATCTCGGCAGCTAAGCGGGTGATTGCATATGGTGTTCCGGCTGACTATGCCGATGAGTACCTCGCATTGGTGAAGATACCACAATTGAGTTAGTGCGTAGATTTGCCAAAGTGATCATCCGTGTCTTTGGTCCTGAATATCTTCAGGCACCCAACGAAGATGACACAAAGAAATTGATGGCATCTAATGAGAGGAGAGGTTGGCCTGGCATGCTAGGTAGCATTGATTGTATTAGAGCTTTCTTCAGACATACAAGGAGATTGAAAATGCAAACACTACTTTCAGCTTCAGGAGGATCTCATTGAGCACCATTGGCAAAGGGCTCGACAGTAACAAACTCATTTTTCTATTCATTTTTATTTAATTTGTGTGTTATTTGTATTCGGGAACAGTTTCGTATTGCATTATTTAATTCGCTTCGGTGATTTGAATAATTATTTGTAATGTGGATGATTGTTGTATTGTGTTGGTATTGATATTTTGTAGTGTGGGTGATTGTTATTTTTTTGTGGTGTGGTTTTGATATTTGCGGAGCGGCACCAGCGGGGCAAGAGCAGACCCTGCAAAGCCGACCCGTAAAAGAGTATATTCCGTGAATATCCTTTTATATGGGTCCGTTTTGCAGGGTCTGCCTCTGCGGCCGTCCGCGCCGGCCCGCAAACCCGTTTTTCTGCGAACTGCAGACGCGTTTTGCGGTTCGGCGGGATGCGGGGTCTTCTAGGGCGTGTTTGGTTGCCCGCATCCAGCCCAACCAGGCCCGCGCGGGAAGGGAGAGACCTGTTTGGTTGCCTGGTTTTACTGTTGGGCCTGCATCGCACGTTTCTTAAAGCAGCCCAGAGCCTCGCTTGCTGGAAACGCTTGAATCGGCAGTTTCTCGCAAGCCAGGCCGAGGCGAGCGCAAGCGAGCGGGCCCTTGCACGAGTGGAGACGGGAGAGATGCGAGGTGATTATGTGAGGTCTTCTTCAACCTCCGGTAAGCTTCTCTCTAATCTCTCTCTTAATTGTCCCTCTGATCTACACAGCGGTGTTTCGATTCGAGGTAAGCTCTACACGAAAAAGATGCACATCGATGCTACGGTTCCATTCAGGCGATCGGTTTATAGTTTCGTCGACCGTACATGCTTAATTTCTTGTTCCCGTTTGGAGCTGTTTTGGACGAATTTTGTCAGATTCATCGCGCACGAGCGATTGTTTGAAATTTCTTTGACCGGCAGCCTAATCTCGCAGTTCTGCACAACATTCGTGTTGCATGTTTCCCGTTTCGATGATCGTAGACGAGAAGATCTACATATTTCTCATGGTTGTACATATGGATATGTGTGCTGTGATTTAAGACACTACTTAATTATTCCTCTAGCCGGCGTGGTTTCTCTCGATCTCCTCTCTCGCGTCTTTGTGGTAGCATCATTGTCACAGTCGTTCATCTCGGCCTTCTCTCCAAAATCCTATCGTAGTTAAGCCACCATGGCGCGCACACTGACGGGGTTCTTGTCCTCTGTTCTCTGCCACCGACGGGGTTGATCATCTTGGCCTCCTCCCGGCCTCTTCTTTCTCGCCCTACTACACTGGAGTCATTTCTGGCGTCGATCATCTCAGCTCCTCTCTCTCTCGTCCTACTACACTAACGATGCCATGGCGTGAGCACTGCATTTCTCCTTCTCTGTCCACTGCCTTTGCGCGATCACTCCAACTAGTTCGCTGACGGGGTCGCTCGCCCATGACTTCGTGCTCATCATGTCGGACACGGCGCCACGGTCACTGTCGACCGCAGTCGCCATGGTCCGGTGCACACTACATTTCTTCTCCCCTTCCTCTACTAGCTCTTAACCCTGTGTGCTAAGTGCAAGTGCTAGTTCTTAATCATACCCCATGCGGGCAACCAAACAGCGTGTAGTTGTATGCGCCGAGACAATGCAGGCAACCAAACAACATGCCAAAGTTGATCCCCTAATGCAGGCAGCTCATATGCAGGCAACCAAACAACTTGCAGATGTCGCATATGAGGTTGTTTTTCGAGAGCCAGGCTGAGTGGAGAGGTACTGTAGCCGACGGCAACCAAACACGCACCTGGAGATGCTCTCATACTACACATGATTCAGCGGCTGTGCTATACCCATGCATGATTCGATCGATAGCCCCGTCCAAAAATCATGCGCCGAGTGTCGTCCGTATAGCAGCATTCTGATATGAATGTAGGCAGAGAGCAGCGAGGGAAGGAGCCCTCCCATTCTTTGTTTTTTTGCGGGTAAGGAGCCCTCCCATTCAGGTGACATAAACAATACAGTCCAAAGCACAATGAAGTGGGTCAAGTATTTATATTTTGAGGTAAAGCAAAGCTTTATAACTTAACTCTGATAGGGTAAATCACCGGAAACACAAAGATGTTTTTTGCTAATTCATGAAAGTTTTTCTATTTTATGAACCTTTTATTAACCGCGCGAATTATTTTCAAGTCCATCAGCTTTTATTTTAAGTTATGATCAACAGTCAACTGGTCAAAGGTTAGCAATTATTGGTCAATTGATTAGCAGTCAACTTTATTTTTTTGAGCAAGTATTAGTAGTCAATTGTCTATACCGGAGTAAAGGTAGCGAATGCAGCTGACCGAGCGAGCGAGAGCGCGAAGCAGGGCGTGTGAGCGATTGATTTTTGTTGTGCCGGCCCAGGCTCGCAGAGGCACGTGAGCACTGGTTTCCCTAGTTGGCGCCTAAGGCGCTAACTAGGAGGTCCCAAGTGAAACTGGTGTTGTTTTCTTTTTTTAGGGAAATAGCCAAGCTTTATTCATTAAAAACCACATGAAGTGGGATACAATTCAGGTCATGGGGTTGGCCAAACCAAACGTGGCGCCCCGGACCCAAGGAAAGAGAATGCTTGGCTAACTTATGAGCTTCTAAGTTGTTCAAACGACCTTCAAAACAAAAATTACATAAAAATGATAACTGTTGGACTCTAATCTCCTTGATGGCACCATGAGGTCCATTGCTGTCGTTGTGGGTAGCCCTTACCACCTCCTTTGCATCAGAAGACATGACAAACTGATTTATATGAAGATCAGCTGCGAGTGCCAGGCCTTCCCGACACGCAATTGCCTCCAGCGTCGCGGGATCATCCACTCCTCTAATTACCAGGGCAGAGCTTCCGAGGAACGTCCCCATGTTATCTCTGCAAACGGCCACAGCTGTCCCCCTACTTCCTATTTGCACCCGCATCGACGTTAATTTTTGCAAAACCCGTAGGAGGAGCTTTTGGTTTCCTTCCGCCGGATAGTACCACCCTGGGTTCAGTCCGATCCGGTTCCTGTCTCCCATTGATTGCCTCCAGCTCATTTATGTACCTGTCAACAAATGACATGATCGCTTGTGGGCTCTGAAACGTGCCTTCATGAATGGACTTCCGCCTTGCTGCCCAGATAGCCCATAACATCACCGAGACCTTAACAAATTCAGCGTGAGTTAAAAGCTCCATTAGAGTGAAGAGCCAATGCTTAGCCTTTGGCTCGGTTGTTGCTGCCATTTTTTGTAACAGATCTCCTTCTACGAGCGCCCAGGTACACCGAGCCATTGTGCAATCTAGGAGTGAATGTCTCCACGAATCTGGTGCCCCGCATAGACCACATGAGTTTGATTGTGCCATATTTCTTCTAGCCCGGACATCATTGTTGGGATCGAATGCTTTGCCAATCTCCAAAGAAACATCCTGACCTTTCCAGGTACTCTAGTTTTCCACAAACTCTTCCAAGATCTTTCCTCCAACGACGCGCTTAAGGTGTTCGGGTTATTTTCCAGCCACGCTTCTCTTCTAGATCTGGTAGCCACAAGCATGCGATATGCCGAGTGGACCGAGAAGAGGCCAACTCCAAAAATCTGGGATATTGCGAGTGCATAAGGGAATACGAAGAATAACTTGAGTGTCCATCGGCATAAACACAGACTCCACTTTTTCTTTATCCCAACCAGCTGATGTGCTATCTATAAGCTCGGACACAAGCAGTGGCGGGTTTTGGGTCATACACCCATAAGGTTTCATCATCTCCTTCCTAGGAAACCAATTATCTTCCCAAATCCTTGTCATCTCTCCGGTGCCAATGCGCTTAATTAGGCCAACTTTCAATGTGTCACGGCCCTCTACAATGGCTCTCCAAATCTGGCTAGGATGATTCCCTAGAGGAGCTTCCAAGATCGAACAACTTGGATAATATATGCTTTTTAAAATGCGCGAGCTAAGAGAATCCGGCTCCTGCAACATCCTTTATGCCTGCTTGGCTAACATAGCCAAGTTAAATAGCTCAAAATCCTTGAAACCGAGTCCCCCCATGCCTTTTGGTTGAGTCATAGTTTTCCACGAAACCCAGTGCGGTTTACGCTTTCCTTCTTTGCTCCCCCACCAAAATTTTCGGATTAACATATTTAGGTGTTCGCATAGGCCTCGTGGCAATTTGAAACAGGACATAGAGAAGACCGGAACTGCTTGGGCAACAGCCTTGACCAAAACCTCTTTACCTGTAGAAGACATTGTGCTCTCAATCCAACCTTGCACTTTGCTCCAAAGACGATCTTTCAAATATTTGAAGGAACCGTCTTTTGATGAGTGTGACGCCCCAGATTCAATCGTACACTAATCATGCACGCAAATGTGTACGATCAAGATCAGGGACTCACGGGAAGATATCACAACACAACTCTAAAACATAAATAAGTCATACAAGCATCATAATACAAGCCGGGGCCTCGAGGGCTCGAATACAAGTGCTCGATCATAGGCGAAGTCAGCGGAAGCAACAATATCTGAGTACGGACATAAGTTAAACAAGTTTGCCTTAAGAAGGCTAGCACAAAGCTGGGATACAGATCGAAGAGGCGCAGCCTCCTGCAGGATCCTCCTAACTACTCCCGGTCGTCGTCGCCGGGCTGCACGTAGTAGTAGGCGCCCCGGTGTAGTAGTCGCCATCGACGGTGGCGTCGCTCCCTGGCTCCATCGTCAGTCGCAGCAATCGAGTAGAGATAGGGAAAAGGGGAACAAGGCAACCGTGAGTACTCATCCAAAGTACTGCAAGCAAGGAGCTACACTACATATGCATGGATATATGTGTAAAGGGCCATATCATGGACTAAACTGCAGAATGCCGTAATAAGAGGGGATAGCTAATCATGTCAAGACTACGCTCGCAGCCTCCGCCTTGCAACATGTAGAAGAGAGCGATCAAGTCCTCCAAATAGCATCACATAGCAATAATCCTACCAGCGATCCTCCTCGTAACCACGAGAGAGAGCGACCACGGGTTGTATCCGCACTTGGAAGGGTGTGTTTTATTAAGTATCCGGTTCTAGTTGTCATAAGGTCAAGGTACAACTCCAAGTCGTCCCCTGCTATCAAGATCACGGTTATTGAATAGATTAAACTTCCTGCAGGGTGCACCACATAACCCAACACGCTTGATCCCATTTGGCGGACACACTTTCACGGTCATGCCCGCCGCGGAAGATCAACACGCCGCAGCCCCACCTAGGCACTGTGAGAGGCCAAGACGCCGGTCTAAACCTAAGCGCCACAGTGCAGGCCCATCGCCCAATGCACACTGCATGTTGCGTGGGCGGCCGAAGCGCACCTAGCCTAACAGCGTTCGGTCCAATCGTGCGCGCCGCTTCGATCGTGGCGTCACGAAGTGCCGGTGATACCACGACGTCGGGATACCCATAACTACTCCCACGAGATGGTTAGTGCGTATAGACCAAATGGCGGACTCGGATCAAATACCAAGATCTCGTTAAGCGTGTTAAGTATCCGCGAACGCCGACCAGGCCAGGCCCACCTCTCACCCGGTAGTCTCAACCTGCCCTGTCGCTCCGCCACAAAGTAACGATCGGGGCCGTCGGGAACCTGGGCCCACCTCTACGGGATGGAGCCGCTGTCCTTTCAAGCCCCATCTCCGAACAATATCACGGTAATGTAACAAATGTAAGGTATATAGTATATGCCCGTGATCACCTCCCAAGTGATCACAGCCGAAGAGTATAGCATGGCGAGACGGACAAGAATGTAGGGCCACCGATGGAACACTAGCATCCTATACTAAGCAATAGGATAGCGGTAAAGGTAACAACGAGAGTAGCAAGGACAAAGCTATCCAAAAAGATAGGATCAATCGAAAGCAAGTAACATGCTACACTACTCTAATGCAAGTAGTATAGAGAAGAGTAGGCGATATCTGGTGATCAAAGGGGGGGCTTGCCTGGTTGCTCTGGCAAGAGAGAGGGGTCGTCAACTCCGTAGTCGTACTGGGTAGCAGCAGCATCGGTCTCGGTGTCTAGTGGAAGAAGAGGGGGAAGAAACAATGAATATTTAAGCAAACAGAAGCATGACGGTGCATGACAAAGCAAAGCGTGATGCTAGGTGTGCCCTAACGCAGTATGAGGTGATACCGGTGAAGGGGGGAAACATCCGGGAAAGTATCCCCGGTGTTTCGCGTTTTCGGACAGATGAACCGGACGGGAAAGTTGCGTGTTTGCTATGCTAGGGATGTGTGGCGAACGAACGGGCTGCATATCCGGATTCGTCTCGTCGTTCCGAGCAACTTTCATGTACAAAGTATTTTCATCCGAGCTACGGTTTATTTTATATTAATTTTAAAAGATTTAATCAATTTTCTGGAATTAAATTAATTCAAAAATTATATTAAATGAAAATGCTAAGTGCACCTAGTAGAGTGTACACATCAATGCACACACAGGCTGACATGTGGGGCCGGTGAGGTGTTGAGTCAAGAGGGTCAACAGTCAACATTGATTTGGGTTGGTGGTCAAAATCTTGATGGGGGCCGGATGTCATTGGGCCATTATTTTTAAACAGATTGTTTATTTTGCCTAGTTAGTGGTGGGGCCCATTAGTAGTGTTTAAGGTGCTGGTTTAGTGGCCTGTAATTAGATTAGCATCTAATCTAATCCTAGAAGGGCCTGTGTGGCGATGGCACTAGCCGCCTTGTGTGGTTGTGCCTCACGCACGAGTGCACACATGGGGCGCCATGACGGCCGCCGCCACTTCACACGGTGGCTGAGTAAGCGAGGCACGGTGGGCGGCGGACAGCGCAGTGTGCGTCGGGCAATCGGACGGCTGCGGCATGCGGCGAGGAGCAGGGAAAGCAGAGGCAGCAGCAGGAAGTAGCGGCAGCAAGGAAGCAAAAGCAGTAGCACCACCGCAAAGAAGAAGCGAAGCGGCAACGGCAATAGCCAGCAGAAGCGTAGGCGGTAGCGCCAAGCCGCTGTGGATGCTTCGCCGGGCGGCGCAGGGCATGGCTGGGGCACGCGTGGCGCGGTTGGGCGCCCACGTTCGGTCAGGCTTAGGCTGGAGCAAAGACGGGCATCTGGGCGTGACCACGGCATGGACAAAGCAAACTCCGCCATGCCGATCGGGTCCTCATGGGGCGGACGTCTACTACGACGGATCGAGGGGAAAAGCGGGGAATCGGGGATGAGCTCACCGTGGAGGCACAAGTAGGCCGGTGGGAGCTTAGGAGCTGGGTTGGACGAATTTGAGAGCGAAAGTCGGCGGCCGAGGAAGAAGAAGCTCGATCCGCAAGATGTAGAGGCGTCAAACTCAAACGGATGGTCGTAGATGGCGTAGACGAACACTGCGGAGCTCCTGGACTTGTTGCATCAACGAGGGGAGTCCGGTGGCCGCGGGATTGGCGCTGCGACGGCCGCGTCGGGTGCCTCTCCAGATCGGGTGAGCGAGGGGTAAGAGGAGGGTAGTGGCTAGGGTTTGACCAGGGTCGCGGGGTCGAGGGAGAGGGGCGAAGGGGGGTCTTGTAGTCGAGGGGGAGGCGTGGATGGCCGGCACCTGGCCGAGGCGCCATGGATGGCCTCCACGCCCTCCTGTGAACAGGAGGTGGGAGGAGGGCGGCTGGGCTAAGCCTCCCTAGCCACATGGGCCTAATCGCCCAGTAGTTTAGGTTTTCTTCTTTTTTTTTGTTTACTGTTTTTCTTTTTATCTACTGTTTTGTGTTAAGTTAATCCGCCAAATTGATTTTGTAAAATTATGAAACTTGGCTCATAATTTGTATTGAAATTTTGGACGCTGCCACAAAAAGTTTGGAGTTATTCTGAAAAGTTTTAAAATCATGTTTAAAACTTAAATGGTTCATTAAGATGATAACGGACCACTTCGTAAATTACTAGGGATTAACTGGCGAGTCAAATAATGTTGGTTTAATCATGTGAATTAGTTAGCGAATACTTGTAACCCAACGAACATTTTTAATTTACCTTTTTAAGAACTAATAATTTGACTTGTATTTTGAATTCGAATTTGAGTTTGATTTGGAACAATGTGATCATTAGCAAGAAAAATGTGATGACATGGCACCAATAGTGAGTGGTTACTGTAGCTTAATTATCCGGGCGTCACAATTCTCCTCCACTACAAGAAATTTCGTCCCGAGATTTAAGAGGGGAGCAAGGGGGAAGGGATTTGGTTAATTCTAACGGGTCTTCTCGGTGTTTGGTTGCTCTTCTCGAAGAGGTCAACCCGATACGTTGATGCTTTCATTCCTCTTCTCCAGGTCATCATGATGAAGTCGTCCTCCTTTCTTCGAGAACTCCATCGTACTTACGAAAAGGGTAGAACGAGAAAACTATAAGGACAGATGTCGGTGAGGACTGACAATCGGTAATTATCTCAGGGAATGAAGCTCAAGGTATCTCTCGAGTTGAAATTCAAGGAAGCCATCGAGAGCAAAGTAAGAAGGTATCATGGGAAGTTTCAAGCGGGTAGGCAATCATTCTATGCTTGAAACAGTGTGAGAAAGGGGCTCAAAGAAACGGAAATAAGTATTATGCCTGATAACAGAATTGATGATCTCTCGGAAGGTGGCTCATGAATTACATACGAGGCCACGTATGAGGAATAACTATGGAAGCAGGGGGTGTACAGGAGAGTCAGGTTTCGTCCATGTGGAGCTGTGGGTTATGGGCCCACCATGTGGTTAAAAGTAGGAAAGGCGTTGACATCTTGCACGGTCATGATAGCAAGACATGTCAGAGTGTAGCCTATCAGTTATGTCGGCAACAATGTCGGTACCAAGGGCGAGGGACGAAGAGAACCATTTTCCTGCTCGTTGAAACGAGGCGGACCAATAGGCAAAGTTCTCGTCCATCGGTGGTTACGGAATGTCATCAATAATAATGTGAGGTCTTCTTGTGAGTTGTACACGAGGTGTTTGCACAAGCAGGGAATTATTACTGCTTATATCATATAGATCATAGAAAGGGTTTAAACAAACCAATGGAAAGGGAAAAGTGTTTATCAGATTTAATCAGGACAATGAAAAAAAATGTGTTTAAACACATAATTCAGGGGTATATCCTTCCCAAGGACAAGCATAGCAAGATATCCCTGACAGGATATAATGTAGAAAACTCTTTAGGTAAGGGAGGGAAATTTCATGACATTACCCATACAACGGTGTTTGGATAATTGATAAAGAAAAATTAGCATGGTGCTTCAAATGTTCTTATTGAAGATCGGAGTACCACAGACATGCTTCGAGATGGCATTGACATGGTCTTGAAGCAAAGGTCGGACTTTGGAGACACAAAGTATCCATCAGGATAAACTTATTAAACAAGGCATTCAATTTCCTCATGGAAAAATGGTTAACCTTGTCAAAACGGAAACTATAACACTAGGTCCTTCGGCCAGGTGTGCTAGGAATGACATCACCTTACCGGGTCATAAAAGACCAATGTTATAACTCTTGGAAATATGTTCCAACCATCATATCTGACCGAGATTCAGTTCTGATTGGGGTCAGGATACCTGAGAAGAAAAAGGTGCGACACAGATTGACAGAAGGCATCATGAGATTCTCAGGAACTGAACTATGAAAGTGAGTTCCAAAACAAGATTTCATCAGTAAACCAAGGAGAGGATGAGGAGGTGTAGCTGATGGAATCAGCGAAAATCCTCGAGATTTCCAAAAAGGTGGATTTCCACAGTTATGTGAATAAGGAGATAACATATGTCGGATCAAATGATAAAATGGTGTATGCTCGAGGAGAACATACACAGTTAAACATTGGATGAGAGGTGCACCCGAAATATGGGCTGGGTTGCACGACCAACGTCGGAATGATGATTCAATAATCAATAGTCTAAGAATGAACGGCCGACCATTAACTTCAAAGCAATAGGGTTGCTAGAAGGGCAGAATCCAAACAGCACCGCTCACTTGTTGGTACCCCAGTTGGAATCAACACGAGAACCCAAGAAGAATGGTGATGGTGAAAAGTATCACTTGTATCAAGAATTCTCAAGAGGTGGTGAAATTCCCATGACATTCTTGACATAAAAGGTGGTAATACTCCAAGGTAAAGAAGAACAATGCTGGGTAGCAAGGAACTCAAGGTATAACACAAAACATGAGCAAGTTTGCCTCCGAGGGAAGGCAATAATGTTGGCAAGGATAACACAATTCAACGAGGGGAAAGGAAGGTATTTGTCATCATGAGTTCAGATGATATCCTAGAAGAGCTCAGAACGGTCATGATGATGATCACGACACACTTTGTCGAGAGATTTCAAGATGTAATCGATCGGCGATGACATCAAGTCAAATGAATGGTGAAGCGAAAGGTTATTGGAACCATGGGTACGAAACAAACTCAAAATCAAGCTTGCTGTACAAGGTCAAACGGTATGACGAGGGAGATCGATTGTAAGATTAGCTCACCGTCGAAATATGTGCTCCGAGAAGAAGGACCCGTATACGTTAAAATTTAGCATGATAATGATATAGCCGATCAGGCTAGGAATGATGTGATCGGGTACAAACTTCGTACTTATAGAAGCTTATCGAAGAGTTGTTGAACCGTAGTGCGGACTCGGTTCAGTTATTGGTGTCTTTGAGTGTTTAATAACTTCGAGCCCGTGAAAAATTGGAATCGGTGGGAATGTAGCACTTGATGAAGAACTCATAAGAAGTTATGCGGTTTCATGATAATCTCGAGATACCGGGGTAATACTCGATGCGAGATCAAAGTAGAAGTTGGACTGGGGTATTGCTCTACGAAGACAAGTGCTTAAACTTGCACGAGAAATGGTATTTAAAAGAGAACATGGTGGAACCACGATTGCAAAGGCGGATCCCGGATATAAGATGAACTTATACCAAAGGAATAATTAATTTAAGAGAAGCTTTAATGATAAGATCTACATCGTGTCCATGGGCATGAACACAAAGTTCAAGGTCGACTCCACTTCTCCAATGCATAACCTTTCATTCACTTCTCACCTTGAGGAAGTTGTAGTGTTGAAATTTTATCGGCAAAATACCGAAGTGTATGACTCATGAAAGCGTCGAGTTCCCACATATTAAGGAAGGCATAGGTTCAACCCATCGAGGTATCGTGGAAATATATACCACAAGCTTCAATAGAAATACCACCAGCTCGAAAGCTGAGCAGGGCTGAGAAAGCAGAGGATACAATTTACCAAAGGCAATATGTATCGGAGAAAGAACTCACAAAGTGATTAATTATGAAGGACACTATCGGATAACAATCCAACAAAGGACTTGATGGTCCACAAAGGATCTGATATGAGTATCGATACTCAATCAGAAGAGGAAGGCATGCAAATGCAACAGGTTATGGAAGCATCTGAATAATTCGCAGCTTAAATGCAAAGGAATTATGATTTCCAAAACAAAGGATCAGAAGCACACGTTCTGATCAAGGATGGATCAATTGAATATACCAGAGGCACAATCGACGACAGATAGTTTGGTCGAGAACCAGCTCATGTTCAAAATGATGTCTGAGCTGGAAAGATATTTTAGAAGGGTTGATACATGATTGTGTGCATTCGCACACATGTTGAACCAATAGGATCAAAATAGCGGTGTCAAAAGATACTAGTGAATATTGCGGATATATGGGAAGCATCCATAATGCAAGTAGACAAGTATTTGCGAGCAATAAAGCGGCTAAGGATTTTCGGAGGATTGAATAGTATTTCAAAGACTTTTGTGAAACACACGAACAAGCGGGATGGCGGATACTCGGAAAGTGCGAGAAATTATTCTTAGGGGTATTGGGTGGCAAAGAAGCGCAAGGCAGTAGGTGCAAAGTATTCTCGGAACATTAGAGAGAATTTTAGGGTATCTTGTAATAACAAGATTAGCGGGAATAAAAGTAAAACGACAGCGTAAGTATTTATCCATAGGGATGTTTCGGTCGTGGGAATTGCAAAAGCGGCAGCACAAGGTCTCGAGAGAATATCGAGAGTATCTTCAAATTCTTACGGTTCACGGAGCAATCACGTGTAGTGAGGGTTCTCGGGAGGAAGTAGTAACGAGATCCTAAAGTTAGATTTTAGTAAAAATCGTTTAACCCGAATAGAAGAGAGTTCAGAATCCCAGAGTATAGATCGAGGAGTAAAAGATCCTAATACCACCCAATAGCGACGTGGGCCCGTAAGCCGCACAACCATGTTAGTAAAAGTTTTTCAATGACTAGACTCGACTTCGGCCAAGGAGTTGGAAAGGGGGATTCCTACAGGCAGTCGGCTCTGATACCAACTTGTGACGCCCCCGATTCAATCATACACTAATCATGCACGCAAATGTGTACGATCAAGATCAGGGACTCACGGGAAGATATCACAACACAACTCTAAAACATAAATAAGTCATACAAGCATCATAATACAAGCCAGGGCCTTGAGGGCTCGAATACAAGTGCTTTCGATCATAGGCGAAGTCAGTGGAAGCAACAATATCTGAGTCTGAGACATAAGTTAAACAAGTTTGCCTTAAGAAGGCTAGCACAAAGCGGGATCAGATCGAAGAGGCGCGGGCCTCCCGCAGGATCCTCCTAACTACTCACAGTCGTCGTCGGTGGGCTGCTGCGTAGTAGTAGGTGCCTCCGGTGTAGTAGTCGTCATCGGCGGTGGCGTCGCTCTGGGCTCCATCGTGCAGTCGCGACAATCGAGTAGAGATAGGGGGAAAAGGGGGAACAAGGCAACCGTGAGTACTCATCCAAAGTACTCGCAAGCAAGGAGCTACACTACATATGCATGGATATATGTGTAAAGGGCCATATCAGTGGACTGAACTGCAGAATGCCAGAATAAGAGGGGGATAGCTAATCATGTCGAAGACTACGCTTTTGGCAGCCTCCGTCTTGCAACATGTAGAAG
The DNA here is from genome assembly GCA_021605205.1 of Aegilops longissima. Lineage (NCBI taxonomy): Eukaryota > Viridiplantae > Streptophyta > Magnoliopsida > Poales > Poaceae > Aegilops > Aegilops longissima. The sequence continues at coordinate 666,016,277 of CM038682.1, read as the reverse complement.
AGAGCAGACTGAAGTCCTCCAAATAGCATCACATAGCAATAATCCTACCAGGCAATCCCCTCCTCGTAACCCTGAGAGAGAGCGACCACTGGGTTGTATCTGGCACTTGGAAGGGTGTGTTTTATTAAGTATCCGGTTCTATTTGTCATAAGGTCAAGGTACAACTCCAAGTCGTCCTGTTACCGGAGATCACGGTTATTCGAATAGATTAAACTTCCCTGCAGGAGTGCACCACATAACCCAACACGCTTGATCCCATTTGGCCGGACACACTTTCCTGGGTCATGCTCGGCCGCGGAACATCAACACGTCGCAGCCCCACCTAGGCACAACAGAGAGGCCAGCACGCGGTCTAAACCTAAGCGCTGAAGTGCAGCCCCATCGCCCAATGCACACACTGCGTTTAGTGGGCGGCGGAAGCAGACCTAGCCTAACAGCGTTCGGTCCAATCCGCGCGCGCCACTCGATCGGCTGGCGTCACGAAGTGCCGGTGATACCACGGCGTCGGGATACCCATAACTACTCCCGTAGATGGTTAGTGCGTATAACCAAATGGCGGACTCGGATCAAATACCAAGATCTCGTTAAGCGTGTTAAGTATCCGCGACGCCAACCAGGCCAGCCCACCTCTCACCAGGTAGTCTCAACCTGCCCTGTCGCTCCGCCACAAAGTAACGATCGGGGCCGTCGGGAACCAGGCCCACCTCTACCGGGATGGAGCCTTTGTCCTTTCAGCCCCATCTCCGAACAGTATCACGAGTAATGTAACGATGTAAGGTATATAGTATATGTCCGTGATCACCTCCGAAGTGATCACAGCCCGATAGTATAGCATGGCGGGCGGACAAGAATGTAGGGCCACCGATGGAACACTAGCATCCTATACTAAGCGGTAGGATAGCGGTAAAGGTAACAACTTGATAGTAGCAAGGACAAAGCTATCCAGCGGTATAGGATCAACTGAAAGCAGTAACATGCTACACTACTCTAATGCAAGCAAGATAGAGAAGACTAGGCGATATCTGGTGATCAAAGGGGCTTGCCTGGTTGCTCACGGCAAGAGAGAGGGGTCGTCAACTCCGTAGTCGTCTTGGAGTAGCGGCGTCGGTCTCGGTGTCTAGTGGAAGAAGAGGGGGAAGAAACAATGAATATTTAAGCAAAAAGATGCATGACGGTGCATGACAAAGCAAAGCGTGATGCTAGGCGTGCCCTAACGCAGTATGAGGTGATACCGGTGAAGGGGGGAAACATCCGGGAAAGTATCCCCGGTGTTTCGCGTTTTCGGACAGATGAACCGGACGGGAAAGTTGCGTGTTTGCTATGCTAGGGATGTGTGGCGAACGAACGGGCTGCGTATCCGGATTCGTCTCGTCGTTCCGAGCAACTTTCATGTACAAAGTATTTTCATCCGAGCTACGGTTTATTTTATATTAATTTTAAAAGATTTAATCAATTTTCTGGAATTAAATTAATTCGAAAATTATATTAAATGAAAATGCTAAGTGCACCTAGTAGAGTGTACACATCAATGCACACACAGCTGACATGTGGGGCGGTGAGGTGTTGAGTCGTGAGGTCAATAGTCAACATTGACTAGGTTGGTGGTCAAAAGCTGTCTTGATGGGGCCCGGATGTCATTGGGCCATTATTTTTAAACAGATTGTTTATTTTGCCTAGTTAGTGGTGGGGGCCCATTAGTAGTGTGTAAGGTGCTGGTTTAGTGGCCTGTAATTAGATTAGCATCTAATCTAATCCTAGAAGGGCCTAGGTGGCGATGGCACTAGCCGCCATTGTGTGGTGTGCCTCACGCACAGTGCACACATGGGGCGCTCATGACCAGCGCCACCCCTTCTGTGGTGGTGAGCAAGCGAGGCAATTTGGCGGCGGACAAGCGCAGTGTCTTGTCTGGGCAATCAGACGGCTGCGGCATGCGGCGAGGAGCAGGGGAAGCAGAGGCAGCAGCGGGAAGTAGCGGCAGAAGGGAGCAGAAGAAAGTAGCACCACCGCAAAAAGAAGCGAAGCGGCAACGGCAATAGCCAGCAGCAGTGGGTGGTGGCGCGCCAAGCCGCAGTGGATGCTGCCTTCGAGGCGCGCAGGGCACGGCGAGGGACGCAGCGTGGCGGTTGGGCCTCCACGTTCGATCGAGGGCTTAATTTGGAGCAACCGCGGGCATCGGGCGTGACCACGGCATGGACGGTCCAAACTCCGGCCATGCCGACTGGTCCTCATGGGGCGACGTCTACGACGACAGATCGAGGGGGAAAAGCGGGGGAATCGGGGGATGAGCTCACCGTGGAGGCACAAGTAGGCCCGGTGGGAGCTTAGGAGCGCTGGGTTGGACGAATTTGGAGACAAAAGTCGGCGGCGGACGAGGAAGAAGAAGCTCGATCCGCAAGATGTAGAGGCGTCAAACTCGAACGGATGGTCGTAGATGGCGTAGACGAACACTGCGGAGCTCCTGAACTTGTTGCATCAACGAGGGGAGTCCGGTGGCCGCGGGATTGGCGCTGCGACGGCCGCGTCGAGTGCCTCTCCAGATCGGGGAGAGCGAGGGGTAAGAGGAGGGTAGTGGCTAGGGTTTGACCAGGGTCGCGGGGTCGAGGGAGAGGGGCGAAGGGGGGTCTTGTAGTCGAGGGGGAGGCGTGGATGGCCGGCACCTGGCGGCGCCATGGATGGCCTCCACGCCCTCCTGTGAACAGGAGGTGGGAGGAGGGCGGCTGGGCTAAGCCTCCCTAGCCACATGGGCCTAATCGCCCAGTAGTTTAGGTTTTCTTCTTTTTTTTTTGTTTACTGTTTTTCTTTTTATCTACTGTTTTGTGTTAAGTTAATCCGCCAAATTGATTTTGTAAAATTATGAAACTTGGCTCATAATTTGTATTGAAATTTTGGACGCTGCCACAAAAAGTTTGGAGTTATTCTGAAAAGTTTTAAAATCATGTTTAAAACTTAAATGGTTCATTAAGATGATAACGGACCACTTCGTAAATTACTAGGGATTAACTGGCGAGTCAAATAATGTTGGTTTAATCATGAGAATTAGTTAGCGAATACTTGTAACCCAACGAACATTTTTAATTTACCTTTTTAAGAACTAATAATTTGACTTGTATTTTGAATTCAAATTTGAGTTTGATTTGGAACAATGTGATCATTAGCAAGAAAAATGTGATGACATGGCACCATTAGTGAGTGGTTACTGTAGCTTAATTATCCGGGCGTCACAATGAGCCTATGTCCGAGGGCATTCCTAATCTCATTTAGGGTCTCATTTGGAATTTGCATCACTACCTTCACATATGTCCGTATGCTATCATGAACCCCTTTGCTGAATAAACCGATGACTTGTTGTAGTTAATACGCTGTCCTGAAGCCAAACAATACATGTCCAGTACTAGGTTCACCTCGGTAGCACCCATACTATTTGCCTTGAAGAACAGTAGGCTGTCATCTGCGAATAATAAATGATTCACCTTTGGTGCCAAAGGCGCCACTTATAAACCACTCATGTTGGATGACTCACTTCTTGATTTTAACAGGCACGAAAGGCCCTATGCTGCTAACAAGAACAAGTACGGAGATATCGGGTCCCCTTGTCTGATTCCACGTGTTGGTGTAAACTCCTCCAACCTCTTCCCATTAAACTGGACTGAAAAAGTGACTCAAGTTACCAGCCCCATAACAATATCCACCCATCTTTGAGATAAACCAAATTTCAGCATGATTGATTGCAAGTAATCCCACTCCAGTCTGTCATAAGCTTTCATCATATCAAGTTTCAGTGTGCATGATTGATGTTTATTTGCCTTGTTCCTCTTCATGAAGTGCAAACAATCGTAAGCAGTCACAATGCTGTCAGTTATCAGTCTCCCCGGAACGAAAGCTGACTGCTCCTCGGAGATGATCTCAGGTAAAATGATTTTCAGTCAGTTAGATATTACCTTGGATGCAATTTTGTAGAGGACGTTGCAAAGGCTGATGGGCCGGAACTGTGACAATAACATGGGATTTTTCACCTTTGGGATAAACACAAGAACCGTCTCGTTAATGCTTCTTGCTGACTCCTTGTCCTCCACAATATCAAGCACTGCTTTTGTTACATCCTCACCACAAATCTCCCAATGGCGTTGAAAAAAGTGGGCTGGGAACCCATTGGAAAAGGCCTTTTTTGACTTCTGCTTGGGTGTAGGGCTCGTTCAACATGTCATTCATGCCCTGTGTAACTTTGCGAGGCACGTTTGATAGGACGCTCTCCATGTCATGCACCCCCTCAGAGGTGTACAAGATTTTGTAAAACGCGGTGGTCATTACTTCCATCTCATCTCTGTCCTCAGTAATCTGCCCCATCTCCTTTTGTAGAGCCCTGATCAGATTTTTGCGTCTCCTTCTGCTCGCACGTAAATGAAAAAAGTACGTGTTTTTATCTCCGTGCATCAGCCACTCAAGCCTTGCCCTCTGTCGCCATAAAATTTCCTCGCAATGATATAGCTCCACCAGATTTTCTGTTATTTTCAACTCCAAGTGATTGGGACCGGATCTACCTGGGAGGCCGCGCATCTCCTGTAGTTGTCGCTGAAGCTGAGTGATCTGTTGCCTGACGTTACCAAAATGCTCACGATCCCATGCAGAAAGGTCCCCGACACTCGCTGCAGCTTCTGTCGGACCTGGTCCAAATTATGTGAGGCCCACCCCTCACCAATTACATTCGCATGCATGGGATCCCGCTCCCAACACATCTCGTACCTGAATTGCCTCGGTCCTCGTGAGTATGCATGCAACGTGTTGAGCTGAAGGAATATAGGTATATCATCTGAAGAAGCAGCATGTTTGCGTTCTAACGATGCCAATGGAAAGGCCAGTGACCATGCTGGATTCGCAACACATCTATCCAGTCGTACTCTAGTGTAGGTTCCCCCTGTCACCTTTTTTTTCAAAAGTCCAATTGATCCCCTTGAAACCTATATCTGACAAGCCGCACGTCTCAAGTGCATCTCTGAACACGTCCATCTGTGCCTGGCTTCTGTTTCCACTCCATCATGCTCGTGCGAGTGTAACACCTCGTTGAAATCACCTATAACCATCCATGGCAGATCGTTGGCTCCAACAATGCTACGCAACATGTCCCACATTTTGTATCTTTCCGAAACCTGGGCTTCCCCGTAGACGAAGGTGACCCTTGATTTTATGTTAGCCAAATCATCAATCACAACATTAATATGATACTTAGAGTAGCCATCAACCACAAGCTTTATTTCATCATTCCAAAAGACACCAAGTCCACCACTTCTGCCAGAACTACTAACTGCAAAACTATTGGTAAAACCTAATGAGCCTGCTAAATTCTCTACTCGAGAGCCCTCTATCTGAGTTTCAACAATGCATAATACAGAGGGGCCAAGTTGCCTCGTAAGATCACGAAGCACTCGAACTGTCGCGGGTTTGCCAGCGCCGCGACAGTTCCAACATAGTAGACTCATTGTGCATGGCGCGACTCCCCATGGGAGCCCGCCAAACGCGCATCATTGTTTATTGTCAGGACTAGGTTCTTAACCATAGCATTATCTGGGGAAGGTAGTGATAGTTTGTTCCTCTTTGGCTCCTGCTTTGAAGGAGAACTCTCAGGTGCATCTTGGTTTTGCTGCAAGAGAATAGCGTTGCTTGGCTGGACAGTAGGCATGGAACTGGCAGAGCCCTTCGGATCCGACACCACAAGAGAGCCCCTCCTCCTGTTGTTGTCAGCGTCATCATAGCAACATCTGTTGGAAATATGCCCTAGAGGCAATAATAAATTAGTTATTATTATATTTCCTTGTTCATGATAATCGTTTATTATCCATGCTATAATTGTATTGATAGGAAACTCAGATACATGTGTGGATACATAGACAACACCAAGTCCCTAGTAAGCCTCTAGTTGACTAGCTCGTTGATCAACAGATGGTTACGATTTCCGACCATGGACATTGGATGTCGTTGATAACGGGATCACATCATTAGAAGAATGATGTGATGGACAAGACCCAATCCTAAGCCTAGCACAAAGATCGTAGTTAGTATACTAAAGCTTTTCTAATGTCAAGTATCATTTCCTTAGACCATGAGATTGTGCAACTCCGGATACCGTAGGAATGCTTTGGGTGTACCAAAGCGTCACAACGAATAAGCGGGTGGCTATAAAGGTGCACTACAGGTATCTCGAAAGTGTCTTTTGGGTTGGTACGAATCGAGGCTGGGATTTGTCACTCCGTGTAAGCGGAGAGGTATCTCTGGCCCACTCGGTAGGACATCATCATAATGTGCACAATGTGACCAAGGGGTTGATCACGGGATGATGTGTTCTGAACAGTAAAGAGACTTGCGGTAACGAGATTGAACAAGGTATCCGATACCGACGATCGAATCTCGGGCAAGTACAATACCGCTAGACAAAGGGAATTGTATACGGGATCGATTGAGTCCTTGACATCATGGTTCATCCGATGAGATCATCGTGGAACATGTGGGAGCCAACATGGGTATCCAGATCCGCTGTTGGTTATTGACGGAGAACATCTCGGTCATGTTCGCATGATTCTCGAACCGTAGGGTCTACACATAAGGTTCGATGACGCTAGGGTTATAAAGGAAGTTTGTATGTGGTTACCGAATGTTGTTGAGTCCGGATGAGATCCCGGACGTCACGAGGAGTTCGGAATGGTCCGGAGGTAAAGATTTATATATGGAAAGTTGTTGTTGGGTTAGGAAAAAGTTCGGGTTTTTCGGTATTGTCTTGGAAGCTTCGGAAGGTTCGGAGGATTCGAGGGGTCCGGAGGTCCGGAAATAGTTCCACCACGTCCAATACAGTAGCATGGGCTGTAGGGGGCGCCCTAGCCTTAATGGGCCAGGGCACCAGCCCCCAAGGCCCATGCGCATGAAAGGGAAAACCCTAAGGGGAGGGCCTCCACTTGACTTGGGAGGCACTCCTCCCCCCTGGCCGCCCCTAGATGGGATCTAGGGCTGGCCGCACCCTTGGGGTGGGAAAACCCTAAAGGGGCGCAGCCCCTTTCCCCTATATATACTTGAGGTTTTGGGGCTGCCATACACATGAGAACCTCTCCCTCTTGGCGCAGCCCTACCTCTCTCCCTTCTCCTCTCTTGCGGTGCTTAGCGAAGCCCTGCAGGATTACCACGCTCCTCCACCACCACCACGCTGTTGTGTTGCTGCTGGATGGAGTCTTCCTCAACCTCTCCCTCTCTCCTTGCTGGATCAAGGCGTGGGAGACGTCACCGGGCTGTACGTGTGTTGAACGCGGAGGTGCCGTCCGTTCGGCACTAGGATCTCCGGTGATTTGGATCACGACAGTCGACTCCTTCAACCCCGTTCTCTTGAGCGCTTCGCTTAGCGATCTACAAGGGTATGTAGATGCACTCTGCTTCCCTCGTTGCTGGTTTCTCCATAGATAGATCTTGGTGACACGAGGAAAATTTTGAATTTCGCCTCGTTCCCCAACAAATGGCATCATGAGCTAGGTCTATTGCGTAGATTCTTTGCACTAGTAGAACACAAAGTAGTTGTGGGCGTTGATTTTGTTCAATATGCTTACCGTTACTAGTCCAATCTTGTTTGACGATATTGTGGGATGAAGCGGCCGGACCGACCTTACACGTACTCTTCGTGAGGCAGGTTCCACCGATCGACATGCACTTGGTGCATAAGGTGGCTAGCGGTGCCGATCTCTCCCACTTTAGTCGGAACGGATTCGATGAAAAGGGTCCTTATGAAGGGTAAATAGCAATTGGCATATCACGTTGTGGTTTTGCGTAGGTAAGAAACGTTCTTGCTAGAAACCCATACCAGCCACGTAAAACATGCAAACAACAATTAGAGGACGTCTAACTTGTTTTTGCAGGGTATGCTATGTGATGTGATATGGCCAAGAAGAATGTGATGAATGATATGTGATGTATGAGATTGATCATGTTCTTGTAATAGGATTCACGGCTTGCATGTCGATGAGTATGACAACCGGCAGGAGCCATAGGAGTTGTCTTTATTTATTGTATGACCTGCGTGTCATTAAACAACGCCATGTAATTACTTTACTTTATTGCTAACCGGTAGCCATAGTATTAGAAGTAATAGTTGGCGAGACAACTTCATGAAGACGCGATGATGGAGATCATGGTGTCATGCCGGTGACGATGATGATCATGGAGCCCCGAAGATGGAGATCAATGGAGCTATATGATATTGGCCATATCATGTCACTACTATATAATTGCATGTGATGTTTATTATGTTTATGCATCTTGTTTACTTAGAACGACGATAGTAAATAAGATGATCCTTACAACAATTTCAAGAAGTGTTCTCCCTAAGCGTGCACCATTGCTAAAGTTCGTCGCTTCTAAGCACCACGTGATGATCGGGTGTGATGGATTCTTATGTTCACATACAACGGGTGTAAGACAGATTTACACACGCGAAACACTTAGGGTTAACTTGACGAGCCTAGCATGTACAGACATGGCCTCGGAACACAGAGACCGAAAGGTCGATCATGAGTCGTATAGTAGATACGATCAACATGAAGATGTTCACCGATGATAACTAGTCCGTCTCATGTGATGATCGGACACGGCCTAGTTGACTCGGATCATGTAATCACTTAGATGACCAGAGGGATGTCTATCTGAGTGGGAGTTCATAAGATGAACTTAATTATCCTGAACATAGTCAAAAGACCTTTTGCAAATTATGTAAAAGCTCGCGCTTTAGTTCCATTGTTTAGATATGTTCCTAGAGAAAATATAGTTGAAAGTTGAAAGTAGCGATTATGCGGACAGAGAAAGCTTATGTCCTTAATGCACCGCTCGGTGTGCTGAACCCCAAACGTCGTTTGTGGATGTTGCGAACATCGGACATACACGCTTTTGATAACTACGTGATAGTTCAGTTAAGCGGTTTAGAGTTGAGGCACCAAAGGCGTTTTGAAACGTCGCGAAACATATGAGATGTTTGAGGGCTGAAATTGGGATTTCAGGCTTGTGCCCACGTCAAGAGGTATAAGACCTCCGACGATTGTCTTAGCCTGCAAACTAAGGGAGAAAAGCTCAATCGTTGAACTTGTGCTCAGATTGTGCGAGTGCAACAATCACTTGAACGAGTGGGAGTTGATCTTCCGGATGAGATAGTGATGTTTCTCCAAAGTCATTGCCACCAAGCTGCTAGAGCTTCGTGATGAACTATAACATATCAAGGATAGATATGATGATCCTTGAAGTATTCGCGATGTTTGACACCGTGAAAGTAGAAATCAAGAAGGAGCATCAATTGTTGATGGTTGGTGAAACCACTAGTTTCAAGAAGGGCAAGGGCAAGAAGGGATACTTCATGAAGCGGCAAATCATTTGCTGCTCTAGTGAAGAAACCCAAGGTTGAACCCAAACCGAGACTAAGTGCTTACGTAATAAGGGGAACAGCCTTTGCCCTAGATACTTGGTAGATGAGAAGGCTGGCAAGGTCGATAGAAGTATATTGGATATACATTGTGTTAATGTGTACTTTACTAGTACTCCTAGTAGCACCAGGGTATTAAGATACGGTTCGGTTGCTAAGTGTTAGTAACTCGAAATAAAAGCTACGGAATAAGCGGAGACTAGCTAAAGGTGAGTGACGATATATGTTGGAAGTGTTTCCAAGGTTGATGTGATCAAGCATCACGCGCTCCCTCTACCATCGAGATTAGGTGTTAAACCTAAATAATTGTTATTTGGTGTTTGCGTTGAGCATAGACATGATTGGATTATGTCTATCATAATCTGGTTATTCATTTAAGGAGAATAAAGGTTACTCTATTTATTTGAATAATACCTTCAATGGTCTTGCACCTAAAAGAATGGTTTAATGAATCTCGATTGTAGTGATACACATTTTCATGCCAAAAGATATAAGATAGTAATGATAGTACCACTTACTTGTGGCACTGCCATGTAAGTCATAAAACGCATGAAGAAGCTCCATGTTGATGGATCTTTGGACTCACTCATTTTGGAAAAATTTGAGACATGTGAACCATGTCTATTGGTGTATACGCATGAAGAAACTCCATGCAGATGGATCGTTTGGACTCACTTGATTTTGAATCACTTGAGATATGCAAATCATACCACATGGGCAAGATGGTGAAAAGCCTCGGTTTGATAAGATGGAACAAGATAGCAACTTGTTGGAAGTAACACATTTTGATGTGTGCAGTCCAATGAGTCTTTGAGGCATCTGATGAATATCGTTATGTTCTTACTTCACAGATGATTTGAGTAGATTTGTTGAGTATATTTACTTGATGAAACACAAGTCTGAATTATTGAAAGGTTCAAGTAATTTCAGAGTGAAGTTGAAGATCTTCGTGACAAGAGGATAAAATGTCGTGATGTGATCATAGAGATGAATATCTGAGTTATGAGTTTGGTACACAATTGAGACATTGTGGAAATTGTTTCACAACTAATACCGCTGGAACACCATAGTGTGATGGTGTGTCCGAACATCATAGTTGCACCCTATTGGATATGGTGCGTACCATGATGTCTCTTATCGAATTACCACTATCGTTCATGGGTTAGGCATTAGAGACAACCACACTCACTTTAATAGGGCACCACGTAATTCCGTTGAGGCGACCTGTTTGAACTATGGTTTGGAGAAACCTAAGTTGTCGTTTCTTAAAAGTTTGGGGCTGCGACGCTTATGTGAAAAAGTTTCAGGTTGATAAGCTCGAACCCAAAGCGGATAAAATGCATCTTCATAGGACACCCAAAAACAGTTGGGTATACCTCCTAATTCAGATCCGAAAGCAATAGGGATTGTTTCTTGAATCGGATCCTTTCTCGAGGAAAAGTTTGTCTCGGAAAGTTGAGTGGGAGGATGGTGGAGACTTGATGAGGTTATTGAACCGTCACTTCAACAAGTGTGTAGCAGGGCACAGGAAGTTGTTCCTGTGACACCTACACCAATTGAAGTGGAAGCTTATGATAGTGATCATGAAGCTTCGGATCAAGTCACTACCGAACCTCGTGGGGCGACAAGGACGCGTCTTTGCTTGAGTGGTACGATGATCCTGTCTTGAAGGTCATGTTGCTAGACAACAATGAACCTACGAGCTATGGAGAAGCGATGGTGGGCCCATATTCCAACAAATGGTTAGAAACCATGAAATCCGAGATAGGATCCATGTATCAGAACAAAGCATGGACTTTGGTGGACTTGCCCGATGATCGGCAAGCCATTGAGATGAATGGATCTTTAAGAAGAAGACGGACGTGGACGGTAATGTCACCGTCTATGAAGCTCGACTTGTGGCGAAGAGTTTTTCACAAGTTCAAGGAGTTGACTACGATGAGATTTTCTCATCCGTAGCGATGCTTAAGTCCGTCGGAATCATGTTAGCATTAGCTGCATTTATGAAATCTGGCAGATTGATGTCAAAATGAGTTTCCTTACCAGTTTTTGTAAGGAAAGGTTGTATGTGATACAATCAGAAAGTTTTGTCGATCCTAAGGATGCTAAAAGGTATGCTGGCTCCAGCGATCCTTTCTTAGGACTGGAGTAAGCATCTCGGAGTTGGAATGTGCACTTTGATAAGATGATCAAAGATTTTAGGTTTATACAAAGTTTATGAGAAACTTGTATTTCCAAAGAAGTGAGTGGGAGCACTATAGAATTTCTGATGAGTATATGTTGTTGACATATTGATGATCAGAAATGATGTAGAATTTCTAGAAAGCATATAGGGTTATTTGAAAGGTGTTTTTCAATAGAAAACCTGGATTAAGCTACTTGAACATTGAGCATCAAGATCTATGAGAATAGATCGAAAACGCTAAATGATACTTTCAAATGAGCACATACCTTGACATGATCTTGAAGGTGTTCAAGATGGATCAGTCAATGAAGGAGTTCTTGCCTGAGTTGCAAGGTATGAAATTAAGAGTTAAAGCTCGACCACGGCAGAAAAGAGAGAAAGGACGAAGGTCGTCCCCTATGCTTCAGACGTAGGCTCTATAGTATGCTATGCTGTGTGCCGCACCGGAAGTGTGCCTTGCCATGAATTAGGCAAGAGGGTACAAGAATGATCCAGGAATGGATCATTGGACAGCGGTCAAAATTGCCCTTGAAGTAAATAAGGACATGTTTCTCGATTATGGAGGTGATAAAGAGTTCGGCGTAAAGGGTTACGTCGATGCAAGCTTTAACACCTATCCGGATAGCTCTGAGTAGAGATACCGGATACGTATAGTGGAGCAACCATTTGGAATAGCTCCAAGTGGAGCGTGGAAGCGGCATTTACAATATGACCTAGAGATTTGCGAAGTACATACGGATCTGAATGTTGCAGACCCATTGACTAAAACCTCTCTCACAAGCAAAACATGATCAAACCCCAGAACTCATTGAGTCTAAATCACATGATGATGTGAACTAGTTTACAGACACTAGTAAACTCTTTGGGTGTTGGTCACATGGCGATGTGACCTATCAGTGTTAATCACATGACGATGTGAACTAGATTATTGACTCTAGTGCAAGTGGGAGACTGTTGGAAATATGCCCTAGAGGCAATAATAAATTAGTTATTATTATATTTCCTTGTTCATGATAATCGTTTATTATCCATGCTATAATTGTATTGATAGGAAACTCAGATACATGTGTGGATACATAGACAACACCAAGTCCCTAGTAAGCCTCTAGTTGACTAGCTCGTTGATCAATAGATGGTTACGGTTTCCGACCATGGACATTGGATGTCGTTGATAACGGGATCACATCATTAGAAGAATGATGTGATGGACAAGAGACAATCCTAAGCCTAGCACAAAGATCGTAGTTCAGTATGCTAAAGCTTTCCTAATGTCAAGTATCATTTCCTTAGACCATGAGATTGTGCAACTCCCGGATACCGTAGGAATGCTTTGGGTGTACCAAATGTCACAACGTGGCGGGTGGCTATAAAGGTGCACTACTGGTATCTCGAAAGTGTCTTTTGGGTTGTACGAATCGAGGCTGGGATTTGTCACTCCGATGTAAGCGGAGAGGTATCTCTGGGCCCACTCGGTAGGACATCATCATAATGTGCACAATGTGACCAAGGGGTTGATCACGGGATGATGTGTTACGGAACGAGTAAAGAGACTTGCCGTAACGAGATTGAACAAGGTATCGGATACCGACGATCGAATCTCGGGCAAGTACAATACCGCTAGACAAAGGGAATTGTATACGGGATCGATTGAGTCCTTGACATCGTGGTTCATCCGATGAGATCATCGTGGAACATGTAGGAGCCAACATGGGTATCCAGATCCGTTGTTGGTTATTGACGGAGAATGTCTCGGTCATGTTCGCATGATTCCCGAACCCGTAGGGTCTACACATAAGGTTCGATGACGCTAGGGTTATAAAGGAAGTTTGTATGTGGTTACCAAATGTTGTTGAGTCCGGATGAGATCCCGGACGTCACGAGGAGTTCGGAGGTAAAGATTTATATATGGAAAGTTGTTGTTGGGTTAGGAAAAAGTTCGGGTTTTTCGGTATTGTACCGGAAGCTTCGGAAGGTTCCGGAGGATTCGGAGGGTCCGGGGTCCGGAAATAGTTCCACCACGTCCAATACAGTAGCATGGGCTGTGGGGCGCCCTAGCCTTAATGGGCCAGGGGCACCAGCCCCCAAGGCCCATGCGCATGGGAAGGGGAAAACCCTAAGGGGAGGGCCTCCACTTGACTTGGGAGGCACTCCTCCCCTGGCCGCCCCTAGATGGGATCTAGGGCTGGCCGCACCCTTGGGGTGGAAAACCCTAAAGGGGGCGCAGCCCCCTTTCCCCCTATATATACTTGAGGTTTTGGGGCTGCCATACACATGAGAACCTCTCCCTCTTGGCGCAGCCCTACCTCTCTCCCTTCTCCTCTCTTGCGGTGCTTAGCGAAGCCCTGCAGGATTACCACGCTCCTCCACCACCACCACGCCGTTGTGCTGCTGCTGGATGGAGTCTTCCTCAACCTCTCCTCTCTCCTTGCTGGATCAAGGCGTGGGAGGCGTCACCGGCTGTACGTGTGTTGAACGCGGAGGTGCCGTCCGTTCGCACTAGGATCTCCGGTGATTTGGATCACGACAGCACGACTCCTTCAACCCCGTTCTCTTGAGCGCTTCGCTTAGCGATCTACAAGGGTATGTAGATGCACTCTCCTTCCCCTCGTTGTTGGTTTCTCCATAGATAGATCTTGGTGACACGTAGGAAAATTTTGAATTTCTGCTACGTTCCCCAACAACATCCCCCTCATACTTTCTGGATCATCCTGCTCAGTCCACATCTCCTGGCTCCTCTAGGATGGTGCACGGCCTCGGCCGCGACCTCGTCCTGATCCGCCGTGTCCTCTTCTTTCTCCCGGTCCCCAGCCAGGTCCTCTGAACCACGATGCCCGAAGATTCTTGTAAACCAAAGCCTCAGGGGGGTGAACACCATCACCATGCTCTTTAAATTGATGACCAAGGTGGCCGCATATGGCGCACCAGTCAGGTAAGCGCTCGTATTTCACCAGAATTTTTTTCCTTTTACCTTCTTTCACCATCGAGACTGCATTTTTTAGTGGACGGTGGACATTGATCTTGACCCTGACCCGGACAAAATTACCTTCAAAATCTTGTGACTTCGGTTCGGCGTATATATACTGCCCAATCTTCCCTGCTAGAGCTTTGATCATCAGGAAATAACCATCAGGGAAGTCATGTATTTGAGCCCATATATCCAACATGTCCAGATTTACCTCTGATGGCTTAGTGAGCCCATCATACTCTGCAAGCACCACAGCGTTCCCTTTGAAGGTCCAAGGCCCCTCCACCATGACGCGTTCCCAATCACCCAGGCAAGAGAACTGCATTGTGTAGAGATTTTCTTCGAGCGGATGGATCTTCACCTCCTGCACCAGATCCCAGGCAGCCCTCATATTGCAAAAGAACCAATACTGGCGGTAGCTCTTTGGTGTGTGAACTCTCGCAATTGCCATCCACCGCGCAGCCGCATCCGCTGGTACATCTTGCTCTTCGGGAACCATGTCATCCAAGTCATCCTCAGTGATGCCCAGATTCTTCATCATCTCCTCCACATCCTTAGCCTCCGCACCAGAACCCGACGCGCGGCTTACCCTATCTCCAAACCCTAACCTGACGAAAACAGCGGATCACCAGGTTTTAACAATACCCTAACTGCCTTCCTGCCTCCACAAACCCTGCCGAGGTCAAGACCGGAGGCGATACAAGACCGCCCTTTGATCGGTCCTAGCCTGGCTGGGAATCGGAGGGAAACCGGCGAGGGGATGAGTTGGTCTCAACGGCGGCTCGAGGAGTCGCCGAGAGGAAACAGAAACCCTAACAGGAGGGGATCTGGTGTTATTTTCTACTATTTGACATTTATTTTCATACCAGCGCCCACTAGAGAGAGCGAACTCAAACAAATGCATGTAAATGGGCCGGCCCATCTAGCTCCGACCCCTCTTTTCTAGTTTGTGAAGCTTCCGGTTAGTTTTTTTTTCTTTTGGTCAGGTAACCTGGTTTTCTACGCGGTTTATTTCCTTTTTCATTGTTTTTTATTTTATTCCTTTTTTACTTGTTTTTTTCATTTTTTTCGAATTTTTGTTTTTTTATTCAAGAGCCTATTTTCAAATTTGTGAAATTTCTTCAAATTTGCAAAATCTTTTCAAATTCATGATTTGTTTTGAATTTATGAATATTTTTGTGTTCATAGATATTTTTTGTATGTATAATTGTTTTTTCAAATTCAGGATTTTTTTTGAATTCATGTATCTTTTTCAAATTCATGAACTTTTTTCAACGCATGAACTTTTTCAAGTTTGTAAACTTTTCCCAATTTGAAAAAAGTTAATGGGTCCAGTTGTCGGTGTCAAAACCCGCGGATCTCGGGTAGGGGGTCCCGAACTATGCGTCTGGGATCGATGGTAATAGGCGACGGGGGACACGATGTTTACCCAGGTTTGGGCCCTCTCTATGGAGGTAATACCCTACTTCCTGCTTGATTGATCTTGATGAATATGAGTGTTACAAGAGTTGATCTACCACGAGATCGTAGTGGCTAAACCCTAGAAGTCTAGCCTATGTGTATATGGTAATTAATGTGTCCTATCCGGACTATGCTCTCTGGTTTATATAGGCACCGGAGAGATCTAGGGTTACATGGAGTCGGTTACATAAGAAGAAATCTTCACAGCAGGTCGCCTAGCTTGCCTTCCACGCCAAGGAAAGTCTAATCCGGACACGAATATAGTCTTCGGCCTTCGTATCTTCACAGCCCATCAGTCCGGCCCAATGAATAGCAGGCTGAACGCCCGAGGACCCCTTAGTCCAGGACTCCCTCAGTAGCCCCTGAACCTGGCTTCAATGACGAGGAGTCCGACGCGCAGATTGTCTTCGGCATTGCAAGGCGGGTTCCCCTTTCTCCGAACTACAGGATAGTCCTTGGATGCGATGATTGTATCCGGACCTGTTACACACACCATACACTGTTGGGGGACGTAGTAATTTCAAAAAAATTCCTACGCACACACAGGATCATGGTGATGCATAGCAACGAGAGGGGAGAGTGTTGTCCATGTACTCTCGTAGACCGAAAGCGGAAGCGTTAGCACAACGCGGTTGATGTAGTCGTACGTCTTCACGATCCGATCGACCAAGTACCGAACGTAAGGCACCTCCGAGTTCAGCACACGTTCAGCTAAATGACGTCCCTCGAACTCCGATCCAGCCGAGCTTTGAGGGAGAGTTCCGTCAGCATGACGTCATGGTGACGATGATGATGTTCTACTGATGCAGGGCTTCGCCTAGGCACCGCTACGATATTATCGAGGTGGATTATGGTGGAGGGGGGCACCGCACACGGCTAAGAGATCAAGAAATCAATTGTTGTGTCTATGGGGTGCCCCCTCCTCCGTATATAAAGGGGGGAGGAGGAGAGGGCCGACCAAGGGGGTGGCGCGCCCTAGGAGGGGGAAACCTACTCCAAGTAGGTTTGCCTCTCCCTTTCCTAGTCCAAGAAGGAGGGGGAAGGAAGGAGTGGGAGAGGGGAAAGGCAAGGGGGCGCCGCCCCCCTTCCTTGTCCTATTCGGACTCAAGGGGAGGGGCGCGCCTATTTCCCTGGCCGGCCCCTCTCTCTCTCTCTCCACTAGGGACCAATAGGCCCATTAGTTCCCGGGGGGTTCGGTAACCCCGGTACTCCGATAAATGTCCGAAACCTTCCGGAACCTTTCCGGTGTCCAAACATAGTCGTCCAATATATCGATCTTTATGTCTCGACCATTTCGAGACTCCTCGTTATGTCCGTGATCACATTCGGGACTCCGAACAACCTTCGGTACATCAAAACACATAAACTCATAATATAACCGTCATCGAACTTTAAGTGTGCGGACCCTACGGGTTCGAGAACTATGTAGACATGACCGAGACACGTCTCCGGTCAATAACCAATAGCGGAACCAGGATGCTCATATTGGCTCCCACATATTCTATGAAGATCTTTATCGGTCAAACCGCATAACAACATACGTTGTTCCCTTTGTCATCGCTATGTTACTTGCCCGAGATTCGATCGTCGGTATCTCAATACCTAGTTCAATCTCGTTACCGGCAAGTCTCTTTACTCGTTCTGTAATACATCATTCCGCAACTAACTCATTAGTTGCAATGCTTGCAAGGCTTATAGTGATGTGCATTACCGAGTGGGCCTAGAGATACCTCTCCGACAATCTGAGTGACAAATCCTAATCTCGAAATACGCCAACCCAACAAGTACCTTTGGAGACACCTGTAGAGCACCTTTATAATCACCCGATTCGTTGCCAGGACGTTTGGTAGCACACAAAGTGTTCCTCCGGTAAATGGGAGTTGCATAATCTCATAGTCATAGGAACATGTATAAGTCATGAAGAAAGCAATAGCAGAATACTAAACGATCGTGTGCTAAGCTAACGGAATGGGTCAAGTCAATCACATCATTCTCCTAATGATGTGATCCTGTTAATCAAATGACAACTCATGTCAATGGCTAGGAAACATAACCATCTTCGATCAACGAGCTAGTCAAGTAGAGGCATACTAGTGACACTTTGTTTGTCTATGTATTCACACAAGTATTATGTTTCCGGTTGATACAATTCTAGCATGAATAATAAACATTTATCATGATATAAGGAAATAAATAATAACTTTATTATTGCCTCTAGGGCATATTTCCTTCAGTCTCCCACTTGCACTAGAGTCAATAATCTAGATTACACAGTAATGATTCTAACACCCATGGAGCCTTGGTGCTGATCATGTTTTGCTCGTGGAAGAGGCTTAGTCAACGGGTCTGCAACATTCAGATCCGTATGTATCTTGCAAATTTCTATGTCTCCCACCTGGACTAGATCCCGGATGGAGTTGAAGCGTCTCTTGATGTGCTTGGTTCTCTTGTGAAATCTGGATTCCTTTGCCAAGGCAATTGCACCAGTATTGTCACAAAAGATTTTCATTGGACCTGATGCACTAGGTAAGACACCTAGATCGGATATGAACTCCTTCATTCAGACTCCTTCATTTGCTGCTTCCGAAGCAGCTATGTACTCCGCTTCACATGTAGATCCCGCCACAACACTTTGCTTAGAAATGCACCAACTGACAGCTCCACCGTTCAATGTAAACATGTATCCGGTTTGGATTTAGAATCGTCCGGATCAGTGTCAAAGCTCGCGTCAACGTAACCATTTACGACTAGCTCTTTGTCACCTCCATAAACGAGAACATATCCTTAGTCCTTTTCAGGTATTTCAGGATGTTCTTGACCGCTGTCCAGTGATCCAACTCCTGGATTACTTTGGTACCTCCCTGCTAAACTTATAGCAAGGCACACATCATGTCTGGTACATAGCATTGCATACATGATAGAGCCTATGGCTGAAGCATAGGGAACATCTTTAATCTTCTCTCTATCTTCTGCAGTAGTCAGGCATTGAGTCATACCCAACTTCACACCTTGTAACACAGGCAAGAACCCTTTCTTTGCTTGATCCATTTTGAACTTCTTCAAAACTTTGTCAAGGTATGTGCTTTGTGAAAGTCCAATTAAGCGTCTTGATCTATCTCTATAGATCTTGATGCCCAATATGTAAGCAGCTTCACCGAGGTCCTTCATTGAAAAACTCTTATTCAAGTATCCCTTTATGCTATCCAGAAATTCTATATCATTTCCAATCAGTAATATGTCATCCACATATAATATCGAAATGCTCTGAGCTCCCACTCACTTTCTTGTAAATACAGGCTTCTCCAAAAGTCTGTATAAAACCAAATGCTTTGATCACACTATCAAAGCGTTTATTCCAACTCCGAGAGGCTTGCACCAGTCCATAAATGGATTGCTAGAGCTTGCACACTTTGTTAGCTCCCTTTGGATCAACAAAACCTTCCGGTTGCATCATATAGAACTCTTCTTCCAGAAATCCATTCAGGAATGCAGATTTTACATCCATTTGCCAAATTTCATAATCATAAAATGCGGCAATTGCTAACATGATTCGGACAGAGTTAAGCATCGCTACGGGTGAGAAAGTCTCATCGTAGTCAATCCCTTGAACTTGTCGAAAACCTTTCACAACAAGTCGAGCTTTATAGACAGTAACATTACCGTCAGCGTCAGTCTTCTTCTTGAAGATCCATTTATTCTCAATGGCTTGCCGATCATCGGGCAAGTCAACCAAAGTCCACACTTTGTTCCATACATGTATCCCATCTCAGATTTCATGGCCTCAAGACATTTTGCGGAATCTGGGCTCACCATCGCTTCTTCATAGTTCGTAGGTTCATCATGGTCTAGTAACATAACCTCCAGAACAGGATTACCGTACCACTCTGGTGCGGATCTTACTCTGGTTGATCTACGAGGTTCAGTAACAACTTGATCTGAAGTTTCATGATCATCATCATTAACTTCCTCACTAATTGGTGTAGGTGTCACAGGAAACGGTTTCTGTGATGAACTACTTTCCAATAAGGGAGCAGGTACAGTTACCTCATCAAGTTCTACTTTCCTCCCAAACTTCTTTTGAGAGAAACTCCTTCTCTAGAAAGATTCCAAATTTAGCAAAAAAAGTCTTGCCTTCGGATCTGTGATAGAAGGTGTACCCAACAGTCTCTTTTGGGTATCCTATGAAGACACATTTTTCTGATTTGGCTTTGAGCTTATCAGGTTGAAGTTTTTTCACATAAGCATCGCAGCCCCAAACTTTAAGAAACGACAACTTTGGTTTCTTGCCAAACCATAGTTCATAAGGCGTCGTCTCAACGGATTTTGATGGTGCCCTATTTAACATGAATGCAGCCGTCTCTAAAGCATAACCCCAAAATGATAGCGGTAAATCAGTAAGGGACATCATAGATCGCACCATATCTAATAAAGTACGATTACGACGTTCGGACACACCATGCTGTTGTGGTGTTCGGGTGGCGTGAGTTCTTAAACTATTCCGCATTGTTTCAAATGAAGACCAAACTCGTAACTCAAATATTCTCCTCCATGATCAGATCGTAGAAACTTTATTTTCTTGTTACGATGATTTTCAGCTTCACTCTGAAATTCTTTGAACTTTTCAAATGTTTCAGACTTATGTTTCATTAAGTAGATATACCCATATCTTCTTAAATCATCTGTGAAGGTGAGAAAATAACGATACCCGCCACGAGCCTCAACATTCATTGGCCCACATACATCTGTATGTATGATTTCCAACAAATCTGTTGCCCGCTGCATAGTTCCGGAGAACGGCGTTTTAGTCATCTTGCCCATGAGGCATGGTTCGCAAGTACCAAGTGATTCATAATCAAGTCGTTCCAAAAGTCCATCAGTATGGAGTTTCTTCATGCACTTTACACCAATATGACCTAAACGGCAGTGCCACAAATAAGTTGCACTATCATTATCAACTCTGCATCTTTTGGCTTCAATATTATGAATATGTGTATCACTACTATCGAGATTCAACAAAATAGACCACTCTTCAAGGGCGCATGACCATAAAAGGTATTACTCATATAAATAGAACAACCATTATTCTCTGATTTAAATGAATAACCGTCTCGTATCAAACAAGATTCAGATATAATGTTCATGCTCAACGCTGGCACCAAATAACAATTATTCAGGTCTAAAACTAATCCCGAAGGTTGATGTAGAGGTAGCGTGCCGACCGCGATCACATCGACTTTGGAACCATTTCCCACGCGCATTGTCACCTCGTCCTTAGCCAATCTTCGCTTAATCCGTAGTCCCTGTTTCGAGTTGCAAATATTAGCAACAGAACCAGTATCAAATACCCAGGTGCTACTGCGAGCATTAGTAAGGTACACATCAATAACATGTATATCACATATACCTTTGTTCACCTTGCCATCCTTCTTATCCGCCAAATACTTGGGGCAGTTCCGCTTCGATGACCGGTCATTTTGCTGTAGAAGCACTTCGATCTCGTGCTTAGGTCCAGACTTGGGTTTCTTCTCTGAGCAGCAACTTGTTTGTTGTTCTTCTTGAAGTTCCCCTTCTTCTTCCCTTTGCCCTTTTTCTTGAAACTGGTGGTCTTGTTGACCATCAACACTTGATGTTCCTTCTTGATTTCTACCTCTGCAGCTTTTAGCATTGCGAAGAGCTCGGGAATCGTCTTATCCATCCCTTGCATGTTATAGTTCATCACGAAGCTCTTGTAGCTTGGTGGCAGTGACTGAAGAATTCTGTCAATGACGCTATCATCCGGAAGATTAACTCCTAGTTGAATCAAGTGATTGTTATACCCAGACATTCTGAGTATATGCTCACTGACAGAACTATTCTCCTCCATCTTACAGTTGTAGAACTTATTGGAGACTTTATATCTCACAATCCGGGCATTAGCTTGAAATATTAACTTCAACTCCTGGAACATCTCATATGCTCCATGACGTTCAAAACGTCGTTGAAGTCCCGGTTATAAGCCTATCGAGTAGTCATCAGCTTTGCCCTGCCAGACGTTCATAACATCTGGTGTTGCTCCTGCAGCAGGTCTGGCACCTAGCGGTGCTTCCAGGACGTAATTCTTCTGTGCAGCAATGAGGATAATCCTCAAGTTACGGACCCAGTCCGTGTAATTGCTACCATCATCTTTCAACTTTGCTTTCTCAAGGAACGAATTAAAATTCAACGGAACAACAACACGGGTCATCTATCTACAACAACATATACAAGCAAGATACTATCAGGTACTAAGTTGATGATAAATTTAAGTTCAATTAATCATATTACTTAAGAACTCCCACTTAGATAGGCATCCCTCTAATCTTCTAAGTGATCACGTGATCCATATCGACTAAACCATGTCCGATCATCACGTGAGATGGAGTAGTTTCAATGGTGAACATCACTATGTTGATCATATCTACTATATGATTCACGCTCGACCTTTCAATCTCAGTGTTCCGAGGCCATATCTGTTATATGCTAGGCTCGTCAAGTTTAACCTGAGTATTCCGCGTGTGCAACTGTTTTGCACCCGTTGTATTTGAACGTGAGCCTATCACACCCGATCATCACGTGGTGTCTCAGCACGAAGAACTTTTGCAACGGTGCATACTTAGGGAAAACACTTATACCTTGATAATTTAGTGAGAGATCTTCTTATAATGCTACCGTCAATCAAAGCAAGATAAGATTCATAAAATATAAACATCACATGCAATCAATATAAGTGATATGATATGGCCATCATCATCTTGTGCTTGTGATCTCCATCTCCGAAGCACCATCATGATCACCATTATCACCGGCACGACACCTTGATATCCATCGTAGCATCGTTGTCGTCTCGCCAACTTATGCTTCTACGACTATCACTACCGCTTAGTGATAAAGTAAAGCATTACATGGCGTTTTCATTGCATACAATAAAGCGACAACCATATGGCTCCTGCCAGTTGCCGATAACTCAGTTACAAAACATGATCGCCTCATACAATAAAATATAGCATCATGCCTTGACCATATCACATCACAACATGCCCTACAAAAACAACTTAGACGTCCTCTACTTTGTTGTTGCAAGTTTTACGTGGCTGCTACGGGCTGAGCAAGAACCGTTCTTACCTACGCATCAAAACCACAACGATAGTTTGTCAAGTTGGTGCTGTTTTAACCTTCGCAAGGACCGGCGTAGCCACACTCGGTTCAACTAAAGTTGGAGAAACCGACACCGCTAGTCACCGTGTGCATAGCACGGCGGTAAAACCAGTCTCGCGTAAGTGTACGATAATGTCCGTCCGGCCGCTTCATCCAGCAATACCGCCCAACCAAAGTATGACATCTTTGGTAAGCAAGATGACTTGTATCGCCCACAACTCACTTGTGTTCTACTCGTGCATATAACATCTAGGCATAAAACCAGGCTCGGATGCCACTGTTGGGGAACGTAGTAATTTCAAAAAAATTCCTACGCAAACACAGGATCATGGTGATGCATAGAAACGAGAGGGGAGAGTGTTGTCCACGTACCCTCGTAGACCGAAAGCGGAAGCGTTAGCACAACGCGGTTGATGTAGTCGTACGTCTTCACGATCCGACCGATCAAGTACCGAGCGTACGACACCTCCGAGTTCAGCACACGTTCAGCTCGATGACATCCCTCGAACTCCGATCCAGCCGAGCTTTGAGGGAGAGTTCGTCAGCACGGCAGCTTGGTGACGATGATGATGTTCTACCGACATAGGGCTTCGCCTAAGCACCGCTACAATATTATCGAGGTGGATTATGGTGGAGGGGGGCACCGCACACGGCTAAGAGATCAAGAGATCAATTGTTGTGTCTATGGGGTGCCCCCCTCCTCCGTATATAAAGGGGGAGGAGGAGAGGGCTGGCCAAGGGGGTGGCGCGCCCTAGGAGGGGGAAACCTACTCCAAGTAGGTTTGCCTTTTCCCTTCCTAGTCCAAGAAGGAGGGGGAAGGAAGGAGTGGGAGAGGGGAATGGCAAGGCGGGCGCCGCCCACCCCTTCCTTGTCCTATTCAGACTCAAGGGGAGGGAGCGCGCCTCTTGCCCTGGCCGGCCCCTCTCTCTCTCCACTAGGGCCCAACAAGGCCCTTTAGTTCCCTGAAGTGCGGTAACCCTTGCATCCGATAAATGTCCGAAACCTTCCGGAAGCTTTCCGGTGTCCAAACATAGTCGTCCAATATATTGATCTTTACGTCTCGACCATTTCGAGACTCCTCGTTATGTCCGTGATCACATCTGGGACTGTGAACAACCTTCGGTACATCAAAACACATAAACTCGTAATATAACCGTCATCGAACTTTAAGCGTGCGGACCCTACGGGTTCGAGAACTATGTAGACATGACCGAGACACATCTCCGGTCAATAACCAATAGCGGAACCTGGATGCTCATATTGGCTCCCGCATATTCTACGAAGATCTTTATCGGTCAAACCGCATAACAACATATTGTAACGCCCCGGATTCGATGCGCCAGGTGTCCGCCAGTTATTCGTCGGTGTTGCCATGTCATTTGCTTGCGTGTTGCACTTTGCCATGTCATCATCTGCATTTCATATCATGTCATCATGTGCATTTCTTTTTGCATACGTGTTCGTCTCATGCATCCGAGCATTTTTCCCGTTGTCCGTTTTGCAATCCGGCACTCCTATGTCTCCCAGCGCCCCCTTTTACCTCTTTTCATGTGCGGGTGTCAAACATTCTCGGAATGCCCCGAGGTTTGTCAAGCGGCCTTGGTATAGCACCGGTAAACCGCCTGTCAAGTTTCGGATCATTTGGAGGTCGTTTGGTACTCCAACGGTTAACCGGGTAACCGCAAAAGCCTCTTTTGTTGCAGCCCAACACCCCTTTCTAAGTGGCCCAAAACCCACCAAACTCCCTTCCATGCTCTCGGTCGTTCGATCACGATCGCGTGGCCGAAAACCGCACCTCATTTGGACTCCCCTAGCTCCCTCTACCTATATATATCCCCATCCCCCCGAAATTCGCGGATGATTTCGCCCTAACCCTAGTCATCCTCTCTCGCGCCACGGACACGTCCAACTTCACGGACGCGCCCACCTCCACCTCACCCGCCAATCCGCCTCGCCACCTCAGCGCCGCCGCCTCGCGCCCAATGAGACGTCGCCACGTCGCCTCCCCGCGCCCACATCGCCCGCGCGCCGGGCCCAGATCCGCCCATGCCCGGCCGAACGGCCTTGCTGCCCAGAGCCGCCGCCGCCGCCGCCTTCGCCGCCGCCTGCTGGGCTCCGCGCCTCGCCGGAGCCGCGCGCCCGCCGCCGCCTCCGCCCGCCCAGCGCCGCCCGACCGAGCCGCCTCCGCCGCCTCTCGGCCCCGGCCGCCCGCCCCTGCCTGCCGCGAGGTCCGGCCTCGCGGCGGTCGCGCCTCACCGACCGCCGCCGCGCCGCCGGCGTCGCTCCTCGGCCGGCCCGTCTCGTCGCCTCCTTCCACCTCCGTCGCGGCGCCGCGCCCGGTCGCCGGAGTCGTCCTCCCCTCGCCCCGGGTCGCCTCCTCCTCCATCCTCCCGTCGCCCGGCCGACCCCGCCGCCGTCGCCTCGCCGGAGGAGCTCGCCGGAGCTCTCTCCGGCCGGATCCATCCGGGGTGGATGAGATCCACCACTACGCCGAACCAAACGCGCGCCCGCGTCCCGGATCTGCCCATCCCGCACGAGTCGGTCCCGTTGACTTTCCCGGAGGTATAAATTTCATCTAAGTCCCCGATCTGCAGTAATTTTGTGCCATTTTCATTGCATTATATCTCTGTCATCGTAGCTCCGTTTTGCGCGTGTAATATGTCAAAATGTTCGCCTCGAAGAGTAGATCATTTCATCTCATTGCATCATTTTCATTTGAGCTCATCTTGATGCCCGAAATGCTGTTGCAAGACTGCTATGTGATGTTAGTTTCTGATTTTTATCAGAACTTGCACTTTTGTCATTTTTGCCATGATTGATGTGTGCATCCTATGGACTTGAGTCCTACATGTGTTTTGTAACATGCCATGTCTTCTTTCCAGTGGTGCTTGCTATGTATTTTTGTGATCTATTTGGTGACTAGCACAAGCATGCAAACTAGGTGTCTTGTTATTGCTGTTTTCAGCCCTGTTTGCTGTTATTTTGATGCCATGTTAACTTGATGCTACCGAGAGATCTATGCATATTTTGAGATACTTCAGTAAGGATGTTTTGTTAAGCATGTCATGCTCTATCCATCCATGCCCTTGTTTGCAATTATGGAGTAGTCTAGCTTGAGTCAATCGAGCTCTACTTTTTCTTCAAAATGTTTCCTGGCAGATTGTTTACATGTTATTCAATTTTGCCTAGGGTGTTGTGGTTGAGCCGTATATGCTATGTTATTGTTCTTACCATGTATGTCTTCTATGTCATGTCTTATTGATGTATGTATGCTTAGTGTATCATTTGAGGCTCTGTAGTGAGTGCATTGAGCTTGTAAACATGCCTTCTCGTTACCAGTTTTTGACATGTCATGTTGCTGAATCTGTTAACGAAACTTTCAATATTGACATGGGTGTTACTATATTTTCTTGTCCTTTTTGGCTTATGGTCACTAAAGGACTTTTGTTATATGCTTTGAGTAGATTCATGCCATGCCTTTGTTTGCCATGATAAGTTCCTGTAACATGTTGTTTCATAGCTCTAAACATTGCAACCTGTTGTTATTTCTGCCAATGCCTGAAACTGTTATTAGTTGCAATCTTGCCATGTCATTTTGAGCATGTTCTAGTCATTTCTGGAGGTAGCTCAGTTCTCATGTTTTGTAATGCTTTACCTGTAGATCATGCCCATGCCTTTTGTTATTGTGTTGAGGTCCTGTAGCATGTTGTTTTGATGCTTGCAATATGCCTAGTTGCTGTTTTGGACAGCTTGTCCCTTAAACTTGTATAGGGTGTATGTGTTGAACCGTTGCTCCGTTTTGAGTGTGCTCTATATGAAACTTGCTTGATTTTGCATGTAGTTTCATATTATCATGTTGGATCCTTGTTTTGAGGTGTTTTCTTGATGTTTATATGCATTTTGCATCAATGCCATGTTTAACTTGTTTTGCTCATATCTTCTAGGCCGTAGCTCCGAATCTAATGAACTTTATATGTAACTTGACTAGAATTTCGTGTAGATCATCGTGGTGCATTTTAACTTGCTGTTTAACAACTTGAACATAAAGTTATTCAGATCTGGACCAATTTCGAAATTTGCATATGAGGACTTACCGGAATTGATATATGTTGTTCCCGGCCTCATTTAAACTTGCTTTGATGTCTTGCTCTTGTTTGCATCATCTCTTGCCATGAGTAGCTTCATGTAGTTTTGTCATGCATCATGCTTGTTGTGCATCATGCCTTGTTCTTGTGTGGTGTGTTTACTATGTTGTGTGCTTCTTCTTGTTAGTTCCTGTTTCGTTGCGATCGTGAGGATTCGTTCGTCTACGCTTGGTTCGGCTTCATCCGTTCATCTTCTTCATGGACTCGTTCTTCTTCCTTGCGGGATTTCAGGCAAGATGACCGTTACCCTGGATCTCACTACTATCATTGCTATGCTAGTTGCTTCGTTCTATCGCTATGCTGCGCTACCTATTACCTGTTGCTCAAGTCTACCTAATTGCCATGAACCTCTAACTCGTTGTCACCCTTCCTAGCAAACCGTTGTTTGGCTATGTTACCGCTTTGCTCAGCCCCTCTTATAGCGTTGTTAGTTGCAGGTGAAGATGAAGTTTGTTCCTTGTTGGAACATGGAGATGTTGTTCCTTGTTGGAACATGTTTACTTGTTGGGATATCACAATACATCTTATTTAATTAATGCATCTATATACTTGGTAAAGGGTGGAAGGCTCGGCCTTCTGCACGGTGTTTTGTTCCACTCTTGCCGCCCTAGTTTCCGTCATATCGGTATTATGTTCCCGGATTTTGCGTCCCTAACGCGGTCGGGTGATTTATGGGACCCCTTGACAGTTCGCTTTGAATAAGACTTTTCAAAGAAGGCCCAACATTGGTTTTACCATTTGCCTCACCACCACCTACTTTTCCCTTGGGAGTCGCTCTCTCGAGGTCATCTTTATTCAGCCCCCGGGCCAATGCTTGTCTAAGTGTTGGTCCAAACTAGAGTGCTTTTAGCGCCACCTCAAGGAAACTTGAGGGCTGGTTTTAGTTGTACGGACTGCTCATCCGGTCGTGGCTCAGGGGACGAGATCTGTGCGGCTACTACGAGGTGTCGGCACGCAGGGAGGTCTTCTGGTCTTGTTTTATTGCTGTGGAATGTCTTGTAGCCGGATTCCGAGACTGATCGGGCTTCCCGGGAGAAGGTCTATTCCTTCGTGGATCGCGAGAGCTTATCATGGGCTAAGTTGGGACACCCGCAGGTTTGAACTTTGAAAGCCGTGCCGCGGTTATGTGGCGGATGGGAATTTGTTAATGTCGGTTGTAGAAAACCCGAAGTTGATATTAATTAAAATACACCAACCGTGTGCGTAACCGTGAGTGTCTCTTTTCGGGGTTGATCGAGAGGAGAACACGGTTTTCTTGGGTTATGTCTGACGTAAGTAGGTGTTCAGGATCACTTCTTGATCATTACTAGTTGACGACCGTTCCTTTGTCTCTCTTCTCGCTCTCATTTGCGTGTGTTAGCCACCATGTCATGCTTAGCCGCTTCTGCAACCTCACCACTTTACCCTTTCCTTTCCCATTAAGCTTTGCTAGTCTTGATACCCATGGTAATGGGATTGCTGAGTCCTCGTGGCTCACAGATTACTACACCACCAGTTGCAGGTGCGGGTTTGCGATGATCATGACGCGAGAGCGATGTTTGCTTGTGTTGGAGTTCTTCTTCTTCTTCTTCGATCAGGGGATAGGTTCCAGGTCGGCAGCCTGGGCTAGCAGGGTGGATGTCGTTGAGTTTCTGTTTATGTTTCATCCGTAGTCGGATGTTGATCTTGTATATGATGTTGATGTATTCTGGTGGCTTTTGGTGCCTTATGTATGTATCCCTATGTATTATGTAATGTTGATGTAATGATATCCACCTTGCAAAAGCGTTTCCAATATGCGGGTCTATCCTTGGTGGGACCTTCGAGTTCCTTTTGGATAGGGTCGCATATTGGGCGTGATAAGTTGGTATCGAGCCGACCCTCGCGTTACACGGATGGTTGCGAGACGGTGCGCGGTCATGTTGTTCATGGCGTTTGTGACCCGTCATGGCACGCGGCATGGCACATGTACCGGACTGGATGCCTGACGGTTGTGCCAAGAGGGAGCGTTCTGTGGCCCGACGAGGACGTCGATTCCTCCGAGTGGGGGTGTATGTGATAGCCTCGGCTTATTAGGGATGATAGACTACTCATATCAATAAGGAATTCCTTCTTTTCCGGAGCCCATTGGACGAGAACTCCAAAGTTAAGCGTGCTCAGCTTGGAGTAGTGTCGGGATGGGTGACCGACCGAAGTTGCTCCCGGTGCGCCGAGTGAGGACAAAGTCGCAGAAAAGATTAGTATTGATCTGTGGGGCCAGTCTAGATCCCGCCAGAATAACGACCACCGGCGGGTGTGTCCGGCGTTACACATATGTTGTTCCCTTTGTCATCGGTATGTTACTTTCCGAGATTCGATCGTCGGTATCTCAATACCTAGTTCAATCTCGTTACACGCAAGTCTCTTTACTCGTTCGTAATACATCATTCGCAACTAACTCATTAGTTGCAATGCTTGCAAGGCTTATAGTGATGTGCATTACCGAAAGTGGGCCTGAGATACCTCTCCAACAATCGGAGTGACAAATCCTAACCTCAAATACGCCAACCCAACAAGTACCTTTGGAGACACCAGAGCACCTTTATAATCATCCATTCGTTGTGACGTTTGGTAGCACACAAAGTGTTCCTCCGGTAAGCAGGAGTTGCATAATCTCATAGTCATAGGAACATGTATAAGTCATGAAGAAAGCAATAGCGAGAATACTAAGCGATCGTGTGCTAAGCTAACGGAATGGGTCAAGTCAATCACATCATTCTCCTAATGATGTGATCCCGTTAATCAAATGACAACTCATGTCAATGGCTAGGAAACATAACCATCTTCGATCAACGAGCTAGTCAAGTAGAGGCGTACTAGTGACACTTTGTTTGTCTATGTATTCACACAAGTATTATGTTTCCAGTTAATACAATTCTAGCATGAATAATAAACATTGATCATGATATAAGGAAATAAATAATAACTTTATTATTGCCTCTAGGGCATATTTCCTTCATACACAACCGAAGAAAGAATATAATATTTGCACGAATCTGATCTGTTGACAGCTTCTTCACAACGCGACATTGCGCTTGTACGGTCATAATTTCGAACCGTTTTTCTTCTGCCATCCCACGTTTCGAGACGCGGTTGCTATTGGCATGTCCTGTCGAAGCAGAGATCGTGTCCCCTTATTGCGAGATTCTCATCAATGCGGGCATGGGTAACTCAACCGTGTCGTTTATATAACCCTTGGGATAGGCAAGTTTTTAGTACGAGCGGGGAGGCGCTTGACATTCGCGGCCTTTATAAGGGGATGAGGACACTCTCCCTTTTCCCACACCCTTCTTCATCTCCAGTCCTTCCGTCCTCGAGCTCCAGCGCCCAAGCTTTAGTTTTTCCTCGTTCGAGAAGGCACTCCAATCATGTCCGGATCCGGAGCTGGAGGCAAGTGGATGGCCTCTTCCATCAAGAAGAAGGACATCACGGGGCTCTGGGAGGCCGGCTATTTATCCAAGGAGATTGCTCACCGACTCCCTGCGAAAGGGCAAATCGTCCCTACCCCCGAGCCCCATGAGAGGGTTGTGTTTCTCACACATTTCGTCCGCGGGCTGGGATTCCCCCTTTCATCCATTTGTCCGTGGATTGATGTTTTACTATGGGTTGGACTTCCATGATCTGGCCCCCAACTTTATACTCAATATCGCAGCATTTATCATTGTGTGCGAGGCCTTTCTCCACATCCCGCCTCACTTCGGCCTATGGCTGAAGACCTTCAACGTGAAACGAAGGTGGTGAGCGGTCAACAAGAAGAGTGCGGAGGCGCCATGGTGGGCAAAATTCCCAACGTCACCTGGCCCGAAGGCTCCTTCGCGGAGACGGTGAAGGGATGGCAGTCGGGGTGGTTTTACATCACCGAGCCACGTGACGCCAATTGGGTAGCAGCCCCGGAATTCCGATCTGGAGTTCCGATGCGGCTCACTTCCTGGCAAGAGAAGGGCCTGACCTGGGGATCCCTGGACGAGATAACTGGGCTCCAGACATGCGTCCAGAACATGATAACCAAGAAGATCAGGCTTGTGAATGTGATCCAGGTCATGCTCATCCGCCGGATCCTTCCGTGTCAACGCCGGACATGCTATTTGTGGGAGTACGACCCTTCCGAGCACCAAACGCTGCGAGGGCTCTTTGGCACGACGCATGAAGGCATCTGGAAAGCGCTCTTCAAGGCGGGCGAGACGCCCCAGCCCACGACTGAAAATCACGGGCTTAGCTCAAAGCGCCAGGCCAATTCGGTAAGTCCTTTAATGCTTTTGAGGTATACCCTTCACCAGCATATTTTGAGGATGGATACTGAGCTCCTCCATCTACTTTACGAGGCCTGGATCGAGGTGGCGGAGCATATTAGTTGTCCGACTCCGCTTCCTGAGGAGGAAGAATTCCGACTTCTGACGAAGATGTTTCCGGCGCCGTATGACGTGCCGGAGAAGACGGCCAAGAAAGCGGCCAAAGGGGCCAAGAAAGGCCCTTGCCAAAAATGCACTCCGGACATGTCGTCTGAGGACGAGACTTCCTCTTCATCCGATGACGACGACGAAGAGGAAGAAGAATAAAACTATTCCCCACCTGAGGTGGGGGGAAGAAGAGGGCGGCTCCCCCGGATCTGGAGGCGAAAGTGCCCAAGAAGATTAAAGGCTCCCAAACGGATAACTCCATGTGGGACATTGGTAGCAGTCCGGAACGACCTCGCCAGACCAAGCCTCGGGCCGCTTCGTAAGTACCAGAATCCGCAAACGTATGGCCTTCCCGTTTTATAGTATTGACATATTGTAAGCTTTGTTACTGAAGTCCGACACGTGATGGCTCCCCGAAGTCCTCAAATGAGGATTCGCTGGGATCGAAGGAGAGGGCTAGCACATCTCCGCCACCTGCTCATTCCGTCTCACCCAAGGGTGATGATGAGGTGGTGTCCAAAAAGACTTTCCCATGCCGGGGGGGAGATTCCGGAGATCATCGGGATGACGTCCCAGGATGATTTTTCGGTCGCCGAACATGTGGGGGAAAAAATCCCCGTGGGAACTGGTGACGGGGCCCGAGTTCCCTTTGGACCTCAGCCGGATACCATCCCGGAGATATACACGCTCCAGGGTCCCGCGAACGGCGTTCCCTTCAAGGAGGGAATGTGCCTGTTCCACCGGTGACCTCTGTCCAACCAGAGGCGTCGGATAATCTGCTGCATGCGCTAAGAGGTGCCTCTATTGTGGATGAACATCGTGTCCTTATGGACTCGGTGATAGAGAAGGTTTAGTTCGTCAAAAGCGGACTGACCGAAGCCTGCACTAGCCTTCTAACGGGCTTTGAGGTAAGTGATTGTAAAAAATATCATAGTATAGACAGTAGCTCCTGATGCTCTGTTTGGTGTTCGTGAAGAAAAGTCGAACAGAGGATCGAGAATAAATATCGCAGGAGTCTAACATGAGATGTCTATGTGAATAAGCAGGTATTGCTTAAGGCAGCCACTGCTCATGCTGCGGAGGTCTCCGGATTGAAGCAGAAACTGGAGCGGGCAGAGGAGGAGCTCGGCCTCGTGAAGAAGCAGCTGGAGGATAACCAAGGTATGCAGTAACCTGTAGGTATATTTCTAGAAAATGAATAGTCCAAATGGACTAAATTGTCATAAACTTTATTAGGGGCCACGACCGAGGTGGCAGCCCTTAAAAAGGCGCTAGCCGAGGTCGAGGACAAGGCGGCCAAGGAACGCGCCTCGCGCGAGAAGCACGAGGTCCGTGTTGGCGAGGCGCAGCAAGAGCTCCAGAGTGCGATGGAGAGATTTGAATCCTTGGAGCGTAATTATAGGGCGCAAGAGTCCGAATTGGCCAAGGCCCGCCAGAGCACGCAGGATGCACGAGCCGAAGCCCAAAACGCCCTCCAGGAAATTCAGGCGGCCAAGAAGATTACGGCGGGTAAGTCTGTCACCATGCGTAGCAAGTATGTAGAAGAAACGTTTTCCATGTGCTTATCCTGAATTTGGATTTTCCAGGGGTGTTTACGGATCTGCCGCATAGTATGTCAGATGCTGTCGAGCATTATAGAGCCAAAGAAGGGATGTCTACGGAGAAGCTGTTCTGGTCCCAACATCTGGGATCCGAACATCCGGTGACCTTTAGCGACCAACTAAAGCAGTTGGTCGAGCTGCACAGGTTGGCGGATCTAGCCTTGAAGGACCTGATAGTCCGGCTGTGGCCTGCCGATCCTATACCGAGCAACTACTTCGGACTTGTGCAGCGGCTTGTGAGTGCCTGTCCGCGGCTCGAAGCCGTGAAGCGGTCGGTATGCATTGAAGGTGCGCGTATGGACTTTGCCCTCGTCAAGACGCATTGGGCGAAGTTGGATGCCAAGAAGCTGATGACCGAGGGACCGCCAGAAGGCAAGGAGCATCGTCGACCCGAGCACTATTTTGATGGTGTTCTGGAGGGGTCCCTCCTTGTAGCGGAGCAATGTTCGAAGGTGTTATATTCCTGTGAGAACATGTATATTACCTTGTCCTGTAATATGGAACAAGTATGTTATGTAGTATAATGCTTATGATTTAAATTTTACCTCCATGCGGCCGTTTAATAAATCGAGGGTTGACCACCGTCGGCTTCTACCTTTACGTAGATAGTATGGGGGTGTTCGGGATGAATCTAAACACTCTTTACTCCACATTCTGGCCCTTAAAGGAGGTGTTTAGTGCAACGAACAAGGCAATCAGACTATGCGGCCTTTACCGCCCTCACTTAGCCATAAGAGTTTGACAATTAAGAAAGTTGGCGAAGCCCCTTGTGTTTGGAAGGCCAAATTAGGGGCGTTTATTCACGCCTAATTGGGAGAACCAATTCTTCGCGAGAAGCAGAAAAATCTCCAACGATCTGGAACCTCTCGAACAGCTGAGCGGCTCTCGCCGCATCATGACGATCGATTTTGGCTTTCTCTCTTGAGGTGCTCGCCCGTAAGAACCGGACACAATCGCAGTAGTTCTCCCTTTACTACCCTAGCCGATGTAGCGGAACGTAAGATAGTAAGCACAGGAGCCGGGCAACCCAACTTTTGACCAAAGACATGATTCGGAGCCGATGCATATAATGCTATAAGTTCGGGGTGCCGAACTATACTGTAAAAGTGTTTAGACTTTTATTGCCATGATACAGGGTGAAATGAAGCCCCTGGCGTGGTGATACGTACCATGGTGTACGTGTGCAATGAGTAATTAATACCGTGGTGAGGAAACGGGAAAATGAATTAATAAGTTGACGCTACCGTGTATTCACTATTATGGCGAGTACGTCGAGGCGTACTTTGTACAAGTAATGCGAGAAGCAAGTAAGGCTATTTGAAACGCCGCCACCAAGGGCGAGCTACATGCGAGTATGAAAAGCAATTATGGCAATAATTTAATAGAGACCACCTGGGGATTCCCTTGTAAGCTAGAGCTCCTTGCCTCCTTGGTGTGTTTTGCCGACGGGTTGTCCGTGTAGACCTCGGAAAGAGAAGGAAACCCGTAAAAAGGAAAAAGTAAAAGCATGCGAATCCCCGGGTCGGTCAAGCCATACTATGGATCACGGACGAGTTATGCCTCCGTCAATACCCATGGGGTTTTGAGTGCATCGTTATGTACGCGCGGTACTAATGCTACTGCCTCATCGGGGCTAGGACGGAGGCCGAGTTGCTAATTCGGCTCGCGACGGGCCGAGCTGTCCTGCTGCAGTGTTGTCCGGACCCTCTTGACGATGTCCAGGGGCTCGGCAGCCGAATTATAATGCTGCTTGAGAAGGCCGCTCTGTATTTCTGCTGCTAGGGCGGCGGTGTGCTCCACTGTGCGGAGGGAGCGTTCCGTGTTTCCATTTACTGTAATGATAGCACGTGGACCGGGCATCTTGAGCTTGAGATAAGCATAATGTGGTACCGCGTTGAATCTAGTGAATGCGGTTCGTCCGAGCAGGGCGTGATAGCCGCTACGGAATGGGACGATATCGAAGATTAGTTCTTCGCTTCGGAAGTTATCCGGTGAACCGAATACTACCTCCAGCGTTATTGAGCCTGTACAACGGGCCTCCACGCCTGGTATGACTCCTTTAAAGGTAGTCTTTGTTGGTTTGATCCGCGAGGGGTTAATGCCCATCTTCCGCACTGTGTCCTGATAAAGCAGGTTGAGGCTGCTACCACCGTCCATCAGGACTCGTGTTAGGTGAAACCCGTCGATAATTGGGTCGAGGACTAGTGCGGCTGAACCGCCATGGCGGATACTGGTTGGGTGATCTCGATGATCGAAGGTGATCGGGAATGATGAGCATGGGTTGAATTTTGGGGCGACTGGCTCTACCACGTAGACGTCCCTAAGTGCTCGCTTACGCTCCCTTTTGGGGATGTGCGTAGCGTATATCATGTTCACCGTTTTGACTTGAGGGGGAAATTTCTTCTGCCCTCTGGTGTTTGACTACCGGGGCTCCTCGTCATCGTCCTTGCTCTGTAATTCCCCATCCTTGCTTCTGCTATTTATCTTGCTAGCTTGTTTAAAGACCCGGCAATCCCTGTTACAATGGTTGGCCGGTTTGTCTGGAGTGCCGTGTATCTGGCAAGGACGATCGAGTATGCGGTCCAAGCTGGATGGTCCTCCGCTGCTCCTTTTATAGGGCTTCTTTCGCTGGCCGGACTTGGAGCCACTGAATCCGGCGTGAACTGTAGTGTCATCGGTGTTATCGCCATTGCTTCGGCGTTTGTGTCTGTTGCGCCGGAGCTTGCCGGTGCTACTTTTGGCCTCGGAGGGGCCTGTTTCGTTGGCTGTGTTTGTGCTGCGAGCCAACCAACTATCCTCTCCCGCGCAGAAGCGGGTCATAAGTGCCGTGAGGGCTACCATGGACCTCGACTTTTCCTGGCCGAGGTGGCGGGCGAGCCATTCGTCCCGGATGCTATGCTTAAAGGCCGCTAGGGCTTCGGCATCCGGACAGTCAACGATCTGGTTCTTTTTGGTTAGGAACCTAGTCCAGAAGTTTCTGGCTGATTCTCCAGGTTGTTGAATTATGTGGCTTAGGTCATCGGCATCTGGTGGCCGGACATAAGTTCCTTGGAAGTTATCAAGGAAAGCCTCTTCTAAGTCTTCCCAGCTGTCGATGGAATTCTCGGGCAGGCTATTTAACCAGTGTCAATCTGGTCCTTTGAGCTTTAATGGGAGGTATTTGATGGCGTGGCCTCGAGCCATGTGGATATGGAGAATAAAATCCTCGATCCATACTGCTGGATCGGTTGTGTCGTCGTATGATTCGATGTTGACAGGCTTGAACCCCTCGTGGAATTCGTGATCCAGTACTTCGTCTGTGAAGCAGAGAGGGTGTGCGGCGCCTCTATATCGGGTCGTGTCATGGCGTAGCTCTGATGGAGTCCGTCTGCGGTATTCGGACCGGGCGTGGTTAGGTTTATCACGTCCGAATAGGTAGCCGTTGTCGTGCCTCGAGGCACGCCCTCGCGATCCATATACCGATCTTGTATGTCCTTCTCTATCATCCAGGATCTTCCGGAGGTCGTACGTGTGACCCCGAACTCTTCCGTCTCTATTTTTACGAGGCAGTGGGGCAGGCTGTTGTTCGGCCTGAGTTGCCGCTTTATCCCGGCCGCGGGGTGGCCGGTCGGTCGCCATGTCTCGATCACATGGTGGTCGTTCCGCATTATGCGAGGGAGATGTGTGCTCCGGTGCTTCCTCGTCGAATTGAGGTAGCAGTCTGCATTTCGGGTAGCTCTTGTCTGGGCGCCTGAGGCTGTATTCTTCGGCTGTCAAGACATCAGTCCATCTGTCGACGAGCAGGTCTTGTTCAGCTTGAAGCTGTTGTTGTTTATTTTCCAGGCTCTTTGCAGTGGCTATGAGCTAAAGCTTAAAGCGCTCCTGCTCGGCAGGATCCTCAGGCACGATGAAGTCTTCGTTGCCAAGGCTTGTCTCCTCCTCGGAGGATGGACGGTAACTATCGTCCTCCGAGTCATCTTCTATGGCCAGTTCGTCGGGGTTGTCTTGCTTGTTGTCATGTTCCTCCTGTTCGGATGTGGCTCCGACAGGGTCTTCATTGTTTTCGGCGTCGCCTGGAGTACTATTCTCTCCAGTGTCGGTGTTGTCGTCCTTTGAGTGACAAGGCTTAGAATGGCGCTTGGGGCGTCGACGTTTGGACTGCGTCTCAGAGGTTTTATTCGCATCTGGCTCTTCTTTGTCGTTGCCAGATCCTTTGGGTGTGTCAACCATGTACACATCGTACGAAGAGGTAGCCGTCCAACGCCCAGTGAATGGCGGGTCTTGGCCTTGCTCCTGATCGGCATCGTCGTCCATACCGTCGATGTCTTCTGAGCCATAGTCAAGAACGTCGGTTAAGTCATCGACAGTGGCTATGAAGTGGGTGGCGGGTGGGAAGCAAAATTCCTCGTCATCCGTTTCTAGCTCGACCCGAACATAGTTCGGCTATGAGTCCTCCTCCAAGGATAAGTTCTTTAAATAATTTAGCATGTCACCAAAAGGTGAGTGCTGGAAAACGTCAGTGGCGCTGAACTCGAAGATCGATAACCGATCTAGCTCGGTGTCCGCGGGCGTACATAGTCCGGAACGTGTAGCCGGAAACGAGTCCGGGGTTCCATTGACGCAAGTATTGCAAGATGTCGAGTCCGTGTGCGGCTCCAACGCCGTGGACTTTGTGGCCTCGGAGGGCACGATCTGCTTTGGTTCTGAGGCCGTTGCAGCAACAGGATCCATCTCCTGGGTGTGATCCGATGACGGATTTAAGTCATGTTCATCGGAGAGAGGGGGAGCGACTACCGCCGTCTCGAACCCATCGAAGATCAAGTCTCCACGGGTATCCGCGACGCAGTTCAAGCTTCCGAATCTGGCCTGATGGCCAGGGGCGTGGCTATCGACCTGCTCCAGATGGCCAAGCGAGTTGGCCCGCAGCACAAAGTCGCCAAACACAAAGGTTCGTCCGGGGAGGAAGGTTTCTCCCTGAACGGCGACATTACTGACGATTGAAGGGGCCATCGAATCCTTTGCCGACGCACAGTGGAACTCTCAATGAAAGCACCAATGTCGGTGTCAAAACCGGCGGATTTCGGGTCGGGGGTCCCGAACTGTGCGTCTAGGATCGATGGTAACAGGATACGGGGGACACGATGTTTACCCAAGTTCGGGCCCTCTCTATGAAGGTAATACCCTACTTCCTGCT
The DNA here is from genome assembly GCA_021605205.1 of Aegilops longissima. Taxonomy (NCBI): domain Eukaryota; kingdom Viridiplantae; phylum Streptophyta; class Magnoliopsida; order Poales; family Poaceae; genus Aegilops; species Aegilops longissima. The sequence continues at coordinate 665,977,722 of CM038682.1, read as the reverse complement.
TGATTGATCTTGATGAATATGAGTGTTACAAGAGTTGATCTACCACGAGATCGTAGTGGCTAAACCCTAAGTCTAGCCTATGTGTATATGGTAATGAATGTGTCCTATCCGGACTATGCTCTCCGGTTTATATAGACATCGGAGAGATCTAGGGTTACATGGAGTCGGTTACATAAGAAGGACTCTTCACAGCAGGTCGCCTAGCTCGCCTTCCACGCCAAGGAAAGTCCAATCCGAACACGGATATAGTCTTCGGCCTTCGTATCTTCACAGCCCATCAGTCCGGCCCAATGAATAGCAGGTCGGACGCCCGAGGACCCCTTAGTCCAGGACTCCCTCACCAATGGTCAACGGGGAACTGTTAAGCGACCTAGGAAGGGATCGAGCGAGCCGATGTAGCAATCAATAGAGCAAGTTGTGCTTTAATGCGCCAGCCGTACCGAGCATGCGCTTGAGCGTTGGCTGGGGGAAACGAGTGCCTGGGGAAACGAGTGCCTGAAGCGCTGAGTAGGAAGTCTTGAAATGGGCCTCAACCCTATGAATTTCACAGATAGATAGAAGTAGATAACATAAAATCATTGAAGACATGTATCTTGTGATAACATAAAATCATTGAAGACATGTATCTTGGGCTAGCTAATCGAGGAGTTGTTCTTATCACTAGATGACCAGTTGCGCCAAATGGCGCAAAGACCCGTTTAAAACCATGTTCATGTTGAAAATATTTGTATTTTTTCAATAACCGTATATTTGAGTACATTTGGTAAGAACTTATACCCCTATACTTAAAGGAAATTAAATGCAAATATTTTCTGAAGGTAATAATGCCACAAATTAGATCATCAGTAGGTCAAGATAGTTGAGTCTGCAATTAGGAACTCCGAGTAGCTGGAAACTTGCATTAAAAAAGAGTAAACACAAGTGACACAATAAAATGTACTTAATACATGAATTCGTGAACATTTGTACAGGAGAAGTTAATAGAAATAGTGGTCAATTACATCATATAATTTTGTTCTATACTCTTGTGTATATATCCTGAGTGCTACCACTTTGTGATCAACTCTTTGTCCTTCGAATCGAATGGCACGACTACTGCCCCTTGTGGAAAGAGAAAGGACTCTATAATACCCATAAACGTAAACTTATAATTGCAAAAAAAACACCACAAGCACCATATATAAGGATATATTACAAAATACAATGCAGTTCATAGGCTCATTCTTCAATTGACATTCTAGACATCAAATCAAAATTATGAGGTATTGTTGTGAATTGCAAAACTTCTAAACCAAGTGCTAGCCTCAGAACATCCTTCGGTATGTACCTACCACAAATTATAGCCAGATTAAAATACATATCCCTTTTTAGAAGCGAAAATACACAACCATCTAAAATAGAGAAACTTGGCGGCATGAGGCATAAAGAAGATATTGCTCATGCTCGCTTGAGACAAGGAATATAGTTAAAGAATTTTCCAAACCTTGAGAACGAACTACAATAAACAGCCAAAAAATCTAATATTCTACATATGCTGGACACATGGATGTACTACAAAAAGGGAAGGCATCAACAAGCATAAGTATCTCATTTTTAGCTACCAATATTAGCAAATATTCTGTTATGGGAAACTATTTAATGGTAGAAACTCTGAAAGACGCAAAGTCATTCGTTTCACATCATCATCTTGCTGGTGACCAAATAAACACTATTGTTTCATGTGTAGTTCAAGGCTGTATTTCAGAAAGTCTTAACTGTGTCGGAAAAAAACATGAAACCAACACTGTAAAAAAAGCGTGCCTAAAACTGTCGAAAATTTGAACCTAGTCCAAGCACTTCCTAAATACCTTGTTATGTTCTCTATGAGTGCACTCATTAATCTGTCAGCTGGTGTCATAAAGAGCATCGGCAAGACACTTTTTACTATGCGGCAACTAGTGTCATGTAAAAAGGAGTGGAATCATCATGTGAAGATTTTGCATCCCTGAGTATAACTAATAAGGATATTGCACTACCTCCTGGTTGTCCTACCAGTAAACAATAATATATATCAACATATAAACTACATAGTTGCTGGGAAAACAATGGTTTCTAGGTGGGTTTTTAGCACCAACCCTTAGAATGTCGCAATGTTACTCATGCTGATACATCGACTCTATTCAACAGTGTACCAAAAATGTCTTGCTTCCGACAGAGATAATGAATTAACAATTCCATCCTATGTTTTTCAAACCCAGCAATTCTTAATGTTGCATGACCTTGTGGAGTCAGGTAGATATCACAAAATTCTATGAAAGACTACCAGCCAAAATGGCAAAAGAAAAGAAAGTTCAGCAGAGCAGAGAGAGTAGAAAATTCATTATTACTTGGAAGTGACACATGTTCATTAACTGGGGGAGGCATGGTGTCATCTGTTTTCCATGGCCTGAAATCAATCCAACAAGCTTCATCTACCAAGGAGATAACCCGTTAGGCCTTTTAACACTCCGCATCATCATCCCATCTGATTTGTCAGGCTGACAGTCAGCGAACAATACTTCAGCTTTGCACATGATTTAACGACAATCTAATGGGAGCAATCATAGCAAAGTAAATCAACAGTGAATTGTTGTTTTTGCTTTTTTGGAGACATCTCTTACGATTAAAATACCTATCCAGAACAATCAATATAAGGCATTGTGAGTAGATAAACATTATTGTTTCATTATCTCCCAGCAAGCTAGATCAAAAGCATTAACCAACTTAGTGTGTGCCTAGCTAGCCTTACAGAATATCATAGCACAGGCATTCATTAAAGAAGATAAATGATTATAAACTCTGAGCCAGTCACACTACAACAAAAACATGATAAACCTTGGAAAAAAATACCAGCTCGAAGGTATGGAGGCAAAAGCATCAAAGGTATATGGGGAAGAACTCACCAGAGAAAAACCAATGGAACAATTAGTAATCCCGCTTACATGCAGCACGAGTGAAACCAATGATAAATTTAGACCGGTGCTTCAGGAAGAAATTACTTCACCACAATGGCAACCAACCACAACTCCTTTAAAGATGACTATAATGAATTTAACACAGTAGTAGTTTAGTTTCCACAAGTGAAACAATGAAGAAGCTTATTGTATAAGTTTACTTAATTTGGACACAGTAAGCTAAGTATTTATGTGCACAAAATAGGGAGGCACACTTTCTTCAGGCCTGATTACTGAATGGCAGGTACTAATTGAAGTAAACAAAGCATGTATGTGCTCTGAATATTCACAATTGCCAGTAAACAAAGTAACTAACTATATTTACCAAAATGTACAATGCCCAAGCTCAGCGAGGGAAACAAACACAAGGAATAGAGGTCGCACACCTGAAACCTGCTAAAGTTTGCGTCAGTCTCCCTCTCAAGGGCCAATCCAGAAACAAAATCAGCAAGCTATGTGCCTCCATGGCAAGTTTTCCATCTATAATTGAGAAGCACCTGCAAAGATGGAATAGACATCAGCCATAAATCACAAGTTCTAGGCAAAGAAAGAGACTTCCTATAAAGAAAGTATCAAAACATTGCTCCCTTCAAGATGATGTCCCCTCTGCACCATAACATTTTTTCCCGACCTTTGAAGACACTGCACTGAACCCTCTTCAGCAAATAGAGCATAGATTCATGAAGAGCTCCAGAAGAGATTAAATGGGTACAAATGACCATTACACATGTCATGATTTAAATAGGTTCGGTATGATGACTGGAGCAAAAGAAAGTATACTATAAGGAATTAATTACGATATGGGATTACAACTTTGAGAAAAAACTATAATAGGGAGAAATAATAAGGTACCCGAGCAAATCGGAAGAGCGGCGACAGAATAATAAGGTACATAGATATTATAGGTAAATTGTTATCCGAAAATATATACATGGTTCAATCTTATTTCAGAAATTAAAATTTTGATTTTTATGTGACCCACATTATAGAATAAGTTCTAACCTTTTGACGAGGCCTATGCAATATCAGGAATCTAGATCCAACCAATGCACTCGACTTGCCCTGCAAATATATACATGGTTCAGAGTTATTTTCAGAAATTAGGATTTCAGCCACAGTTGCAACTCCAACACCAAAATACCTGACCATTCATTTTTTAGAAGTTTGGATAGAAACAAAGAACAATGCTTACCTGATAGAAACCAACAGAGTTGAAACATAGACTCTGATTGAGAAGCCAAATTGAGATGCCATTGAGCACTCCAAATCCCATGAAGGTCCTTCCATAGAAAGATTTGTGCTCAAAGGGCTTCATACATAATGCCACATGAAGTCAATAGAATGGAACAAAGAGATGTCAGGCTGTCAACATGGTTGCTGCACAATAAAGAATAAGGGTGAGTAAACTTTTAGGGTAAACCAATCTACTTTTGTTTTTCTAATATGTTTAGACTACTACTCTTTCCTTCTCAAAATATCATTTGATAACTGGTACAACACAAGCTCACTCTAGCTCCTTCTGCTCGACATATTCATTTCAGTAAGTCACCCTAGCTGAGTGGCTGTATCATTCAAGTTAAGCTCACGGCTTGTTTATTTTGTTTTAACCATGGTGTGTTACAACCCACAATACCTATCCATACCGAAAAACAAAATTTGCAGCTCGCACTAACCAACATAGTTTTTCCTGAATTTACACTTGCAATACCACATACCAAAATGGATGCGATAGTTACATGGAGTAATTAGGCTGTTGAAAATAATATGTAAATTTATCGATGCTCCAAGTATATATTAATTAAAAGCCAACCTAGTGTAATTTTCATTTAAGAATAATATAGCATTGACCCTGTGATATACTTGTATGCAGATTTTCTCATAATCACACTTGCTTCGCTATTTTGTACACCGGCACGCTCTCTTCCATACTAAGCATATGTTGGCTACTTCAGTAGCACCTATCCATATCTTCACTTTGCTAGGATATCCGCTGGAAGAGAAGAAGTGAAGACTCTGTTCTTCAACTTTGTTGCCTATGCATACATACACATATTCAGTTGACGAAACATGGTTTACTTTATACTTACACACATGATCCTAAATCTTAGAAACCAGAAATGGCCTAGTCAAGCTACAACCTTTGAACACATACCTTATTTTGCCAGATGGTGTGAAGTGTGATGGACACGAACAACAAGACCTGGACCAAAATACCGAAGATGATTCCCATCCAAAGGCCCTGCCCACCTGTATAAGGAAGCAAGTGAAGGCAAGTTCAAAAGCAAGCATGAGAACACATGATAACCGAGCTAATATGTTCACTGTTCATTGTTTTTTCAGAAGGGGATAACCCTGGACTCTGCATAAGTGATGCACACAGCAGGTATTCACTGATGCATACCAAAACATTTTGTGGCTTCACATCCTGTGACAGACTCCAGGAACAGTAATGAATGTACACGAGCCCCCTGAATAGACACCACCAATGTAGAATTGACTTAGAATAGTGGCACAATGGAAGACACACATTTCACATTTATTCATTGACAATTCACAAACCTGATAGGTGTAAAGCTTGACGTAGATAAGTGGCATCCCCTGTTTGGCATTACTGTAGTTCTTAAGCCCGTGGTAGAGCGCCCCGGACATACTCCATGACAAGGTTCAGAAACAGCTCACTCCACTTGTGGTTGAGAAGAAGCAGTGCTTGAGGGAGACAACATTGGAATGGTTAATCGAACGCATAAGCTGCAGCTCCCGACAGTACCTTCTTAATGGCCACCGTCTCCCCAGTTTCCAAGCATTTAGCCTACACATGCAACCATTTCGCTAAACATCAGGCTGGTAATCGACAACACAAACAGAGAAACAAACATTGGCTAGAGCAATCACCTGAAAGACGGCGTCAAACGAACCAGTGCCCAAAATGTGCTCTGCCATGTAGCTTTTGCGTTCCATCGGGTTTCATCCTTTCCAGGTCTGAATTTTGAGCAGGCAAATAAACTCGTCTCATGGAGCAGCAACTGCCAAATCCACCTTCTTTTGGCACTCTGGTTTCTCATAACAACTAGCAGGCAATGCCGTTCCTACCAGTGTGACCACCAGCAGAACCCATTCGGGCTTCCATGGCCTTATCCTCTATTAAATATTTATATGAAGACTGGTTAGTGAAATAGGCAAAGTAATAAAGTAACTGATTTGTGTATCATAAGTACAAATTTCTGATTACTGCCAGTAATCAGTAGTAGTAGCATTTGGGACGAAATTTTAGTTTGGACTCAACAACACATCTCACTAAGGCAATACTGGCCGTAAAACTGAGGCCAAGAGACACAAGGGAAATATAAGAGACGGACAACGCACATGTCACTGGCCTGAGCTCGACCACATGTTGTCCTCGTTTCCTCCAACTCAAGGGCGGCGTGCAGAGGCAGGGGAGGAGTCGCCGCTGGCAAGCAAGAGGGATAGGAAGAGGGCAAATCAGAGGGAGCAAAAGGGGCTGAAGGAAGACCAGCGAAGGCGACGACGGCGTCCTTCCCTGCCTCGTACCCTTCCCAGATTGGGCCCCGGAACAGCCGCCACCACCGCTCCTCTCGCGCCGCCGCCGACGCATCCGCCGCTCCCCCGCCTTGAGCCGGCCCGCCGCCATGGAGCCTTAGCGGGAGGAGGAGAAACACGAAGGGGAGGAGGCGGAGGGGGGACACGGGGCTCGAGAGCGGAGGGATTGGTGGCTGGAAGACGCGAGGGGAGGCCCCAGATCGAGAGGAGTAGCGGCAATAGAGGGAGAGGAGGCCGCCGGAGTTGGGGTTGGGTGGTTGGGGCGTGTGCCCCCGCCCGCTACCGCCCGTCGGCTCTGCAGGTCGCGCCCCGCGCCACCCGCGCGAGCCCGCTGCTGCTTCTGGGCGCCACCCGCGCGCGCTGCTGCTCGCCCCGCCTGACCGCCCCGTGCGCGCCTCGTTCGCGCACCGCACGCGCCGGTCGCGCCCTATCCCGCGCCCTTTAGCGCTGCCCCGCGCACGCCCGGCGCTGCTCGCTTTCGCTGCGCCCTTCCGCAGCCGCCATGCCGGCCGCCACCGCGGCCCGACCGCGTCCGCCTCCCTTCACCGTCCGCCTACGCCTGCCACTGCCTCCCGCTTCGCCGTTGCGCGCCCACAGCTGCGGCGACGGCTGATGGAGGATGGGGAGGCGTCGTGGGAAGAAAGAGACGAGCGGCAACGGCGACCACGCGCCGGGGCTTCGAGTGGAGGAGGAGAGAAGCGAGGGGAGGAGGAGGCAGCGCAGCGAGGAGGGGACGCAGAGGATTGGCCTGAGAGCGCTAGGTTTCCGGGAGAGGATTGGCCTGGCTCTTGTCGAGGATCTCGTTTTCGGGAGTAGATTGGTCTGCCTCGTTCACGCAGGCTCCAGGAAACCCTCCCTCTGCTCGATGGCCCCCATAGGATCGCGACCCCACCCGTCATCCTCTTTCAAAGCAGTCACGAAGGTTAAAAAAAGTGGACGGCTGGCCAGACGCCAGCAGCCAAAAAATACACTGTTGCGCTTCGAGCAACCCAATCTTGCGGCCGAAAGCAACCCAATCTTGCGGCCGAACGCGTCGCGCGTGCGCAATGCCCCCAGATGGGCAGGTACTCTACCAAGGTTTATATGTTCAATGGATCGGGTTAGGCACAGAGCTCCTGTTTCGTCCCCTTTAGCGCAGGGAGCCAAACCGATGCCCGCGCTGACTCTAAAGGGACGCAGCCTAGCTAAGACACTCCTCACGCTGATCGTTGGTACCATTCGGTCGCCTGGTTATAGTCACTCCCGATTTGTTGGAGGGAACTTTGCAGTGGATTTATGAAATGGCACCATCACACCTGATTGGCTGGGCACGGTTAACTTCTCCTAGGGAAAACATCACATAATTAAAAAGTTTGTGAATTTGAGAAAAGTTTGCAAAATGAAAGAATGTCTGTGGATTTGAAAAAAAATCATGAATTCAAAAAGACTTTAAGGATTTAAAAAGTTCACAGATTCAAGAAAAGTTCAAGAATCCGTAAAGTTCACAAATTTCACCTTTTCGTGACATATTTTTGCTTGTTGCCTAGCTCGTTTGCTCGCGACAGCTAATTAGTGCAGCTGCACTAATTTGCATGCGGGAAAAACAGTAAGACGGATCGGCTTAGGAACTACCACAACGGTTTACGACCCAGTCGTCCGATCGTCCAGCCGATGGCGTGGATCTGCCAGTCGTCCCACTACTCTAAGCATGCTTGGCCTTTTCTTCGTCATCCAACCCATGCGTTACGATCAAGCCAACATTTTTGGGCGACTGCTCCGGAGGGCATACCTGGGCAACCTATGGTTAATTGGGCCGAGGAAATGGCAACTAGGCCTCTCATTCTTGCCCTGATTAGTTGGTTTTGACTTGCGAACCAATTTGTGGTTGGATGGTTATGGTGACAGTGGTGATTGCATTATTTATGGATTTATTCCAGGCTTCCGATGATATTCGTTCAGTGAAAGGAGACATTCTCGTCAACTGCGAGGCGCCTGTGACGACTTTATAAAATCTCAAGATGCTTTGCCAGCTCAGTTTCTCGAAGGTGCTCATAGGGATAGGGTGTGTGTGCGTGCATTCATAGATGTGAGTGTATGTTCGTGTATGTAAATAACTTCGATTATACTGTGTTACAAGAAAAAATAGTTTTACGTTTTTCTAAAAAGAAGTTGGTACAAAGTTGAGAAACTAATTTTGGGACAGAAAGTACATTTCTAAAAAAATAAGTTATGCTACACGTGCTAGAAACAAGTAATACAATTTTTTTATTAATTTTCAGAAATATTACGCTGAATTATTCTTTTCAAAAAATAATACACCAATCGGCCAAGAGTAGGCCGATTAGTACTCTGTCAGCTAACAGCAGGCCGATTGGGCTCCTGCCCAAGAACTAATTGGCTTACAGTAGGCGGACTGGAACTAATTGACTTACAATAGGCCGATTAGTTTTAATTGACTTCCTGTAAGCTGATAGGTGCATGCCTCATTTTCTTGGGCCTAAGTTTCTTACTTCCGAGATATCAGGATTTGGACATATCTTGATGAGAATATGAGACTAGACTACAATGTTTACCCATCTTAGTACTCAGAAGCGGGAAATTTAGGCCTGAGAAAATGGGGCATGCACTTATCAGCTTACAAAATGCCAATTAAAACTAAACGGCCTACTGTAAGCCAATTAGTTCCAGTCGGCCAACAGTTAGCCGACAGGAATCATTATGTTGTATGTTAGAAAATTTAGGGTTTTCGGTCTACCCCTAATTCCTCTGCGCTTATCCGTGGTGCCGCTCACAATTCGCATATCTGAGGCTAGGGGTAGGGACCTTCTTATCTTGTCTTTTCAAAGAGTCCATCTCTTATCTGAGATAAGATTCCTAGTCTTTTAACTAGTTTTCCGGATAGACTCTGGACCAAATTACCAACCACGATCAAATTTGTCGCTAACGGATTCTACCGTTGTGTCCCCGAACGCGCGCCAGAGCAACACGCCATAATAGAGTGTAAATTCCTCTAATTATGTAGATCAACATTAGGGCTGTAATCTAACTATATGATCTAGCTCCTTCCGATTATCACTGTCTTGTGGGTAGTCTTTCCAATATATATAGCATATTGTATTCCACTGATAATCGACCAGCTTCCTTAAGCATATAACTTAAGTACCTTCCAACAAGTGATAATTCCATCATAATCATGTAAAGTAATTCCATGCTTAAATACATGTATAATTCCATAATGAGGTATTCCGAATATTAGCAATTCCTAGTAATTGAATATAGTTGCAGGACACATAATTCCAACATCTCCCACTTGTCCAAAACGATCATTCAGATATCCGTAAGCCCATAGTATTAACAAGCTTACCAAATACCTCCTGAGTAAGAAGCTTAGTCAGGGGACTAGCAACCATATTAATACTAGGTAGAAAATCCAAAGAAATATACCTTCCCTCAATATGTTTGTTTGTTGTGACACTTAAGATCTCTAAAGACCTTCAGTTTCCGCCTAATAATAATTACAGCATAGCTGTCCTCGGCGCCTCGAGTATTATTTCCTCGAGTGTAATTCCACCTTTATAGGCACCTTGAGTATTTTGTTTCCTCAAGTGAAATTCCGCATCAATTATTTCCAGTCACATATATCAATAATTCGAATAATTCCACATTGAGTCAAAATATTTGATAACCATGTTGAATAAATTTTCAAAACCACATAAAAATCAAATCCAATCCGTAAATGAAGTTCCATAATTAACCATGTTTTGAACGAAATTCCTGACTTCAGTCAGTGAACCTGCACCATATTAGTACCACAAAAAAAATTGAATATGCGTACCTGGACTTATTTCTCATCTTGTACATAGAATAATAGCTTCCTCAATGTGTTTACCTTTAATATAAATTTCAGAATAAGTGACAAGTTGTGATGCACTTTCCACAATCTTAAATGATGTGTGAGATTCCCTCAGCTGCTCGTCTTTCCTTCCACTGCCTAAATACAGCATAAATTCCGGTAGCTAAGGTATGATAATATAATGAAGATACATACGAATCACGGTACCATTTATTATTCCATTTTTCCTTAGGTGTTCAAATATAATTCCTCACCGAGTATGATTCCCTTTTATCAAAGGTATTTTAACAGATTTGCAATTTTCCATAGAGAAACACTTCAAAATATTTTATACGTATTTCAACTCTTGAAGCAATGTTTCAAATGTTCCTTTCATATGAAAGTTAAAAGATGACCAAGCTTTCACTTCCATCAATGTGACTTATCATTGAAAACAACAAAACAACGTTAACAAATACAATAATAATGCAAAATACTTTCCACTTACGTGTGTAGATGACCGCCTTGCTTCATTTAGAAAACCATATGACCTGCTATTCCATTGATGTGAAGCTTGTTATAAGACCATACATTAATATACTCAATTAGCAAACCATGTCTTTAGTTCCTCTTTTCCAAAATTCCAGGAGAGTAAGTTTCCACAAAGTATATTTCCCTCTGTATGAATAATTGAATAACAAGAGTGACTTTATAATATTCCAGTGAGCCAAATATCCTTACAAGAAAAAACACTTCTAGACAATAGTCTTGCGGTTATTTGGTATGATATTAAGTTCCCAAACTATAATCTTCCTCATTTGAGTTTATTCCTTCCCGCAATTCTTCCACCCATAGTTGACATTAATGAACAAGCCTTCTTAAGAGAATTTAGTGATTCCTCTAAAATTTAGAGCGTCTTCCTCCAAAAACACATAACAATTGTCAAGAGATGACATTCCAAGTTAATTCCTCCCACTTATCCTAAGCATGTTAGTGTCGGGAGTTTCACTTGTAGTTTCCTTTGTGGTCAATGTTATACTTTAGTATGATTGTCAACAATTCCACCCTTGATCATAAAAATGATTGTGTTCCTACTTTCCACCAGTATTCCTTTTCCAGATAATTAAGGAAACACCCTTTGAATCACAATAATAACCATGAAAAAAAAAATTCCTGATGTACGCTTTGTAAGAACTGAGAACTTCATGCCAAAGTAGAAGATTTCCTTCCAGTCACAGTATGTAATGCTTCTTTCCAAGGAAACAAGGGAGTATAAAAGACATTCAATTCCTCCATTCAATTGTGGAGTGTACGGTGTATTTCAATGGTGAATAGTTCCATGCTCTTTACATACAAACGATATATTCCTGAAGTGTACTTCCCCCACCAATCGGCGTTAAAATATGATATTATTTAATCAGTTGATTTTTCCACTTCTGTATAACATGTGACCAACACAATAAAATCTTCCGGCTTGTATTTTGAAAAAGTATAAACATAACACTATCAAGTGCAGTCATCAATGAATGCGATAAAATAAATAATCAGACCTCTAGTGGGAGTGAAAAATAAATACCATAAGTATATATAAAAAAAACCCCGATGTGAAGCCCTTTCATGTCCTTCCACCTTAATAAACAAGGTGTATATAAAAAAACATATATGCTTCACATGTACCATAGTCCTCCCACTAAAGTTTAAAATTCCAGAATCAATAAGTCTATTGATCTAGTTCCAAGATATGTGACCAAGCCGTTGATGATGTAGATAATAAGATTCCAAGCATGTGTTCCCATTGTCGATATTCCTCCATATGGAGTTATCTTTGCCAAATATAAACAATTTGGTTTGCCAACTTCCAATGGATATCAAGAAAGATAGATCATTGTGTGAAAATCCAAAATGCACTAAGTTAACCATTGAGCAATATTTCCACTCTTCCTTTTCCAAATAGTATGTCATAATCAATAGATTCCAAGATAGAACAATAAATTAAATCCCTTCATATTGAAGTTTCACAGAGTGTCCTATAACAATAATACTTTTCCTCCACAAGGGAGTTTCAAGGCAAAATTTCCAATTCCAAAGTGTATAAGATTTAGCAGCAATGACAAAACACATAATTATATATACTTTCCTTTGGAACTGTGATATACCATTAAAGTTGCCATTGTATTCCAACAATAAATGATGTATAAAAACGAACACCATAATCCAAAGATAAATATATAGTGCAAATATTCATTAGACATACCGACAAATGAAGAGAAAATTTCCTGGAGTGACTCCCATCTTCCTCTTTAAATAAGTGATGCTCAATAAAAAACACTTCCCTGAAATCCCTTTCCAGGTTATGCATAATTATCCGCACAATATCAATTTTCTCCAACAATAATTTTGCATTGATTAGACTGAAAATAAATGATTCCACTGAAAATGATTCCTTCAGCGTGTCGCGATGTACCAACGAAATTATTCCAAGTCGGCGATAATATGGAGAAAAAAAAAAAAACTCCACAGAGCACGAACAATGCTCGGCATCTGTATGTTGTCCAAAAGTCTGTAGTATTCCAGTGGATTCCATGGTATTCCAGCAAGATCTGTTTGCTGTGCACTCCTTCCAGCGTACGACATCGTCCGACCACTACAACGTGTATTCTCACTATTTCCTCAGTATGCCGCCGGGTGGTTCAGGTGCTTATTGTAGCAATTCAAGTATTATGCTTCTAGTGTTCCTTGGTGTGCCTTCCTTAGATGGTTTATATAATTCCTGTAATTTTCAGACAGATATACTGTTCTTGATGATGCAGGTAGCTGCGGCAGCAGGCGTGGGTGACACCTGCAGTTTCCGAGCAGTTGCTCGTTCCGCTTGCCAAGTCGTCGAGGATTTCGGAGCAGCGGCAACCTCGTCGTGGGAAAGGATTCGGCGATTATACGGACTAACGTAAACGTACGCTGTAGGAAGTGCCGGTTCCGCGTGTAGAGGATTCGTTGACGGTTCCGAGTGAGATCGGCAAGGGCCAAGGTGCGCGTGAGCAAGATTCATCGACGGGCTTCGTCGTGGCTCGATTCTGAAGCAAGGCACCAGCAGGATCCACCCGTAGGTACGTAGAAGTTAACCTGATTGATTCCCAGTAGTAGGTCGTAGCAATTATAGACTTGATTTCCTCCGTCCTTTAATCCATGCGAATATACAATAATTCTTTCCCTTCCTTGATCCGCGTGCCAAGAAAGTTGTGACGTGCTTGATTCCTTCCATGGCCTACGCGAGTGAGTTGCTGCATAGAACTATTAGCCAGACACGAGTTGATTCCCAGACCATGACACTGCAGATCGATTGATCACTTGAAAAAGAATAAAGCGACCAGCGGAAGTAGCGGATCAATCGCATCATGAGGAAAGTGCAGCGATAGAGCGGCCACGACCCGCAGAGTTGCACAGCGGATTAGGATGGTGGCGGCGATCGTCTCGTCTGAGCTCCGATGCCAATGTTAGAAAATTTAGGGTTTTCGGTCTACCCCTAATTCCTCTGCGCTTATCCGTGGTGCCGCTCACAATTCGCATATCTGAGGCTAGGGGTAGGGACCTTCTTATACTGTCTTTTCAAAGAGTCCATCTCTTATACAGATAAGATTCCTAGTCTTTTTAACTAGTTTTCCGGGATAGACTCCAGACCAAATTACCAACCACGATCAAATTTGTCTGCTAACGGATTCTACCCGTTGTGTCCCCGGAGCACGCGCTTGTGAGCAACACGCCATAATAGAGTGTAAATTCCTCTAATTATGTAGATCAACATTAGGGCTGTAATCTAACTATATGATCTAGCTCCTTCCGATTATCACTGTGCGCGGGTAGTCTTTCCAATATATATAGCATATTGTATTCCACTGATAATCGACCAGCTTCCTTAAGCATATAACTTAAGTACCTTCCAACAAGTGATAATTCCATCATAATCATGTAAAGTAATTCCATGCTTAAATACATGTATAATTCCATAATGAGGTATTCCGAATATTAGCAATTCCTAGTAATTGAATATAGTTGCAGGACACATAATTCCAACATTGTAATCATATACTGCATCCTTACTGTATCTATATGTTTACAAAATATAGACCGGTGCAGTGCAGTGACGCGCACGATCTTGGTCTAGTGTTTGTTTTGTAAAATGCACTCTGCAAAGCCTCCGAGAGAAGAAACACCCAATCTGGTGGCGTCGAGGACTTAGTGTAGGGTTTCTTTTTAGCAAAGAAGATTTAGTGTAGGTGAGTCAAGAAAATTGTCTAAAAAAGTTTTAAATTTTTTGTCTAAAAGTGCCGCAAAAAAAGAGAAAATTGTTCAAAAAAAGCTGAGTCAAGAAAATAAAAGCAGACCAAAACGAAGGATGGAATTAATGCCGGGGAAAAACTTTATTCATAGGCGGTAGTAAAACATGAGAACGTACACAACCAGCTGCCACAACGCAAGCACGTATATATGCGCAAGCACCCCGGCGTCACCGCCCCGCCCAGCATGATGGCCGTGCATGGGCGCCATCATGCCGCACGTATATATGCACGTACGAATAGCTGCCACAACCAGCAGCCGCGCGCAGCACCCCGGCGTCACCGCCCCGCCCAGCATGATGGCGCCCATGCACGGGCTCAGCGCGCTCGCGTCGCACCCCGCCGCCGCCGCCGTGTCCGCGGCGAGCAGGCCGCACAGGACGAGCGCCAGCACGCAGACCGCGGCCTTGTTGTTGCCCGTGGTGACTTGCTTTGCTCGGTGTTGGCGATCGAAGTGTTGGAGCAGAGATCGGCGAGCGAGATGGTGAGTTGGCTGGTGGCTCGCTGGTACGTTTGTGTGAGGGTTCGACTCGCATTTATAGGCTGTGTCGTGCATGCATGGTAAGAGAACGCATGGGAAGAAGATCGATCGGGATGGACGCGGATATGGGCGAAGCATGGGCAACGATGCTGCCATGTTTGATTCATGGTATTACGACTAGCAGCGAATGGCCATGCATGTACACTTGTATTGGGATCTTTGGCTATGCATGAAGGTATGGTTTTTAAACTCAAAGCATGAAAGTATGCAATAGGAGGACTCCCTACAGCCGCCGCCTCTTCCTCCTGCTAAAAAAAGCAGCTAGGATTTCTGCTTCTCGCCGGTTCCGACGCAGGTCCGCCTCAGCTAGGATTTCTGCTTCTCGCCGGTTCCGACGCAGGTCCGCCTCGTCTCCGATGGCCCTAGGGCCATGGAGGCGCGGCGGATCCTGCCAAGGGCCGGCGGGAGGGTTTCGTTTTTAGTTGTTTCTTTCAATTTTGCTAGGGTTTGTGTTCTGCTCAGGAAGACGAAAGGGCGGCGGCTTTCTGAAGATGGAATAAAGGTCTCCTCGCCTAGCCCCCGTTTCAGTGATGTGTCTAGCATCGTTGGTGGGCGTGTGGAGGTGTGTCTCCGGCGGATATGTTTTTGGTGGATTTGCTCGGATCTCGTTGGTGGGCGATTGTTGTTCTGATGCGCTGGTCCTATGGGGCCTTAGCACGATGACTTCCCGACTGTCTACTACAACAAGTTGTGGCCGACTCTGACGATGGAGGGGCGATGACGGCGGCGCGCCTTCGGCTCGCTTCAGTGCTTGTAGTCGTCGCTAGGTGGTCTACAGATCTGGATGTAATTTTTATTATTTTTGTTATTCGTTGTACTGCCATGCTTGAAGATAAATAGATCGGAAGATTTGCCGCAAAAAAAAGTATGCAATAGGAAAAGAAAAAAGTGAACTAAAAAACGAAATAATGTTTGCGGTATTGGTTCACAACAGTCGGGTAACACAAAAATGAAGGAAAAATTTAAATTCAAACTTGGTAGGAGCGGCGCGGACGCCTAACCTTCTATCACAAATTATGACGTTCACTCTCCCATCAATGGGAGAGGGTAGATAACCATGTGCAATGTGAGCCATTGATCTAGGCCATGAGCCTTATTGATCATTCATTGACCCCGTCAAGGTAAGTAAGTTTCAACGGGGCTAGGGTTAGGCCGGTGAAAGTCAAAGGCCTAGATCTGAGGGTCAACATGGCTAGGGTTAGGCCGGTCGGGGGCCTTCGGCGGTATTAATGCCACCAAACTTGCATTGTGTCTTAATATATGTATACAAGTGTGATGGAGGGTTGAAATAGCCAACGGAGCAACGAGCAACGCACTTCCTTCACAAGACCGGACATGTTCTCTCTCAATAGCTAGATACTACGTCGGAGATTTGCGATTTACAAGCGGCCTCCGGTCAGGCTCCTGCGAAAAGTGTTCAAACTTTTATGACAACCTACAAGGGCCATATGACGACACCGTGCCAGGTCCCGAGGATTTCTGTCATCGTATTATTTTCCATGGATTTTAACGGCTAGACCCGGCATGCCGCCGAGGTACATTCGCCCTCCGTTGGTGGGGGGCGCCCCTCCTTTGGTTGCACTAGCCTATACATACTGCAAAGACATCATATATGATTTAACAAACCACTTCTGGACATCATTTCAGGTGGTCGCCATGCAGATCTGCAACTTCCTGCATTGAAACCCTAAGGATGCAATAAATGTCTCAAATATTGCAGGCGGCCTAGAAAAATGCCATGTCTTGGCACGTGTCATGCAATGCCTCCCTTTGAGAGCACGAGAAGTTTTGAGGTCAACGGAGCAACGGACAACACACTTCCTTCACAAACCAGACAAGTTCTCTCTCGATAGCCACATACTACCTCGGAGATGGTGTAGTTTACAGGGAGCCTCCGGTCAGGCTTCTGCCAAAATGCACTCAAATTTTTACCACACCATACAAGGGCCATACGACGACACCATGCCAGGTCTCGAGGATTTCCGGCATCGTATCATTTTCCGTGGATTTTAACGGCTAGATCTGGCATGTCGCCGAGGTACATTCGCCTCCGGTGGTGGGGCATGTCCCTCCTTTGGTTTCCCTAGACCTACACATAGATTGGACTGCAAGGATTGGATGCAAACCAATGCACATGAGGAGGAGATATGCAAGCCACGCCATGTCCTAAAGGTCCCTGCCGTGAACCCCTTCCCCTTCCCGTGTATAATCATGCTCAACAAATACTTGATATGATTTTGGTTAATCTTCACTTCAGCCTAGCTATTTGTTGTAGTACTTGCTTGTCTCCTTCCAAATATTGCCCCATTACATTGAGTTTCTTATTGCTCCAGGTAGCACTGCTATTTTTCTGCTCTGCGATTTGGTGTGCATGGTTCCAGGCTCCTAGTCTATACCACTTTTATTGTTGTGATGTCGAGCTATGTTTTCTTTATTATATCACGAGTTGCAAAATTAGTAGTGGGAAGTGAACTTTTGTTAACTTGTTGGTTGAACCAATGGAACTACTGTTATATTTGATTTGTCGCTCAACTGGTGCTGCAATGATGGGATCGAATGATTGCATGACCCTACTGTTGGTCTATCATTGCAATTATCTTGGTCTTATAGATGTTATTGTTCCTGTCATATAGCACATGCTAGTTTCTTTATTAGTCGGCTGCTGGTTCTATTTGTTCATATATATAAGTGCTACTGTTTCTTTATTATCTTATAAAGGATATAGTCCTTCATTTGTATATAGTTGTAACTCTCTTATTGATCAACATATACTGATTCATCTCTTTACTGCAACTACTCTGTGTAGTTCATGATTTGCTCCTGTAGTGGTATAAAATTATAGTTTCTCTTTCAAGCTGGTATCCGTGTTTGGTATATACTAGTCTTTATCTAAATACCATGTATTTGTATTTCTTATATGGTTTAGTACATCATCTACTGGTGGTTTAGTTATATGGTCTAGTCCTGATTGTTGCATGTAGTGATAACCCAAAGCTTAATTGAGGGATCGCCTAATCATGGAGTTAGCGCTAATTTGAGTTGATCTTTGAGTTTGGCTTTGATCCATACTTTGTTGGCTCTACTTCTATCTTGGATTATTCCTTAATGCCAATTGAACATGTTGCTTTTGGCCTTGCTTGTTACTGTTCCATTGGCTCCATTTACGCAGTGTTGGATCTCTTCTACTGTTTCTTCGATCAACATAATCTGATTGGGATTTGACTAATGTTTCCAAACTCCTAAGTGCTAGCTCCTATAACAAAGGCATTTCCCTTAGGGGAATGCTACATTTTATAACCTTAATCAAGTTTTTCCTGTTTGTTGTTTCTTGTTTTGCAGGCTGATGAACTGGAAGAAAGAAGCAGAAGACGAAGAACTAGATAGTTTAGTATAGGTTTAGTTTAGGACTTTTCCTTCTTTTATTTCTTTTTCCTCAAGTGTAATTCCTGAATGCTTGTAATTGACATTTATATTAATAAAAGTCTATTGTTTCTTATCAGACCAAATAATTGTAATGTTTCATTTATTATGAATATAATTTCTTTTATTCAATTTTTGCAATATCACTCGTATTATTTATTTATGAATATACTTGGAGCTATGCCGACGGCTTAGCCATCGGCATAGATGTTCTACTAGCTCATACATGCCACATGGCAGCTCCTGGTAGCTCCTGACCGAGGACTATGCCTACGGCAAAGACGTCGACATAGTTTTGCATCTATGCCTACGACATTGCCATAGGCATAGTCCTCGACCAGGAGCTGCCATGTGGCAGGACTATGCCTATGGCAAAGCCGTCAACATAGTCGTGCCACATGGTAGCTCCTGGTTGGCTAGACTTCGTGACGGCGCCGTCAGCGGCCGTCTCCTCCTTTTATTTGCCGACGGTGAAACTATGCCGACGGCTGTACGGGAGCCGTCAGCATAGGTAGCTATGCCGACGGCCTGACAAGAGTACGCTGACGCATTCTATGCCGACGGGGGTATGCCAACGACTACCGTCGGCATAGGCCTATGCCGATGGGGTTGTGGCCTATGCCGACGGTCCAAGGCCGTCGGCATACCTGCTGATTCCGGCAGTGCAGACACGACTTCAGGCTTGTGCATATCCCGATGCTATTTTTTGAAGTCTTCTCTTACAAGAGAGTATTATGGAGATAAACTCAACAGGGACATTCACTACACCACAGTCAACAATTGAAGGTTTTGTTTTGACATGCATATTGGTTAATTGTCTGAAACTCTATGTTATAGGAGGCAATTCAGGAAAAGCGTCAAATGACCTTGCTTACCAAGGCGTTCTTTTTTTTTCTGAAAAGGAGGATCACTCCCGGCCTCTGATCAAAATGGTGCATGCAGCCATATTATTAAGAAAAATATCCAAAAGTTCTACATTTCGGTAAAAACTCGCTCGAAAAAACTCACCCAATAGCTTTGTTAGAAATAATGGTCCTAGCCCATTAAAAATATCTAAAATCGCAAATGAGCCCATCAATAAAATGGCAAGTGGTGGTGCTAAAGTTTAGTCTCATACAAGTAGTTGAGAAAGAGTTTGACCTCTTTATATTGGGTTCCCTCCACCACTCTAAGTGGTGTGTTGAGAAGAGAGAGTGAAGACCACGCGCGCGTGTGCTCGCCTCGCTTGGCCGAGATGGGCTCAGGCTGGGTGGCGCATACGTGTGACATGCGCGTGAATAGTCCGCCGAAATCCGATCTGTTGCCTTGCAGAAGCACAACTTCCTTTTGGCGTTTTATTTTTTGATGTCTTGACGGAAAAGTTAATTGTTTCTTTAACCGGTAAGTTTGACTTGGACACCTAGTCGGTTTGAGTGACGGTGACACGATACCATGTCTCATGTTACAAATTCATTGAGAACATACAATATGCATCAATGCAACTTAGTACTTATGTCATGTAAATCATAACCAAGCCAATGGAAGACCTTTTGAAGATGAAGAAACTGATAGCAAGCGCATGCAAAAATGAAGCGGCGGTGTGATCGCTGCAAAAGTCTTTATATCAGCCTTGTTCCACTTTGTCTTACGACTTAGTGACCCGGACCCA
This sequence comes from Aegilops longissima, assembly GCA_021605205.1. Lineage (NCBI taxonomy): Eukaryota > Viridiplantae > Streptophyta > Magnoliopsida > Poales > Poaceae > Aegilops > Aegilops longissima. Next base: position 665,957,441 of record CM038682.1, on the reverse strand, counting down.
AAACATTTAGATTTTTTTTGGAAATGGAGGCTTACCCCCGGCCTCTGCATCATAATGATGCGTGCAACCATCTTCTAGTAGAAAAATGGCCATTTGTCCCGATTCGTAAGGCCCATCTGTCTCGGTTGCCGAACCGGGACTAAAGGATCGTTACTAAAGCCCTTGGCCTTTAGTCCCGGTTCTTACACGAACCGGGACAGATGGGCCTCCACATGGCCGGTGCGGCAAGCTCAGGCAGGAGGCCCTTTGGTCCCGGTTGGTGGCACCAACCGGGACCAATAAGCGTCCACGCGTCAGCAGCTGGCAGGAGCCGAGGTGTTTTTTTGAAAGGGGGTGGTTTAGGGGTTTTGGGGGGGGGGGGTTAATTTAGGTGTTTCATATATTGTGTTAGCTAGCTAATTAATAGAGAGAAGTGTCCTCTCTTATTTCCGTGCTTGGTCGACGCTACGTACTATATGTATAGAGAGGACTCGACACGCTAGCTAGTAAGCAAATGAAGGAAACGGAAGATTTTCATGAACATATGCATACACAGAGAAGTGATATCGACCTGTCCTTCTCCGAGAGATTGGTCGAACAACAAGTTTTCGTATATCTATCCGACGCTACTGGCTACATATATACAATATAAGATCTCTTACAATATAATCCCCTAATTATATATGAACTCAGGGTCCACATGGTATTCTCCGTCTTTATCGATCACGTGGTCAAGAAAGAATGCCGCCAATTCCTCTTGAATTGCTCGCATGCGATCTGGTGGTAGGAGTTCATCCCGCATTCGAAACATCTAATTTGAAGAAGGGGTCTATATATATATATATATATATATATATATATATATATATATATATATATATATATATATATATATATATGAATAAATGAAACTCAACACAAATGATGGTAATAAAATAAAATTGTGAATATTATTGCTTACACACTTCATATTGTTCGTTAGAGTAGCCCCGCTCACAGGTCGTGTGGCGGATGGACTCGCAAACGTAGTATCCACAGTAATTATTCCCGGCTTCCTGCCACAACCATTTTACAAGAAATAGAGGTCAATCAAACTGATAAGCAAGCATGCTATAAATGGTATTGATGAAACTAGCACTTGAATCACTAGGAGATGCGCGGAACATGCTAGTAGTACTTACTTTCGGGTGTTTAAATTGTAGCTTCTTCGGCAGTCCCGGAGCTTTTGAGGTGAATTTTGTCCAAACCCTACCAGACAAAGAAAACAATTACTTGATATCAGGAAATGAACAAAGTTGCCGATATGGTGCGATAATGATCGATTTAACTTACTTCTCGAGCATTTCAGTCATGTGCGCATACTCCTGGGGATCTTTTCGTCTCGAGTCTAAGACGGTTACTAGTCCCTGCTCAAGCTTAATCTCTAGGAGAATATAGTGGAACATGCGTACACATGGATAACTCATCAATTACATTACTATAACCTGGACTAATAAGGGAAACCGAATATGCACAAGACAGTAACACTCACTTGAAGTTGTAAGGAAAGAGTATTATATCTTTGTTTTCATTTATTACCAACGATCGTAGCAAGTTGGCCTCGGTCTCTCTGGCCTTAAATTCAACCGTATATGCATCTATGAGATTTGTGTTAATGAACCCAATATCACCGATTTGTCTTTTCTTCAATTCGGCGATCTTCAATCTGCATAATATAGTGAGGATATAATTATATATACATGCAATGAAAGAGCTGACCTATATATAGAGACTTAATGACAGAAATAGTACTTACAGACACTAGCAAGTGATCGTTAATTTATCAAGGGCCTGTTGATTGAAAAACTGGAAGAACTCCTCAAATGGAACATTCAACAGATCAATTCCAACGAGGTCATGCTCCTCTTTAACTCTTAGCGTCAAAGTATTCATCCCCCCAGACTCTCTACAGGTTTTCATGTACCAATCATGGAATCTTCGCATCATCGTTGTTAGAGATATTTCATCTTTGACGAGAGGCTTCCCGTAATGGTATCTGTGTTCGTCCACCTCCAAGAAATAACAATGTACATCTTCGGGCAGGTAATCTCCAAGATTGGTATAACCGGGCACCATCCTCGGATCATTAGCGACGATATCGCTAGACACCTTGAGCAGGGGGCACGATTGGTTCGCTTGTTCGCCGAGCTGGGCAATTGTTTTCCCAGCTCGTCGTTCTTTTAATCTTTGATCACTGATAGTACTTCCCGACCGCTCCGCTTCGATAAATGACCTTTCAATAATGCGCTCATAGTTGCCTTGCGGAAGAGACTTTGGTGGTTTCTTCAGGGCAGCCAGAGTGCGCTTCGCTTTCACCGGATCTATCTTCTCCTCCGGAGGTGGATGTTTCTTTGCTTTCACCCCTTCAAAGAAGTCCCTCACTTCGGCTTGCACGATCTTCGTGTTTTCCTCCACGGTCCTCTCGTATAGTAACTTCTCTATAGGCTTGAGAGATGGACCGAATCTGTATTGCCTCCCGCCTTTGGTTGTACTGCTAGACGCCGACCGAGCAGACGGAGCGGCTACGACTGTCTTCTTTCATTGCTTATGAGGAGGAGGAGAAGGACTATGATGCGCCGGAGCAGCCGGAGCGGCGGTGGGTCTCTTCCGCCATTGCTGACAAAGCGGAGAAGGAGGAGGCTAGCTGCTCGGGCGCGCCGGCGTAGGCGGAGAAGGAGGCGGAGTGCCGCCACACGCCGGAGAAGGAGGCTGAGTGCCCTGATCACTCGCCGGAGGAGGAGGCGGAGGAGGAGGCGGAGTGCCCTGACTCGCCGGAGGAGGAGGAGGAGGCGGAGGCGTCCAGTTTCGGAAGGTTGATGAGGTCCTTCTGCCATAGGCATGGAGTCTTCAGAGCAGAACCCAGCCGAGTCTCCCCTTCACCGGTAGGGTGGTCAAGCTCGAGGTCCTCAAATCCCTCCGTTATTTCGTCCACCATCACCCTAGCATATCCTTCTGGAATTGGACGGCAGTGATAAATTGCGTCAGGTTCAGGAGGTCAAACAGAGCCGACAACCGCCTTGACTTTGAAGTTCTGCCATTGCGTCATAAGGTGGCAATGTTGAGACTCTGTGATAGCATCCACAGGGTAGCTAGCAGGAGCCGTGAAGATAGGCTCCAGCTGAAGCAGCTTGGTGGAAGCCACACTGCTTCTCCGCTGAGATGGCGGAGTAGCTTCGGCAGGTCACTTGCAGCGATCTGCTTCTCATTCCTCTATCGCTTGTACCCTTGCATGCAGCGCCTGCAGTTGGATCTGCTCCACTTTCTTCCTCCTCTCCTGGCATTTGTAACCGCCTGCGTTTGAAAACCCAGCCTTCCACAGAACGGAGCCTAGCGTGCCTCGTGTCCGTCCAGGGTGCTCAGGATTCCCGAGGGGCATTATGAGCTCATCGTTCTCTCTGTCTGGAACAAACGTCCCTTGCTGCGCTGCATCGATATACTGCTGAAGCTTCGTGGACGGGTATTCGCAGGTTGCTCGTTCGTCCAAACGCACTTCCACGATGAGGTCCAAGGTTCCGCCAACCGCGAAGAACCAAGTCCGGCAACGGTCTGGCCAGTTCAATGTCTCTGGTTCGACCCCTTTATCAACCAGGTCATTCTCAGCCTTGGCCCACAATGGCCGGGCTTTGAGGTAGCCACCTGACCCCGTGCGATGGTGAAGCTTCATCTTCGCAGCATTTTTCTTGTTTGTCGCTGACATCTTCTTACTCTTGTCCGATGTATTGTGGGCCACAAATGCGGGCAAGTGATCTCTGATCTTCTCATATCGGCCGATGAATTCTGGTGTCTTTTCTTTGTCGACAAACGATGTTTTCAGCTCATTCTTCCACCTCCTGAATAGTTCTGCCATCTTCTTAAGAGCATGAGACTTGATCAATTGCTCTTTAACTGGCTTCTCCGGATCCTCCTCTGGCGGTAGGGTGAAATTTGCCTTCAACGCGGTCCAAAGATCATCTTTCTGCACATTGTCGACATAAGACACCTCAGGGTCTTCCTTAGCCGGCTTACACCATTGGTGGATGCTGATCGGGATCTTGTCCCTAACAAGAACCCCGCAGTTAGCAGCAAATGCTTCCTTTGTCCGGACAGGTTCATTCGCATGCTGTCTCGCGCGATTGCTGTGATCTCAAACCTTTCATCCGAGCGCAACTTTTTCTTCGGGCCTCATCTCTTTACCAAAGTTGTGCTCGATCCGGAGGGCTAGAAAAAAGAAAAAAGACGAGAGTTAATTAATATGTGTACATACCAAAACAATGAATGCATCAATTAGCTAGTCAGCACAGGCTTAACTAATATATATACCTGGCCGGACTCTGTTCGGTCACCGGAGCCGTCATCACAGTCTCCTTCTTGCACCGGCATTGGGTCACCGGAGCCATCATAATCATGTCCTTCCTCCTCCATTGTTCAATCACCGTAGCCTGCTTCTTCACCCTGTCCTTCCAGACCATCGGTGTCGTTCAGAAACGACAAGACGACATCACTTCCGATGCGATTATGTCCCCCAACACCGCTTCTGTTGCTTCGTCTCGGGGGTGCTCCATAGTTTCTGAAAATATTTACAACATGGAAATTATTATTCAAACATGACAGATGGATATATTAGTGGCAAACGTAGAACTAGCTAGCTAATCACAATAAGGAATCATGTTAGTGGCCTCGATGCTGCTTCTCTAGGGTTTGGGGTGGCCTCGACAACGCTTCAAGGGTTTGGGGTGGCCTCGACAACGCTTCAAGGGTTCAGGGTGGCCTCGACGACAACGCTCTTTTAACTCGGTAAATTTGGGTAGCCTCGAGAGAGTTTGTCGGGTAGGGGCAAGGCGGGAGGGGGTAGGAGACTGACATCGTTTTTTTTCTAGGGTTTGGGTGTCCTCGAGAGTTTTGGTCGAGCGAGAGGGTCGGGGGTGCTCCCGTGGTATAAGTTATCACGGTCGAGAGGGGGTATATATATCGACCGCCCCTCATGTCGAAGTTATCCGGGAGGGGGTTATATCGACAACGACGACATACATACATGGGAAAATAATGTTATCGGGGAGGGGTATATCAACCCCCCCCCCCCTCGTGTTGAAGTTATCGAGAGGGGGTATATCGACAACGACATATCCGATAAAAAATAAAAAGACAAAGAAGAAATAAAAAGAGGAGAAGAAGAAAGGAATAGAGTAGAAGATCAAAGATAAAAAAGAATATATTCTATTTTTTCTTCTTCTTCTCCTCCATTCCTTTTCTTCTTCTCCTCTTCTTTTTCTTCTTTTTTCCTCTTCTTATTTATTTCTCCTCTTCTTCCTCTCCTCTTCTTCTCCTTTCTTCCTCTTCTTATTTCCCTTTTTCCTCTCATTCTTTTTCTTCTTCTTCCTTTCATAGCCAGATATATAAAACTTTTCTAAAATGTAACTTTTGCATGTATAAAACTTTTCTTCTTCTTCTTCCTTCTTCCTTCTCTTCCTTCTTCCTAAATACATAAAACTTTTCTAAAATGAAACTAACCTAAAATGTACTAAATCAGAGAACATATATAGATAAAACTTTTCTAAAAATCTAACTTATGCATATATGTATTTTTAAAACATCATGCATATTACAATTGAAAAATACATACATACAAAAACATGTAAAAATACATACATACATATATGAACATACATAAAAAATGCATATATCTAAAAATACATACATATATATATATATATGAAAATCTAAAACATGTAAAAATAGCATGTATAACTAAAAGTTACATTTAGCGGCGGCAAGGTGGGGCGGGCGAGGCGACGGCGCATGGAGGGCGCGGGCGACGACGTCGGCAGAGCTGCTGCTGGCTGGGCAAGGGCGGCGCATGTGTGTCGAGCGAGGCGCGGGCGACGACGATGATGGCGCGGGCGACGGTGACGGCGATCGGGGTGGCGGCGGCGTCGGGGCAGCCTGGCGGCGTCGATGTCGTCAAGGGGTCGTCGGGGGCAACTACGAGATGAAGATGAAAATTTTCACAAGTGTTGGTTATATACCCAGAGCTTTGGTTCCGGTTCGTGGCACCAACCGGGACCAATGCCCCCCTTTAGTCCTGGTTGGTGCCACCAACCGGGACCAAAGGTCTCTTTTCAGCAGCCCAAAGGGCGGAAGCGAGGTTTTGGTCGGCAGGCACCAACCGACTAAAGGGGCATTGCTTCCGGTTGGTGCCACGAACCGGTACCAGTGCATCCCTTTAGTCCCGGTTGGTGGCACCAACGGAACCAAAGGCCTTTTGATGCCCGCCTCGCGACCAAAAGTTTAGTCCCACCTCGCTAGTTGAGAGGGCTCGAGAGTGGTTTATAAGCGTTGCTGCGCCCACCCTCTCGAGCTCCTCTCAACTGCAGGCTTTTGGGCCTAATCTGTCACTATGTGCATGTGGCCCTACTGGGCCTCCTACGGGCCTGAATCCTGGCCCATGTATGGGTTTCTAGTCGTATTCACGCCGTGGTGGCCCAGTAGGTGGCACTTATTTATTTATTTTTTTGTTTTCTTTGTTGCTTTATTTATTTTATTTTGTTTCTACTTATAAAAAAATACTTATTGTTGATATTTTATTTATTTTATTAAAGTTTATTTATTTTACTTTATTAAAGTTTATTTATTTTACTTTATTAAAGTTTATTTTATTTCTACTTATTTATTTTATTTTATTTCTACTTATTTATTTTATTTTATTTCTACTTATTTATTTTATTAAATTTTAATTTAATTTATTTTGTTTCTACTTATTTATGAAAGTTTATTTTGTTTCTTTCTCCTTTTCATGTTTTGAATGTAAAATACTTATAATACTAGAGGTTTATAAAAGCTTTTTAATTGATTCCTTTTGCAATTAGAGTTTTATAAAAGTTTTTAGTTCATTTTCTTTTGCTCTTAAAGAATATTATAGTTTTGTTTTAGTTGATCATAACATCATATTTTAATTGATTTTTTTTAGCTAAATGATGTGGCTTTTTAGTTCATTAGGGTTTCATACGGAAACTCATCTGTTACAAAGGGATTTCTTTTTTTTAACTTATTTGAACTCCAGACTTTTTGTGTGTTCAAAATGCACCATTCAAAGCCACATCATCAATTTTCAACCCTTTCTGACTTCATTTGTTATTTTTCATCCATCTACTGATTTTTTTGAGCTATAAGACCCTAAAATTCAAAAGCATTTCAAATGAACTCTGAAAAGGTTGAAAATTGGCATGGTATCATCATTTCACCCACATAGCATGTGCCAAAAAGTTGAGAGGGTTATGGCAAAAACTAGATACACTTCGTCTACAAAATGGACAATCTCTTTCGAAGTATCAGGATTTCAGACGAAAACTCATCTGTTACAAAGGGATTTCATTTTTTGAACTTATTTGAACTCTAGACTTTTAGTGTGTTCAAAATGCACCATTCAAAGCCACATCATAAATTTTCAACCCTTTCTGACTTCATTTGTTATTTTTCGTCCATTTACTGATTTTGAGCTATAAGACCCTGAAATTCAAAATCATTTTAAATGAACTCTGAAAAGGTTGAGAATTGGCATGATATCATTATTTCACCCACATAGCATGTACTAAAAAGTTGAGAGGCTTACGGCAAAAACTAGATGCACTTCGTGTACAAAATGGACAATCTCTTTCGAAGTATCAGGGTTTCAGACGAAAACTCATCTGTTACAAAGGGATTTCATTTTTTTGAACTTATTTAAACTCCAGACATTTTGTGTGTTCAAAATGCACCATTCAAAGCCACATCATCAATTTTCAACCCTTTCTGACTTCATTTGTTATTTTTCATGCATTTACTGCTTTTTTGAGCTATAAGACCCTGACATTCAAAAGCATTTCAAATGAACTCTGAAAAGGTTGAAAATTGGCATGGTATCATCATTTCACCCACATAGAATGTGCTAAAAAGTTGAGAGGGTTACGGCAAAAACTAGATGCACTTCATGTATAAAATGGACAATCTGTTTCGAGGTATCAGTGTTTCAGACGAAAACTCATCTGTTACAAAGGGATTTCATTTTTTTGAACTTATTTAAACTCCAGATTATTGTGTGTTCAAAATGCACCATTCAAAGCCACATCATCAATTTTCAACCCTTTCTGACTTCATTTGTTATTTTTCTTGCATTTACTGATTTTTTTGAGCTATAAGACCCTGAAATTCAAAAGCATTTCAAATGAACCTGAAAAGTTTGAAAATTGGCATGGTATCATCATTTCACCCACATAGCATGTGATAAAAATTTGAGAGGGTTACGACAAAAACTAGATGCACTTCGTGTACAAAATGGACAATCTCTTTCAAAGTATCAAGGTTTCAAACAAAAACTCATCTGTTACAAAGGGATTTCATTTTTTTGAACTTCTGAACTCCAGATTTTTGTGTGTTCAAAATGCACCATTCAAAGCCACATCATCAATTTTCAACCCTTTCTGACTTCATTTGTTATTTTTCATTCATTTACTGATTTTTTAAGCTATCAGACCCCGAAATTCAAAAGCATTTCAAATGAACTCTGAAAAGGTTGAAAATTGGCATGGTATCATCATTTCACCCACATATCATGTGCCAAGAAGTTGAGAGGGTTACGGAAAAAACTAGATGCACTTCGTGTACAAAATGGACAATCTCTTTCGAAGTATCACAATTTGAGACGAAAACTCATCTGTTACAAAGGGATTTCTTTTTTTGAACTTATTTGAACTCCAGACTTTTTGTATGTTCAAAATGCACCATTCAAAGCCACATCATCAATTTCAACCCTTTCTGACTTCATTTTTTATTTTTCATCCATCTATTGATTTTTTTGAGCTATAAGACCCTAAAATTCAAAGGCATTTCAAATGAACTCTGAAAAGGTTGAAAATTGGCATGGTATCATTATTTCTCCCACATAGCATGTGCCAAGAAGTTGGGAGGGTTACGGCAAAAACTAGATGCACTTCGTGTACAAAATGGACAATCTCGTTCGAAGTATCAGGGTTTGAGACGAAAACTCATCTGTTACAAAGGGATTTCATTTTTTTTGAACTTATTTGAACTCCAGACATTTTGTGTGTTCAAAATGCACCATTCAAAGCCACATCATCAATTTTCAACCCTTTCTGACATCATTTGTTATTTTTCATGCATTTACTGCTTTTTTTTTGAGCTATAAGACCCTGAAATTCAAAAGCATTTCAAATAAACTCTGAAAAGGTTGAAAATTGGCATGGTATCATCATTTCACCCACATAGAATGTGCTAAAAAGTTGAGAGGGTTACGGCAAAAACTAGATGCACTTCGTATAAAAAATGGACAATCTCTTTCGAAGTATCAGGGTTTCAGACGAAAACTCATCTGTTACAAAGGGATTTCATTTTTTTGGACTTATTTAAACTCCAGATTTTTGTGTGTTCAAAATGCACCATTCAGAGCCACATCATCAATTTTCAACCCTTTCTGACTTCATTTGTTATTTTTCTTGCATTTACTGATTTTTTTGAGCTATAAGACCCTGAAATTCAAAAGCATTTCAAATGAATCTGAAAAGGATGAAAATTGGCATGGTATCATCATTTCACCCACATAGCATGTGCTAAAAAGTTGAGAGGGTTATGGCAAAAACTAGATGCACTTCGTGTACAAAATGGACAATCTCTTTCGAAGTATCAAGATTTCAGACAAAAACTCATCTGTTACAAAGGGATTTCATTTTTTTGAACTTATCTGAACTCCAGATTTTTGTGTGTTCAAAATGCACCATTCAAAGCCACATCATCAATTTTCAACCCTTTGTGACTTCATTTGTTATTTTTCATGCATTTACTGATTTTTAAGCTATAAGACCCTGAAATTCAAAAGCATTTCAAATGAACTCTAAAAAGGTTGAAAATCAGCTTGGTATCATCATTTCACCCACATAGCATGTACCAAGAATTTGAGACGGTTACGGCAAAAACTAGATGCACTTCATGTACAAAATGGACAATCTCTTTCAAAGTATCCGGATTTCAGACGAAAACTCATCTGTTACAAAGGGATTTCATTTTTTGAACTATTTGAACTCCAGACTTTTTGTGTGTTCAAAATGCACCATTCAAAGCCACATCATCAATTTTCAACACTTTCTGACTTCATTTGTTATTTTTCATCCATCTACTGATTTTTTGAGCTATAAGACCCTGAAATTCAAAAGCATTTCAAATGAACTCTGAAAAGGTTGAAAATTGGCATGGTATCATTATTTCACCCACATAGCATGTGCTAAAAAGTTGAGAGGCTTACGGCAAAAACTAGATGCACTTCGTGTACAAAATGGACAATCTCTTTCGAAGTATCAGGGTTTGAGATGAAAACTTATCTGTTACAAAGGGATTTCGTTTTTTTTGAACTTATTTGAACTCCAGAAATTTTGTGTGTTCAAAATGCACCATTCAAAGCCACATCATCAATTTTCAACCCTTTCTGACTTCATTTGTTATTTTTCATGCATTTACTGATTTTTTGAGCTATAGGACCCTGAAATTGAAAAGCATTTGAAATGAACTTTGAAAAGGTTGAAAATTGGCATGGTATCGTCATTTCACCCACATAGAATGTGCTAAAAAGTTGAGAGGGTTACGGTAAAAATTAGATGCACTTCGTGTACAAAATGGACAATCTCTTTCGAAGTATCAGGGTTTCAGACGAAAACTCATCTGTTACAAAGGGATTTCATTTTTTTGAACTTATTTAAACTTCAGATTTTTGTGTGTTCAAAATGCACCATTCAAAGCCACATCATCAATTTTCAACACTTTGTGACTTCATTTGTTATTTTTCTTGCATTTACTGATTTTTTGAGCTATAAGACCCTGAAATTCAAAAGCATTTCAAATGAATCTGAAAAGGTTGAAAATTGGCATGGTATCATCATTTCACCCACATAGCATGTGCTAAAAAGTTGAGATGGTTACGACAAAAACTAGATGAACTTCGTGTACAAAATGGACAATCTCTTTCGAAGTATCAGGGTTTCAGACGAAAACTCATCTGTTACAAAGGGATTTCATTTTTTTGAACTTATTTGAACTCCAGATTTTTGTGTGTTCAAAATGCACCATTCAAAGCCACATCATCAATTTTCGACCCTTTCTGACTTCATTTGTTATTTTTCATGCATTTACTGATTTTTTTGGAGCTATAAGACCCTGAAATTCAAAAGCATTTCAAATGAACTCTGAAAGTGTTGAAAATTGGCATGGTATCATCATTTCACCCACATAGCATGTGCTAAAAATTTGAGAGGGTTACGGCAAAAACTAGATGCACTTCGTGTACAAAATGGACAATCTCTTTCGAAGTATCAGGCTTTCAGACGAAAACACATCTGTTAAAAAGGGATTTCATTTTTTTGAATTTATTTGAACTCCAGACTTTTTGTGTGTTCAAAATGCACCATTCAAAGCCACATCATCAATTTTCAACCCTTACATCCATTGTCGGTTCATCTGCGTGCATTATATATAATTGTGTGTGTCAAAAACCATTACAGGTTCACATGGATAGATAAGTGGCCAAATTAATAATAGTTCATCATCACATTAAAACCAAAGTACATACATAGTTCAAATTGAACAACATATAGCTCTCCAGAGCATCTAGTTAAACCATACATTGATACTATGTAATACCTTTCAATGCAACAACAAATGCGATCATAATCACAACCAAGTTACAATTGATCCAACGGCATAATGATACTAAGCCTCGGTATGAATGGCATATTTTCTAATCTTTCTAATCTTCAACCGCATTGCATCCATATTGATCTTGTGATCATCGACGACATCCGCAACATGCAACTCCAATATCATCTTCTCCTCCTCAAATTTTTTATTTTTTCCTTCAAGTAATTGTTTTCTTCTTTAACTAAATTTAACTTCTCAACAATAGGGTCAGTTGGAATTTCCGGTTCAACTACCTCCTACATAAATAAAATCTATGTCACATTGGTCGGCATAATTGTCATAAACAATAAATGAACCAAATAGTTATAAAAAGATAATATATACCACATCCGAATCATAGACATGACGAGGGCCGACGGGGGCGGATGCCAAAACCAACGCACTATATAATAACAAGCAATAATGAAAGTAAGAAAATTAGACAAGTATCTATCTAAAGTACGAATATTTTTTCTTTCAGAAAGAAGATAAGAACAAGAGGCTCACCACGGTGGTGCTGATGACCCACAAGTATAGGGGATCTATCGTAGTCCTTTAGATAAGTAAGAGTGTCAAACCCAACGAGGAGTAGAAGGAAATGATAAGCGGTTTTCAACAAGGTATTCTCTGCAAGCACTGAAATTATAGGTAACATATAGTTTTGTGATAAGATAATTGGTAACGAGCAACAAGTAACAAAAGTAAATAAATTGCAGCAAGGTGGCCCAATCCTTTTTGTAGCAAAGGACAAGCCTGGACAAACTCTTATATAAAGAAAAGCGCTCCTGAGGATACATGGGAATTATCGTCAAGCTAGTTTTCATCACGTTGATATGATTCGCGTTCGGTACTTTGATAATTTGATATGTGGGTGGACCGGTGCTTGGGTGTTGTTCTTACTTGAACAAGCATCCCACTTATGATTAACCCATATTGCAAGCATCCGCAACTACAATAAAAGTATTAAGGTAAACCTAACCATAGAATGAAACAAGTGGATCGAAATCAGCCCCTTAGGAAGCAATGCATAAACTAGGGTTTAAGCTTCTGTCACTCTAGCAACTCATCATCTACTTATTACTTCCCAATGCCTTCCTCTAGGCCCAAATAATGGTGAAGTGTTATGTAGTCGACGTTCACATAACACCACTAGAGGATAGACAACATACATCTCATCAAAATATCGAACGAATACCAAATTCACATGACTACTAATAGCAAGACTTCTCCCATGTCCTCAGGAACAAACGTAACTACTCACAAAGCATATTCATGTTCATAATTAGAGGGGTATTAATATGCATATAGGATCTGAACATATGATCTTCCACCAAATAAACCAACTAGCATCAACTACAAGGAGTAATCAACACTACTAGCAACCTAGAGGTACCAATCCCGGACTTAGAGACTAGAATTGGATACAAGAGATGAACTAGGGTTTCAGAGGAGATGGTGCTGGTGAAGATGTTGATGGAGATTGCCCTCTCCCGATGAGAGGAGTGTTGGTGATGACGATGGCGATAATTTCCCCCTCCTGGAGGGAAGTGTCCCCGGCAGAACAGCTCTGCCAGAGCCCTAGATTGGTTCCGCGTCGTTGCGGCGGAGTCTCGTCCCGAAAGCTTGCTTATGATTTTTCTTCGGACGAAAGACTTCATATAACAGAAGATGGCCACCGGAGGGCCAACTGGGGCCCACGAGGAGGTGGGCGCCCCACCCTCGTGGGACAGTGGAGGCCCCGATGTAGATTCTCCTTCCAGATTTTTATTATTTCCAAAATAACTTTCGTGGAGTTTACGACTTTTGGAGTTGTGAGAATAGGTCTATAATATTTGCTCCTTTTCCACCCGAATTCCAGCTGCGGCATTCTCCTCCTTATGTAAACCTTGTAAAATAAGAGAGAATAGGCATAAGTATTGTGACATAATGTGTAATAACAACCCATAATGCAATAAATATCGATATAAAAGCATGATGCAAAATGGACGTATCAACTCCCCCAAGCTTAGACCTCGCTTGTCCTCAAGCGAAAGCCGATAATGATAAATATGTCCACATGTTTAGAGGTAGAGGTGTCGATAAAATAAAATACGGACATGAGGGCATCATGATTATTCTCATAACAGCACATAGATGGATATTGTCATATGATCTATTATGATCAAGTAATAATCCATTCACAATGCAAAGTATGAATCAGAAACTTTATTGAGAACTAACAAACTATAATCTCAGTCATTGAAGCAATTGCAATTTATCATAACATTAGAAAGAGTCTATGTCAGGGCTTTCTAGCAAGTCCACATACTCAACTATCATTTAGTCTTTCATATATCTAACACTCACGCAATACTTGTGGTTACAGAGTTTTAATCGGACATAGAGAAAGATAGGGGCTTATAGTTTCGCCTCCCAACCTTTTACCTCAAGGGTAATGTCAACAATAATAGTTCATGCTAACCCACAACAAGATCGTGACATATAGTCCATGATCTCTTTATTTGTTTTTATTCTTTTCTTTTTTCTTTTATTCACTCAAGATCATAGCAAGATAATCAAGCCCTTGACTCAACACTAATCTTTATTATATAGCTCACGGACTCGATTACATAGAGGGATCAAAAAGCAAAACTCAAAAGTAGATCATGCCATAAACTTTATTCTACTAGATCGAGATTCTACTAAAAGGATCGAACTAAGAAAAACGGTAAAGATAGGAGTGTGATGGTGATACGATACCGAGGCATCTCCCCCAAGCTTGGAACTTGCCAAGGGGAGTGCCCATACCCATGTGATTATGTCTCCTTTGCTGGTGAAGGGATTGTTGATGATGTAGGCTTGTCGTCCATCTTCCAAGGCATAGGCTCACCATCATAGAAGGATGATCGAGTCTCCGGGATCCTTAAATCTGCAGCCAAACTCATCCTTTTGAATCTATATTCATACTCACTGTTTTGGTTTTGCAGGTCATAGATTTGAGCTTGGAGGTGCTCGATTTTCTCGTGGAGCTTGAAGATGGCCTCCCTAGCTTGTGGTTATTGGTGAACTCCGTGATCATTATGTGATTGGAGTCAAGTCCACGCTCCACCATCTCCTGGCACTTGAAAACTTGTTGCTCCATTGCTTCAAGCCTTGTCTCCACACTTCTGGTCCTCCGTGGTCCCTCAACATCGCGGATGTGTAGCAACCCCTCCTGCATCTCAATGGTTTGAGGGTGTTGCAGCACCTCCGCGAGGTAGGGGTTGATGATCTTCTCGAAGAACTTGTCCTTGGGGGCGCTTGGAGATGTCATGATGATCTAGATCTGTCAGAGAAACAACTCAAAACGAAAATAGAGGATATTTGCGTGATACATGAGTCAAAACCTTCGGGAGATTATATAATGAATTTTTACCGACCAAAATACGTATCGTGCAAGAAAACGGAGTCCGGAGAGCACACGAGGTGCCCACGAGGCAGGGGGCGTGCCCAAGGGGGTAGGGCGTGCCCTCCACCCTCGTGGAGGCCTCGTGTCCTTCTCGGACTGCTTCTTATTTTTCTATTTTTCTAAATATTCCAAAATGGAGAAATATTGCCATTAGAACTGTTTTGGAGTCGTTTCATTTACCGTACCACATACCTATTCCTTTTCAGAGTCTGAAATGTTCCGGAAGGTGTCCTTTATGTATTCCTCCGGGGTTACGGTTTCAATAACATTGGTTTCAACATTTATGGGATTACCTGAGATATAATGTTTGATTTTTATGGCACCGGAACGATAGACCTCCTCGATAATGTAAGGCCTTCCCATTTAGAGAGAAATTTTCCTGCAAAAAATCTTAAACGAGAGTTGTATAGCAATACATAATCACCTACATTAAACTCACGCTTTTGTATTCTTTTGTCATGCCATCTTTTAGCTTTTTCTTTAAATAATTTGGCATTTTCATAGGCTTGTTGTCGGTGTCAAAACCGGCAGATCTCGGGTAGGGGGTCCCGAACTGTGCATCTAAGGCAGATGGTAACAGGAGGCGGGGGACACGATGTTTACCCAGGTTCGGGCCCTCTCGATGGAGGTAATACCCTACTTCCTACTTGATTGATCTTGATGATATGAGTATTACAAGAGTTGATCTACCACGAGATCGTAGAGGCTAAACCCTAGAAGCTAGCCTATGGTATGATTGTTGTCGTCCAACGAACTAAACCCTCCGGTTTATAGAGACACCGGAGGGGGCTAGGGTTACACAGAGTCGGTTACAAGGGAGGAGATCTACATATCCATATTGCCAAGCTTGCCTTCCACGCCAAGGAGAGTCCCATCCGGACACGGGTCGAAGTCTTCAATCTTGTATCTTCATAGTCCAACAGTCCGGCAAGAGGATATAGTCCGGCTGTCCGAGGACCCCCTAATCCAGGACTCCCTCACTTGTGTTCTCCATTCATCAAGTGAGCTAATGTCAAATAACCTCTTCTCACCGGCAAGTTTGAAATCATAATTGAGGTCTTTAATAGCCCAGTAAGCCTTATGTTCTAGTTCGAGAGGTAAGTGACATTCTTTTCCATAAACCATTTTATACGGAGACATACCCATAGGATTTTTATATGCAGTTCTATAGGCCCATAATGCATCATCCAGTTTCTTGGACCAATTCTTTAGAGATCTATTAACAGTCTGTTGCAAAATTAATTTGAGCTCTCTGTTACTCAATTCTACTTGACCACTAGACTGCGGGTGATAAGGAGATGCAATTCTATGATTAACATCATATTTAGCAAGCATTTTGCGGAAAGCACCATGGATAAAATGTGAACCACCATCAGTCATTAAATATCTAGGGACTCCAAACCTCGGAAAAAA
This sequence comes from Aegilops longissima, assembly GCA_021605205.1. Classification (NCBI taxonomy): domain Eukaryota; kingdom Viridiplantae; phylum Streptophyta; class Magnoliopsida; order Poales; family Poaceae; genus Aegilops; species Aegilops longissima. The sequence continues at coordinate 665,940,892 of CM038682.1, read as the reverse complement.
TAACTTCTTTAAGCATTTTAATAGATGTATTATGATAATCACTACTAGTTGGAATAGCTTCTACCCACTTAGTAACGTAATCAACAGCAACTAAAATATGTGTATATCCATTAGAGGCAGGAAAAGGTCCCATATAATCAAAGCCCCAGACATCAAATGGTTCAATAACAAGTGAATAGTTCATAGGCATTTCTTGGCATCTACTAACATTACCAATTCTTTGACATTCATCACAAGATAAGACAAACTTACGGGCATCCTTGAAGAGCGTAGGCCAATAAAAACCGGATTGCAATACCTTATGTGCAGTTCTATCTCCAAAGATGGTGTCCTCCATAAGCCTCGGAGTGACACTTGTGTAGGATCTGTTCTGTTCATGCTCGGTACACAACGCCTAATAACACCATGTACTCCTTCTTTATAAAGATGTGGGTCATCCCAAAAGTAATGTCTCAAATCATAGAGAAACTTTCTCTTTTGCTGGTATGTGAAACTAGGTGGTATAAATTTAGCAACGATGTAATTAGCATAATCAGCATACCATGGAGCAGTACGAGAAGCATTTATGGCATTTAGTTGTTCATCCGGAAAGCTATCATCAATAGGTAGTGGGTCATCAAGAACATTTTCTAACCTAGACAAGTTGTTTGCAACGGGGTTCTCAGCTCCCTTTCTATCAACAATATGCAAATCAAATTCTTGTAGCAGGAGAACCCATCTAATAATTCTAGGTTTAGCATCTTTCTTTTCCATAAGATATTTAATAGCAGCATGATCAGTGTGAATAGTTACTTTAGAATGAACAATATAAGGCATGAACTTATCACAAGCAAATACAACTGCTAAGAATTCTTTTTTAGTAGTAGCATAATTTCTCTGAGCATTATCTAGAGTTTTACTAGCATATTGAATAACATTTAATTTCTTATCGACTCTTTGCCCTAGAATAGCACCTACAGCATAATCACTGGCATCACACATAATTTCAAAGGGTAAATTTCAATCAGGTGGCTGAACAATAGGTGCAGAGATCAATGCTTTCTTAAGTATTTCAAATGCTTCTACACAATCATCATCAAAGACAAATGGTATATCTTTTTGCAATAGATTAGTCAGAGGCCGAGAAATTTTGGAGAAGTCCTTAATGAACCTCCTATAAAAACCGGCATGACCAAGGAAACTTCTTATACCTTTGATGTCCTTGGGACATGGCATCTTTTCAATAACGTCAACCTTGGCTTTATCAACCTCCATACCTCTTTCAGAAACTTTATGCCCCAAGACAATACCTTCATTAACCATAAAGTGGCACTTTTCCTAATTCAAGACAAGATTAGTTTCTTCACATCTCTGCAAAACTCGATCAAGGTTGCTCAAGAAATCATCAAAAGAGGATCCATAGACGGAAAAATCGTCCATTAAAACCTCACAAATCTTTTCACAAAAGTCAGAGAATATAGCCATCATGCATCTTTGAAAGGTAGCAGGTGCATTACATAAACCAAAAGGCATACTTCTATAAGCAAAAGTACTGAAAGGGCAAGTAAAAGTGGTCATTGATTGATCATCGGCTGACACAGGTATTTGAGAGAAACCAGAATAACCATCTAAAAAGCAAAAATGTGTATGTTTAGATAATCTTTCTAGCATTTGATCGATAAAAGGTAAGGGGTAATGATCCTTTTTAGTAGATTTATTTAATTTGCGGAAATCAATTGCCATCCTATAACCTGTAATAATTCTTTGCGGAATCAATTCATCTTTATCATTAAGAATGACAGTAATACCTCCCTTCTTAGGGACACAATGGACAGGACTTACCCACTGACTATCAGCAGCAGGATAAATTATACCTGCCTCAAGGAGCTTTAGTATTTCCTTTCTTACCACTTCTTTCATCTTAGGATTCAGCCGTCATTGATGATCACGAACTGGTTTGGCATCTTTCTCCAAATTTATTTTGTGTTGGCATAGTGGGACTAATGCCCTTAAGATCATCAAGAGTATATCCAATAGCAGCACGGTGCTTCTTTAGAGTTTTCAATAATCTCTCTTCTTCATACTCTGAAAGGTTAGCACTAATAATAATAGGATATATCTTTTTCTCATCAAGATAAGCATATTTAAGATTATCACGTAACGGTTTAAGCTCAAACACGGGATCACCCTTGGGTGGAGGAGGATCCCCTAGGATTTCAACAGGCAAATTGTGTTTCAGGATGGGTTCCTGTTTAAAGAATACTTCATCTATTTACCTTCTTTCATTCATAAACATATCATTTTTATGGTCTAGCAAATATTGTTCTAAAGGATCACTAGGGGGTATGGCAATAGAAGCAAGACCAATAATTTCATCCTTACTAGGCAATTCCTCTTCACGGTGTTGTCTACTAAATTTAGAGAAATTAAACTCATGAGACATATCACCCAAGCCAATAGTAATGACATCCTTTTCGCAGTCTATCCTAGCATTAACTGTGTTCAAGAAGGGTCTACCAAATATAATGGTACAAAAGCTATCTTGTGGGGAACCAAGAACAAGAAAATCAGCAGGATATTTAGTTTTCCCACACAAGACTTCAACATCTCTAACAATTCCCACTGGTAAAATAGTATCTCTATTGGCAAGTTTAATTGTGACATCAATATCTTCTATCTCAGCAGGTGTAATATCATGCATAATTTCTTTGTATAAGTCAAAAGGTATTGCACTAGCACTAGCACCCATATCACATAAGCCATGATAACAATGATCTCCTATTTTAACAGAAATAACAGGCATGCCTACCACAGGTCTATGTTTATCTTTAGCACAAGGTTTGGCAATTCTTGCAGTTTCATCACGGAAATGAATAACATGCCCATCGATATTATCAGACAAGACATCTTTAACAATAGCAATATTAGGTTCAACTTTAATTTGCTCAGGAGGTGTATAAGTTCTTGATACGTCTCCAACGTATCTATAATTTTTGATTGCTCCATGTTATATTATCTACTGTTTTGGACAATATTCGGTTTATTTTCCACTTTTATATTATTTTTGGGACTAACCTATTAATCGGAGGCCCAGCCCAGAATTGCTGTTTTTTTGCCTATTTCAGAGTTTCGAAGAAACGGAATATCAAACGGAGTCCAAACGGAATGAAACCTTCGGGAACGTGATTTTCTCACCGAACATGTGATGCCCCCGATTCAATCGTACACTAATCATGCACGCAAACGTGTACGATCAAGATCAGGGACTCACGGGAAGATATCACAACACAACTCTAAAACATAAATAAGTCATACAAGCATCATAATACAAGCCGGGGCCTCGAGGGCTCGAATACAAGTGCTCGATCATAGACGAGTCAGCGGAAGCAACAATATCTGAGTACGACATAAGTTAAACAAGTTTGCCTTAAGAAGGCTAGCACAAATTGGGATACAGATCGAAGAGGCGCATGCCTCCGCCTGGATCCTCCTAAACTACTCTGGTCATCGTCGGTGGGGGCTGCACGTAGTAGTAGGCGCCTTCGTGTAGTAGTTGTCATCGACGGTGGCGTCGGCTCCTGGCTCCATCGTGCGTCGCAGCAACCGGGTAAAGAAAGGGGAAAAGGGGAACAAGGCAACCGTGAGTACTCATCCAAAGTACTGCAAGCAAGGAGCTACACTACATATGCATGGATATATGTGTAAAGGGCCATATCGGTGGACCGAAGCTGCAGAATGCCGAATAAGAGGGGATAGCTAATCACGCCGAAGACTACGCTCGCAGCCTCCGTCTTGCAAAGCATGTAGAAGAGAGTAGATCAAGTCCTCCAAGTAGCATCGCATAACATAATCCTACCCGCAATCCTCTCCTCGCAGCCTGTTAGAGAGCGACCACCGGGTTGTATCCGCACTTGGAAGGGTGTGTTTTATTAAGTATCCGGTTCTAGTTGTCATAAGGTCAAGGTACAACTCCAAGTCGTCCTGTTATCAAGATCACGGCTATTCGAATAGATTAACTTCCTGCAGGGTGCACCACATAACCCAACACGCTTGATCCCATTTGGCGGACACACTTTTCTCGGGTCATGCCCGCCGCGGAAGAACAACACGCCGCAGCCCCACCTATGCACAACAGAGAGGCCAGCACGCCGGTCTAAACCTAAGCGCAGAGGGGTCTGGGCCCATCGCCCATAGCACACCTGCACGTTGCGTCTGTGACGAAAGCGTAACTAGCCCCCTTAATACAAGAGCAGGCTTACGTTCCAATCCGGCGCGCGCCACTCAGTCGCTGGCGTCACGAAGTGCTTCGGCTGATACCACGACATCGAGTGCCCATAACTGTTCCTGCGTAGTTGGTTAGTGCGTATAGGCCAGTAGCCAGACTTAGATCAAATACCAAGATCTCGTTAAGCGTGTTAAGTATCGGCGAATGCCGACCAGGACCAGGCCCACCTCTCTCCTAGGTGGTCTCAGCCTGCCCTGTCGCTCCGCCACAAGTAACAGTCGGGGGCCGTCGAGAACCCAGGCCCACCTCTACCGGGATGGAGCCACCTGTCCTTTCAGCCCCCATCTCCGAAAAGATCACAGGTAATGTAACAAATGTAAAGTATATAGTATATGCCCGTGATCACCTCCAAGTGATCACAGCCCGAAGAGTATAGCATGGCGACGGACAAGATTGTAGGGCCACCGATGAAACACTAGCATCCTATACTAAGCGAGAGGATAGCGGTAAGGGTAACAAGCAGTAGCAACAATGACGGGCTATGCAACAGAATAGGATTAACCGAAAGCAGTAACATGCTACACTAATCTAATGCAAGCAGTATAGAGAAGAATAGGCGATATCTGTTGATCAAAGGGGGGGGGGGGCTTGCCTGGTTGCTCAGGCAAGAAGGAGGGGTCGTCAACACCGTAGTCGTACTGGGCAGCAGCGGCATCGGACTCGGTGTCTAGCGGAAGAAGAGGGGGAAGAAACAATGAATACTTAGCAAGCAAGTGCATAACAGGACAACAAGCAGAGCTAGACGTGTTCTAACGCGGTATGAGGTGATACCGGTGAAGGGGGGAAACATCCGGGAAAGTATCCCCGGTGTTCCGTGTTTTCGGGCAGAGGAGCCGGACGGGGAAAGTTGCGAGTTTGATATGTTAGGGGTGTGTGGCGGACGAACGGGTTGTGTATCCGGGTTCGTCTCGTCGTTTTGAGCAACTTTCATGTAGAAAGTATTTTCATCCGAGCTACAGATTAAAAGATATGATTTTCTAAAGATTTAAATCATTTTCTAATTTTAATTAGTTATTTAATTCGAACATTATCCAGAATAGTGTCTGCTGATGTCAGCATGACGCAATGCTGAGATCATCAGTCAACATTGAGGTTGACTGAGTCAAATCTGGCCTGTGGGTCCAGTGGGACCCACGTGTCATTGACTGAATTAACTAAACATAGTTGGTTTAATCTAATTAACCTAATTAGCAGGTGGGCCTACTAGTTAGGGGGTGTTTAGCACTTTAATTAACCAACTAACTAACTAACAGTTTAATTATTTATTTTAATTTGTTTATTCATTCGAGACCCACATGTCATAGACACAGGGGGTGGCCACGTCTGCGTTGACCCAAGTCAACAGTTCAAAAGGGGGGGCCCTGGGCCCACCAGCCAGTGGCCCAGGCGGTGCCACGTGGGTGCCAGCTTGGCACCCACCGGAGACGCGTCGGATCTAACTCCGGCGACCATTCCAACGGTGGAGCGATCGGGAGAGCTGCTGGATTCGTCCACCCCGCACCGTTTTGGGCGCGGCCGGGCTCGTTCGAACGGCAAGACGGCGACGGAGCGATCTGTGACGGTGGCGGAGGCTGCGGTGGCCGGAGCTGAGCGCATCGAGCTCATCGGCGGTGAGGTTCTTCGAGCGAGGTACGGGAACGGGGCTACGGGGCGCAAAGCGAGCTGCGCGAGGTGCCTACGGTGCCTACTCGACGCGTGAAGCGGAACGTTGGCATGCACGAGACCAAATGGTCACCGTGGCCACGCCGGCGACGAGGCCAAGTGGCGGCGCGTTCGGGTGAGCGTGGAACGGTCGCTACAAACGAACAGAGGAGGCAGGGGAGGGCGCATCCGGCGCAGAGGCTCACCGAGGGAGCGTGGGGTCTGGGCAGAGGGCTCGGGGAGGACCGGTGGCGTAGATCAAGGACGAAGACGATGCGGTGGCCGAGCCGGAGAAGAAGAAGAGTGCGGTGACTCGAGGGGCTCCGGGGCTCGATCCAGCGGTGTAGTGGAAGCAGAGGACCACGGTGGAGCTGTAGGACTTGCCGGGGCGACGAACGGACGACGATGGTCACAGCTACGGCGATCGACGGCGACGGGGGCGCTCGGGCATCTCGAACATAGGCGAGGAAGGGGACGAGAGGGGGATTGTGGGTGCGCTAGGGTTTCGGGGGAGTGCGAGGGGCAAGTGGGGTGGGGAGACGATTGGAGCCCGTGGCTTTTCCCTTATCCTCATCGGCGCCGCCGGCGAGGTGGTCTGGCGGGAGCGCGCTCGGGCGCTCGGTCGCTCTGACGAGAAAAGGGGAACGACTCGAGGCGCGCCCGCCGGCTGGGCCTGGCTGGGCTAAGGCCCATGCAAGGTGGGGGTTTGTTTGTTTGTTTTGACTTCGTTTTATTTCCTTTCCTTTTATTTATTCTTTCCTATTTTATTTTAGTAACATTTTATTTAGTTTTAGTAAAATTTATCACTAACACCTAAATTGGTACTTTTAAATAAACTACTAGCACATTAATCCTTATCCCAACTAAAATAGTTTAATATTTTATAAAATTCAAAAGGCATTTATTTCATTATTTAACCTACAGTTTTAATTATTTTAAAAACTTAAACATTTTATTAAATTTAGGTTTCTCCACCATAATTACATATGCATTAGTTGGATCACTCCGAACATTTTAGTTTTAATATTTGAAAACTTTTATTGTTTGATTGATTTTGAATTTGTATTCGAATCGGTTTCGATCTAACGCGAGGTTAGCAACAGTAACCGAGGTGATGTGGCAGCATTAGCAGAGGTTACTGTAGCTTGATTATCTGGGCGTCACAATTCTCCTCCACTACAAGAAATCTCGTCCCGAGATTTAAGAGGGGGAGTATGGGGGAAAGATCTGGTTACGGATTTCTAATGAATCTTCTCGTTCTTGGTTGCTCTTCTCGAAGTGGTCGATCCATTACATTGACGTCTTCATTTTTCTGCTTCAGGTCATCATGATGAAGTTTGTCATCCTTCCTTCAGGATCTTCACCGTACTTACGAAAGAGTAAGAAGGGAAAACTCTATATGGAAGGATTCTAACAAGATCGAGCCTTAGACGGTTAGCTCAGGGAAGAAGCATAAGTATCTCCCAAGTTGAAACTTAAGAAGATATCGAGAGCAAAGTAAGAGGGTACCATGAGAAGTTTCAAACGGATAGGCAATCGTTCGATGCCTAATCAGAAGGTGAAAGGGTGTCAGGGCAACGAGAATAGGTATTGCGCCTCATACCAGAATAGATCACTAGACATGTGGTCTGTGAATTACATACGAAGTCAAATGCGAGGAATAACTTTGACAACAGGGTGTACAGGAGAGTCAGATTTCGATCTTGTGGAACTGTGGGTTATGGGACCACCATGTGGGTTTTTTTTAAATGGAGTGGTGACATCTTGCACGGTCATGATAGCAAGACATGTCAGAGGGTAGCCTGTCAGTTATGTCGGCAACAACATCGATACCAAGGGCGAGGGACGAAGAGAACCATTCTCCTGCTCGTTGAACGAGGCGGGCCAATAGGCAAAGTTCTCGTCCATCGGTGGTTACCGGAATGTCATCCACAATAGTAACAGGGTCTTACTGACAATTTGTACATCGGGGTATTTACATAAGCAGGGAAATATTTCTGCATATTTCATATAGACCACAAGAAAGATTAAACCAAACAATGGAAAGGAAAACATATGTATCAGATTAAACAGAACAATGGAAAGGAAAATGTGTTTAGACACATATTTCTGGGGGATACCCCTCCCAAGGACAAACAGAGCATGATATCCATGACAGGATAGAAAGTAGAAAACCATTTATGTAAGGGGAGAGGAATTTCATGACATTACCCATACAGTGGTGTTTGGATAATTGAGCAAGAAACATCTAGCATTGGGCTTCAAATGTTCTTGTTGAAAATTGGAGTACCACAGACATGCTTTGAGATAGCATTGACATGGTCTTTAAGTAAAGGTCGGATTCTGGGTTACACAAGGGATTCATCGGAAACAACTTATAGGATAAGTCTTACAATTTCCTCATGGAAGAATCGATAACCTTGCTGAAAAGGAATTTATAACAATAGGGCCTCCGGCCAGGTGTGTTAGGCACGACATCACCTTACCGGGTCACATAAATACCAATGTTAAAACTCTTGGAAATATGTTCCAACCATCATATCCGACCGAGATTCAGATCTGATTGGTGTCAGGATAACTCAGACTCAGGATGCCTGAGAAAAAAGGTGCAACACAAATTGACGGAATGACACTGTAAGATTCTCGGGAAATGAACTATGAAGTGATTTTCGTTAACAAGAGTTCATCATTAACCCAAGGAGAGGACAAGGAGGTGACTGATGAACTCAGCGACAATTCATCAAGATTTCCAAAGGATGGATTTCCACAATTATGTGAACAAGTAGATAACATTTGTCAGATCAAAAATGATATATTGATGTATGCTCGAGGAAAACATACACAATTTATCAATGGTTGAAAGGTGCACCCGAAATATGGGCTGGGTTGCACGGCCAACATTGGAATGGTGATTCAATAATCAATAGTCTAAGAATGAACGGCCTACCATTAACTTCAAAGCAATAGGGTTGCTAGAAGGGCGGAATCCAAACAGCACCGCTCACTTGTTGGTACCCCGGTTGGAATCAACTGAGGACCAAGAAAGAATGGTGATGGTGAGAAGTATCACTATACCAAGAATTTCTTAAGAGGTGGAGCAATCCTCACCACATCCTTAATATTAAAAGATGGTAATACTCCAAGGTAAGGAAGAACAAATGCTGGATAGTAGGGATCTCAAGGTATAACTCAAAACACGAACAAGTTTGTGTTGAACGGAAGGCAATAAGTGGCCGATGATAACACAACTCATCAAGGGCAAGGATGGTATTTCTCATCATGAATTGAATTGATATCTTGGAAAAGCTCGGAATACTGAGGATGATCACGACACATTTGTCGAGAGATTTCACGAAGATGTAATCGATCGACGATGAAATCAAGTCAAACGAATGATGAAGCGAAAGGTTATTGGAACCACGAGTAGGACACAGACCCGAGATCAAGTTTGTTGTTCAAGATGGAACGATAAGACAAGGAAAACTAACGTAAGCTTAGCTCAATCGTCGAAAGTTGTGCTCCGGAATTAAGGACCCTGTAGCACAGTTAAAATTAGCACGATAATGATGTAGCCGATCAGGCTAGGAGTGACGGGATGGAGTATTAAACTTCTCAACCACAAAGTACTGGGGGTACCGAATCTCAGTGTTGATTCGATTCACAAATCGGGGTTCTCGGTTGACAACAACCCATAACCCGTGGAGTGACTGTGATGGGGAAACGTACTACTTCATCAGAAATTCATAAGATGAAGTGCAATGGGTTGATATCCTCGAGATACCAGGGGGTAATACTCGAAGGTAGAACAAAATAGAGGCTGGGAAGGCGTACTGATCTACAGAAGGCAAGTACTTTAACTTGTCCGAGAAATAGAATCAAAGGAGAACAATCATGGTCGGAACCCACGATCATAAAGGATCGAACCACGGATACAAGATGAACTTATAACAAGGGGTAATTATTTTTACGAGCAGCTTCCATGATAAGTTATACATCGTGTCCATGGGCATGAACGCAAGGTTCAAGGTCAACTCCCACTTCTTCAATGTATAACCTTCCATTCACTTCTCGCTTTGATAAAAGCATTAGTGTTGGAAGTTTTACCTGGTGAAATACCAGATGAGTATGACTCGTGAAAACTTCCGAGTTCACACATATTAAGGAAGGCATAGGTTCAACCCGTCAGGGTATCGTGGAAACATATACCACAAGCTTCGGAGTAAATAATACAAGCTCGAAAGTAGAGCATGGTTTAGAAAGCAGAGGATACAATTTACCAGAGGCATTATGTATCCGAGGAAAAGGCTCACAAGGTTATTGAATATGAAGGGCGTTGTCAGATAAAATCCAACAAAGGATCTAGTGGTCCACAAGGGATCTGACGTGAGCATCGGTACTCAACTAGAGGAAGAAGAATGCAAGGAGATCAGATTATAGAAACAACTGACTAACTCAAATCTCAAATGCAAAGGAATTATGATTTCCAAATCAAGGGATCAGAAGAAATTCTCTGATTAGGGATGGATAAGTTGAATAGCCTTAGGGTACAATCAATGACGATTGGATTGGTCGAGAACCAATTCCAATTAAAAGAATGGCAGCTCAGCCAGAAAGGTAATTTATAAGGATCAATGATGATTGCGTGTATTCGCAAACATATTGAGTCAACAGACTCAAAATGATAATGACAAGGGATACCAATAAGACTACAAGACTTATGGGACTAACCATAATACAAGCAAGCAAGAATTTCAAGAGGAATAGGTTGCTCAGGATTTTCGAAAGATCGAATGGCATTTCGAAGACTTTTGTGAAATACATGAATCAACTGGGGATGAGTGGATACTCAGTAAGTGCGAGAAATTATCTGTAGGGGTATTCAGGTGGCAAAGAATTGCAAGGCAGTGACACAAACGATTCTCGGAATAATAGAGAGAATTTCAAGGTATGTTATGTAACAAGATCAACAGGGAATGATTATACGAATGCCAAGTGTATGTAGTTATCCATAGGGATTTATTAGTGGCAGGGAATTTGCAAAAGCAACGGGTACAAAGTCTCGAGAGAACATCAGAGAGTATCTTCAGAATCTTCTGGTCCAGCAGGAGATCATCAGTAATAAAGGGCTCTACGGGTGAAGGTATTTTCGAGAACCTAAAGTTAGTTTTTGTTTTTAGCAAAATCATTTAACCCGAATAGAAGAGAGATCAGAGTCCCAGAGTATAGGTCGAGGAATAAAAGATCCTAATACCACCCAATGGCGACGTGGGCCTGTAAGGCACACAACCATGTTAGTAAAAGTTTTATAATGTCTAGACTCGACTTCGGCCAAGGAGTGTGGAAGGGGGATTCCTATAGGCAGTCAGCTCTGATACCAACTTGTGATGCCCCCGATTCAATCGTACACTAATCATGCACGCAAACGTGTACGATCAAGATCAGGGACTCACGTGAAGATATCACAACACAACTCTAAAACTGTAACACCCGGATAATTAAGCTACAGTAATCCCTGCTAATGATACCACGTCACCTCGGTTACTGTGATTAAACTCACGTTGATTCGAACCCGGTTCAAATTCAAATTGAAAACATAGGCAAACAATAAAAGTTTTCAAAAATTAAAACTAAAATGTTCGGGGGTTGTCAAATACTACAAAGTTAATTATGGTGGGGTGCACGCATTTTTATAAAGTGTCTGGATAGTTTAAATAAATTAAAACAGAAAAGAAAAAAGTAAGAAAAGCAAAATAAAACAAAAAAGGAGAGAGGAGAAAACCCCATCGCCCAATCGGGCCAAGCCCACTGCCCAACCGCCAGCCCCTGCCCGCAGACCCTCACTCCCTTATCCCTCCCCGGTCGGCAAACCCTAGCCGACACCCCATTCCCCGATCCCTCCTTCTCCTCCCCAGCCGATCTGGATCGGGCTCACGATCCTGTCGCCTCGACACCGGCGACCCCCGCCCGTCCGCACCTCCTCCTCCTCCCGACCCGGCCAGCAGGCGCAAGGACTCCCCTGTCGCCTGGGCCGCCCCGACCCCACCCCACCTCGCCGGATCCTCACGCCACCGCCCCTGCTGCCGAGCTCCTCCTCGCCTCCTCCTCGCGGTCACCCCGACCGCCCCGAGCCTGCTTCCGAGACCCCACGCCCCCGTGAGCTCTCCCCGATCCCTCTCTCCTCGTCCCCCTCCCGAGCCACCACCGCGCTTCGTCGCTGGCTCCGCCGCCCCGGCACCTCCTCCTCGCCGGACTTTTCCTCGCCACCGAGCACGGAACGTGCTCTCGCCTCCTCTTCTTCTCTCGCCGAAGCCGCTGCCCCGCGAGCACGCCACACCAACGCTTCGTCAGGATCTCGTCGCTGGCGCCTCCGGTGACTAAATGGTCACGGGCCGAGCCGTGGTGCTCGGCCGCGTCGCGCAAGCCCCGGCCCCTCAGAAGCGCTTCGACGCGGACCAACCACCCGCCGCCGCCGCCGCGGCGCTGCTTCCGCCGAAGTCCGGCCGTGCCTTGCCACCGATGGACGCGGCGTCCTCCCCACCTTCGAACGCACCCACCATGCCCCTTTGGTCACGGACGGCGATTCCGCGAGGTCCGCGCCCCGCCATGAACGCCCACCGAGCCCTAACGCCGGCTGCCGACGTGGCCGACCCGGCCACCGTCACATCGACGGTGGGCCCAGGCCCCTCACGAATTGCTGACTCGGCCTTAGCCGACTGGGCACCCCGCTTATGACATGGCGGCCCCACCCCTTAATGTTTTTGATAAAAGAAAAGAAAAGGAAATTAAATAAATATAATTAATAAAAATAAAATGAATAAAACTAATTAATCAATTAATTAATTAATTAAGTAAATAATTAATTTAATTAATCTCGATTAATTAATCTAATGGCTAATTAACCTAATTAACTCATCGTTGATTAAACTTAACTAGGTAATTAGTTAAACAATACGATTTAACAGGACCCACTCGTCAGTTGACCAAGTCAACCTCGATGATCGCCGACGTCAAGATGACATCATGCCGACGTCATAATTCCATTTTTCAATTAATTAAGTAATTAATTAAATTCGAAATTAATAAAATCTTTAGAAAATCATATCTTTTAAATCGTAACTTCGGATTAAAATATTTTCAACATGAAAGTTGCTCGAGCGGCGTGATTAATCCGGATCACGCATCCGCTTGTCCACCACACACCCCTAACCTATCAGAACTGCAACTTTCCCCTCGGGCTCCTCGCCGAAAACTAAACACCGAATACTTTCCCGATGTTTCTTAACCAGATACCACCTCATACCACGTTAGGGCACGCCTAGCATCGCTACTTGTCATGTCATGCATCGATATGCATCTGTTTACTTGGTATTCATTGTTTCTCCCCCTCTTCTCTCCGGTAGACTACGAGACCGACGCCTGCTGCTTTGCCAGTTCGACTACGGTGTTGACGACCCCTCTCTCTTGCCGAGCAACCAGCAAGCCCCCTTGATCACCAGATATCGCCTACTCTTCTCTATCTCGCTTGCATTAGAGTAGTGTAGCATGTTCTCGCTTTCGGATACTCCTATCTTTTTGCATAGCCGTCCTTGTTACAATCTGTTGTTACCTTACCGCAATCCTATATGCTTAGAATAGGATGCTAGTACTTTCATCTGTGGCCCTACATTCTTGTCCGTCTGCCGTGCTATACTATCGGGCCGTGATCACTCGGGAAGTGATCACGGGTATATACTATATACTTATACATGATACATGTGAGACTAAAGTCGGTAATTTGGTGGAGCTCCATGAGTGGATCTTTGAGGCGAGCGCAGGCGGAGTTGAGACCGCCTAGGAGAGAGGTGGGCTGGCCTGTTCGGCGTCAGCGGATACTTAACACGCTTAACGAGGTCTTGGTATTTGATCTGAGTTGGCTACGAGCTTATCGCACTAACCATCTACGCGGGAGTAGTTATGGGTATCCGGCGTCGTGGTATCGGTAGGAAGCACTTGAGACGTCGACCCGCAGGCGGCGCCACGGATTGGTGGAGCGCCACTAGGCTAGAGTGCGCTTCGGCAGCGTGCATAGCGTCTTGGCGTCTTTCGGTGATGGGCCCGGACCCTGGCGCTTAAGTTTGAACCGGCGTCTTGGCTCTCTGTTGTGCCTAGGTGGGGCTGCGGCGTGTTGATCTTCAGCGTCCGGGCATGACCGGGAAAGTGTGTCCGGCCAAAATGGGATCAAGCGTCTTTGGGTAAGATGGTGCACCCTGCGGAAGTTAATCTATTGAATAGCCGTGATCTTGATAGCAGGGCGACTTGAGTTGTACCTTGAGCTTATGACAACTAGAACCGGATCTTTGGATAAAACACACCTTCCAAGTGCGAGATACAGCCGTGGTCGCTCTCTCGGGGATATGAGGAGGGATCGGGTAGGATTATTGCTATGTGATGTTACTTGGAGGACTTCAGATCGTCCTCTTCTACTGTTGCAAGGCGGTGTCGAGCGTAGTCTTCGTTAAGACTAACTATCCCCTCTTATTACGGCATTTCGCAGTTCAGTCCTTGATATGGCCCTTTACACATATATCCATGCATATGTAGTGTAGCTCCTTGCTTACGAGTACTTTGGATGAGTACTCACGGTTGCCTTGTTCCCCTTTTCCCCCTACCTCTACTCGATTGCTGCAGCAGACGATGGAGCCAGGGCAGGCGCCACCCTCGATGGCGACTACTACTGGAGGTGCCTACTACTACGTGCAGCCGGCGGCGGCGACGGGGAGTAGCTTAGGAGGATCCAGCGGGAGGCCTGCTCCTCTTCGTCTGATATCGGTTTGTGCTAGCCTTCTTAAGGCAAACTTGTTTAACTTATGTCGTACTCAGATATTGTTGCTTCACGACTCGTCTATGATCGAGCACTTGTATTCGAGCCCTCGAGGCCCCTGGCTTGTATTATGATGCTTGTATGACTTATTTTATTTGTAGAGTTGTGTTGTGATATCTTCCCGTGAGTCCTCGATCTTGATCGCATACATTTGCGTGCATGATTAGTGTACGATTGAATCGGGGCGCCACAAAACATAAATAAGTCATACAAGCATCATAATACAAGTTGGGCCTCGAGGGCTCGAATACAAGTGCTCGATCATAGACGAAGTCAGGAAGCAATAATATCTGAGTACGTATATAAGTTAAACAAGTTTGCCTTAAGAAGGCTAGCACAAACCGATACAGACGAAGAGGCGCAGCCTCCCGCTCGATCCTCCTAAACTACTCCCGGTCGCCGCCGGGCTGCATGTAGTAGTAGGCACCTTCGTGTAGTAGTTCTCATCGACGGTATGCTCGCCCTCGGCTCCATCGTCTCGTCGCAAAGAACCGTAAAGAAAGGGGAAAAGGGGAACAAGGCAACCGTGAGTACTCATCCAAAGTACTGCAAGCAAGGAGCTACACTACATATGCATGGATATATGTGTAAAGGGCCATATCAATGGACCGAATCGCATAATGCCGTAATAAGAGGGGATAGCTAATCCGTCAAGACTACGCTCGCAGCCTCCGCCTTGCAAAGATGTAGAAGAGAGTAGATCAAGTCTCCAAGTAGCATCGTGATAGCATAATCCTACCCGCAATCCTCTCCTCGCAGCCCTCAGTAGAGAGCCACCACCGGTTGTATCCGCACTTGAAGGGTGTGTTTTATTTAGTATCCGTTCTAGTTGTCATAAGGTCAAGGTACAACTCCAAGTCGCCCCTGCATCAAGATAACGGCTATTCAATAGATTAATCACCGCAGGGTGCACCACATAACCCAACACACTTGATCCCATTTGGCCGACACACTTTTTCGGTCATGCCCGCCGCGGAAGAACAACACGCCGCAGCCCCACCTATGCACAACAGAGAGGCCAAAGACGCCGGTTCAAACTTGCAAGACAGGGTTCGGGCCCATCGCCCATAGCACACCCGCACGCTATGTGACGCGCCGAAAGCGTAATCCAGCCCCTTAATACAAGAGCAGGCTTACGCTCCAATCCGGCGCGCGCCACTCGGGCGGCCAAGGCCACGGCAAGCTTCGGCCGATACCACGACGCCGAGTGCCCATAATCGCTCCCGCCAGAGTTGGTTAGTGCGATAGGCCAAGAGCGCACTCAGATCAAATACCAAGATCTCGTTGCGTGTTAGTATCCGCAATGCCGACCAGACCAGGCCCACCTCTCTCCTAGGTGGTCTCAACTCGCCTGCCGCCTCCGCCACAAGTAGCGCCGGGGCCGCCGGGAACCCAGCCCACCTCTACCGGGATGGAGCCACCGTCCTTTCAAATTTCATCTCCAACAAGATCACATGTAATGTAACAAGGTAAAGTATATAGATATGCCCGTGATCACCTCCAAGTGATCACAGCCCAAAGAGTATAGCATGGCGATTTGACAAGAGTGTAGGGCCACCGATGAAACACTAGCATCCTATACTAAGCAAAGCAGGATAAAGTGTAAGGGTAACAATCAGTAGCAACAATGACGGCTATGCAAATGTAATAGGATTAACCGAAGCAAAGAATATGCTACACTACTCTAATGCAAGCAAGATAGAGAAGAATAGGCGATATCTGCTGATCAAGGGGGGGGCTTGCCTGGTTGCTCGACAAGAAGGAGGGTCACAACACCGTAGTCGCATCGGGCAGCAAATGCAGATCGGACTCAAGGTTCAGCGGAAGAAGAGGGGAAGAAACAATGAATACTTAGCAAGCAAGTGCATAACAGACAACAAGCAGAGCTAGACGTGTTCTAACGCGGTATGAGGTGATACCGTGAAGGGGGAAACATCCGGAAAGTATCCCCGTGTTCCGTGTTTTTTAGCGAGGAGCCGGACGGGAAAGTTGCAGTTTGATATGTTAGGGTGTGTGGATGATTTAACGGGTTATGATCCGGTTCGTCTCGTCGCTCTGAGCAACTTTCATGTAGAAAGTATTTTCATCCGAGTTACAGATTAAAAGATATGATTTTCTAAAGATTTAAATCATTTTCTGATTTTAATTAGTTATTTAATTCGAACATTATCCAGAATAGTGTCTGGTGATGTCAGCATGACGAAATGCTGAGATCATCAGTCAACATTGAGGTTGACTGAGTCAAATCTGGCCTGTGGGTTCAGTGGGACCCACGTGTCATTTACTGAATTAACTAAACAGAGTTGGTTTAATCTAATTAACCTAATTAGTAGGTGGGCCTACTAGTTAGGGGGTGTTTAGCACTTTAATTAACCAACTAACTAACTAACAGTTTAATTATTTATTTTAATTTTTTTATTCATTCGAGACCCACATGTCATTGACATGTGGGCGTACGCCGTTGACCCAAGTCAACAGCCAAAAGGGGGCCTGGGCCCACCACCAAAGGGCTCAGCGGTGCCACGGGTGCCACCGGCACCCACCGGAGACGCTGTCGGATCTAACTCCGCGATCATTCCAATGGCGGAGCGATCGGGAGAGCGGCGGATTTGTCCACCCCGCACCGCTTTGGCGCTGCGCTCGCTTGCTCGCACGACAAGACGGCGACGAGCGATCTGTGACGGTGGCGGAGGCTGCGGTGGATTTGAGCTGAGCGATCGAGCTCATCGGGCGGCGAGGTTCTTGGGCGAAGTTACGGAACAGGCTACGGGCGTAAACCGAGCTGCGCGAGGTGCCTACGGTGCCTACTCGACGCTGCGGAAGCGGAACGCTGGCATGCACGAGACCAATGGTCACCGTGGCCACGCCGGCGACGAGGCCAAGTGGCGGCGCGTTCGGGTGAGCGTGGAACGGTTGCTACAAACGAACAGAGGAGGCAGGGGAGGGCGCATCCGGCGCAGAGGCTCACCGAGGGAGCGTGGGGTCTGGGCAGAGGGCTCGGGGAGGACCGGTGGCGTAGATCAAGGACGAGGACGATGCGGTGGCCGAGCCGGAGAAGAAGAAGAGTACGGTGACGCGAGGGGCTCCGGGGCTCGATCCAGCGGTGTAGTGGAAGCAGAGGACCACGGTGGAGCTGTAGGACTTGCCGGGGCGACGAACGGACGACGATGGTCACAGCTACGGCGATCAACGGCGACGGGGGCGCTCGGGCATCTCGAACAGAGGCGAGGAAGGGGACGAGAGGGGGATTGTGGGCGCGCTTGGGTTTCGGGGGAGGGCGAGGGGGCAAGTGGGGTGGGGAGACGAGTGGAACCCGTGTCTTTGCCCTTATCTTCATTGGCGCCGCCGGCGAGGTGGTCTGGCGGGAGCGCGCTCGGGCACTCGGTCGCTACAGCAGAGAAAGGGGGAACGACCCCGAGGCGCTGCCCGGCCGGCTGGGCCTACTGGGCTAAGGCCCAGTGGGGCAGGGGGGTTTGTTTGTTTGTTTTGACTTCGTTTTATTTCCTTTCCTTTTATTTATTCTTTCCTATTTTATTTTAGTTACATTTTATTTAGTTTTAGTAAAATTTAT
Source organism: Aegilops longissima (assembly GCA_021605205.1). Lineage (NCBI taxonomy): Eukaryota > Viridiplantae > Streptophyta > Magnoliopsida > Poales > Poaceae > Aegilops > Aegilops longissima. The sequence goes on along the minus strand of CM038682.1, from coordinate 665,922,556 downwards.
CACTAACACCTAAATTGGTACTTTTAAATAAACTACTAGCACATTAATCCTTATCCCAACTAAAATAGTTTAATATTTTACAAAATTCAAAAGGCATTTATTTCATTATTTAACCTACAGTTTTAATTATTTTGAACACTTAAACATTTTATTAAATTTGGGTTTCTCCACCATAATTACCTACGCATTAGTTGGATCACTCCGAACATTTTAGTTTTAATATTTGAAAAACTTTTATTGTTTGATTGATTTTGAATTTGAATTCGAATCGGTTTTGATCTAACGCGAGGTTAGCAACAGTAACCGAGGTGACGTGGCAGCATTAGCAGAGGTTATTGTAGCTTGATTATCCCAAGGCCATGTAACATGATCCAGAGACTTGGACCCTCACGCTGTAAGCTCGAGGAGGGCACGAGGTAGGGGGCGCCCACCCCCTGTATGCGCCCTCCACCTCGTGGGCCCCATGATGCTCCACCGACGCATTTCTTCCTCCTATATATACCTACGCATTCAAATCGTAACACCCCTAAGTAACTTTCCATATTTGTAACTCCAACTCTTGCCATTTTCGGCATTGTGATATGATATTCCTCCGTGGTTGGGTTTTTCCTTTTTGCATTTTGTCCATGTCATGCATTTTATATCATGTCATCATGTGCATCGATTTGCATACGTGTTCGCTCTCATGATTCCGAGCATTTTTCCGTTGTCCGCTTTTGCAATCCGGCACTCCTATCTCCCCGCGCCCTTTTACGTTTTTCCGTGTGCGGGTACTAAACCTTCTCGGAATGGACCGAGGTTTGTCATGTGGCCTTGGTATACCACCCGTAGCCCACCGGTCAAGTTTCGGGTCATTTGGAGCTCGTTTGGTACTCCAACGGTTAACCGCACTCTCGCAAAGGCCTCTTTTAAGTTGCAGCCCAACACCCCTTCAAAATAGTCCAATAACCCATCTAAGTCTTTTCCATGCTCTCCGTCGTTCGATCACGATCGTGTGGGCGAAAACTACACCTCGTTTGGACTCTCCTAGCTCCTTCTACCTATAAAACACACCCCTACCGAAATCCGGATCACCCCTAACCTAGCTAAATTCCTCCGTGCCGCGGACGTGTCCGACCAGGCCGGACACGTCCGCCGCCGCTGCCAACCGGGCGTACACCTGGGCCTGGCCGTTCCACGCCGCACGCCTGGGCCTGGAGCCGCCTTCACAAGACCGGGCGCCGCTGCCGCCGCCTGGCCGCCTTCCGCTGCTCCGCCGCTCCTCGCCTGCCGCCGCTTCCGCCGCTTCACCGGCCATTCCACACGACCGCCGATTACCTTTGCCCTCAATTTGCTGCGCCAGCCGGCCTGCATGATCGCAATTGTTGCTGTCATTTCATTGCCAAGATTTGCCATCTTCGCATCTGTCATTCAAAGCCTGCCACATTCTTTCATTTCATCACAGTTTGCAAGATTTCATTTTCATGTTGATATCTAAATTTTCGCTGCCCTTTATGCCACTATTTTGATTCTATATGGTTCATGCTTGCGTTATCCAGTTTTTTTCTGTTTGATTGTCGTTCCTTGCTTTTTGTCATCATTGAATTTCATCAGATTTCAGCTTTGTTCGTTAGATCACATGTTCCCATCTTTGTCATTTTAACCAAAGTTCTTGAGTGTCGGTTCTTTTGAAATGTTTTTCTGCCTGCCGGGGCCATCTGGGGCAACTCGATATGGCCTATCGGAAGTTTGGAGAGTTGCCTCGATGGCCACCGGGCGGTCGATGTGTTTGGACCAAAGACTCAGAGGAGAACTGCCCGGGGTTAAAATAAAGATGACCCCTGCTCATAAAACCTGGGGAAAAGGCTTAGGTGGCAAATGGTAAAACCAAAGTTGGGCCTTGCTGGATGAGTCTTATTCAAAGCGAACTGTCAAGGGGGTCCTATAAATCACCCAACCGTAAGGAACGCAAATCAAGGAACATAACACCGTATGACGGAAACTAGGTGGCAAGAGGAACAAAACACTGTGCATAAGGCCGAGCCTTCCACCCTTTACCAAGTATATAGATGCATTTATTAAAGCGGATATATATTGTGATATCCCCAACCAGTAAACATGTTCCAATAAGGAACAACATCTCCATGTTCCAACAAGGAACAAACTTCAGCTTCACCTGCAACTAGCAACGCTATAAGAGGGGCTGAGCAAAGCGGTAACATAGCCAATCAACGGTTTGCTAGGAAAAGGATGGTTAGGGCTGACATGGCAATATGGGTGGCATGATATAGCAGGTGGGTAGGCATCGTAGCATAGGCATAGCAAAAGAGCGAGCAACTAGCTTAGCAAAGATAAAAGTGATTTCGAGGGTATGGTCATCTTGCCTCGCAATGTTCTCGAGTTGTCGAAAGCTTGATCCTCGTGAACGTTTCAACAGGTTCCTCGCTCACGACTCGCCTCCGGCTCTACCCAAAGCAAGAACACAAACAAAGGAACCACAATAAATCACGTGCAATGCACAATCAACATGATGCAAAACATGGCATGATATGCGGATGTGATATGCAATGCGATAAAAGGCCCGAAGGTAATGATGAACCAGGCATCAACTTGGCAAACCAAGTATGCCACTGAAAGATGAGATGATTTCGTTGAGATCGATATAAAGATCACCGAATCGATACACGGTTTGCAAATGACAAGCAAAACAAGAATGGCACAATCGCCATTAACAAGATGATGCCACTTAGCAAGCAACAAGAAATTAAGCTACTGCACCCAAATGTACCAACAAAGTATATGGCAGTGATCTACACAAGATGCTTGACAAAAGATGAGCACTGAGCTACGGCTAGTTCACATCATAACAGGTTCAAACAAGCATGGCAAAAGTGCACAAAATATCAGTCGACATGGCAAAACAGCATCAGTAGCCATGTTCAGAGCATCAAAACTACATGCTACAGGAACTTATAATAGCAAAACAAGGCATGGCATGAATCTACTCAAAGCATAGAACAAAAGTCCCTTACTGACCATAAGCCAAAAGGATCAGAAAATATAGTAACACCCATGTCAATATCGAAAGTTTCATAATCAGATTCAGAACATGGCATGTCAAAACTGATAACAAGTAGGCATGTTTACAAGCTCAATGCACTCACTACAGAGCCTTATATGATAAACTAAGCATACATACATCAAGAAGACATGGCATAGAAGACATACATGGCAAGAAAAATAACATAGCATACATGGATCAACCACAACAACCTAGGCAAAATTGAATAACATGTAAACAATCTGCCAGGAAACATTTGATAGCAAAAGTAGAGCTCGATTGACTCAAGCTATGGCATTCCATAATTGCAAACAAAGGCATGGATGGATAGAGCAAGACATGTTTAACAAAACATCCTTACTGAAGTATCTCAAAATATGCATGGATCTCTCGGTAGCATCAAGTTAACATGGCATCAAAATATCAAGAAACAGAGCTGAAAACAGCAACATCAGACACCTACTTTGCATGCTTGTGCTAGTCACCACATAGATCACAAAAATACATGGCATACACCCCTGGAAAGATGGCATGGCATATTACAAAACACATGTAGGACTCAAATTCATAGGGTGCACACATCAACCATAGCAAAAATAACAAAAGTGCAAGTTCTGTTAAGAAACATAAACTAACATCACATAGCCCTCTTCCAACAGTATTTCGGGCATCAAGATGAGCTCAAATTAAAATGATGCAATGATTTTAAATGATCTACGCTTCGAGGCGAACATTTTGACATATTATACGCGCAAAATGGAGCTACAGATGCAAAGTTATGCTATGTTGAAAATGCCACGAAATATCTCCGGATGAAAAACTTAGACGAGAATTCGAGGGGAGAAAGTCAACCCGATGCACGGAACGAGGACGGCCGATCCCGATTGATCTCGCCGGACGACGGCGGGACGGTGGCCGGAGGAGGGCCGCCGGATCCGGCCGGGAAAGCCGGGCGGCATGAGGAGAGGTGGCGGGCCACAGGCGGCGGCGGGCGGCGACCGAGCGGGGGGTGGGCCGGGCGGCGGGCGTGGCTGGCCGGAACGGGCGGCGGCGGAGAGGCGGCGGAGGGGCGCGGAGGGGAGCGGCCGAAGCGCGGCGGCGGCGCGCGCGACCGGGGCCGGAGGTTTCTCCTGGGTTTCGGCGGCGCGCGCGAGGGCGGCGAATCGGGGACCGGGCGTTACGCGGCACGCCTGGGTTACGGGCGGCGGCGGGGCGGATTTGTCCGCCTGAATCGGACACGCCCGCGGCGCGAGGGGGAATTTAGCTAGGTTAGGGGAATTGATCCGGATTTCGGTAGGGGTGTGTTTTTATAGGTAGAAGGAGCTAGGAGAGTCCAAACGAGGTGTAGTTTTCTCCCACACGATCATGATCGAACGACGGAGAGCATGGAAAAGACTTAGATGGGTTATTGGACTATTTTGAAGGGTGTTGGGCTGCAACTTAAAAGAGGCCTTCATGAGAGTGCGGTTAACCGCTGAGTACCAAACGAGCTCCAAATGACCCAAACTTGACCGTGGGCTACGGTGGTATACCAAGGCCACATGACAAACCTCGGTCCATTCCGAGAAGGTTTAGTACCGCACACGGAAAAACGTAAAGGGCCGCCGGGGAGATAGGAGTGCCGGATTGCAAAACGGACAACGGAAAAATGCTCGAATCATGAGACTAACACGTATGCAAATGCGATGCACATGATGACATGATATAAAATGCATGACATGGACAAAATGCAAAAGGAGAAAACCCAACCACGGAGGGAATATCATATCACAATGCCGAAAATGGCAAGAGTTGGAGTTACAAATATGGAAAGTTACTCCGGGTGTTACAACACTCCACCACTACAAGAGGATCTCGCCCCGAGATCTAGGACCGAAAGAACTCCGGATATTCGAACGGAGGTGATCCTCGCGCCCTGTGTGGCTTCTCGGTGGAATGGTGTGACCACTTCATTTTCAGGAATTTGATTGACTTGTTGCGAGTCTTGCGCTCGGTTTCTTCAAGAATAGCAACGGGGTGCTCATGATAAGAGAGATCTTCTTGAAGGTCAATTTCTTCGAAGTTGATAGTGCGTTCAGGAGTCTTGAAGCACTTGAGAAGCTGTGACACGTGAAACACATCGTGCACATTTGCAAAATTGGACGGAAGCTCAAGTTGATAGGCGAGATCGCCTCTTTTGCCAATGATCTTGAAAGGACCCACGTATCTAGGGGCAAGCTTCCCTTTGATACCGAAGCGACGAGTGCCTTTCATTGGAGAGACGCGGAGGTAGACATGGTCTCCGATTTCAAAAGCCGCATCACGGTGCTTATCATCATAATAGCTCTTCCGCGCGATTATGCGGCTTTGAGATTCTCACGAATGACTTTGCACATTTCTTCCGCTTCGTGATCAAGTCATTGCCAAGAAGTTGGCGCTCACATCTCGAGCACCAATTTAGAGGAGTACGACACTTTACGCCATAGAGAATTTGAATGGGGCCTTGCCCGAACTCGCTTGGAAGCTGTTGTTGTAGGAGGACTCGGCATATGGAAGACAATCTTCCCACTTCATACCGAAGAAATGACACAAGCCCCGAGCATATCTTCAAGGATTTGATTAACTCGCTCGACTTGGCCACTTGTTTGAGGATGGAAAGCTGTGCTGAAACGAATGTTGGTGCCCATGGCCTTCGAAAAGAATCCCAAAACTTGGAGGTAAAGATGCTGCCACGGTTGAAGAGATCACTTGTGGAATGCCGTGCAAGGAGACAATCTCGAGGTGTATAGCTCGCCAACCGAGCTGCTGTGATGGATTCTTTGATAGGAAGAAAGTGAGCCACTTTAGTAAGCTTGTCAATGACAACGAAGATAGCATCATTTCCACGCTTGGACTTAGGAAAACCAGTCACGAAGTCCATTTCAATATGATCAAACTTCCATTCGGAATAGCAAGAGGTTGGAGGAGACCAGCTGGTCGTTGGTGTTACGCTTTCACTCTTCCGCAGACATCACATTCATTCACGAATTGAGCAATTTCTCGCTTCATTCGAGTCCACCAATATGACTGCTTGAGGTCATGGTACATCTTCGTACTTCCGGGATGAATGGATAGAAGCGAATTGTGAGCCTCGCTCATAATGACTTTTCTCAGATCACCCTTAGGAACCACAATTCGGTCCTCAAAGAAAAGAGTATCTTTGTCATCAATGTGGAAGCACTTGTACTTGAAATTCCCTTGTCGATACCACGCTTCACCTTTTTCACCATGGCATCCAGGAGCTGAGCCTCACGAATCTGATCTTCCAAAGTAGGAGAGACTATGAGGTTGGCAAGAAAGCCTTGAGGAACAACTTGAAGATTCAGCTTGGAAAGCTTCACGAGATCCATTTGGAAGGGCTTGAGGATTAGGCATTGCAAGAAGCCTTCCTGCTCAAAGCATCTGCAATGACATTGGCCTGCCCGGAGTATACTCAATACTTGGGTTGTACTCTTGAATCATTTCGACCCATCGAGTCCACCGAGGTTGAGGTTGGGCTGAGTGAAGATGTACTTGAGACTCTTGTGATCGGTGAAAATGTCCACTTTCCTTCCCAACAAGAGATGTCTCCATGTTATCAATGCATGGACAACTGCCGCCAACTCAAGATCATGAGTGGGGTAGTTCTTTTCGTTGGGCTTCAAGCTGTCGAGAGGTATAAGCCACAACTCTCTTCTCTTGCATTAACACAAGACCGAGACCTTGAAGAGAAGCATCACGAAAACTTCAAATGGCTTGGATTCATCGGGAGGAGTCAAGACATGAGCTGTGACGAGTTTCTCTTGAGAGTATTGAAAGCAACGCCACACTCAGGAGACCATACATACTTCACATGCTTCTGGAGGAGGTTGGAAAGAGGCTTTGCAATCTTGGAGAAGTTCTCAACGAATCTTCGCAATAGCTTGCAAGACCAAGAAAATCATGGAGCTGCTTGACATTCCGAGGAGGTTCCCAATTCACAATTGCGGACACCTTCTCGGGATTGCTGCGATGCCCTTGGCGGAGATGATATGACCAAGATAAAGCACTTCATCAAGCCAAAATTCACATTTGGAGAACTTAGCATAGAATTGATACTCTCTGAGCTTGTCTAGCACCAATCGCAAATGTTTGGCATGATCCTTCTTATTCTTGGAGAAGACCAAAATATCATCAAGATAGACCAAAACGAATTCATTGGTGTAGGGGTTGAAGATGAAATTCATCATCTGAGAGAAAGTTGGAGGAGCATTGACGAGGCTGAAAGACATGACAGTATATTCATAAGAACCAAAGCTTGTTCTGAATGCTGTCTTGGGAATATCTTGTTCACGAATGCGAATCTGATGATAACCCATCTGAAGGTCAAGCTTGGAGAACACTTTAGCACCTTTGAGTTGCTCGAAAAGCTCATTGATGTTGGGAAGTGGATACTTGTTCTTGATTGTCTTCTTATTCAATGGACGGTAATCGACGCAAAGTCGGTCCGTGCCATCCTTCTTCGGACAAAAGAACACCACAACCCCAAGGAGATGAACTCGTCTGATCAAACCAGACGCTCTTGTTCATCGAGCTGCTTCTTCAATTCCTTCAGCTCATCAGGTCCAAGCTTGTAAGGACGCTTGCAAACGGGTTGATGCGTGCTCAAGATTGATAACGAACTCAACTGGCCGATGAGGAGGCATACCCGGAAGCTCTTCTGGAAAGACGTCTTGGTACTCACAAACGACTGGAATCTGAGAGATAGCATTCAGTTCGCCCTTCTCATTGAGAGAAAACAACCGAATGGTTTCATCACGAGCGGCATAGATGATCACATCATTAGAAGAGTGAGTCAATTGAATTTCCCTGGCAGCACAATCAAGCTGAGCTTTGTGCTGATAAAGCCAGTCCATCCCGAGAATAAGATCAATATCCGAGTCACCGAGAACAATTGGTTTAGACAGAAATCTATAATCGCCCATCTTGATAGAAACATCCGGAACCATGTAGCTTGCGTTCATGCATTTACCCGGAGAGACAACTGCCAATGGTCTAGGCAAAACTTGGAAAGACAACTCTTGCTTAGATGCAAATGGTTTAGAGATGAAACTAAGCGATGCACTAGTGTCAAAGAGAACTAAGCCAATGGTCTGATACCAACTTGTAACGCCCTCGATGCGGCTATATCTCCCACGTGTCGAGGCACGACTTAGAGGCATAACCGCATTGAAAGCAATGTCGCAAGTGAGGTAATCTTCACACAACCCATGTAATAAATAAGGGAAAGAGATACATAGTTGGCTTACAAATGCCACTTCACACAGTACATAAATAAACATCCATCATTTGAGTACACTCAAGGTCCGACCACGGAACCAAAATAAAAGAAGATACCCCAACTGCTACACAGATCCCCGAATCGTCCCAACTGGGCACCACTACTGATCATCAGGAAAAGACACATAGTAACGACCACGTTCCTCATCGAACTCCCACTTGAGCTCGGTTGCGTCACCTGCACTGGCATCATCGGCACCTGCAACTGTTTGGGTAGAATCTGTGAGTCACGGGGACTCAGCAATCTCACACCCGCGAGATCAAGACTATTTAAGCTTATAGGAAGGACAGGGTTGTAAAGTGGAGCTGCAGCAAGCGACTAGCATATATGGTGGCTACATCGCAAAAGAGAGCGAGAAGAGGAGCAAAGCACGGTCGTGAAACTAGTAGCGATCAAGAAGTGATCCTGCACTACTTACGTCAGACATAACTCCAACACCGTGTTCACTTCCCGGACCCGCCGAGAAGAGACCATCACGGTTACACACGCGGTTGATGTGTATTTTAATTGAGGTCAACTTCGGGTTTTCTACAACCGGACATTAGCAAATTCCCATCTGCCTCATAACCATGGGCACGGCTTTGAAAGATATTACCTGCAGGGTGTCCCAACTTAGCCCATTATAAGCTCTCACGGTCAACGAAGGATATTCCTTCTCAGGAAGACCCGATCAATCTCGGAATCCGGACTACAAGACATTTCGACAACAATAAAACAAGACCAGCAAAGCCACCCGAATGTGCCGACAAATCCCGATAGGAGCTGCACATATCTCGTTCTCGGGCACACCGGATTGTCCAAACTTCCGATAGGCCATATCGAGTTGCCCTGATGGCCACCGGCGGTCGACAGGTTTGGACCAGCACTCGAGGAGAACTGGCCCGGGGTTAAAATAAAGATGACCCTCGGGCTCATGAAAACCCGGGGAAAAGGCTTAGGTGGCAAATGGTAAAACCAAAGTTGGGCCTTCTTTGGGACGAGTCTTATTCAAAGCGAACTGTCAAGGGGTCCCATAAATCACCCAACCGTGTAAGGAACGCACGATCAAGGAACATAACACCGGTATGACGGAAACTAGGGTGGCAAGAGTGGAACAAAACACCAGGCATAAGGCCGAGCCTTCCACCCTTTACCAAGTATATAGATGCATTTATTAAAGCAGATATATATTGTGATATCCCCAACCAGTAAACATGTTCCAATAAGGAACAACATCTCCATGTTCCAACAAGGAACAAACTTCAGCTTCACCTGCAACTAGCAACGCTATAAGAGGGGCTGAGCAAAGCGGTAACATAGCCAATCAACGGTTTGCTAGGAAAGGATGGTTAGGGGCTGACATGGCAATATGGGTGGCATGATATAGCAAGTGGTAGGCATCATAGCATAGGCATAGCAAAAGAGCGAGCAACTAGCATAGCAAAGATAGAAGTGATTTCGAGGGTAAGGTCATCTTGCCTGCAATGTTCTCAGAGTTGACGAAAGCTTGATCCTCGTAAGCGTTCTCAACAGGTTCCTCGTTCACGTACTCGTCTCCCGGCTCTACCCAAAGCAACAACACAAACAAAGGAACCACAATAAATCACGGTGCAATGCACAAGCAACATGATGCAAAACATGACATGATATGCGGGATGTGATATGCAATGCGTATGTGCGCTCCGGAAGGAAAACGATGAACCAGGCATCAACTTGGCAAACCAAGTATGCCACTGGAAAGATGAGATGATTTCGGTTGAAATCGATATAAAGATCACCGGAATCGGATGCACGGTTTGCAAATGACAAGCAAAACAAGAATGGCACAAATCTGCCATTAACAGCATGATGCCACTTAGCAAGCAACAATAAGTTAAGCTACTGCACCCAAACGTACCAACAAAGTATATGGCAGTGATCTACACAAGATGCTTGACAAAAGATGAGCACTGAGCTACGGCTAGTTCACATCATAACAGGTTCAAACAAGCATGGCAAAAGTGCACAAAATATCAGTGGACATGGCAAAACAGCATCGGTAGCCATGTTCAGAGCATCAAAACTACATGCTACAGGAACTTATAATAGCAAAACAAGGCATGGCATGAATCTACTCAAAGCATAGAACAAAAGTCCCTTACTGACCATAAGCCAAAAGGATCAGAAAATATAGTAACACCCATGTCAATATCGAAAGTTTAGTTAACAGATTCAGCAACATGGCATGTCAAAACTGATAACAAGTAGGCATGTTTACAAGCTCAATGCACTCACTACAGAGCCTTATATGATAAACTAAGCATACATACATCAAGAAGACATGGCATAGAAGACATACATGGCAAGAAAAATAACATAGCATACATGGATCAACCACAACAACCTAGGCAAAATTGAATAACATGTAAACAATCTGCCAGGAAACATTTGATAGCAAAAGTAGAGCTCGATTGACTCAAGCTATGGCATTCCATAATTGCAAACAAAGGCATGGATGGATAGAGCAAGACATGTTTAACAAAACATCCTTACTGAAGTATCTCAAAATATGCATGGATCTCTCGGTAGCATCAAGTTAACATGGCATCAAAATATCAAGAAAAGCAGTGAAAACAGCAACATCAGGACACCTACTTTGCATGCTTGTGCTAGTCACCACATAGATCACAAAAATACATGGCATACACCCCTGGAAAGATGGCATGGCATATTACAAAACACATGTAGGACTCAAATTCATAGGGTGCACACATCAACCATAGCAAAAATAACAAAAGTGCAAGTTCTGTTAAGAAACAGAAACTAACATCACATAGCCCTCTTCCAACAGTATTTCGGGCATCAAGATGAGCTCAAATTAAAATGATGCAATGATTTTAAATGATCTACTCTTCGAGGCAAACATTTTGACATATTATACGCGCAAAATGGAGCTACAGATGCAAAGTTATGCTATGTTGAAAATGCCACGAAATATCTCCGGATGAAAAACTTAGACGAGAATTCGAGGGGGAGAAAGTCAACCCGATGCACGCGAACCGAGGACGGCCGGGATCCCGATTGGATCTCGCCGGGACGGCGGGACGGTGGCGGAGGAGGGCGGCGGATCCGGCCGGGAAAGGCGGGCGGCATGAGGAGGTGGGCGGCTGTGGCAGGCGGGTGGGCGTGGTACGGGCGGCGACCGAGCGGGCGGGTGGCGGGCGGCTGGGCGGCGGCGTGGCTGGCCGGAACGGGGCGGCGGAGAGGCGGCGGAGGGGAGGCCCGAAGGGCGGGCGGCGGCGCGGGCGCGACCGGCCGGAGGGCCCTCACGCCTGTAAGCCGAGGAGGGCACGAGGTGGGGCGCGCCCACCCCAGCGCGCCCTCCACCCTCGTGGGCCCCACGATGCTCCACCGACGCATTTCTTCCTCCTATATATACCTCACGTACCCCAAACGATCGACACGGAGCCAAAGCCTAATTCCACCGCCGCAACCTTTACTCCACGAGATCCCATCTTGGGGCCTGTTAGAGCTCACGAGGGGGCATCCACCATGGAGGGCTTCTACATCATCACCATAGCCCCTCCGATGAAGTGTGAGTAGTTTACTTCAGACCTTGGGTCCATAGTTAGTAGCTAGATGGCTTCTTCTCTCTTTTGGATCTCAATACAATGTTCTCCCCCTCTCGTGGAGATCTATTTGATGTAATCTTCTTTTTGCAGTGCGTTTGTTGAGACCGATGACTTGTGGGTTTATGATCAAGATTATCTATGAACAATATTTGAATCTTCTCTGAATTCTTTTATGTATGATTGGTTATCTTTGCAAGTCTCTTCGAATTATCAGTTTGGTTTGGCCTACTAGATTGGTTTTTCTTGCAATGGGAGAAGTGCTTAGCTTTGGGTTCAATCTTGCGGTGTCCTTTCCCAGTGACAGCAGGGGCAGCAAGGCACGTATTGTATTGTTGCCATCGAGGATAACAAGATGGGTTTTTTATCATATTGCATGAATTTATCCATCTACATCATGTCATCTTGCTTAAGGCGTTACTCTGTTTTCATAAACTTAATACTCTAGATGCATGCTGGATAGCGGTCGATGAGTGGAGTCATAGTAGTAGATGCAGGCAGGAGACGGTCTACTTGTCTCGGACGTGATGCCTATATACATGATCATACATAGATATTCTCATAACTATGCTCAATTCTGTCAATTGCTCAACAGTAATTTGTTCACCCACCGTAAAATACTTATGCTCTTGAGAGAAGCCGCTAGTGAAATCTATGGCCCTCGGGTCTATCGTCATCATATTAATCTTCCATCACTTTATTATTGCCTTTGCTTTCTTTACTTCGCTTTTTATTTTACTTTGCATCTTTATCACAAGAATACCAAAAATATTATCTATCATCTCTATCAGATCTCACTCTCGTAAGTGACCGTGAAGGGATTGACAACCCCTTATCGCGTTGGTTGCGAGGAGTTATTTGCTTTGTGCACGTACGAGGGACTCGCGCGTAGCCTCCTACTGGATTGATACCTTGGTTCTCAAAAACTAAGGGAAATACTTACGTACTTTGCTGCATCATCCTTTTCTCTTCAAGGAAATCCAACGCAGTGCTCAAGAGGTAGCAAGAAGAATTTCTGGCGCCGTTGTCGGGGAGTCTATGCAAAAGTCAACATACCAAGTACCCATCACAATCCCTTATCTCCCGCATTACATTATTTGCCATTTGCCTCTCGTTTTCCTCTCCCCCACTTCACCCTTGCCGTTTTATTCGCCCTCTCTTTTCCGTTTGCCTTTTTCTCGATTGCCTTTTGTTTGCTCGTGTGTTGGATTGCTTGTTTGTCACGATGGCTCAAGATAATACCAAATTGTTTGACTTTACCAATACCAACAATAATGATTTCCTTAGAACTCCGATTACTCCTCTTACCAATACTGAATCTTGTGAAATCAATACTGCTAAAACTTGGTTTTCGTCTTTGCCTAAAAATAGTATTGATTCTTGGAACAAGTGCAAAGATGCTTTTATCTCTAAGTATTTTCCTCCCGCTAAGATCATCTCTCTTAGAAATGATATTATGAAATTTAAGCAACTCGATCATGAACATGTTGCACAAGCTTGGGAGAGAATGAAATTAATGATACGTAATTTCCCTACTCATGGTTTGAATTTGTGGATGATTATACAAAATTTTTATGCCGGATTGAATTTTGCTTATAGAAATCGTTTAGATTCGGCCGCGGGAGGCACTTTTATGGAAATAACTTTAGGAGAAGCTACTAAACTCCTAGATAATATTATGGTTAATTATTCGCAATGGCACACTGAAAGATCCACTAATAAAAAAGTGCATGCGATAGAACAAATTCATGTTTTGAGTGGAAAGATGGCTGAACTTATGAAATTATTTGCTACTAAGAGTGTTTCTTCTAATCTTAATGATATGCCTCTGTCTACTTTGATTGAGAATAATAATGAATCTATGGATGTGAATTTTGTTGGTAGGAATAATTTTGGTAACAACGCGTATAGAGGGAACTTTAATCCTATGCCTTATCCTAGTAATCCTTCTAATAATTATGGAAATTCCTACAACAACTCTTATGGAAATTTTAATAAGATGCCCTCTAAATTTGAGACTAGTGTTAAAGAGTTTATGAATTCGCAAAAGAATTTCAATGCTTTGCTTGAAGAGAAATTGCTTAAAGTTGATGAATTGGCTAGGAACGTTGATAGAATTTCTCTTGATATTGATTCTTTAAAGCTTAGATCTATTCCGCCTAAGCATGATATCAATGAGTCTCTCAAAGGCATGAGAATTTCCATTGATGAGTGCAAGGAAAGAACCGCTAGGATGCGTGCTACGAAAGATGCCTTTATTAAAGCGTGTTCTTCCAATTTCCATGAAAATAAAGATGAAGATCTAAAAGTCATTGATGTGTCCCCTGTTAAATCTTTGTTTTGAAATATGAATCTTGATAATGATGGGACTGAATATGATCCACCTTTACCTAGAAGGTGTTCCAAGAATTCAGAGTTTTTAGATCTTGATGCTAAAATTGATAAAGGTGGGATTGAAGAAAGCAAAACACTAGATGTTGCTAAACCCACTATTTTGGATTTCAAGGAATTTAATTATGAAAGTTGCTCTTTAAGTGATTGTATTTCCTTGTTGCAATCCGTGCTAAATTCTCCTCATGCTTATAGTAAAAATAAAGCGTTTACTAAACATATCGTTGATGCCTTGATACAATCTTATGAAGAAAAACTTGAGTTGGAAGTTTCTATCCCTAGAAAACTTTATGATGAGTGGGAACCAACTATTAAAATTAAGATTAAGGATCATGAATTTTATGCTTTATGTGATTTGGGTGCTAGTGTCTCCACTATTCCCAAAACTTTGTGTGATTTGCAAGATTTGTGTGATTTTGATGATTGCTCTCTAAACTTGCACGTTGCGGATTCCACTATTAAGAAACCTATGAGAAGAATTAATGATGTTCTTATTGTTGCAAATAGGAATTATGTGCCCGTAGATTTTATCGTTCTTGATATAGATTGCAATCTTTCTTGTCCTATTATTCTTGGTAGACCTTTTCCTTAGAACGATTGGTGCAATTATTGACATGAAGGAAGGGAATATTAGATTCCAATTTCCATTAAATAAAGGCATGGAACACTTCCCTAAAAAGAAAATAAAGTTACCATATGAATCTATCATGAGAGCCACTTATGGATTGCCTACCAAAGATGGCAATACCTAGATCTATCCTTGCTTTTATGCCTAGCTAGGGGCGTTAAACGATAGCGCTTGTTGGGAGGCAACCCAATTTTATTTTTAGTTTTTTTGCTTTTGCTTCTGTTTAGGAATAAATATTTGATCTAGCCTCTGGTTAGATGTGTTTTTATGTTTTAACTAGTGTTTGTGCCAAGTTAAACCTATAGGATCTTCTTGGATGATAGTTATTTGATCTTGCTGTAATTTCCAGAAACTTTCTGTTCACGAAAACAATTGTTAAAAATCACTAGAACGTGATAAAATAGTTATTTTAATTGTTTCTGGTCAATAAACAAATTTCCTAGGTCGTCCTATTTTGGCTGATTTTTTGGAGTTCCAGAAGTTTGCGTTAGTTACAGATTACTACAGACTGTTCTGTTTTTGACAGATTCTGTTTTTCGTGTGTTGTTTGCTTATTTTGATGAATCTATGGCTAGTAAAATAGTTTATAAACCATAGAGAAGTTGGAATATGTAGGTTTAACACCAATATAAATAAATAATGAGTTCATTACACTACCTTGAAGTGGTCTTTTGTTTTCTTTCGCTAACGGAGCTCATGAGATTTCTGTTGAGTTTTGTGTTGTGAAGTTTTCAAGTTTTGGGTGAAATCTTTTGATGGATTATGGAACAAGGATTGGTAAGAGCCTAAGCTTGGGGATGCCCATGGCACCCCCAAGATAATCTAAGGACACCAAAAAGTCAAAGCTTGGGGATGCCCCGGAAGGCATCGCCTCTTTCGTCTACTTCCATCGGTAACTTTACTTGGAGCTATATTTTTATTCACCACATGATATGTGTTTTGCTTGGAGCGTCTTGTATGATTTGAGTCTTTGCTTTTTAGTTTACCACAATCATCCTTGCTGTACACACCTTTTGAGAGAGCCATACATGATTTGGAAATTATTAGAATACTCTTTGTGCTTCACTTATATCTTTTGAGTTATATAGTTTTGCTCTAGTACTTCACTTATATCTTTTAGAGCACGGTGGTGGATTTTTTTTAAAGAAACTATTGATCTCTCATGATTCACTTAGATTATTTTGAGAGTCTTAAATAGCATGGTAATTTGCTTAAATAATCTTAATATGCTAGGTATTTAAAATAGTAAAAACTTTCTTATGAGTGTGCTGGATACTAAGAAAAGTTTGATGCTTGATGATTGTTTTGAGATATGGAGGTAATAATATCAAAGTCGTGCTAGTTGAGTAGTTGTGAATTTGAGAAATGCTTGTGTTGAAGTTTGCAAGTCCCGTAGCATGCACGTATGGTAAACATTATGTAACAAATTTGAAACATGAGGTGTTCTTTGATTGTCCTCCTTATGAGTGGCGGTCGGGGACAAGCGATGGTCTTTTCCTACCAATCTATCCGCTAGGAGCATGAGCGTAGTGCTTTGGTTTTTGATGGCTTGTAGATTTTTGCAATAAGTATGTGAGTTCTTTATGACTAATGTTGAGTCCATGGATTATACGCACTCTCACCCTTCCATCATTGCTAGCCTCTTCGGTACCGTGCATTGCCCTTTCCCAACTTGAGAGTTGGTGCAAACTTCGCCGGTGCATCCAAACCCCGTGATATGATACACTCTTTCACACATAAACCTCCTTATATCTTCCTCAAAACAGCCATCATACCTACCTATTATGGCATTTCCATAGCCATTCCGAGATATATTGCCATGCAACTTTCCACCATTCCGTTCGTCATGACACATTCATCATTGTCATATTGCTTAGCATGATCATGTAGTTGACATAGTATTTGTGGCAAAGCCACCGTTCATAATTCTTTCATACATGTCACTCTTGGTTCATTGCATATCCTGTACATCACGGAGGCATTCATATAGAGTCATACTTTGTTCTAGTGTCGAGTTGTAATCATTGAGTTGTAAATAAATAGAAGTGTGATGATCATCATTTTCTAGAGCATTGTCCCAAGTGAGGAATATAAAAAAGGTCCATAAAAAAGAGAAGGACCAAAAAATGAGAGAAAAAGAGAGAAGGGACAATGCTACTATCCTTTGCCACACTTGTGCTTCAAAGTAGCACCATAATCATCATGATAGAGAGTCTCTTGTTTTGTCACTTTCATATACTATTGGGAATTTTTCATTATAGAACTTGGCTTGTATATTCCAACAATGGGCCTCCTCAAGTGCCCTAGGTCTTCGTGAGCAAGCAAGTTGGATGCACACCCACTTAGTTTCTCTTGTTGAGCTTTGATACATTTATAGCTCTAGTGCATCCGTTGCATGGCAATCCCTACTCCTTGCATTAACATCAATCGATGGGCATCTCCATAGCCCATTGATTAGCCTCGTTGATGTGAGATCTTCTCCTTTTTTGTCTTCTCCACATAACCCCCATCATCATATTCTATTCCACCCATAGTGCTATGTCCATGGCTCGCGCTCATATATTGCGTGAAAGTTTATAAGTTTGAGATTACTAAAGTATGAAACAATTGCTTGGCTTGTCATCGGGGTTGTTCATGATGAGAGCATTCTTGTGTGACGAAAATGGAGCATGACTAAACTATATGATTTTCTAGGGATGAACTTTCTTTGGCCATGTTATTTTGAGAGGACATAATTGCTTAGTTAGTATGCTTGAAGTATTATTATTTTTATGTCAATATGAACTTTTGTCTTGAATCTTTCGGATCTGAATATTGATACCACAATTAAGAAGAATTACATTGAAATTATGCCAAGTAGCACTCCGCATCAAAAATTCTGTTTTTATCATTTACCTACTCGAGGACGAGCAGGAATTAAGCTTGGGGAAGCCACATACGTCTCCAACGTATCTATAATTTTTTATTGCTCCATGCTATATTATCTACTGTTTTGGACAATATTGGGCTTTATTTTCCACTTTTATATTATTTTTTGGACTAACCTATTAACCGAAGGCCCAGCCCAGAATTGCTGTTTTTTTGCCTATTTCAGAGTTTCGAAGAAACATAATATCAAACAGAGTCCAAACGGGATGAAACCTTCGGGAACGTGATTTTGTCACCGAACATGATCCAGGAGACTTGGACCCTACGTCAAGGAAGCTTCGAGGAGGGCACGAGGTAGGGGGTACGCCCACCCCCCAGGGCGCGCCCTCCACCCTCATGGGCCCCATGATGCTCCATCGACGTACTTCTTCCTCCTATATATACCTACGTACCCCCAGACGATCACGTACGGAGCCAAAAACCTAATTCCACCGCCGCAACCTTACAGTACTCCACGGGATCCCATCTTGGGGCCTGTTCGGAGCTCACGGGAGGGGCATCCACCACGGAGGGCTTCTACATCATCACCACAGCCCCTCCAATGAAGTGTGAGTAGTTTACCTTAGACCTTCAGGTCCATAATTAGTAGCTAGATGGCTTCTTCTCTCTTTTTGGATCTCAATACAATGTTCTCCCCTCTCTCATGGAGATCTATTCGATGTAATCTTCTTTTTGCGGTGTGTTTGTTGAGACCGATGAATTGTGGGTTTATTATCAAGATTATCTATGAACAATATTTGAATCTTCTCTGAATTCTTTTATGTATGATTGGTTATCTTTGCAAGTCTCTTCGAATTATCAGTTTGGTTTGGCCTACTAGATTGGTTTTTCTTGCAATGGGAGAAGTGCTTAGCTTTGGGTTCAATCTTGCGGTGTCCTTTCCTAGTGACAGTAGGGGCAGCAAGGCACGTATTGTATTGTGGCCATCGAGGATAACAAGATGGGGTTTTTATCATATTGCATGAATTTATCCCTCTACATCATGTCATCTTGCTTAAGGCGTTAATTTGTTTTCATAAACTTAATACTCTAGATGCATGCTGGATAGCGGTCAATGAGTGGAGTAATAGTAGTAGATGCAGGCAGGAGTCGGTCTACTTGTCTCGGACGTGATGCCTATATACATGATCATACCTAGATATTCTCATAACTATGATCAATTCTGTTGCACAACAGTAATTTGTTCACCCACCATAATATACTTATGCTCTTGAGAGAAGCCGCTAGTGAAATCTATGGCCCTCGGGTCTATCTTCATCATATTAATCTTCCATCACTTTATTATTGCCTTTGATTATTTACTTTGCTTTTTATTTTACTTTGCATCTTTATCACAAAAATACCAAAAATATTATCTATCAGATCTCACTCTCGTAAGTGACCGTGAAGGGATTGACAACCCCTTATCACGTTGGTTGCAAGGAGTTATTTGCTTTGTGCAGGTACGAGGGACTCGCGCGTAGCCTCCTACTGGATTGATACCTTGGTTCTCAAAAACTGAGGGAAATACTTAAGCTACTTTGCTGCATCATCCTTTCCTCTTCAAGGAAATCCAACGCAGTGCTCAAGAGGTAGCAGTTCTAATATTGCTTTTACGGACCACAGTTGAAGCTTTAGCTTGGTCCTTTATCCTAACAGGGAAAGGTGGTTTCTCAACATAAGAAGTAGGAACAATAGGATCATTATAAGTGCTAGTCTTTTCTTCAAGTTTAATAGGTGCAGCTACTTTTACTTCTATGGGAGGATGATATTTAAACCACTTCTCCTTAGGGGGATCAATATGAGCAGCAAAAGATTCACAGTAAGAAGCTACTATCTCAGAGTCAAGTCCATATTTAGTGCTAAATTTACAGAAAACATCGGTATCCATAAAAGATTTAACACAATCAAACTTAGGTGTCATACCTGACTCCTTACCTTCGTCGAGATCCCAATCTTCAGAGTTGCGTTTAATTCTATCCAATAAATCCCATTTGAATTAAATAGTTTTCATCATAAAAGAGCCAGCACAAGAAGTATCGAGCATGGTGCAATTGTTATCAGAAAGCCGAGCATAAAAACTTTGAATAATTATTTCTCTTGGAAGCTCATGATTGGGGCATGAATATAACATTGATTTAAGCCTCCCCCAAGCTTGAGCGATGCTTTCTCCTTCGCGAGTCCAAAAATTATATATATAATTGCGATCATGATGAACAAGATGCATAGGATAAAACTTCTGATGAAATTCCAGTTTCAATCATTTGTAGTTCCATGACCCTGTATCATCACATAGCCTATACCATGTCAATGCATCTCCCTTCAAAGATAAAGGGAAGACCTTCTTCTTAATAACATCACCGGGCACACCTGCAAGCTTAAATAATCCACAAACTTCATGCACATATATTAGGTGCTCATCAGGATGCTTTGTTCCATCTCCTGCAAAAGGATTAGCTAGCAGTTTTTCTAACATACCCGAAGGAGTTTCAAAGTGGAAATTTTCATTTTCAATAGGTTCAGTAGGTTGAGGAGCAACTATTTGCTCTACTGGTCGGGGTGAAAATACCCCGAACAAGCCCCTTAGAGGATTACTTTCCATAGTAACAAGTGACAGTAAATTTCAGCACACTATATCAAATTTTCCTTACCAAATTCCACCTACCAAAGGCGCTTCACTCCCCGGCAACGACACCAGAAAAGAGTCTTGATGACCCACAAGTATAGGGGATCTATCATAGTCCTTTCGATAAGTAAGAGTGTCGAACCCAACGAGGAGCCGAAGGAAATGATAAGCGGTTTTCAGCAAGGTATTCTCTGCAAGCACTGAAATTATAGGTAACAGATAGTTTTGTGATAAGATAATTGGTAACGAGCAACAAGTAAAAAAAGTAAATAAAGTGCAGCAAGGTGGCCCAATCCTTTTTGTGGCAAAGGACAAGCCTGGACAAACTCTTATATAAACAAAAGCGCTCCAGAGGACACATGGGAATTATCGTCAAGCTAGTTTTCATCACGTTCATATGATTCACGTTCGGTACTTTGATAATTTGATATGTGGGTGGACCGGTGCTTGGGTGCTGTTCTTACTTGAACAAGCATCCCACTTATGATTAACCCCTATTGCAAGCATCCGCAACTACAACAAAGGTATTAAGGTAAACCTAACCATAGCATGAAACAAGTGGATCGAAAACAGCCCCTTACGAAGCAACGCATAAACTAGGGTTTAAGCTTCTGTCACTCTAGCAACCCATCATCTACTTATTACTTCCCAATGCCTTCCTCTAGGCCCAAATAATGGTGAAAGTGTTATGTATTTGACATTCACATAACACCACTAGAGGATAGACAACATACATCTCATCAAAATATCGAACGAATACCAAATTCACATGACTACTAATAGCAAGACTTCTTCCATATCCTCAGGAACAAACGTAACTACTCAAAAAGCATATTCATGTTCATAATCAGAGGTGTATTAATATGCATATAGGATCTGAACATATGATCTTCCACCAAATAAACCAACTAGCATCAACTACAAGGAGTAATCAACACTACTACCAACCTACAGGTACCAATCCCGGACTTAGAGACAAGAATTGGATACAAGAGATGAACTAGGGTTTGAGAGGAGATGGTGTTGGTGAAGATGTTAATGGAGATTGCCCTCTCCTGATGAGAGGAGCATTGGTGATGACGATGGCGATGATTTCCCCTCCGGAGGGAAGTGTCCCAGCAGAACAGCTCTGCGGAGCCCTAGATTGGTTCCGCTAAGGTTCCGCCTCGTGGAGGCGGAGTCTAAATCCCAAAAGCTTGCTTGTGATTTTTCTTCGGACGAAAGACTTCATATACCAGAAGATGGCCACCGGAGGGCCAACAGGGGTCCCACGAGGCAGGGGGCGCGCCCCCCCCCCTCGTGGACAGGTGGAGGCCCCCCTGACGTAGATTCTTCTTCCAGTATTTTTTATTATTTCCAAAAATAACTTTCATGGAGTTTCAGGACTTTTGGAGTTGTGCAGAATAGGTCTCTAATATTTGCTCCTTTTCCAGCCCAGAATTCCAGCTACCGGCATTCTCCCTCCTTATTTAAACCTTGTAAAATAAGAGAGAATAGGCATAAGTATTGTGACATAATGTGTAATAACAGCCTGTAATGCAATAAATATCGATATAAAAGCATGATGCAAAATGGACGTATCAGTGCCGGTGATGAGATCGGCGCAGGCGATCGACGGCGGTGAAGACGGGGACGGGACATGACAGACCGCTAAACCAATGCAAATCTCTGGGAAAATGGAGCTTGGAGGTCGAGCCTGGAGAGGAGAAAGCTTAACTGGTGTGGCTCGGGCATTTCATCGAACACCTCATGTGCATAGGAGGTGAGCTAGAGCACCTAAATGCCCTCCCCTCGCCGGTCAGAAAAATAGAGCACTGTGGAGTGCTCTGCTGCGGGGATGGGGTATATATAGGCAGCTCATTTGTCCCGGTTCATGGCTAGAACCGGGACTAAAGCTCCACCTTCCGTCCCGGTTCTATCCACGAACCGGAACCAATTTATGTGGGCCAGGAGCGAGGCCCATTGGTCCCGGTTCATGCCTGGAACCGGGACAAATTGGTCCAGACGAACCAGGACCAATGCCCACGAGGCCCCGGCCGGCCCCCTGGGCTCACGAACCGGGACGTATGCCCCCATGGGTCCCGGTTCGAGACTGAACCGGGACTAATGGGCTGGCCAGGCCCGAACCAAAGCCCTATTTTCTACTAGGGATATTAAAACAAACCACCTAGTAGCACAACATCATAAAAAGTATTACAACTCCCTAGCGAGCGAAGCAAATGAAAAAGAAAAGTACATGCGGACAAATCACAACCAGAACGGCAATATGAAGGATAAGCTTCCTAAACTCCTATCCTGTTATGCGACCGCCATCCGAACCGGTTAAATATAGCCCATGCTACCATCTCCCACTAGTTGCACCCAGTAACCAAAGGCTCCCTGGATTCCATAGGAGTGTGTAAGGACCACGTACGGATCCATGCGGTAGCTCTGAAGATGACCTGCAAGAAAGTTAGAGTGTGTTGTCTGTTAAAAATTAAATCATTCCTACAGTTCCATATAGCCCACAGAAGCGCACATATTCCAATCCGAATACGAGCCGCAGTAGTATGTTCAACCCCAGTTAACCACGTTCCAAACAACGACTCAATGTCAACTAGAGGATTAATGTTGAAGCTATATGAATCGTTCTCCAAAGCAATTTTGCGAGTGGGCATTCAAGGAATAAATGTTGTATTGTTTCATCATGATCAGAAAAACAACAACGTGAACTACCAACCCATCGTCTCCTGATTAAGTTGTCCTTGGTGAGTATTACTTGCTTGTGGACAAACGACATGAAAATTTTAATATGCAAGGGAACCTTAATCTTCCAAATATGCAACGATCTCGAGATTGGGCCAGAATTAATCAAATCCAAATAGAAATATTTCACCTAAATACCCCATTTTTAGCTAATTTCCATTGCGTCGAATCCGGCTATTCAGAGAGTTGAACATCTATCAATCTCCTAACCAAATGCATCCATGCAGTCCATCGCTCACCAACTAACGCGCGTCTGAACTGGATATTCAGAGGAATCGTTTGAAAAACTATGCCTACATAATCCTCCTTACGTTGCATAATGTTATAAAGGGGAGGATATCGTACGGCCAAGGGTGTCTCTCCTAACCACGTATCCTCCCAAAATCTTGTTGACATCCCATTGCCAACCAAGAATTTGACCCTACGAAAGAACATGTCTTTCGTTCTCATAAGCCCTTTCCAGAATGGCAAGTCAGTCGGTCTCATAGTAACATGAGCGAGTGTTTTCATCTGTAAGTACTCATTACGCAAAATCTGTGCCCATATGCCCTCCAGCTCCGTCTCTAACCTGTAAAGCCATTTGCTCATAAGGCATTTATTCTTGATTTCTAAATTCTCAATATCGAGACACCCTGGTCTTTTGGTCGGCAAAGGATATCCCATCGTGCGAGACGGTATTTCCTTCTGACTGCCAGAAGAACCGAGATCTGAAGAAATCAAGTCGCCTCCGTACCCCTTTCGGAATTTCAAAGAACGATAGAAGGAACATCGGCATACTAGTCAATACCAAGTTAATCAACACTAGCCGACCTCCATAAGACATAAGCTTGCCCTTCCAACAGCTAAGCTTTTTTTCAATTCAATCTTCGATACACTTACATTCTTTATTTGATAGCTTAAAGTGATGAATCGGTATGCCCAAATAGCTAAATGGTAAAGAACCTAACTCACACCCGAACAATTGTCTATAGGTGTCTTGCTCGTCTTTGGCCTTCCCAAAGCAGAACAACTCACTCTTGTGAAAGTTTATCTTTAAACCAGACAATTATTCGAAGAGACATAATATAAGTTTCATATTACACGCCTTAGCATTGTATTGTTCCATGAATAAGATAGTGTCATCCGCGTACTGTAAGATGGATACTCCTCCATAGACCAGATGAGGAACTAACCCCTCCACTTGACCATACTGCTTGGCCCTGCCAATAAGGATGGCCAGCATATCGGCCACTATATTAAACAAGAGAGGAGACATGGAATCTCCTTGTCTCAAACCCTTGTGTGTCTGGAAGAAATGGCCAATATCATCGTTAACCTTGATTCCAACACTACCCTTCTGGACTTGAGAACCCACTTGGTTCCGCCAGGCCTCACTCAATCCTTTCATATGCATTGCCTGCTGAAGGAAAGGCCATTTAAATTTATCATATGCCTTCTGAAAATCCACTTTGAAGATAACCCCATCTAGCTTCTTCAAATGGATTTCATGTAACGTTTCATGCAGAACGACCGCCCCTTCCAGTATGTGTCGCCCTGGCATGAACGTTGTCTGGCTCGGTTGTACCACTGAATGAGCAATCTGCGTCAATCTATTGGGACCCACCTTTGTGAAGATTTTAAAACTCACGTTGAGAAGACATATGGGTCTGAATTGTGCGATCCGAATTGCCTCTTCTTTCTTTGGCAACAACGTAATCATGCCAAAGTTAAGATGAAACAGCTCCAACTGACCGTTAAAGTAATCATGAAACATAGGCATAAGATCATCCCTAATAATATGCCAACATCTCTTATAGAATTCAGCTGGAAACCCATCTGGTCCTGGTGCTTTATTCGGCTTCATTTGTGAGATTGCATCTAGAACCTCCTTCTCAGTAAAGGGTGCAGATAGGATATCATTCTCCTCTGCCTGGAGCTGAGGTATATCTCCAATAACAGATTCATCTAGGGCCACTATGCTTGCTTCCGGATGCCCAAAGAGTTGTTTATAGTAATTAGAGATATAAGCTTTCAGGTTCTCATGCCCTAAAATTGTCCTCTCGTCCTGTTCAAGCTAAATGATTTTCTTCTTCCTATGTTTGCCTTTTGCAATCATATGGAAGAATTGTGTATTGTCATCGCTTTGGACAACCTTAAGCACTTTAGCACATGGTGCCCACTTGAGCTCCTCTTCTCTAAGAAGAGCCTGTAAGCCTTGCTCAGCTTCGGATTTGGAGTTTTGCTCATTAAACGTAAGAAGATTACTTTCGGCTTTTAAATCTAGCACTTCAATTAATTGAGTGAATCTTTCTTTTTCTTGTTTGTAAATCCCACTCTCGTTTCTGGCCCAACCTCGCAAAAACTGTCTCAGATGTCTGATCTTATTTTGCCATCTCTCAATACTAGTTCTTCCACTAACAGGCTTGGGCAATGATCTCTAAAAAGTTGTGTTTCTCAAACCAACCTAGTTCGAAAGAGAAAGTATTCTTGTTCGCAACGTGTGTGGCCTCTCCCGAGTCTACAAGAAGTGGTGTATGGTCTAAGATCGCTCTTTGCATCGCATGAACCGACACCAGTGGTTACTTTTGTTCCCATTCCACACTAGCGAGTACCCTATCCAACTTCTCATAAGTCGGAGTGGGCAACGAATTGGCCCATGTAAACTATCTACCCGTGAGATCGATTTATCTAAAATTAAGACTCTCGATAATCATGTTAAACATCATAGACCAACGGCCATCAAAACTATCATTGTTCTTCTCATCTCTCCTTCGAATAATATTAAAGTCCCCACTGACTAGGATTGGCAAAGTTTCGTCTCCACATATCCGCACTAAGTCTGCTAAAAAGTCTGGTTTAAATTCAGGTAGTGCTGCCCCATATACAGCCACAAGAGACCATCGGAACCCATCCAATTTTGATCCCACCCGAAACTTGACCGCAAAATCTCCCCAAACCACATTAAGCACCTCAAGTGTTTCACACCGAACTCCTAATAAAATCCCATTGGATCTTCCTCTAGGAGGTAAGACGTGGCAATCAAAATCAATTCCTACGGATAGAGTTCCAAGGAATTGTGAGGTAAAGTTATCTCGTCGTGTTTCCAGAAGCGCAATAAAATCTAAATGTTGCTCTATCATTGTCTCAGCCAGGAACCTCCATTTAGCCAAGTCAGGTAGACCTCTGCTATTCCAAAAGACTCCTTTCATAAGTCGTCATGAATTTTTTTCTTAAGTTTAACCCTAGCACTTCTACAAACCTCCGAAGTAGGATAAATTTTTCGTTTCCAGGGTCGCTTGGGCTTCTCCCCATCACCCTTCAGGAACGTACGATTGGCAGAACATGAGAAAGTACCATCCATCATTAGAGGTTCTACAGTGTCCGTAGTCTCCGACCCCTCCTCATCTTCGGCCTCCTCACTAGGCAACAGATTATTGCAAATGTTTTCAAGGGCTACAATTCCTAAATTGTTCTAGATATGTATCCTTTTTGCTCTCTTTTGCATCAGCTACATGCATACATCTATATCCCCATTATCTACATTATGTACTTGCATTTATCTACTTTTTCTTTTCATGTAACTGTATGCAGTCAATGAATGTAGCCGTTTTCTCAAAATGAGAAAACAAATTCACCAGCTAGATATACAAAAGAGTAAACAAAAAAAAGCACCCGCATGTAACAAATAAGAAAATGCAAGCACTTGCATCAGTCCGCTAAGTAGACAAAAGGCACCACTGGCTCTCTTTCAAATCCATTATCTTCTATTTTCCCACAAAAAAAGAAATATATGTACACACACAGGCTTTTTGACGGGTGTGGTGCGTCGCTGCGCCTCTATCCGCTAGTAAAATAAACAAAGGGGCGGAGAGAGGAAAGCTGAATCGCATAGTTAATGGGCTACGACCCAATAGAAAATCGACTGATCCAAATATGGGATTAGTCAAAAAAAGGTAAGCCCAACAGAACAAACAACACATGCAGAAAAAACATACACAACATGAATCTCAACCAAAAGTCAACTACCAAGAAATCGGTTGACCCAAATTCAAAGTTGCGGCACCTTGCACTTACAAGTAGCTAAAGTGGTAAAAAAAAGTACTCAGATGACACTCCCTTATCTTATTCATCGGTATAAAACTAAATGTTTTCTGAACCCAGATGATTCTTGGTGATTAGTTCCAACACATTGACCTGTAACTGCTCGATAGTAGTTTCTAAACTTTGCACACGCTTTAGAATATATAACTAAACGGAGCCATGTAACATCGTGTTTCAAGAAAGTCGTTGCTCTCAATCATGGTGAGCCAACTCCAGCAAACAAATTTGAGCCTTGCAAGAGTGTACTTCGACAACTCCCGTAGCACTAGCGACATGGCAAAGATGATGTCCTCGTGCGATTGCTGGGGGTAGGCAATGCGTTCCTCATATAGTGCGGCATGCCCGAACTTCATGTGTTTGTTAGACACCAGTCCACTGCTGTCCAGGAGGTTCTCCATATCGCCAGTCGCATGGTTATACACATCAAGTGGAAGCTCGCAATACGGGCCATGGGGAAGCGTCCTTGCACGAGGACGATGCGGCGACCATTGTTGTTCATGGCGAGTGGGCTGACTGATACGTCTCCAACGTACCTATAATTTTTGATTGCTCCATGCTATATTATCTTCTGTTTTGGACATTATTGGGCTTTATTATTCACTTTTATATTATTTTTGGGACTAACCTATTAACCGGAGGCCCAACCCAGAATTGCTGTTTTTTTGCCTATTTCAGAGTTTCGCAAAAAAAAATATATCAAACGGAGTCCAAACAGAATGAAACCTTCGGGAATGTGATTTTTGGAACGAACATGATCCAGGAGACTTGGACCCTAAGTCAAGGAAGCTTCTAGGAAGCCACGAGGTTGGGGGCGCGCCTACCCCCCCCAGGCGTGCCCTCCACCCTCGTGGGCCCAATGTTGCTCCACCGACGTACTCCTTCCTCCTATATATACCTACGTACCCCCAAGCGATCACATATGGAGCCAAAAACCTAATTCCACCGCCGCAACCTTCTGTACCCACGAGATCCCATCTTGGGGCCTGTTCCGGAGCTCCGCCGGAAGGGGCATCAATCACAGAGGGCTTCTACATCAACACCATAGCCTCTCCGATGAAGTGTGAGTAGTTTTACCTCAGACCTTCGGGTCCATAGTTACTAGCTAGATGGCTTCTTCTCTCTTTTTGGATCTCAATACAATGTTCTCCCCCTCTCTTGTGGAGATCTATTTGATGTAATCTTCTTTTGCGGTGTGTTTGTTGAGACCGATGAATTGTGGGTTTATGACCAAGTTTATTTATGAACAATATTTGAATATTCTGAATTCTTTTATGTATGATTGGTTATCTTTGCAAGTCTCTTTGAATTATCAGTTTGGTTTGGCCTACTAGATTGATCTTTCTTGCAATGGGAGAAGTGCTTAGCTTTGGGTTCAATCTTGCGGTGTCCTTTCCCAGTGACAGTAGGGGCAGCAAGGCACGTATTGTATTGTTGCCATCAAGGATAACAAGATGGGGTTTTTATCATATTGCATGAATTTATCCCTCTACATCGTGTCTTCTTGCTTAAGGCATTATTCTGTTCTTATGAACTTTATACTCTAGATGCATGCTGGATAGCGGTCGATGTGTGGAGTAATAGTAGTAGATGCAGGCAGGAGTCGGTCTACTTATCTCGGACGTGATGCCTATATACATGATCATACCTAGATATTCTCATAACTATGCTCAGTTCTGTCAATTGCTCAACAGTAATTTGTTCACCCACCGTAAAATACTTATGCTCTTGAGAGAGGCCGCTAGTGAAACCTATGGCCCCCGGGTCTATCTTCATCATATTAATCTTCCAATACTTAGTTATTTTTGTTGCTTTTTTACTTTGCTTTTATTTTACTTTGCATCTTTATCATAAAAATACAAAAAATATTATCTTATCCGATCTATCAGATCTCACTCTCGTAAGTGACCGTGTAGGGATTGACAATCCCTTATCGCGTTGGTTGCGAGGATTTATTTGTTTGTGTAGGTGCGAGGGACTCGCGCGTAGCCTCCTACAGGATTGATACCGTGGTTTTCAAAAACTGAGGGAAATACTTACGCTACTTTGCTGCATCACCCTTTCCTCTTCAAGGGAAAACCAACGCAGTGCTCAAGAGGTAGCAAGAAGGATTTCGGCGCCGTTGCCGGGAGGTCTCATAAAAGTCAACATACCAAGTACCCATCACAAACCCATATCTCCCGCATTACATTATTTGCCATTTGCCTCTCGTTTTCCTCTCCCCCACTTCACCTTTGCCATTTTATTCTTTGCCCTTTTTCCGTTCGTCTTTTCGTTTGCCTTGATGTCTTACTTGGCTCGTTTGCTCGTTTGGTTGAAATAGTTGATTATTTATTCCTAAACAGAGAAGCTAATATCTATGGATCCTCATCCGCTTGCCAATATTTTTAAGAGATACAATTATGATGAACCAATTCCTAGTGATTTGGATGCACTAGATTATCTTTATAAGGTTTTGCTTGAAATCCGTGAATCTGGAAATTGTGATGAAGTGCTTTATGAAGTGATTCACGATAGACCTTTGAATAAAAAGCATGATTGCAATGATGCTACTATAAATTCTCTTGATGTCAATTGTGCTAATAATACGCAAAACCCTAAGCTTGGGGATGCTAGTTTTGCTATGTCTACTACTTGTTGCAATGATCATGATTGGGGTGATTCTTCTTTTGATCTTGAAAATTTATTTAAGCCCCATGATGAATATGAGATTAATAATAGTGTTTGCAATAATATTGAAAGTGGGTTTGGAAGAGTGTAAACTTTAGATCCCACATATTTGGATAATATTCAATCTTATGAATTTTTTGATAAAAGTGGGCTTGGAGAAATCATGACTTTAGTTAATGATAATCCCACTATTTTGGAAGAGTGTTAACTTCGCATGCATGTGGATCATGTTGAGAATATGTTACGTGATAGATATATTGTTGAATTTTCTTATGATCCTACATGTAATTATTATGAGAGAGGAAAATATGGTTATAGAAATTTTCATGTTACTAAATTACCTCTCTTTATGTTGAGATTGCTATTGTTCTTTTCCGCTTCCTTGCATATGCTAGTTTTTGCTTGCTATGATAATTTGTTTTTCTATAAGATGCGTATGCATAGGAAGTATGTTAGACTTAGATGTGTTTGTCACGTGTTTTATGATGCTCTCTTTTTGCTTCAATTCTTGTCTTTCATGTGAGCATCTTTAAAATTATCAATGCCTAGCTAAAAGGCTTTAAAGAAAAGCGCTTGTTGGGAGACAACCCAATATTTTTCCTTGCTGTTATTCAATAAATATTTGTTCTAGCCTCTAGTTAGATGTGTTTTTATGTTTTAATTAGTGTTTGTTCCAAGTTAAACCTATAGGATCTTCTTGGATGATAGTTATTTGATCTTGCAGAAAATTCCAGAAACTTTCTGTTCACGAAAATAATTGTTGAAAATCACCAGAACGTGATAAGATATTGATTCCATTTTCTGCTTATCAATAAACAAATTGTCTAGGTCGTCCTATTTTGGCTGATGTTTTGGAGTTCCAGAAGTTTGCGTTAGTTACAGATTACTACAGATTGTTCTGTTTTTGACAGATTCTGTTTTTCGTGTGTTGTTTGCTTATTTTGATGAATCTATGGCTAGTAAAAGAGTCTATATGAAAGTGCGTTATATCGACTAGAGGGGGGGTGAATAGGCGATTTTTATGAATTCTTCACTGAGGAATTTGCTGGTGAGGAAATTCCTTAGCGAAGAACTACTTGCAGCGGAATAAGTACTCAGAAGTAAGCATAAGAGAATGCAGGCATGGTCATCATGATGAAATGAAGACAATCAAAGAGTACGTAAAGCGTAAACACAGGATAGCACAAGATGAAGACAAAGCAGATGAAGAAATTGAACTGAGGAAATTGAGAAAGTCTTGATCAAAGTCTTCAAACACAGATATGAATGAACACTCAACACAGTAATGAGGAAATGAAAGGGTTGAGGAAATAGAACCAGTTAGGTTGGTGAAGACAATGATTTGGTAGACCAGTTCCAACTGCTATCTCAGTTGTACGTCTGGTTGGAGCGGCTGAGTATTTAAACTCGAGAGGACACGTAGTCTCGGACACCCAGTCGATGAGCACGCAGCTCAGGACACCAATTCCTCACCGTATTCTCCTTGAACTAAGGTCACACAGACCTCGTCCAATCACTCGTGGTAAGTCTTCATGCGACTTCCAAACCTTCACAGACTTGGTCACGCGGCGATCCACAATTCCTCTTGGATGCTCTAGACCATGACGCCTAACCGTGTGGAAGAAGCACAGTCTTCAAAGGTAACAAGCGTCGGATCCATGCAGGATCAATCTCTTCAGTGATGCTCAATCACTTTGGGTTTGTAGGGGTTTGGTTTTTGGGTTTTTCCTCACTCGATGATTTTCGCTCAAAGTCCTCGGAGGATGGGTTGCTCTTAAATGACAAGTGTCAAGTTTCTCTCGGAGCAGCCAACCAGCTAGTGGTTGTAGGGGGCGGCTATTTATAGCCTAGGGAGCAGCCCGACATGATAAGACATAAATGCCCTTCAATGATATGACCGTTAGGTGGATAAGATATTTTGGGACAGGTGCCAAGAAGATAAAGAACGGTCGGAAATTTGAATTTCAAATTCCTCGGGGCTATCATGTTCCTCTTGTGTAGGCAATCCACATTGGCGAATTCCTAACTCCTCGGTCGGGACAAATTCCTCGGTGACGGAAGAACTTCGTCTCATCCTTGAAGAAATTGACTGAACTGTATGAGATTTCAAAGGCTTCACTCGAAGGGATTGGTAGGTGTAGGATTTTGAGTTGAGCATCACATGGAAATTTTTCCTTAGTATTTCCTCGACCCCTTTAACGATGACGGTGTTTCCTATGACTCAAGAAAGAGAAAGCGAAACTACGAAAACAAAAGTCTTCAAGCTTCATGTTCCTTAAATGAATACCAAGTCTTCAAGGTCACACCAGTTTCTTCACTTTCAAAGTCTTCAGAAAGTCTTCGAATATCAAAGTCTTGATCGAAGAACTTCATTTTTAGGGTCGACTTTCCTTTGTAAATATCAAACTCCTCATAGACTTATAGACCTGTGTACACTCATAAACACATTAGTTTCTTAACCTATAAGTCTTCAATACACCAAAATCACTAAGGGGCACTATATGCACTTACAATCTCCCCCTTTTTGGTGATTGATGACAATATAGGTTAAGTTTTCAACGGGGATAAACATATGAAGTGTAAATACTGATATTGAGGAATTTGATTGCAAGATATAGAAGAACTCCCCCTGAAGATGTGCATAGTGAGGAATTTGCTTTTGAGGCAATTCACATTTGAAGAGTTGAATCATGGAGATCTCCCCCTATATCTTGTAATTCATACACGCATTTGACATATAATATGAAGAATTTGAAATGCATGATGAAATATGGTGCTTGATGAAATTCAGCATGCGTGCAATAATATTAATGAGGAACAGGCATGCAATAGCGCATCAAGAGTATCAGAGCATAGTGCCAGAGCACAGTGCATCAAAAGTATCAGAGCACCATCAGGTTTAAGATTACAACTCGATCCAATAAAAGTTTCAGAAGAACGAGAGTTGTAAATTAACAAAAATTATTGCCCATATAATAGACCTGCTTGAAGACTAACTCAAATTTCTCCCCCTTTGTCATCGAATGACCAAAAGGGTCGAAACTGAGGAATAACGCCCCTGAAGAATTTCAAGTTGATGAAGGAGCGCCAGCATTGTTGGGGTCAGTTGTTGTAGTGGGGCCAGCCGCAGTGTCATCCAAGTCTTCATTTTCATCAGTGTCTCGTGATGAAGAATAGGAGCTGGCCACCAAGGAAGGAACTTTGACCTTCTTGTATTTCTTCGGAGGAGGTGCAGACCAGTCAAATTCTTCCTTGAGACCCATTGTCGTCAGTTCTTCCGTACTGTAGACATTAGAAAGAACAGCCCAGGTGCGTTTGAAGGTTTCATGGAGGTAGTAGTGGTTTTTCTTCACTGCATTGTGTGTAGAGGTCATGTTGTGAAGAATTGAACCACACTGACGCTTGACCCATTTATGATTGCGATCAACCTTGATGAAGGCGAGGAGTAGCTCACGATCAGTCATCACCACAGGTCTTGATGGCTTGAGGACTTTGCTTGGTGAGGTATTTCTTGGCAGAGTCATGTGTGGCGAGTCATCATTGGTGGAGTAGGATGCAGCTTTGTAAACTGTCCATCCAATGGACGAATGCCTTCATCTATCACAGTGATAGCCTTGCCCTTGTCATCGGTGAGGTAAATGTCCGTTTGAGGACTTCAATCGGGGCAAGTAGCTGCAATGGTTCAGAGTGTCAGCCTTGTAATTGAGTGAAGACCTTGTCCTGATGAATCTCATTATCCAAGGCGCATAAGGCTTCAGCTCAAATGGTGACATAGCAATGTTTGCAAGAGTCCTCATGAAGAAATCATGGAAGTTGACGGGAACGCCATGAATTATATTGAAGAGCATATTCTTCATGATGCCAACGACTTCTTCATCATTTGAGTCGTGGCCTTTGATAGGACTCATTGTCTTCGTCAGAATCCGATAGACAGTCCGAGGCACATACAATAATTCTTTGACGAGGAATTTGGTTCTTGGGGCCTGCCCTGGCTTCAAAGGCTTCATCAGCACTTGCATATAGTGATATGAAAGCTCAGGTTCGTTGTAGATACAACGAGCACCATCAAGTGGAGGACTAAGTGGTAGGGCACGAAGAAATTCAGTTGCTGGTGCCTTGTAGTGAGTATTTTCATACATCCAGTCTAACACCCATGAGTTCACGTCTTCAGCGTCTCCGGTGATGTGCAGCGTTGCATAGAATTGAAGAATGAGTTCTTCATTCCAATCACAGATGTCGGTCAGAAATTTGAAGTCTGCGTCGTGAAGAACACCGAGGACTGGTTCAAAGCACGCAAAGACTCCATGTCCACATGAGGAATATGTGCATGATCGAAGACTTTGTCTTTGTTGAAGAGCACCGAGGAATAGAAATTGGCTTGGTGGCAGGTCGAATCGCCTCTTCCTTATCGAGCAGAATCATATGGATTATGTCGGTGAAGAATACGTGCTCGCCAAAGAAGTCTTCAGCCTTGAACTTTTGCTTTGTTGAGAAGGATTCTTTGGCCTTGGCGATGGAGTGTCGATGAGTTGCATCACGATCTCTGGAATCGCAATCTCGGGGTCTTCAGTGAGGAATTTCTTGTTCCTCTGAGTGCGATCGAGGATCAGAAGAAGCGAGTTCATCGGCGCTAGTGGCTGGAATTTCTTCATGGACAGATGAAGTGGGATGAGTTTCTTGAGCCCATTTGAACTGTTGGAGCAGGGGTGAGGAATCTGTTGAATTGGGGTGAAGAGTGGAGAATTTGGATCTTGACTTTCCCAAAGTCATCGTTCATCATGGCGTTGTGTTTCCAATATCCACATCTTCTTCAATTTCCTCAACACCGGCCTCTTGATTTGTGAACTGAGGCATAGGCGAGAAATGATTGGGGTTGAAGGATTGCTTCCACTTCAATTTCTTCATCAATCTGCTCGACGAAGCAGAGAATGATTTTCTTCATCAGATCCGCTTGGGATCTCATAATCTTCATCAAAAGGAACAAGGTCCTTTGATGGAATTGAGGAAATTGGAACAACATCAATAGGATTTTCATATGAGCTAGTCATTGTCTTCATTTTCTTAGCATCAGAAGAATTTGGCGCTTGGTGATGCTTTCGTTTCTTCACTGCAGCTCGTTCTGCAGCCTTGGTCTTCTTCACATCAGATGCAGATGGATGAATTGGAGTTTGCATTGGCGCAGGAGGAGCTGAGGAATTTGGTTGATTTTCCTCGGTATGGCGATGCGATTGCCTGACTTATTCGATTTCTTGAGCGCACCACTAGTGGATGCCCGCAATTTCTTCAGCGGCTGGAATGGGATCATCAGCCCTGGAACTAGCATTTTCTTCAGCCTGAACTTCATCAGCAATGCTGGCATGTTCTTCAGTCGGCTGAGCTGAGGCTCCAGCCTGAGGAATTTCTTGTTGCGTTGGGGCATCAACATTGGTGAATTTCTTCGTCAGGTTGACGAATCTGACTTTGGCTCCTTGCCAACCAGCACAATAAGCATCAAAGTTTTTGCTGAGGGCTTGGATTTCATTCTGGACCTTGAGAAGTTCCTCGGTATCATTACGACAACGTTTTCTTGAGAACTTCTCCTTTACGTATTGAGCTTTCTTGATCTCTCTTGCCTTTTCAAACTTCCATTTCTCTTGATGATGAAATGGGTCAGACATGTGACTTTGTCCAGGTCGATGAAAATCAGGCATGGGGTGTTTGGATCCTTGTGCCGAGATCAATGTAATCGAGGATTTTCCTCGGATCAACAGCGATGGCACAAATGTGCCTTTGACTCTAGCGGCCCTTTCTTGGCGATCTCGATGATTTTCGCAAGTTCATCATCATCAGCCTCATCATCTTGGTGGCTCTTGGGCGACCTGTTTCTTCTTAGGACTTGGCGAGGACCTCGTCCGGTGTGGCCTTAGTCTTCAAAGCAGTCGGGCCAGATGAAGATTTTAGTGCAGGTGAGGAACTTCTTTGAAACACCAGATGCAATGGAGAAGCCTGCAGTCCTTTGGCACGTGGCCAGATGCACAGGTGCTGAGGACTTTGTCGGAACTGCTGAGGATTTTGTAGGAGCTGAGGTCGGAGGAGCAGGAGCAGCATGAGGAATTGGCCGTGAGGGCACAACTGAGGAACTTGGCCGTGAGGGTACTGTTGGTGAAGCACTTGGCTTGTGTGCGGGCTTCTTTGCCATAGATTTTCTTGGCTTGACAGAGGCCTCAGTGGCAGCAGCATTAGCAGAGTCCTCATTAAGTTTCCTCACTGCCTCGTTGGCTTGTCTTGCCAATTTGGCTTGGCGCTTGGCCCATTCTTCAGGAAAGTCCTCACCACGCTTGATGCTAGTGGGGTCAGCTTCTTGACCAGGTGCCAATGGAGCTCTTGGGCATGGAGGATTCGGAGCGAATTTTTCTTCATTTAATTTGAATGCTCACCATCTCCGTTCCCTTGCCCATCTCCGTTCAATCCTTTGAATGCGCACCTTGCGCCGATTTTTGTTTTCTTTGCCGAACTCGGCTTCATCAGGTGTGCAATAATCAGCATATATTTCCTCAGGGATTTCAAATGCAGTCATGACCTCAAGCCTCTTTCCTCCTTTCTGTGGCTTCTTTCCTTCTGCCATATTCTTCAGGTGAGGAATTTAAACAAATGAATTCTCTGAAGAAGTATGCAAATTTTCTTCGAGGAACGCTGCAAATGAGTTAAGTTGATGAGAACCTAGTGATTCAGCAGCGGACATGAGTACCTGTGAACAGAGTATAGTTGCGAGGAATTTGAGAGGTCATATGCGTTCTCAGAAGGGTTTTCAAAAAGAACTAGTTTGAGGAATTTGACCAGATGAGCCTTGAAGAATTTCACTAAGCGATCTTTGTCTTAGTTTCCAGAGTTGTATAGATCGAGGATCCACACAATTGAGGAATCTTGAAGAAAATCATTGCTTAGAGAAACGAATCAAGAGCATATTTTGTTTGAGGTGTTCATATGTGTGAAGATTTGAAGAATAAACACCTTTGAAGATTTTTAGGAAGGTTTGAGAATCAAAGCGAGTAATAAAAGTAACTTTTAATTACCTGAAGTGAAGAACACGACGAATAAGAAGAAGAGATGGGAAGTTAAATCGATTCAGATCTTCCACGCCTAACTTGGCGGAGGAAGACAGCTACGGCGGCGGCGGAGTGAAGATTTCATGATCGGTAGCGAATGCGTCGACGACGAGGTCGAGGCGATGAAGCTCTTCCTCACCGGCTGACGATGGAGTAGCGGCGCTAGGGTTTGAGAAGCTCGGCGAGAGAGCGGTCGGCGGAGTAAAGGAAGTGAGGAAGGGAGAGGGGTATATATAGCCACGGTGAAAAACTGTCGCCAAGATTTGGGACGAGCGTGCCTGACCCTTCTCATTCGCTGACATGTGTCACCCACGTCTTGAAAAGTGGAGATCGTGTTAGATCGTGGGTGAATAGATAAATCCATCGTGGGATGCGAAGGTTTGGCGGCAAAACCGAAAGTTTGGATAAGATCAGTTTAAAGTTCCGCTGCAATTTCTTGGTGACAAGGACACAGTGAAGATTTTGAGCGAGTTTCAAATAGAATGCACATGTAGAATTTGTGAATAGATTGGGTTGAGTATAGCATAGAGGAAGGGTCGATCACATTCACTTAGCAGAAAAAACAACTTGAAGAATTAGCCATAAGTGAATCTTGTAGAGGACATAAACCGATATATATATATATATATATATATATATATATATATATATATATATATATATATATATATATATATATATATATATATATATATATATATATATATATAGCTAATGAAGAAAAAGCAGCGGAAATAGTGAAGATTTTGAAAAGTTGAAGAATTTGAAAAACTGAAGAATGTCGAAGCGAGGAAAAACTCAAATTGAAGATTTTCAACTTTGGTGGTGGCGTGACCCACCGTATAAGAATGATGATTTCAGACACGCGTACAATTGTCGAGGGTTTCGAGAATCAAATTCTTCATTAATTTCTTCACATTTAGAGTGTTATTCTTCATTGATTGAAGAAAAGCGTTTCTTCATGTGTTGCACATCTAAGTCATCAATTTTGCATAAGTGTCGGGATGTGTGTCCTTTTCAAAGAACATTGAAGATTCTAAGATATTTAGCTCACACGCAACTTGCTAAATCTCTTCTCATCCAAGGGCTTCTTGAAGATATCGGCTAGTTGTTCTTCAGTCTTCACATGCTCGATGGAGATGTCGCCCTTCAACACATGATCACGAAGAAAATGATGACGAATTTGAATGTGCTTTGTCTTTGAGTGCTGAACTGGGTTGTGAGCAATCTTGATGGCACTCTCATTGTCACGATGAGAGGCACATTCTTCACGTTGATGCCGTAGTCCTTGAGAGTTTGCTTCATCCACAGCAATTGAGCACAACAAGAGCCAACAACAATGTATTCAGCTTCCGCAGATGAGCGGTGATCGCAGTTTTGTTTCTTGAGGACCAACGGACCAAAGATCGTCGAGAAATGACAAGTACCAGATGTTGACTTGTGGTCCACACGATTACCAGCATAGTCAGAGTCAGTATATCCAATGAGATCAAAAGTAGAGCCCTTTGGGTACCATAATCCTAGTGTTGGTGTGTGAGCTAGATATCGAAGAATATGCTTCACAGCCTTATGGTGTGATTCCTTCGGAGTAGCTTGAAATCGGGCACACATGCAAACACTAAGCATTATATCTGGCCTAGATGCATATAAGTACAATAGAGAACCAATCATGGTGCGGTATACCTTGTGATCAAAGTCAATACCATTTTCATCAGTGCATAGATGGCCATTTGTGGGCATAGGAATTTTGACGCCTTTGCAATCTTGCATGCCGAATTTCTTCAGGACATCTTTGAGGTATTTCTCCTGAGATATGAATATGCCATTGTGTTGTTGACGAATTTGAATACCTAAGAAGAATTTCAACTCTCCCATCATGGACATTTGATATTCTTCACTCATCATATAGGCAAATTCATCACTATAACGTTGGTCAAGACAGCCAAAGATAATATCATCAACATATATTTGACACACAAACAGTTCACCATCATATGATTTAGTAAAGAGAGTAGGGTCGAGTGAACGGTGTGAAGCCATTCTTCACGAAGAATTCCTTCAATGTATCATACCGCCTTGGTGGGGCTTGTTTGAGACCATAGAGGGCCTTGTTGAGTCTGAAGACTTTGTCGGGATTCTTTGGATCTTCAAAACACAGGGGTTGAGCAACATATACTTCTTCCTCAAGCTTACCATTGAGGAATGCACTTTTCACATCCATTTGATATAAAGTGATATTGTGATGGTTAGCATAGGCAAGTAATATCTTGAATAGACTCAAGTCTAGCAACAGTGCAAAAGTTTCATCGAAATCAATTCCTTCAACCTGTGTAGCCTTGAGCTACAAGTGGTGCCTTATTCCTCACCACAAGGCCATTTTCATCTTGCTTGTTGCGGTAGATCCACTTTGTGCCAATGATATTATGCTTGCGAGGTGTCGGTGTCAAAACCGGCGGATCTCGGGTAGGGGTCCCGAACTGTGCGTCTAGGCGGATGGTAACAGGAGACAAGGGACACGATGTTTTACCCAGGTTGGGCCCTCTTGATGGAGGTAAAACCCTACGTCCTGCTTCGATTGATATTGATATTGTGGATGTTTACAAGAGTGGATCTACCACGAGATCAAGGAGGCTAAACCCTAGAAGCTAGCCTATGGTATGATTGTAAGGGTTGTTGTGACGATAGTCCTACGGACTAGAGCCATCCGGTTTATATAGACACGGAGAGGGCTAGGGTTACATAGAGTCGGTTACAATGGTAGGAGATCTACATATCCGTATCGCCAAGCTTGCCTTCCACGCCAAGGAAAGTCCCATCCGGACACGGGCGAAGTCTTCAATCTTGTATCTTCATAGTCTTGGAGTCCGGTCGATGATGATAGTCCGGCCGATGATAGTTCGGTGATGATGGTAGTCCGGCTATCCGGACACCCCTAATCGAGGACTCCTCGGTAGCCCCTGAACCAGGCTTCAATGGCGATAAGTCCGGTAGCGTATATTGCTTGGCATTGCAAAGCGGGTTCCTCCTCGAATGATAGAAGATTGTGAACACCGGGATAGTGTCGGCTCTGCAAAATAAATTCCACATTCCACCGTAGAGAGAGAATAATATATACACAAGTTCAATCTGCTGGCGTTTTTTGTGGCATGGCGTCACACCACTACCAAGCCATTACTTGAATTGTTTTTACTTTACCACCTCGGCGCATTTAGCGGCGGTTTCCTTGCACGTCTTGTCGAGCGAGATCGTGTTTCCCTTAATCCGGGATTCTCATCAATACGGGCGTGGGTAACCCAACGCGCCATTGATGGTGGCGCTTGGGAGATAGCGAGTTTTACCGGGCGGTGGGGGCGCGTAAGACTTCGCCCGCCCATATAAGGGATAAGATTCACCTTCTCACCTCGCCTTCTTCCTCCTTTGCTTATCCATCTCCGCTTTTCGAGCTCCAGCGCCCAAGTTCGCGCATCTCGTCTCAACCTTCTCCGACCATGTCGGGCGGGAGGTAAATGGTTGGCCTCCACCGTTAAGGAGGAGCACATCGCCAAACTGCTGTGGCGCGGATACCTCTCGGCGACATCGCGCACCGGCTGCCCGACGAGGGCAGCTCATCCCACCCAGGCCCCATGAGAGGTCGTCTTTCTTCCCCACTTCCTCCATGGACTGGGCTTTCCACTTCACCCCTTTGTCAGGGGCTCATGTTCTACTCGGCCTGGATTTCCATGATCTGGCGCGAACTTCATCCTCAACATCTCGGCGTTTATCGTCGTGTGCGAAACCTTCCTCTGCATCCAGCCCCACTTGACTTGTGGCTCAAGACCTTCAATGTCAAGCGAAGGTAGTGAAGGGCACTCAAGCGGAGTCTTGGGCGCCATGTTGGGCAAGATGCCCAATGTCCTTTAGTTGAAGGGCCTTCGTGGAATCCGTCAAGGGTGGCAATCGGGGTGGTTCTATATCACCGAGCAGCGTGACCCTACATGGCGGCGGCCCCGAGTTTAGATCTGGTATCCCCGCAGCTCACCTCTGGAAAGAAGGGCTTCTTTGTGGGGTAGTTGAAAGGAGCGGGACTCAAGCACTGTATCAAGAAGCTGGTGAAGAAGCTCGGGCTGGTTAACGTGGTCCAAGTCATGCTCGTCGCGGATTCTCCCATGCCAAGCGGGCATTCAATCTGTGGGAGTTCGATCCGGAACAGCACCGGCGCTGAGCAAGCTCTTGACCTGACGTCTGAAGGCGCTGGAAGGTGCTGTTCAAGGCGCGAAGCCCCGCATCCATGACGAAGATCGCGGATTTCGCTCTCATGGCCTTGAGCCGGCGAGGTAAGTGATTCTACCCCTTACGGGACACTTGTTTTCATAGTTTGACTCTATCGGGTTTTAATTTCCCTTTTCCTTTGACAGGACTGGATGAGGAAGGCGGAGCAGATTACTGTCCGGCTCCTATGCGAAAATCCGATGGAAGCTCGTCTAGCGAGGCTGCTGGTTCGGCACCTGCGTGGTGCGGGAGAAAAAACAAGAAGGAGGCCACGGGTGCTCGAAAGAGCTCCCGTTTTCAGTGTCCGGCGACTCGGGCGGACTCCTCCCGAAAATGAGGAGGAGGAAGAGGACTCTCTCGGAGGAGGAGAGAGGAAGAGGAAGGCTTCCCCAGCAGGGGAGGCGAAGGGTCAAGAGGAAGGACTATTCCCGGACAGCTCCGCCAACATCAACGTTGGCGAGGAAGAATGGCCTTCAAGGGCCAGGCCTCGGCGAGATCGTAAGTATCCGGTTCTGAATGATTTATAATTTCTTTTTGCGTCACATAGTGTCATTCGATGCCGCATGCTGCTGTAGTCCGGCGGTGATGATCTCCCGCTTCATCGGCGGGTCGTTGGCTCCGTCGGATGTAGACT
Source organism: Aegilops longissima (assembly GCA_021605205.1). Lineage (NCBI taxonomy): Eukaryota > Viridiplantae > Streptophyta > Magnoliopsida > Poales > Poaceae > Aegilops > Aegilops longissima. Next base: position 665,880,601 of record CM038682.1, on the reverse strand, counting down.
CCATCCCGACCGCCTCCACCCCTCGCGACACCGAGGGCGCGAGGTGGGATCCCAGAAAGGACCCATCGGGGAGGCTCGGGCGCCACAAGGCGTCCTCCGGACTTTCGCCGGACTCCACATCAGAACCCGCGGTGGTTCGGAGTCGGCGGCGGCCCCGAGCGAAGGGCAAGACCGTGGCGCGGCGGCTTCCGTCCAACGGGCGCCGGGCAATTTGTTGGGCGCTGCAGAGCGCTTCCATCGAGGAAGAACACCGCACTATTATGAGTGCGGTGATTGAAAAGTGCAGCTTCGCCAAGGCGGGCTGACCGAAGCTTCGATAGCCTTCTATCGGGCTTTGAGGTAAGAAGTTAAAAATATGCAATGTAATACCGCATAGACGGTAGCCCCGATGCTCGGTTCGGTGTTGGAAAGAAAAGCGGATGAGGATCTGAAAAAAAAAGATATCTGAGGGTTGCTAAAAATTATGTCAATATGGGTTGCAGGCTGCTGCTTGACCTCTGCCGCCTTGCTGCGGAGGTCGGTGCTTTGAAGCGAGGGCTCGGCGGTCGAGCAAGAGCTCGGCCGCGCGAGAAGCAGCTCGGGACAAAGAAGGTGAGTAACACCACTTTGAACTTGTACCTTCTGAGAAAAGGATTTAGGTTGCAACAAAAATAACAAGGATAACATGGGTGCTGCGGGGCCCACGAGCGAGGTGGCGACCACGAAGGAGGCCGTGTCGTGACGAGCATAATGCGGCCCCCGCAGGCAGAGCGAGAAAAGCAGGAGGCGCGGGTGGCGGTGGTTCAGCAAGAGCTCCGGGCTCTCATGGAAAAGCATGAGAGTTTGGGCGTGACTCAAAGACTTCGAGAGTCGAGCTTGCCTCGGCTCTCGAAAGTGTAAAACCGCCAAGGCCGAGGCCCATAAGTCCCTTGAGGAGATTGAGTTGATGAGGAAGATAGCGGCGGGTAAGGCATTTTTCATGCAAAGCAAGCATGTGAATGTAAATTCGTGTTACTTACCCGGTCGGAGCTCTCGAGGCGTTTGCAGATCTGCCTCATGGCGTGTCGATGCCGCCGCATTCTACCGAGCCGAGGAGGGAGCTCAGCGGAGAAGGTCTTACGGTCTCGATATCTTTGAGGCCGGCCATCCAGTGCCCCTAGCGACCAGGTGAAGCAGCTGGTCGAGCTTCCTAAGGTGGCGAGCAGGCCATGAAGGGCCTCATAGTCCGGTTGTGGCTGGAGAGGCCATGCACAGGAGCTACCGGCCTCGTCGACGGTTGGTGGATCGTGCCCACAGGTGGAGGTTATCAAGCGCTCCGCTTTGTATTGAAGGTGCTCGTCGGGCCCTTGCCAGCGCAAAGGTGCATTGGGGCAAGCTGGATGCGGAGAAGCTAATCAGCGCGCCACCAGCGGGCAAGGAACATCGTCGCCGAAATGTACTATAAGGCTGTCTGAAGGGTGCCGCAAGATTGCGGATGAGTGCCCAGGGATGTAATTTTGAGTAAATTAGCAATGTGTTATCACATGCGCTGAAAACTTTGTTCATATCGCTAAGCAACGCTTGTTAATTTAAAATATTACCTTACATGCGGCCGTTTATTAAATCGAGAGATGGCAAGTCGTCGGCTTCAGCCCCCATGCCACAGTCTTTGGGGTGTTGGGATAAACTTGAGCACTCTTGTTCCCATTTTGGGTCCATCGAGGGGGCGCTCAACACAACGAACAAGGCAACGGACTTATAGTGCTTGAACACTCTCACTTAGCCATAGAATTCTATAATTTTAAATTTGGTGAAGCCCCTAGTATTCGGAGGACGAATTGGGCGCTATCACGCCTTCGTCGGACATAATCCGAACTTCGCTCGAGCGGCGTAGGTCTTTAAGGACCGAAAGGACCTCTCGAACAGCGACCAGTCTCTCGCCTTATCATGACAGTCAGTTTAGCTTTCTCCTTTGAGGCGTTAACCCGGCTCAACGAGGCGCAATCGCGATGGTTCTCCAGTGCTACCTTAGCCGATAGAGCGGGCGTAAGGTGCCAAACATGGGGCGGGCAAACCCAACTATTGACCCAAGACATGATTGAGCCGATTCATATAATGCTATAAGTTGGGTGCCGCACTTGTGAAAGTGTCGGACTTTATCACACCATAATCACGGAGAACATAAGCCCTGGTGTATTTGGCGTACCAAAATGTACGGGTGCAACATGTAAATAAATGAACATATATATATATATATAAGGTAATGCAATTATGGGCAAAAAGTGCTGCATTTTATTAGAGAAGATATGCTATGAGTGCGGAATGATACAAATAGTCACGGAAAGCAAGGGTTGGGCGAATTAAAGGCGTCTCCCTCGAGGGTAGGCAGCGGAATGTTGTATTTAACAAATTTAATGCTCGTGATGGAGACCACACGAGTGTTAAATCGCGGCCTTTGTCCTTCCTGGCTGTTGCATCATGAGTTGGCAGGTTCGCCGCGGACATGAGTTCTGTATAAAAAAGAAAAATAAAAGAAAAAAAGCGACACACTTGGGAGCCCTGGTGTGGTCGAACCGCACTCTGGGTCTGTTGTGGTTGTGCCTTTCCCCTATGCCCATGGTATCTCCAAGGCGTAATTATGTCTGTGGAGAGTTTGTCTTACAATTTTGCGAGGGCTGGGGTTGAGGCCGCATTACTCTGGCGTGCTCGGGCGTGCGGTGGTCTTGGTTGATGTTGCTCGGGCGCGTTTGGTGCGTGTCCGGTCGTTTAACGGCGGACTCGAAATTGCCTTAAAGGCTGCTCTGTACTTACGCGCGAGAGCGCTGTATGTTCCTCCGTTCGGAGGGGCGTTCCGTGTTTCCATTGACCGTGATGACTCCACGAGGGCTGGCATCTTGAGCTTAAGGTATGCATAATGCGGCACGCGTTGAATTTTACAAGCAGCGGTTCGTCCGAGCGAGCGTGATAGCCGCTGCGGAGCGGGACTATGTCGAAGATTAACTCCTCGCCGGAAATTATCCGGGATCCGAAGACCACTTCGATGTGGCGAGCACTGTACAATTGGCCTCGACACCTGGTATGGCGCCTTTGAAGGTTGTCTTTGTAGGTTTAATCCTTGAAGGGTCTATGCCCATCTTGCGCCTTGTATCACGATAAAGCAGGTTCGAGGCTCTGCCGCCGTCCATCGGGACTCTCGTGAGTGAAATCCATCGGCGATTGGGTCTAAAACCAATGCGGCGAATCCGCCATGGCGGATCTTGGTCGGATGGTCTCTTGATCGAAAGTGATCGGGCAAGAGGACCATGGGTTGAATTTTAGGCGGTGGCTCCATCAGCGTATCGTCCCTTAGTGCGCTTCCGCTCCCTCTTGGGAATATCGTTGCGTATATCATGTTTACCGTCCGAACTTGAGGGAATCCCTTTTGTCCTCTGTTGTTCGGTGGCGGGTCTCTTCCTCGTCATCGTTGTGTAGCCCCTTGTCTTGTTTTGGCGATTAATTTGCTGCTGCTTGAATACCCAACAATCTCTGTTGGTGTGGTTAGCTGGCTTTTCGGAGTTCCATGTATTTGACAGAGGCGGTCGAGTATTCGGTCCAAATTGGGCCGGGCCGGAGTGGTTCTTTTGAATGGCTTCTTCCGTTGACGGGCTTGGAGCCTCGGAATCCGGCGTTGACTGCCGTATCCTCATTGTTATCGCCGTTAATGCGGCGTTTGTTTTGTTTCGGCGCAACCTGCCATTGCGGTCCTTGGTATCCGGACTGCCGGCGTTTTCTTTGAGGTTGTTGCTGCGAGCTAGCCAGCTATCCTCTCCCGCCTGAAGCGGGTCATGAGTGATGTGAGGGCTGCCATGGATTTCGGCTTCTCTGTCCTAGGTGCGGGCCAGCCACTCGTCGCGGATGTTATGTTTGAAGGCAGCGAGTGCCTCTGCATCCGGACGGTCGGCGATTTGATTTTCTTTGTTAAGAACCGTGTCGAATTGCTGGCGATTAAATGCGGCTGCTGGATTATGTGGCTTAGGTCATCTGCGTCCGGTGGTCGCGCACATCGTGCCACGGAAGTTGTCGAGGAATGCGGCTTCAGGTCTTCCAACATCAATTGACTCTGCGGGCAGGCTGTTAAGCCAATGCCGAGCTGGTCCTTTAAGCAAGCGGGAGATATTTGATGGCGTGAAGATCGTCGCGCGCGGGCCATGTGTATATGGAGAAGATAATCCTCAATCCAAACCGCGGGGTCTGTTGTGCCATCGTAGGATTCGATATTAACGGGTTTAAACCCTTGAGGATTTGATGATCCATTACTTCGTCGGTGAAGCATAGTGGGTGTCTTGGCGCCTCTGTATTGAGCAATATCGCGGCGTAGCTCGAGAGGCGTTATCTGCTGTGTTGGCCCGGCGGAGTAGTTATATCCGGCGACGGTATTAAATCGTGGGTCTTAGGGCGCCACGTGATCCATAGATAGATCTGGATTGTCTTGCCTTGTCCTCAATATATCCATAAGTCCGGCGCGTTCCCCGTGGCTTCATGCTTTTGAGCGATGCGAGTGCGGTTTTAGTGGAGGGCTTGCGCCTCTCTGTCGCGACCACGAGGTGGCGGTCTGCCGTATTGTGCGCTGGTGATGCAGGTTTGTATGCCTCCTCCTCTAATCGGGGGAGCAACTTGCGTTTTGGGTAACTTTTGGAGGCGTTCGAGTTCATACTCTTGACGCGAGGACCTCGGTCCATCTGTCGGCCGATGGGTCTTGATCAGCTTGAAGCTGTTGCTGCTATTTCTTTAGGCTGTTTGCCGTGGCCATTAGCCTGCGTCTGAAACGCTCTTGTTCGACGGGATCCTCAGGCACGATGAATTCGTCGTCGTCGAGGCTTGCCTCGTCTCCGGAGGAGGTAAGTAATTGTCATCCTCGACCTCTTAAATCGCCGCCCTCTCGTGAGGGCTTGCTACCGCCTCCTCCTCCTGCGCTGGATCGTCTTTGGAGGGAGTTGTCTTCGGCACTTTACGGGGTGTTATTATCTCTGTGCGGAATCTCCATTCTTGCCGTGGCGGGATTTAAGCGGCGCCGTTGGCGTCGGCGCTTGGGCTGTTTCTTTAAGGAATCGGCCTCCGCTGCTTCTTCGCCGTCCCCATCTTTTGGGGTGTCCACCATGTATATGTCGTATGGCGAGGTGGTCTTCCGGTGTCTGTAGGCACTGGTTCTTAGTAGTCTCGGCATCGTCGTCCATACCGTCGATGTCTTGGTCGTAGTCGAAATCGTCGGTTAAATCGTCGGCGGTGGCTCTGAAGTGGGTGGTGGGTGGGCTCTGAATTTCTTCGTCGTCCGCGTCCCAACCGTCCTGGCCGTAGTTCGGCCAGGGCTCTCGGATAGCGAGAGATGCTTGATGAATTTATGATATCGCCGAAAGGCGAGTCTGAAAGATGTCGCAGCGGTGAATTCCATGATCGGCGCCCAATCGGATTCATTGGCGGTAGCGGGAGGTTGAGTCCGGCGGAGAGTCCGGCACCTCGAGTCATGGGCTTTATGCGGGACAAGGTAAGTGTTCGGCTCCATCGCCGTAGAAGTTGCAGCTCGGCGGTGTCCAGCCATCCGTCCTCGATCCGGCGATCGGCTCCGGACTATGGGTCGGGCGGATTCGTGTCTGACCTCAAGGTGCTGTCCGTGGCGAGTTAGGTCATGCCCATCGTGACAGCAGCTGCACGCTTCGGCTGTGGCTCAGATCCATCGAAGATCAAGTCCCGCGGATATCGGCCGTGAAGTTTAGGCTTCAAACCTGACTGGCGGCGGGCGTAGCTTCGATCTGCTCGGATGGCCAAGTGAGTTGGCCCGCGATGCGAAGCCGCCGAATCTGAAGATCTGTCCGGGAGAAAAGTCTCACCCAGGACTGCGTCGTTGTTGATTGAAGAGGCCATCAAGCCTATCGGTGGCGACACGGAGGAACTCTCAATGAAAGCACCAATGTCGGTGTCAAAACCGGCGGATCTCGGGTAGGGGTCCCGAGCTGTGCGTCTAGGCGGATGGTAACAGGAGACAAGGGACACGATGTTTTACCCAGTTGGGCCCTCTTGATGGAGGTAAAACCCTACGTCCTGCTCGATTGATATTGATATTGTGGATGTTTACAAGAGTGGATCTACCACGAGATCAAGGAGGCTAAACCCTAGAAGCTAGCCTATGGTATGATTGTAAGGGTTGTTTGTTGATAGTCCTACGGACTAGAGCCATCCGGTTTATATAGACACGGAGAGGGCTAGGGTTACATAGAGTCGGTTACAATGGTAGGAGATCTACATATCCGTATCGCCAAGCTTGCCTTCCACGCCAAGGAAAGTCCCATCCGGACACGGGCGAAGTCTTCAATCTTGTATCTTCATAGTCTTGGAGTCCGGTCGATGATGATAGTCCGGCCGGTGATGTTGAAGATGATAGTTCGGTGATGATGGTAGTCCGGCTATCCGGACACCCCTAATCGTTGAGGACTCCTCAGAGGTCCATGTGAAGCAATTGAAGGGACGAGTAGTGGTCATGATAGTCTTATTTGGATGCTTGGCCTTGGTCATTTTTCCAGCTTCACAAGCTCCACACAAGTGATCCTTGAGGAATTTGACATTCTCAATGCCAATGACATGCTTCTTCTTTGCAAGCGTGTGCAAATTCCTCATGCTCTGCGTGACCAACTCGTCGATGCCATAGCCAGCCTTATCGAAGCTTTTGCAAGTAGACACACGGCTGGTTGTGGTCCCGTAGAGAAGTCAACAATATACAAGTCTCCTCTCCTAAAGCCTTCAAGACTTTGGAATTGTCACTTCCATAATCACAACACAACGATACTTGCCAAAGATAACAACCATATCAAGATCACAAAGCATTGAGATCGACATGAGGTTGTATCCTAAGCACTCAACAAGCATGACTTTGTCCATGTGTATGTCCTTAGAGATCGCAACCTTACAAGACCCAATACGACTTTTGCCTTTGTCAAGAAAGATGATATGCTTCAGATGTGATGGTGATAGGAGCATCCATCAATAGATTCTTGTCACCGATCATGTGATTCGTACATCCACTATCGAGAACCCACTCAGTGGCTTTGGGTTGATCATCCTGCAGATGAAGTAGTGCAACTTACGATCTCATATACTTCATCAGTGAAGAATATGATATCAAGTTCATCATATGTATTTCATCAGGCAGTATAACAGATAAGCAGTATGAGGACGTGTGAAATGAAAGGTCATTTCATCATGATTAGCCTGCGTCCTTTCAGGCATTTTTGTCAAGCCCCCAGTAAATTCCTCAGACGTTTAAAGCACGTCTGGAGACCTGACCCTGCAGAAGAGGTTAGTTCTTTTTGTTCACCACCCACATCTGAAGGGGTGGCAAAGAGTTCATCACTCTGCAAGCACCATATGAGAATGGTGGCATAGAGGCCAATCCATTTCGTTTCACATAAGAGGGGTTAGGGTAAGCATATGAATAAGCAGAGAAATTCTTCGAGGACTTATGAACATATTGGTTTGAAGAATAATGCACATATTCATAGCCCTTAGCTCTACCCTGCGAAACAGAGTTATTAGCACGATGATAATCATATGAGGATTTTGATCCTTTTGAGGAATTTGATCCACATGAGGAATTTGGTCCGTATGAGGACTTGGATCCATATGAAGAATTTGGTCCATATGAAGAGTTTGATCTGAGGTTCCTATTCTTCACAGGTGGTGTCATGAGGACATTCACCTGAAGACTTTCAAGGCACTTCTTGGGAACCCAGATTTTCTTCATAGGGGAACCGTTCCTGCAGATTAGTGCCAACATATCTAGCAAATACTTCACCATTCTGATTTTTGAACAGTTTATAGTTGAGTCAAATGACTCATCGGAAGAATGAGGAGATTCGCATGTAAAGCCAGATAAGTTAGATGGATCAATGGAGGTCCCTTTGCAGCAACCCATGAGGTTTTGGGATACCGCTCGGGCTTCCAATATGTTCCATCAGCATTGAGTTTCCTCTCAAAGGCAATACCCTCTTTCCTAGGGTTCTGTTGAGGATCTGCTTTTAAGCACATCACAAAGAGTCGATGCCCTTTGAGGCTTTTGTACATGCCTGTCATGTACAATTCCTTCAGCCCTGCATCATTAGTGATACTAGCAATGTCCTCAGATGAGGAATTAGTGATAGCAGAGGCAGGTGAAGAATTTGTAACAGTTGAATAATTTGAACATTCAGGTGAAGAATTAGCAGATTCACGTTCAATGCACTTTAAGCATGGAGGAACAAATTCTTCCTGAGAAGCGCTGATTTGTTGAGCAAGTAATGAATCGCGCTCCTTCTGAAGATCTTCATAACCCACTCTTAGCTTCTCAAGATCTTGCTTTCTTCGAAGAAATTCATAAGAAAGTTTCTCATGATCAGACAAGAGAGTGTTATGATGACCTTGAAGGCTGTCAAACCTAGATTGAAGTCTCTGAAGATTTTCAGTCAGGGCTTTAGTGCGATCCATTTCTTCACCTAACATATCATCACTCTTATCTAGCATGTTTTGAACCTTTTCAAAAGCCCTTTGTTGTTTTATAGCAATCTTAGCAAGTTTTGAGTAACTGGGCTTTAGATCTTCATCAGATTCATTTTCACTAGATTCAGAGGAGGTATATTTGAGTACCTTGGCACCCTTTGCCATGAAGCAATAGGTGGGAGCGTAGTCATCACTATCTTCATCAGCTTTGTTGGTGAGGTCATTTTCTTGAGTTGAAGATGGACTTGTCGACGAAAGCAAAGATGTAGAGCTAGACTCACCACACCAGACTCAGATTCTTCTGATGCCTCCTCTTCCTCATGTTCCTCAGATTCAGCTTTAGAGTCCATTTCCTTGCCAATGAATGCCCGAGCCTTTTTGGAGCTGCTTTTCTTGTGAGAAGAAGGCTTTGAGGATTTTGATGATGAAGATTTCGACCATTTCTTCTTCTTCTTCTTAGCGTCATCAGAACTGTAATCCTTGTGTTTCTTCTTCTTTAATTCCTTTTCCCACTGAGGACAGTCTTGAATGTAGTGACCAGGTTTCTTGCATTTGTGGCAAAGTCTTCTCTTATAGTCACTGGATGAGGAATCACTTCTCCTTGAGGATTTTCCAAAGCGACCACGTCTTGAGAACTTCTGGAATTTCTTCACGAGCAGTGCTAGCTCCTGGCCTAATTCTTCAGGATCTCCAAGGATACTTCCAGAGTCTTCACACTCAGATTCGCATACAGCCTTGGCCTTCGTGGCACGCGTTTTCCATAGCTAGAACCATAGAGATCTCTTTCAAAGCAAGCTAGAACTCATGAGTATTTAGCCTCTCGAGGATATCACTGGATCAAGTGACTTGTAGTCATGACGCTCTTGTATCATCGGTGCTGAGTATCAAATGAGGAATCAAGCGATCTCAACAATTTCTTCACCACCTCATGGTCGGTGATGTCAGTGGCACCAAGCGCTTGAAGCTCATTTGAGATGTCAGTGAGGCGATCGAAGGTTTGTTGAACATTTTCGTTGTCGAGTCTTTTGAAGCGGTTGAACATTTTCGTTGTCCAGTAGGGGTAGTCCGTCCCATCAAAGGTAGGACACCCTGCTGAGACCTTGATCATACATGCGGTCGACATAACTAAAACTCCAGGTGGTTAAACCAAAATCACACAGAACAAGGGAGTACCTTGCTCTGATACCAATTGAAAGTGCGTTATATCGACTAGAGGGGGGTGAATAGGCGATTTTTATGAATTCTTCACTGAGGAATTTGCCGGTGAGGAAATTCCTTAGCGAAGAACTACTTGCAGCAGAATAAGTACTCAGAAGTAAGCATAACAGAATGTGGGCATGGTCATCATGATGAAATGAAGACAATCAAAGAGTACAGAAAGCGTAAACACAGGATAGCACAAGATGAAGACAAACAGACTGAAGAAATTGAACTGAGAAATTAAGGAAGTCTTCAGTCAAAGTCTTCAAACACAGATATGAATGAACACTCAACACAGTAATGAGAAAATGAAAGGGTTGAGGAAATAGAACCAGTTAGGTTGGTGAAGACAATGGTTTGGTAGACCAGTTCCAACTGCTGTCTTAGTTGTACGTTTGGTTGGAGCGGCTGAGTATTTAAACTCGAGGACACACAGTCCCGGACACCCAGTCGCTGAGCACGCAGCTCAGGACACCAAGTCCTCACTGTATTCTCCTTGAACTAAGGTCACACAGACCTCGTGCAATCACTCGTGGTAAGTCTTCAGGCGACTTCCAAACCTTCACAGACTTGGTCACTCGGCGATCCACAATTCCTCTTGGATGCTCTAGACCATGATGCCTAACCGTCTGGAAGAAGCACAGTCTTCAAAGGTAACAAGCGTCGGATCCACGCAGGATCAATCTCTTCAATGATGCTCAATCACTTTGGGTTTGTAGGGGTTTGGTTTTTGGGTTTTTCCTCACTCGATGATTTTCGCTCAAAGTCCTCGGAGGATGGGTTGCTCTTAAATGACAGGTGTCAAGTTTCTCTTGGAGCAGCCAACCAGCTAGTGGTTGTAGGGGGCGGCTATTTATAGCCTAGGGAGCAGCCCGACATGATAAGACATAAATGCCCTTCAATGATATGACCGTTAGGTGGATAAGATATTTTGGGACAGCTGGCGCACAACACAGCAATGGTCGGAAATTTGAATTTTAAATTCCTCAGGGCTATCATGTTCCTCACTGTGTAGGCAATCCGCACTGGCGAATTCCTAACTCCTCGGTCCAGATAAATTCTCAAGAACGGAAGAACTTCGTCTCACATCAAGAAATTGACTGAACTGTATGAGATTTCCAAAGGCTTCACTCGAAGGGATTGGTAGGTGTAGGATTTTGAGTTGAGCATCCCATGGAAATTTTTCCTTAGTATTTCCTCGACCCCCTTTAACAGTACGGTGTTTCCTATGACTCAAGAAAGAGAAAAACGAAACTACAAAAACAAAAGTCTTCAAGCTTCATGTTCCTTAAATGAATACTAAGTCTTCAAGGTCAACCAATTTCTTCACTTTCAAAGTCTTCAGAAAGTCTTCAGAATATCAAAGTCTTCAGTCGAAGAACTTTATTTTTAGGGGTCGACTTTCACTGTAAATATCAAACTCCTCATAGACTTATAGACCTGTGTACACTCATAAACACATTAGTTTCTTAACCTATAAGTCTTCAATACACCAAAATCACTAAGGGGCACTAGATGCACTTACACTATAAACCATAGAGAAGTTGGAATACAGTAGGTTTAACACAAATATAAATAAATAATGAGTTCATTACAGTACCTTGAAGTGGTCTTTTGTTTTCTTTCGCTAGCGGAGCTCACGAGATTTTCTGCTGAGTTTTGTGTTGTGAAGTTTTCAAGTTTTGGGTGAAAAATTTGATGGATTATGGAACAAGGAGTAGCAAGAGCCTAAGCTTGGGGATGCCCATGGCACCCCCAAGATAATCTAAGGACAACAAAAAGCCAAAGCTTGGGGATGCCCCGGAAGGCATCCCCTCTTTCGTCTACTTCCATTGGTAACTTTACTTGGAGCTATATTTTTATTCACCACATGATATGTGTTTTGCTTGGAGCGTCTTGTATGATTTGAGTCTTTTTTTGGTTTACCACAATCATCCTTGCTGTACACACCTTTTGAGAGACACACATGATTCGGAAATTATTAGAGTACTCTATGTGCTTCACTTATATCTTCTTTTTTGAAGCCGCCAGCAATTGCTAGCCATTATATTATAGGGGTAGGGAGCAATATTTACACAGCCGCTAACGCGGTTTGAGGAGAAAGAAGAGAAATGAAACGAGGGCCAGGCCCCTAAGCCATACAATGATGATCTTTCACGTTGGGTCCCCAAAGGGGGGCTGCAGACATTTCGCTCCCGCCAATCTCCATGCCTCCAAGGATCCTCGAACTGCCTGGATGACAGCCCAGGGCGCAGCGATCTTCTTGTGAAAAACTCTACGGTTTCGCTCGAGCCAAATTTCCCATGTGATGAGCATGGTGAGTGACCTGATTCCTTTCTGATGCTCGGCGTGAGTGTTGTCGATGATGTGCGCCCAGAACATCCTCGATCTGTCGCCCTCTGGCCAGGTGGTTGGAGCAAGAGCAGCGCAGCCGTGCCATCTTGCCGCTGCAGTTCAGATCGTCCTTGCCACCGGGCAGTACCAGAGCAGGTGCACTGATGATTCAAGATTCCGGACGCACAGCGGGCAGAAATATTCATTTGGCCATCCGCGCCTTTGCAGCCTATCGGCGCACCACAACCTGTCGAGCATTAGCAGCCAGGTAAAAAACTTGCAGCGTGGAGGAGCCAAGGCCTTCCAAAACATGTTTTCGAAGTCTGATCCTATCCGGCCAACGAATTGGAGCTTGTAAGCGGCCGCTGCACTGTAAGTGCCGAAGGGGCTTGTCTTCCATGTGATACTATCCGGGACATCTGGCTGCAGTGAGACCTGGGCCTCGTTGATCATATTCCATAGCCTCCTGAATTCAAAAATGTTGGCATCCGAAAGGGGTGGGCGGCAGATGTCGTGAATCCATTTTTGGCCTTGAAGAGCATCCTTGACTGTGCGATTCTTGCACGTGCATCTGGCAAAGAGAGAGGGTACAATCGCCTTTGGCGGCAACGGCCCCAGCCAGGTGGATTCCCAAAAGAGTGCACGCTCGCCGTTGCCAACAGAGACGCTTGTTGCAGCAGCAAAGAGCTGGCGATCCTGGTCGTCACACGGCAAAGGAAAACCATTCCATGGCCGGTTATCCTCCTCCCACGACAGCCATAGCCATCTCAGCCGAAGCGCTCTAGCAAATTCAACACTATCTAAAACTCCTATACCGCCAAGATCGATCGGGGAGCAGACCGTCTTCCATCATTGCTAGCCTCTTCGGTACCGTGCATTACCCTTTCCCAACTTGAGAGTTGGTGCAAACTTCTCCGGTGCATCCAAACCCCGTGATATGATACGCTCTTTCACACATAAACCTCCTTATATCTTCCTCAAAACAGCCACCATACCTACCTATTATGGCATTTCCATAGCCATTCCTAGATATTCTCATAACTATGCTCAATTCTGTCAATTGCTCAACAGTAATTTGTTCATCCACCGTAAAATACTTATGCTCTTGAGAGAAGCCACTAGTGAAACCTATGGCCCCCGAGTCTATCTTCATCATATTAATCTTCCAACACTTAGTTATTTCCATTGCTTTTTTACTTTGCTTTTATTTTACTTTGCATCTTTATCATAAAAATAACAAAAATATTATCTTATCATATCTATCAGATCTCACTCTCGTAAGTGACCGTGTAGGGATTGACAACCCCTTATCGTGTTGGTTGTGAGGATTTATTTGTTTGTGTAGTTGCGAGGGACTCGCGCGTAGCCTCCTACTGGATTGATACCTTGGTTCTCAAAAACTGAGGGAAATACTTACGCTACTTTGCTGCATCACCCTTTCCTCTTCAAGGGAAATCTAACGCAGTGCTCAAGTGGTAGCACTGACCTTCTCCCCTGTGAGCATGAAGGAAGCGACCTTCGGGGACAACATGTCCATATAATTCGTCAGTGCAGATCCCATGTGCTAGTTTCACCGTGTCCATGCAATAGCCAGACATAATACCGTTTTGGCGACATGATAAATTCACATTCGGTGCTAAAGAGGCATAGGCATCCATCTAACTCCGTCAGTTGGTACTTAGCTAGGCTATTTCTCTCCGTCCCCATGCCGAGCGGCAGCGGCACGGCCCGGAACGTCTCGCCTCCAAGAGAGTAGGTGATGATGAACATCTCATTGGATGACGCGTCAAGCTTGATCTTGTCCATCCAATGCGCGTGCCCTTGCACAAATACACTCGTCTCATTTCAGCTTACCCAGCCCTGCGGGGCACCTCCATTCGCTAGCCTCTAGAGCCCCGTGGAGTTGACAACGTAGACCTCGCATCCAGCAGATCACGGTAGTAGATGCATACTGTCGGTGTCAAAACCGGCGGATCTCGGGTAAGGGGTCCCGAACTGTGCGTCTAAGGCTAATGGTAACAGGGGGCGGGGACACGATGTTTACCCAGGTTTGGGCCCTCTTGATGGAGGTAATACCCTACTTCCTGCTTGATTGATCTTGATGATATGAGTATTACAAGAGTTGATCTACCACGAGATCGTCGAGGCTAAACCCTAGAAGCTATCCTATGGTATGACTGTGTATATATCTATCGAATAGCCTGGCCTCGGTTTATATAATGCACCAGAGGCCTAGGATAACAAGAGTCCTAGCCGAATACGCCGGTGGGGAGGAGTCCTTGTCTTGATCGCCAAGTCTTGTGGAATCTTCCTTGTATGCGGCAGCTGTCCGAACTGGCCCATGAGTATATGGCCATGGGGGTCCTCGGCCCAATCTAACAGATCGGGAGATGACGTGATGAGTACCCCCCTAGTCCAGGACACCGTCAGTAGCCCCCTGGACCGGTCTTCAAGTTAGGGACGCTCCTCGATTCTTCTGAACTGTTCTTCATCTACGGTCATCGGTCTTGAAAACTGGTTCAACAAATCTTCTCATCTTCGATCTTGAGGATCGCCCGAAGTGCATCCGAAGAGTTTATACGCCGGGTATCCGAGGAGCCCCTTTAAGTTTCCGGCCTTTATCAATGCCTTGTTATTTTTATGCCACACCTCGGGTTTGAAGTTGTTCCCGGGAGGCAATGTCCTCTTGCGTCCGAGCTCCAACGCCGGACTGCATTCGAGGTATCTTTTGCAGCCGAGCACCAATGCCAGACTGCTTCCGAGCTCCAACGCCGAAATGTATCCGAGCTCCAACGCCGGACAGTGTCCAAACTCCAACGCCGGACTATACCCGAGATGTCATAGATCATCTTGGTTCAAAAAGGTTGAAGGAGTTTAGCCGAGCTTAATGCCGGAAATGCCCTTTATGGAGCTAGCCGCTGGCGCCCGAGCTTTATGCCGGACTGCTTCCAAGGTGGTGCACCACCCGACAGCAGGCTTATTTTTTGTGAATATTTTTGACTGGTGCAGTTTATTCTCTGCCGAGGTATATAGCCAGTATATGTATATCCAGTAGCCCTCAAGGTGTATCAGTCTAAAACCTGAGATGCACCTGAAGGAAAACATGAAACCGCTGCTCCCAGTAGCCCCTGAGACTCAGGCCGATGCACGAAATCGGCCTGAGGATCAACTCCTAGCTCAGCAGCATACATAGGAATAAAAACGCAGTTTAATATATTAGAGATAATAGTGATCGGCGAATGGGCCCTTGAGGGAGGGTCTTGAAAAGTTGCCGTAATATATTTAGCTTGACGCCGGATAGGTCCAAATGGTACCTATTGTTATTCTAAGACACGTTTGCCCATAGTTCGGTCAAGCCGAACACTTGGCAGTTGGAATTTTCTGCATTGGAATAGGCAATGCAGTAGCCCCCGAGACACTGGTCGGGTGGCAACACCGCATCGGGGATCGATGTGCCCTTTAATATTTGTAAATAATGAGCGCAAAGCCCAAGAGCCCCGAGACTTAATGTGGGCACGGGTGGTCAATTAAGGATCGATATCCAGAGCAAAATCACAGATTATGTGTAATGATTCTATGTATCCAAGTACTTTACATCATTATTTTGACTCCATTGCGACCGTTTATCAGTTGATAGTGGCTCATCGTCGGCTTCTACCCCTTTGTAGATACTATGCAGGGTGTTTCCGCAATAACAAGAGAACCCTTAGCCAACGTCTCTGTGCCCGAAGGCGGTTGTGTTAGCGGAAACGAGGCAATCAGATATGCGGGCTTTATAACTTTCACTTTGTCATAGGAGCTTTAAACTGGGGAAGCTAGCTATGAGCTCCCGGTTAGTGTTCATCGACATCCAAGGTCAAGCCGTAAACACTTCAGCCAATGTTATGAACGGCCCGTCATTTAACATAGTCATCGGATCGCTGACCAGTTTACGCCTATTGTGAGAGTTAGTTTTTGGCTTTCTCCATTGAGGTGCTTAACCATGCGAGTTGGAAGCACAATCGCAGTGGTTCTCCCTTTGCACACCTAGCGAACAAAGCGGAACGTAGGAGTTAAGCACAGGAGCCGGGCAACCCAACTATTGACCGAAGACACAACTCAAAACCGATGCATATATAGCAATATCCGAGAATGTTTTTGCCAAATCCCTAAAGGTGTCCGGCATTGCACTGCGAGACTAATGCTGGAAACGCACAAATAGTTTAATAGTGCCACATGCTTGAAAAACCAAAAAACTTCAGTAAAAACTGGACGTCCGAACTAGATCAAGTGTTCGGTGCCAAATCGAAAATTGGACTTTAGAAAAAAAGTGCTTCTGTCGTGCTTTAACATGACACATCCTATCTCAAGACTTCAAGCGGGTCAGCTTACGGCTTCAACCTCCTATCCCGAAGGCGGAGTACTTCTCATTAGGCCAGTTTAGCAAACTAAACTCTAGCGGCTTTGAGAGAGAAATTAGGCTCCTCAGCTGACCACATACTTGTGTCGAAAAAAGGAATGATAAATAATAATAATAATAAAAACTTTGCAACGACTGAGAAGAAAAACACTTATTATAAAACGGCTCAAATAAACTTAAGAGCCCCCAAGTGACTTGGGTAAAAGAATGATTGTATGTACCAAAGTACTTATATCATATCTATGTTCACCCGAACTTTAAACGCGTCTTAACCGACCGTCAGCTTCTCCCTCTTCGGTCAAGGACCAAAAAGTGTCATGTACTCCACCTGTCGAGAATATCAACGGTGTTTCCCATAACCAGCGATCATGCCCTAAGGCTGTAATGCATAAAGCGCCAGGAACTTATGCTATATTATCGACGAAGTGTAAGAAGCATCTTCGAAGAAAATAGTACCCCCACCGATACCTTTCTTCGGTTGCTCATTGCTACAATGAGACTTGTGCAATAGATTTTTTGTACTCATGAGTTCCGTTGTGTGCCGACCATAATTGAAAACAATAAGAGTGCTAGCTTTCGGCTTCACCCAGTCTGAGGTCCAGATCGGATGACCCGATCGTGACAATCGCAGAGGTGCTCCCTTTACTCCCTAGCCGAACAATCGGGAATGTAGGGGTAAACACAGGAGCAAGGACACCCAGCTTGCAAATCGCTTATGTCAACATGGTGCATATTGTGGCGTAATACACGAACAAGGAACGAAGCCGTACAAGTGTAATCATTTGCAAGAGGAAAGGCTTCATAAAGGAATCCCCCGAGTAAACGGTTATTTGAATTTGTGTGTCACAAACAAAGTTTTGACAAGGAAATTTTTTACAAGCAACTTTTTTCCAAAAAAGTATAATGCTTGGTCGAACCGAACACAAGTTAAAAATTTAAAACTTTGAGCATGAAGGCAACTTAGCTGGTTAATGTGTTCGGTATTGATGATGCGGTCCGAGCTTGATGCGGGACAAGGTTCCATCCCCCAAGCCAGTCCCGAGGTGGAGGGGCAAAGAGCTCGGCACTCCGAAGTGGTGACATACCACAGTCAATGCAGGCCGGCAGAGTGATGCCGAAGTCCCCGACATGGGGTAATGAAATGTTGATGAAGCCCCCCGTCCAGCCGAGGTGACGTGGTATGTCAGTATGCCGAGTTGACGATACTACCCAACCCGGATCATTTTCCTAAGCACAAAAAATAGTGCAAACCAGAGATAATAGTAATAATAATAATTAAAAAAATCGTTGCATAATAAATAATTTATGCAAAGTGAGTAATAAAAAAATATGGCCTGGCGCTGATGTCAATGTTGATGCAGGGCGTCGGCGTGATGCGGTAAAGGCGTGGCAAAGCCTGAATTCACAGGTCGGTCCGAGTTCCGGATGCAGCGTTCGCCGGACTATGTACGGAAACTGAACGAACCACCATGCGACCGTCGTTAATGCGGCCACCATTTGATAGACCTGTGTACATATGATGGATAAACCAGAGTAATAATTCCTTGGGAAAAATGAACCCAAACAAGCAAAAAATACTAGGATTAATAGCACCTGGTTTATTTGTTGTAGCAATCCAAAGAAAAGTGACTCCCAAAATTGGGACTCGATCTGCACTCTCATTGCCTGATGGGCGGTGAAGCGACGGCATGGCGATGCTGGTAAAGGTTGGCTCGCCGAGGCAAAGCCACCGTCCAGCTAACGTGACGAAGCCGGTTGACTGGTGACGCCGAAGTCTCCGGAGTAGGTTGATGAAGAGATGGCGAAGCCCCCAGTCTAGCTGAGGTGTTGAAGCCTCGATGTCAGCCGATGATTCGAAGTGGGTCGGCGTGATGGACATTGTCTTGAAAAAGCAACAGTGCAGCCCTGCCGATGCAGGTCGTAACTCGTGACGTGGTCAATGCCTGCTTGATGAAGTGACCGTGCGGCAATGTCGGCGTGCCCGCTCCGTGTAATCCATGGGGCGGCGATGTTGGTGATGATTTATCCTTCATGATGCCGAACTCTTGTTCGGCTTGCCGAGATGATGATCCGAAGAAGTTGAGCTCGGCTCAATAAAGTGACAATGTGTCTAGCGCAGGTCAGCAGCCGTAGATCAACGTTGTTGGGCTGGTTTGACACCAGCGTGATGGTGAAAATCATATTGGAAAACACTTCAAAATTAGTGGGATGTGTTTGGGAACAAAACACAATACCCCATACAAAACTTCCTTCAAAAAGGATGTGCGAAATCCCGTTCATAAAAAGGATGAATTCAGGTCGGATTCGTTCTCGCGCAGAAAACAGATCCGAAAAGTGATGCACTAATCGGAAGGTTCCCGGAGTTTGGACGGTCGGATCGAGCTGAAATTTTGAGGGGTGGTAGATATAGGAATTCCGCAGCCGACCAATGGTTTGATCTTCCAAAGGACGTCCGAGGTAGAAGCTGGACACCACGCCCTGAACTCATCTAGATTCCCGTCCAGATTTGACAGGGCTCCGGTATATCGTGGATTGCCAGATATTCCTCCATCGGAACTCGACGAAATTTTCTAGGTTGTTGTAGACTCAATTCCGCACAATTCCACCGAAGCAATTGTTAAAACGACACTTGAGGAGGCAGTGGCGCCGGATACAAGTTCGCTGTCTAGAAAAACAGCACGGCCGTCCGAGGGCAATGTTGACTTTGAGCCCTCGAGCTCCATGGATGATTCCTCTATGATCATGATAGAGATCGGAGTTGATGTTGATGAAGGCCCCGGTCCGAACATGACGATCAGAGACGGAGCACGGTCCTCGGTCGAGCCAAGGTGACCAGTCGAGCCAGCGACGAAGATGCCGGTGTTGAAGTTGACCTGCGGGCGAGCCATTGATCCTTTTGCCGATCACACAGTGGAACTCTCAATGAAAGCACCAATGTCGGTGTCAAAACTGGCGGATCTCGAGTAGGGGGTCCCGAACTGTGCGTCTAAGGCTAATTGTAACAGGAGGCGGGGGACACGATGTTTACCCAGGTTCGGGCCCTCTCGATGGAGGTAATACCCTACTTCCTGCTTGATTGATCTTGATGATATGAGTATTACAAGAGTTGATCTACCACGAGATCATACAGGCTAAACCCTAGAAGCTAGCCTATGGTATGATTGTGTATATATCCATCGACTAGCCTGGCCTCGGTTTATATAATGCACAAGAGGCCTAGGATAACAAGAGTCCTAGCCGAATACGCCGGTGGGGAGGAGTCCTTGTCTTGATCGCCAAGTCTTGTGGAATCTTCCTTGTATGCGACAGCTGTCAAAACTAGCCCATGAGTATACGGCCATGGGGGTCCTCGGCCCAATCTAACAGATCGGGAGATGACGTGATGAGTACCCCCTAGTCCAGGACACCGTCACATACAACTTTGTGTTTCTTGATGAGCATGTCATAGCCGATCCCTAAGCTCGTGTACTTATGGTGAGCCTCGGCGGCATGGCGGCGGCAGCCGGTGGCCCGGCCCTCTGGAAGGGCCACCATCTGGACGGTGGATGGGTTGAACAAGCAGTATACCTCTGTATCGGTGGCTTTGAGGATGACGAGGCCACGGTACTGCTGCATGGCGAGGCGTGGGACTAGGGGGCTGTTTGGTTTGTGACTAACTTTGCCAAAAGTTGTCACACCTAAGGTTAGGTAAGTTTGACTAATTTAGGTGATTGTTTGGTTCAAGCCACGCCTTAGGCAAGCCACACTTGAGCCCCACATGGCATACACACAAAAAGTGTGGCAAGATTCCCTTAGGCTTGCCAACTTGTGGCTCTCATTTTGATGAACTAAGCTTAGGCAAGGTTGGCAAAAATGTGTGGCAAAGTGTGGCCTCAAACAGCCCCTAGTCATCTTTGCCGTTGCTGCGCCTGCGCTGGTCGCGCCGTCCGAACGGGCCGAAAAGAGATAGCATGCAAAAGTGGCGGTGCGTGAGGGCATGTGGGACGTCCATGAGCGTTGTGCCGCCAGGGTGGTCCGGCGGCCACGCTTGTATCTTCGGAGGTGCGTCGCCTGACTGCGAGCCCTGCAGGATTGAGAGTCCTGGGGCCTCCGTGACGGTTGGCGAGGCGGAGGTGGCGATCTGCGAAGTCGTCCGAGGAGAGCGTGGCCGCCCAGGTGCGAGAGAGGCAGTGGCACCTGAGCACCGACTTGGCCGGTAACCGTGCCAAGACGTCCTCAATGACATGGTCCGGGAGCACCGGGCATGGCTCCGCCATGGATTTGGAATGGGTGCACGTCGTAATAACAAATCGATATGGCGCGCGGTCGAGAACGTGCTATAACGAACGACACGCTCTGGAGGCGATTATGTGTGCTTATTATTCTCGTGGACGGACTAGAGCTATATGTATATAGCTCAGAGTCTAACACTTACTCAATCAGGATCCCTAGACAGGACAGACATCCGACGTGTCCATTGATTCGCAACTCAACCACTCGTGCAAACGAGAGACCTTTTTTTCTACTTTTCCTGAAACGGAAGGAAGCAAAGGAGCGCTCGTTGCCTACACTGCATGCAGGACGTCAGCATGACGTGGGTAGAAGGAGCATGCATTGAGTTGTCTTGCGTGCAATAGGTCATCACGGCGGCCATTGGGAGGTGCAGGTGGGCCTTGAGCGCTCGCCGGCGGCCGGCCTCATTGCTGTAGGGAACCTCCCAGACTACTACGTCCATGCGCTCGACCGTGTCCCCACGGTCCTCTTCTTTATTTATTTCATCCCAAGTCGCATCCTTTCCGCCATCCGGAGCCAATAAAAGTTGTCCCCATCACGGCTTTAACAGCGCCCGATGCTCGTGCAGTGTTTTTGCGACGGCGCACTGATGTGTGAAATGGGCAAGGTGTTTATGTGTGAGGGAGTGAGGGGAAGGAACAAATTGCAAAGAAATTGCTGAAGGCTCCAGTACCATACACATTAACCCAAAAATCCAACTCTTACATAAAGCTTCTACAAAATCTGTATGCAGTAGTTTATTTAGATTGGTATCAACTCTTCTGTTTTTAGCTAACCGTTGTCAAATGATTGATTTTGATGAGTATAGGAGTTACAAGAGTTGATCTACCTCGAGATCGTAATGGCTAAACCCTACATGTCTAGCCTATGTGAATTCCGATCACCTCTACGGACTAAACCCTCTAGTTTATATAGACACCGGAGGGGCCTAGGGTTGTACAGAGTCGGCGCGCAGAAGAAGGAAATTACATATCTGGACACCAATCTTGCCAGCCACGCATAGGAGAGTCCTATCCAGACACGGGGGAAGGCCTTCTACCATGTATCTTCACGGCATCAGTCCGGCCCATATCACACAGCCCGGACACCCGAGGACCCCCTAATCCAGGACTCCCTCAGTAGCCCCTGAACCAGTCCTCAATGACGATATGTTCGGCACGCGGATTGTCTTCGGCATTGCAAGGCGGATTCCTCCTCCCGAATACTTCAAAGCAAGCTTCTGAATAAAAGAACTATATCTGGCTCTGCATTATAGTCACAACCCTCAACCACGAAGGCCAAACATTTAATCAAAATAATGTCTGTCAACTGGCAACTTTTTGGGCGAAATGCCACGTCCGAATCCTTTAACATTTCAAACCGTTTTCTGCCTCCCGCTTCGTGTTTCGAGGCGGCCTATATTGACATGTCCTGTCAAAATAGAGATCGTGTCCGCTTATCGCGGGATCCTCATAAATACGGGTTTGGGTAATCTAATTGTGCCGTTCGCACGACCCCTTGGGAACAGGCGAGTTTTAAGGCTTGACGGGGGGGGGGGGCTCTTGATATTCACTGCCTATTTAAGTGGATGAAGATCCCTTCTTTCATCCCCACGCCTTCTTCCTTCTCCTGCTTTCCCATCCTCAAGCTCCAGCACCCAAGTTTCAATCTTTCCCACCGCCACCAACCTCTCCAGCCATATCCGGATCAGGCTCGAAGGGCAGGTGGGAGGCTTCCTCCATCACGAAGAAGGATGTCAAGGAGCTCTGGGAGGCGGGGTACCTGTCTGTAGAGATCGCACACATGCTCCCTACCAAGGAGCAAGTTATCCCCACCCTGGAGCCCCGCGAAAGGGTTGTATTCATCCCTCACTTTCTCCGCGGACTAGGGTTTCCCCTCCACCCCTTTGTCCGCGGCCTCATGCTCTACTACGGGCTAGATTTCCATGATCTAGCCCCAAATTCTTTCCTCCACATCTCGGCATTTATCGTCGTGTGCGAGGCACTACTCCACATCCCCCCACACTTCGGCCTATGGCTAAAAGTCTTCAATGTGAAGCCGAAGGTGGTCGACGGGCAGCATGCGGACTACGGCGGCGCCATGGTGAGCAAGCTCCCCAACACCACTTGGCCTAAAGGGGCCTTCGTGGAGACCGTCAACATGTGGCAGCAAGAGTGGTTCTACATCACCGAACCTCGTGGCGCCAGATGGGCGGCCACTCCTGAGTTTAGATCCGGACCCCCTATGCGGCTCGCGTCATGGACCAAGAAGGGTCTGGACTGGGGGTCGACCGCGGAAGTGCTGACGCTGCAAAAGCGTATCAAAAACATGATAAGCAAGAACACCAGTCTCACTGACGTGATTCAGGTGATGCTCTTCCGCCGGATCCTCCTCTGCCAACTCCGACCTCTCCATATGTGGGAGTTCAATCAGGAAGGTCCCCGGAACATGCAGTGCTTCTTCAGCTCAACACGAAGAGATCTGGAAGCTGCTCTTCAAGGCGCAGAAGACGTGGCCAAAGAAGACTGAAGACATCGGCCTTGACAGCGTGAATCCGACCACTCCAGTAAGTGTTTTATTCGAACATACACCTTGGTCCATAAATTCTAAGGCATAACGAGTTTTCTATCCCTCTCATAGGGCTGGACAGCGAAAGCGGAGCAGATCAAGTGTCCGGCACCGCTGCCTGAAGATCCGACCACACCCCAGCTCATGAAGATGCTGGTTCCGGCGCCCTATCAGGCGCCGGAGAGGAAGGCCAAGAAGAAGAGCAAGGAGGCCAATGGTGGCCTCCGCCGTAAAGGTACTTCGGACGCAGTGTCCAGAGAGACCGAAGTCCCCTCCTCCCACGAGGGAGATGAAGACGAATAGGAGGAGGAGGCAGAAAGTGACTCTCCCCTCAAGGGTAGGAAAAATAAAAGGGCGACCTCGACAGACCCGGAGGAGGGGGCGTCCAAGGGGGAGAAGATAACCCTCTCGGATGGTCCGGATACGGATGCCGAACACACAACCAAGAGGCGCCCCAGGGAAAAGCCCCTGGCCACATCGTAAGTATCAAAGGATACTTTACAGAGATCCAGTCTTTTATGGTTTTAATATAACATATTGTGTTGTGTGCAATTCAGTCCTGCCCGCGACCTCCCCCAACCATCGCTATCTGAGGGGAACTCTCTAGTACCAGAGATGGTGGAGATCGAGATGCCTCCGCAATCCTCTCCGCCATCCATTGCAGATGACACCGAGGTGTTGTCCCGAAGGGCCTATCTAGGCCACGGAGAGGTGAGGGAGGCTGCCAACACGGCGCCTGGGGGTGAGGCCTCGGCTGCCGAGAACATGGGGGGTGCAACCCCCATGGAGACTGATGGTGGGGGCCCTGACCAGTCCGGCCCCCAGCCGAACACTATTCCGGAGACCCATATGGCTCCGTAACCGAGCGAGCAATCCCCTTCGAAGGAGGGGGGAGCACTGATGTCTACTATGCAACCTTCTTCTTGTAGACATTGTTGGGCCTCCAAGTGCAGAGGTCTGTAGGACAGTAGCAAATTTCCATGAAGTGGATGACCTAAGGTTTATCACCCATGGGAGGCGTAGGATGAAGATGGTCTCTCTCAAACAACCCTGCAACCAAATAACAAATAGTCTCTTGTGTCCCCAGCACACCCAATACAATGGTAAATTGTATAGGTGCACTAGTTCGGCGAAGAGAGGGTGATACAAGTGCAATATGGATGGTAGATATGGGTATTTGTAGTCTGAAAATATTAAAACAGCAAGGTAACAAGCGATAAAATTGAGCGTAAACGGTATTGCAATGCATTGAAAAAAGGCCTAGGGTTAATACTTTCACTAGTGCAAGTTCTCTCAACAATAATAACATAAATGGATCATATAACTACCCCTCAACATGCAACAAAGAGTCACTCCAAAGTCACTAATAGTGGAGAACAAACGAAGAGATTATGGTAGGGTACGAAACCACCTCAAAGTTATTCTTTCCAATCAATCCGTTGGGCTATTCCTATAAGTGTCACAAACAGCCCTAGAGTTCGTACTAGAATAACACCTTAAGACACAAATCAACCAAAACCCTAATGTCACCTAGATACTCCAATGTCACCTAAAGTATCCGTGGGTATGATTATACGATATGCATCACACAATCTCAGATTCATCTATTCAACCGACACATAGAACCTCAAAGAGTGCCCCAAAGTTTCTACCAGAGAATCATGACGAAAACGTGTGCCAACCCTATGAATAGGTTCATGGGCGGAACCCGCAAGTTCATCACCAAAACATACATCAAGTGAATCAAGTGATCCCATTGTCACCACAGATACGCACAGCAAGACATACATCAAGTGTTCTCAAATCATTAAAGACTCAGTCTGATAAGATTACTTCAAAGGGAAAACTCAATCCATTACAAGAGAGTAGAGGGGGAGAAGCAACATAAGATCCAACTATAATAGCAAAGCTCGCGATACATCAAGATCGTGCCAAATCAAGAACACGAGAGAGAGATCAAACACATAGCTACTGGTACATACCCTTAGCCCCGAGGGTGAACTACTCCCTCCTCGTCATGGAGAGCGCCGGGATGATGAAGATGGCCACCGGTGAGGGTTCCCCCCTCCGGCAGGGTGTCGGAAAAGGGTCCTGATTGGTTTTCGTGGCTATAGAGGCTTGCGGCAGCGGAACTCCTGATCTATTCTGTTCCCCGATCGTTTTAGGGTATATGGATATATATAGGCGGAAGAAATACGTCAGGGGAGCCACGAGGGGCCCACGAGGGTGGAGGCGCGCCCAGGGGGTGGGCGCGCCCCCTGCCTCGTGCCTCCCTCGTTGCTTTCCTGACGTGTACTCCAAGTCTCCCGGGTTGCTTTCCTTCCAAAAATAACTTCTCCAGAAGGTTTCATTCCGTTTCGACTCTGTTCGATATTCCTTTTCTTCGAAGCACTGAAACAAGGGAAAAAACAGGAACTGGCACTGGGCTCTGGGTCAATAGGTTAGTCCCAAAAATAATATAAAAGTGTAAAATAAAGCCCATAAACATCCAAGATGGATAATATAATAGCATGAATACTTCATAAATTATAGATACGTTGGAGACGTATCAGCATCCCCAAGCTTAATTCCTGCTCGTCCTCGAGTAGGTAAATGATAAAAGAAATAATTTATGAAGTGTGAATGCTAGCAGGTGCATATGTTTGATCAATGATAATTTCAATCTCCTTTTCTAGCATCATTATATGTCATAACAGTAGCTCAACTCATAGAACTTTTCATGATCATGTAACAAGCTATTCACATGTTTAAAGTATAGATCATAAACTTTCTTGAAAACTAACAAACCGTGTTATTAGTCATCAAACAATTACAATTCATCTTATTTTCAGGAAGAGTCTATGTCAGAGCTTTGATTCAGCAAACTTCACATACTCAACTATCTTTTAGTCTTCCATGATTGCTACCACTCAAAGCACATTTTTAGAACAAATTGTATTCATCGAACACGGAGAAAGATAGCGGCTTAATGTTTCGCCTCCCAACCTTTTACCTCAAGGGTAATGTCAACAGTAATAATTCATGCTCAAATATATTTGAATGGCCATATATGCTTAGATCTTTCCATCACATGATGCTTGCCAACTAAAGAGTAGGTTGGAATGAGAAGGAATACTACTGACTCTTGCATAAAAGTAAAAGATAGGCCCTTCGTAGAGGGAAGCAGGGATTTGTAGAGGTGCCAGAGCTCGAAGCAAAAACAGAGATGAAAATAATTTTGAGAGGTATGCTTTCATTGTCAACATAACGACCAAGAGTTCCCAATATCTTCCATACTACATACATTATAGGCGGTTCCCAAACAGAAAGGTAAAGATTTTTACTCCCCCTCCACCAACAATCATCAATCCATGGCCTGCCCGAAACAACGGGTGCCTCCAACTAACATCAATCCTGGGGGAGTTTTGTTTGCAATTATTTTTGATTTGATTTTGACCTTTTGATCATGGGACTGGGCATCCCAGTTACCAGCCATTTTCTCGTGAATGATGAGCGGAGTCCACTCATCGTGAGAATAACCCACCTAGCATGGAAGATACTGCTAGACCCTAGTCGCTACATGAGCGATTCGGGCATACAAAACAAATTATTATTTGAAGGTTTAGAGTTTGGCACATGCAAATTTACTTGGAACGGCAGGTAAATACCGCATATAGGTAGATATGGTGGACACTCATGGAAGAAACTTGGTTCAAGGAATTTTGGATGCACAAGCAGTATTCCTGCTTAGTATAGATATTTTGGCCAGCAAAGGATTCTAAATAGCAAGCACCACATGTTAGAGGATCCAAAACAATATAACTTATAAAAATATACCCAAGCATAACTCATTATGTTGTCTTCCTTGTCCAACTTCAACTCATTTGCTCAGGTTTGAAAATAATTAATGGGGATCACAATCATAGAAGATTTCCAAGATAGTATATTTATATGTGAAATCTCTCTTCCTTCAATATTCTTTCATGAATTGTTCAAGTGACCAATACAATGTTTGCTAACCTTCAATAAATTTACCACCTCTACTTCTTATATGTGAAGGCATTACTCCCCATGGGAAAGACATACGAAAAATATATAATTTCAGATTTATGACATTCAAATCATTCAACCATTTACTCATAGGATATAAGTGAAGCACACGAGTAAATGACAAACTACTCCAAAAGATATAAGTAAAGATCAATGAGTAGTTAAATAATTATGTAGCTATGTGAAGAATCTCTAACATTTAAGAATTTCAGATCTTGGTATTTTATTCAAATAGCAAGCAAAACAAAAGAAAATAAAATGATGCTCCAAGCAAAACACATATCATGTGGTGAATAAATATATAGCTCCAAGTAAAATTACCGATGAACGAAGTGGAAAGAGGGGATGCCTTCCGGGGCATCCCCAAGCTTAGGCTCTTGGTTATCCTTGAATATTACCTTGGGGTGCCTTGGGCATCCCCAAGCTTAGGCTCTTGCCACTCCTTATTCCATAGTCCATCGAATCTTTACCCAAAACTTGAAAACTTCACAACACAAAACTTAACAGAAAATCTCCTGAGCTCCGTTAGCGAAAGAAAACAAAACACCACTTCATGGTACTGTAATGAATTATTTATTTATTTATATTGGTGTTAAACCTACTGTATTCCAACTTCTCTATGGTTTGTAAACTATTTTACTAGCCATAGAGTCATCAAATAAGCAAACAACACACGAAAAACAGAATCTGTCAAAAACAGAATAGTCTGTAGTAATCTGTAACTAACATAAACTTCTGGAACTCCAAATTTTTTAAAATAAATTGGTGGACCTGAGGAATTTGTCTAGTAATCATCTGCAAAAAGAATAAACTAAATAGCACTCTCCAGTAAAAAGTTTTAACTAATCTTGTGAGCGCTAAAGTTTCTGTTTTTTACAGCATGATCATAAAGACTTCACCCAAGTCTTTCCAAAGGTTCTACTTGGCACAATCACTAAATTAAACACAAAACCACATCTAAACATAATTTAGATGTATTATTTATTCCTAAACAGAACCAAAAAGTAAGAAACTAAAATAAAATGTGTTGCCTCCCAACAAGCGCTATCGTTTAACGCCCCTAGCTAGGCATGATGATTTCAATGATGATCACATAAAAGATAAGAATTGAAACATAAAGAGAGAATCATGAAGAATATGAATAGCACATTTAAGTCTAACCCACTTCCTATGCATAGGATTTTTTGATCAAACAACTTATGGGAACAAGAATCAACTTGCATAGGAAGGTAAAACAAGCATAACTTCAAGATTTTAAGCACATAGAGAGGAAACTTGATATTATTGCAATATGTAGAAGCATATGATCCTCTCTCATAATAACTTTCAGTAGCATCATGAATGAATTCAACAATATAACCAGCACCTAAAGCATTCTTTTCATGATCTACTTGCATAGAAATTTTATTACTCTCCACATAGGAAAAATTCTTTTCATTCGGAATAGTGGGAGTTTCATAAGAGACGTGAATACTATAAATTGTTTCCACATTAAAAGAGTAATGTTCAGAAAAAGGGTAATCATAATCATGACAAGTTTTATAAGTATGCTCATCACTACTTTTTATAGCATAAGTTTCATCACAATAATCATCATAAGTATTAACTTTTTTCTCATCATAATCGATTGAAACCTCTTCCAAAATAGTGGATACATCACTAAATAAAGGCATGACCTCTCCAAATCCACTTTCATAATTATCACAATAAGATTCAACATCCTCCAATATTGTGGGATCACTACTTCCTAAAGTTGACACTCTTCCAAACCCACTTTCATCAATATAATCATCATAAGTAGGAGGCATGCTATCATTATTATAAATTTGCATATCAAAACTTTGGAGACTAAAAATATCATCTTCATTAAACGTAGCATCCCCAAGCTTGAGACAAGCATTAGTTGCAGCAAATATATTCTCAAAAACATCATCTTCATTAAACATAGCATCCCCAAGCTTGGGCCTTTTCATATCGTAGGCATAATCACTCTCATCATTAATAGTATGGATAACACCAATAGTATAGCAATTATCATATTCTTTCAAGCAAGTGCCAAAAAGATTTTCAAGATCATAAGAAGTATCATTATCTTCCCAATCATAATCATCAGAACAAGCAATAGGCATAACGAGATCATCATCAAGTGCATCATCTTCCACAATTATTTTTGATTCATTTTCATGAGGCACAACAATGATAGGAGCAACATTATTTGGGAGAGATATCTTTTTACCTCTCTTCCTTTTCCTTTTATTCTTCTTCACCACATCATGTGTGGATTCAATCCTCTTTTGGAGCTCCTTATCAATGAGATCGGTAGAATAGAAGGCTCCTCCTCGTTACCTGATTCATCATAAGAAATAATAGGAGGATATTGGGAAGTCTCCTCCCTTTCATTAGTATTCTCTTCATCCTCTATTTGTTTTCTTTTCTTTATGTAATTGGCAATATAAGGATTTTCAATGCAATTTACCACACAATACATATAAATTTCTTCTAGATCAAAATGAAGAACTCTATCAAGGGCAAATTATGGAATAACCTTAGTTATACGTTTCATTTCTTCATAACCCAAGAGAATACTAAGTTCATTATGATGTGCAAGGGAAATCAAGTCACCACAATTTTTGGACACGATACGATCATGAAACAATGTGCATTGGGTACTGAAATGATCATGTTCATTGCAAAGTTCACAAGTATGGCTAAGAAAGTTTAAATTTTCAGCACACGCATCTAGCCTTTCTTGCAACCATTTAGTTTCTAAATGCTTATGCCTCTTGCAATATCTATCTTCCCTATTTGGTGTGTACTTGCAAACCCAATGCACTCCACAAAAATTGACATGTTTATAGGAGACATTTTCATCATAACTAGTGCAATCATCATTAGTACTATGGATATTCAAGGAGTTCATACTAACAACATTGCAATCATGCTCATCATTCAAAGATTTAGTGCCAAACATTTTAATACATTCTTCTTCTAACACTTTGGCAAAATTTTCCTTTCCATCATACTCAGGAAAGAATTAAAAAGACGAAGCGTATGAGACAAACTCAATTCCATTTTTTTGTAGTTTTTTTTATAAACTAAACTAGTGCTAAAACAAGAAACAAAAAGATTCGATTGCCAGATCTAAAGATATACCTTGAAGCACTAACCTCCCCGGCAACGGCGCCAGAAACTGCTTGATGTCTACTACGCAACCTTCTTCTTGTAGACGTTGTTGGGCCTCCAAGTGCAGAGGTTTGTAGGACAGTAGCAAATTTCCATCAAGTGGATGACCTAAGGTTTATCAATCCATGGGAGGCGTACGATGAAGATGGTCTCTCTCAAACAACCCTGCAACCAAATAAAAAAGAGTCTCTTGTGTCCCCAACACACCCAATACAATGGTAAATTGTATAGGTGCACTAGTTCGGCGAAGAGATGGTGATACAAGTGCAATATGGATGGTAGATATGGGTATTTGTAATCTGAAAATATAAAAACAGCAAGGTAACAAGCGATAAAAGTGAGCATAAATGGTATTGCAATGCGTTGAAACAAGGCCTAGGGTTCATACTTTCACTAGTGCAAATTCTCTCAACAATAATAACATAATTGGATCATATAACTATCCCTCAACATGCAACAAAGTGTCACTCCAAAGTCACTAATAGTGGAGAACAGACGAAGATATTATGTTAGGGTACGAAACCACCTCAAAGTTATTCTTTCCAATCAATCCGTTGGGCTATTCCTAAAAGTGTCACAAACAACCCTAGAGTTTGTACTAGAATAACACCTTAAGACACAAATCAACCAAAACCCTAATGTCACCTAGATACTCCAATGTCACCTCAAGTATCCGTGGGTATGATTATACGATATGCATCACACAATCTCAGATTCATCTATTCAACCAACACATATAACCTCAAACAGTGCCCCAAAGTTTCTACCGGAGAATCAATACGAAAACGTGTGCCAACCCCTATGCATAGGTTCATGGGCGGAACCCGCAAGTTGATCACCAAAACATACATCAAGTGAATCACGTGATATCCCATTGTCACCACAGATACGCACGGCAAGACATACATCAAGTGTTCTCAAATCATTAAAGACTCAATCCGATAAGATTACTTCAAAGGGAAAACTCAATCAATTACAAGAGAGTAGAGGGGGAGAAGCAACATAAGATCCAACTATAATAGCAAAGCTCGCGATACATCAAGATCGTGCCAAACCAAGAACACGAGAGAGAGAGAGAGAGAGAGAGAGAGAGAGAGAGAGAGAGAGAGAGAGAGAGAGAGAGAGAGATAGAGAGATCAAACACATAGCTACTGGTACATACCCTCAGGCCCGAGGGTGAACTACTCCCTCCTCGTCATGGAGAGCGCCGGGATGATGAAGATGGCCACCGGTGAGGGTTCCCCCCTCCGGCAGGGTGTCGGAACAGGGCCCCGATTGGTTTTTGGTGGCTACAGAGGCTTGCGGCAGCGGAACTCCCGATCTATTCTGTTCCCCGATCGTTTTAGGGTATATGGATATATAGATAGGCGGAAGAAATACGTCAGGGGAGCCACGAGGGGCCCACGAGGGTGGGGGGCACGCCCATGGGGGGTGGGCGCGCCCCCCTGCCTTTTGCCTCCCTCGTTGTTTTCCTGATGTGCACTCCAAGTCTTCTGGGTTGCTTTCCTTCCAAAAATAACTTCTCCAGAAGGTTTCATTCTGTTTCAACCCCGTTTGATATTCCTTTTCTTCGAAACACTGAAACAAGGGAAAAAACAGGAACTGGCACTGGGCTCTGGGTCAATAGGTTAGTCCCAAAAATAATATAAAATTGTAAAATAAAGCCCATAAACATCCAAGATGGATAATATAATAGCATGAATACTTCATAAATTATAGATACGTTGGAGACGTATCAAGCACCAACTCCGGCGGCGACCTCCACTAATTCGGAGGCACCGAATGCTCTGATGGAGGCACTACGACGTGCTTCCGTCGTGGAGGAGCACCGCACCCTGATGGGTGTGGTGGTTGAGAAGGTTCAGTCCGCCAAGAGCGGGCTGAACGAAGCCTTCACCAGCCTGCTAACAGGCTTCGAGGTATGCGACATAATACTCTTACACGTTTTTCATATGAAGGAAATATGCCTGTATATAGATAGTAGCCCCTGAGACAATGTTCGGTTTTGGAAAAAAGCCGAACAAAGGATCACATAGTATTCGGAAAAGGTGATATACATTTCTATTCTATGACAGGCTTCCCTGTTTGCGGCAACCGCCCAGGCCACTCAAGTTTCCGAACTCAAGCAAAAGCTGGAGCTGGCTAATTATGATATCGACCGCATTAACAAGCGATTCAATGAGGAGCAAGGTATGTTTAAAAGAGCTCTTATATGCCTGAAGTAATATTCAGAGTTTAAGCTCATGCACTGCTATGATTATAATTGCAGGTAGCGCGCCCTTGCCCAAGCCAAGGAGCAGGCGAAGGCGAGCAAAGCGGCCGCTGATAAAGCGGTTGCGAATTTAAAGGCCGAATAGGTTGCCCGCCGCCAGTACGAGGAGAGGGTGGCCGAGGTGGAGCAAGAGCTGAAGGACGCCGCCGGCAAGTGCGAGGCCCTGGAGGAGAAGAATACGGCCCAAGCGGCCGATCTCGCCAAGGCCCTCCAAGAGGCCGAAGATGTGCGGACTAAGTCCTGAGCGGCTCGGGAGGAGATCCGGTAGGCCGAACAGATAGCGGCGGGTAAGCCCTTTCTTTTGCAGACTATATTTGGCGGTCAAAGATATGCCTTGCTCAATCGATTGTGGAGTCTCCAAACGCCTTTGCGGATCTTCTGGGGAGTGCTGCCGATGCCGCACAGTTCTTCCAGGCCCAAGAGGGGAACACGACGGAGAAGCTTTTCTGGTCACAGTTCCTGGCGCCAGAGTGTCCGACGCTATTGAACAACCAGATGATGCAACTGGCGGAGCTGCATAGGATGTCCGGCTTGGCCATGAAGGACGTCATAGTCCGGCTTTGGCCAGCCGAACCCATTCCTAGAAGCTACTTCGGCCTGGTGAAGCGGCTCGCCGACGCACTGCCCCGAGTTGAAGTTGTAAAGCGCTCGACGTGCATAGAGGGTGCACGGATGGCCTTTGCCCGTGTCAAGATGCACTGGGCGAAGATGAAGGCCACCGTCGTGGTGACCGAGGGCCCACCCGAAGGCAAGGACCACCGCAAGCCGGAGCGGTATTTTGACGACGTCCTGGAGGGTGCCTGAATAGTAGAGGGCCAATGCTCAAAGGATATCATGTTTGAGTGAATGTAATATATTTATACAGACTTTGTGTTATGAACCAAGGCCTATAATTTATGTATGCTTTTATCTGAAATTACTTTCCTCCTGTGTGGCCGTTTTTTAATCTTGAGAGTTTGCCAGTCGTCTGCTTTAGCCCCCACGTAGATGCTACGGGGGTGTTCGGAATAGCGCATGATCACACTTGACCCAACGTCTTGGTCCATGAAGGAGGTGTGTGCGCAGCGAACCAGGCAATCAGACTATGCGGCTTTATCACTTTCACTTAGCCATAGGAGTTTGACGGTGGGACTAAGTACTAGCCTCCAGTGCGTATGCGGCTATCCGAACTGGGATGCCTTAGCCGCGTGACTAGATGAAGGCCAGTCCTTCGTATAATACGGAAGAAATCGCAAGAGATTTATAGCAAGTCGCCGAATCGCTGACCAGCTCTCGCCGTATCATGGCATTCAGTTTTCGGCTTTCTCTACTGAGGTGTTTGACCGGACGAACCAGAAACATGATCGCTGTAGTTCTCCCTTTACTACCCTAGCCGAACAAGCGGAATGTAACGTAGTAACCACAGGAGCCGGGCAACCCAACTATTGACCAAAGACATGATTCGGAACTGGTGCATATAATGCAATATTCGGGACACCGAAGTATAATCTAAAAGTGTTCGGACTTTTTTGAAAATATGTGTGGCCAAATAGAGCCCCTGGCATTTAAGTCGTACCAAAGTATATATGGCAATCCGATGCAAAGAAGGAATACAAATTTATGAAATAAACCAATACCAAACAGGGGCTGGTGAAAAACTGCTTCCATTGTAAGCTGATTGATACGTTAAAACATGCTATTACAGATACTGCCATAAAGATCACGGCTATTTTACATGCCAAGAATTTGTACACAAGGGGAAGCTGTATAGAGGGCCAAAAAAAGGAAAAGGTATTCTTGAAGATTCCCTTGACGCCCTGCAGCACGTCTGCGCCGCTGCCGCTTGGTAGAAAAATCCTTTGAGAGGAGCAGTCCACGGTTGTTTATACAAAAGGGGCCCGGAAAGAGCCCTTGCACGACCGTAGAATAGCTAGGTTTTAATGCACCTGTGGTATGGAAAAAAAGATCAAAGGAGAAAGGTTAAGGTCAAATAGGGTCGAGCCGCACTATAGACCTTGTCTGCAGTGTGCCTCCGTTGTTGCTTAGGGTATTTTGAGTGCGTAATTATGCAGCGGTTGCTACCTCTTGAGCACTGCGTTGGTTTTCCCTTGAAGAGGAAAGGGTGATGCAGTAAAGTAGCGTAAGTATTTCCCATAGTTTTTGAGAACCAAGGTATCAATCCAGTAGGAGACCACGCTCGAGTCCCACGCACCTACACAAACAAATAAGATCCTCGCAACCAACATGATAAAGAGGTTGTCAATCCCTTCACGGTCACTTACGAGAGTGAGATCTGATAGATATGATAAGATAATATTTTTGGTATTTTTATGATAAAGACTAAAAGCAAAGAAAGCAAAATAAACGAAGCCAGAAATAGCTTGTTGTCGGGAGATTAATATGATGGAAAATAGACCCCGGGGGCCATAGGTTTCACTAGTGGCTTCTCTCAAGATAGCATAAGTATTACGGTGTGTAAACGAATTACTGTCAGGCAATTGATAGAATTGAGCATAGTTATGAGAATATCTAGGTATGATCATGTATATAGGCATCACGTCCGTGATAAGTAGATCGAAACAATTCTGCATCTACTACTATTACTCCACACATCGACCGCTATCCAGCATGCATCTAGAGTATTAAGTTCATAAGAACAGAGTAATGCTTTAAGTAAGATGACATGATGTAGAGGGATAAACTCATGCAATATATATAAACCCCTTCTTTTTATACTCGATGGCAACAATACAATACGTGTCGTTTCCCTTTCTGTCACTGGGATCGAGCACCGCAAGATTGAACCCAAAGCTAAGAACTTCTCCCATTGCAAGAAAGATCAATCTAGTAGGCCAAACCAAACTGATAATTCGAAGAGATTTGCAAAGATAACCAATCATACATGAAAGAATTCAGAGGAGATTCAAATATTGTTCATAGATAAACTTGCTCATAAACCCACAATTCATCGGATCTCGACAAACACACCGCAAAAGAAGATTACATCGAATAGATCTCCAAGAAGATCGAGGAGAACTTTGTATTGACATCCAAAGAGAGAGAAGAAGCCATCTAGCTAATAACTATGGACCCGAAGGTCTGAGGTAAACTACTCATACATCATCGGAGAGGCTATGGTGTTGATGTAGAAGCCCTCCATGATCAATGCCCCCTCCGGCGGAGCGCCGGAAAAGGCCCCAAGATGGGATCTCACGGGTACAGAAGGTTGCGGCGGTGGAAATAGGGTTTTGGCTCCGTATTTGATGGTTTGGGGGTACGTATGTATATATAGGAGGAATAAGTACGTCGGTGGAGCAACGAGGGGCCCACGAGGGTGGAGGGCACGCCTGGGGGAGGTGGGCGCGCCCCCTACCTCGTGCCTTCCTCGTTGATTGCTTTACGTAGACTCCAAGTCCTCTGGATCACGTTTGTTCCGAAAATCACGTTCCCGAAGGTTTCATTTCGTTTGGACTCCGTTTGATATTCCTTTCCTTCGAAACACTGAAATAGGCAAAAAAACAGCAATTTGGGCTGGGCCTCCGATTAATAGGTTAGTCCCAAAAATAATATAAAAGTGTACTATAAAGCCCATTAAACATCCAAAACAGAATATAATATAGCATGGAACAATCAAAAATTATAGATACGTTGGAGACGTATCAAGCATCCCAAGCTTAATTCCTGCTCGTCCTCGAGTAGGTAAATGATAAAAATAGAATTTTTGATGTGGAATGCTACTTAGCATAATTTTCAATGTAATTCTCTTATTTGTGGTATGAATATTCAGATCCAAAAGATTCAACATAAAAGTTTAATATTTACATAAAAATAATAATACTTCAAGCATATTAACTAAGAAATTATGTCTTCTCAAAATAACATGGCCAAAGAAAGTTATCCCTACAGAATCATATAGTCTGGCTATGCTCTATCTTCACCACACAAAATATTTAAATCATGCACAACCCCGATGAAAAGCCAAGAAATTGTTTCATACTTTTGGTGTTCTCAAAATTTTTCAATCTTCACGCAATACATGAGCGTGAGCCATGGATATAACACTATATGTGGAATAGAATGGTGGTTGTGAAGAAGACAAAAAGGAGAAGATAGTCTCACATCAACTAGGCGTATCAACGGGCTATGGAGATGCCCATTAATAGATATCAATCCGAGTGAGTAGGGATTGCCATGCAACGGATGCACTAGAGCTATAAGTATATGAAAGCTCAACAAAAGAAACTAAGTGGGTGCGCATCCAACTCGCTTGCTCATGAAGACCTAGGGCATTTTGAGGAAGCCCATCATTGGAATATACAAGCCATGTTCTATAATGAAAAATTCCCACTAGTATATGAAAGTGATATCATAGGAGACTCTCTATCATGAAGATCATGGTGCTACTTTGAAGCACAAGTGTGGAAAAAGGATAGTAGCATTGTCCCTTCTCTCTTTTTCTCTCATTTTTTGGGCCTTCTCTTTTTTTATATGGCCATTTTTTCGTCCGGAGTCTCATCCCGACTTGTGGGGGAATCATAATCTCCATAATCCTTTCCTCACTTGGGACAATGCTCTAATAATGATGATCATCACACTTTTATTTACTTACAAATCAAGAATTACAACTCAATACTTAGAACAAAATATGACTCTATGTGAATGCCTCCGGTGGTGTACCGGAATATTCAATGAATCAAGAGTGACATGTATGAAAGAATCATGAACGGTGGCTTTGCCACAAATACGTTGTCAACTACATGATCACGCAAAGCATGTATGACAATGATGAAGCGTGTCATAGTGAACGAAACGGTGGTAGGTTGCATGACAATATATCTCAGAATGGCTATGGAAATGCCATGATAGGTAGATATGGTGGCTTTTTTGAGGAAGGTATATGGTGGGTGTATGATACCGACGAAAAGTGTGCGGTATTAGAGAGGCTAGTAATGGTGGAAGGATGAGAGTGCGTATAATCCATGGAGTCAACATTAGTCATAAAGAACTCATATACTTGTTGCAAAAATCTACAAATTATCAAAGCAAAGTATTACGCGTATGCTCCTAGGGGATAGATTGGTAGGAAAAGACCATTGCTCGTCCCCAACCGCCACTCATAAGGAAGACAATCAATAAATAAATCATGCTCCGACTTCATCACATAACGGTTCACCATACGTGCATGCTACGGGAATCGCAAACTTTAACACAAGTATTTCTCAAATTCATAACCACTCAACTAGCATGACTCTAGTATCACCATCTTCATATCTCAAAACAATTATCAAGCATCAAACTTCTCATAGTATTCAACACACTCATAAGAAAAAAAATACTAATCTTGGATGCCTATCATATTAGGACCAATTTTTATGATTAAAGCAAATTACCATGCTGTTTTGTAGGACTATCAAAATAATATAAGTGAAGCATTAGAGAACAAAATTTCTTTAAAACAAAATCCACCACCGTGCTCTAAAAGATATCAGTGAAGCACTAGAGCAAAAACTATATAGCTCAAAAGATATAAGTGAAGCACATAGAGTATTCTAATAAATTCCGAATCATGTGTATCTCTATCAAAAGGTGTGTACAGCAAGCATGATTTTGGTAAACGAAGAATCAAAGACTCAAATCATACAAGATGCTCCAAGCAAAACACATATCATGTGGTGAATAAAAATATAGGTCCAAGTAAAGTTACCGATAGACGAAGACGAAAGAGGGGATGCCTTCCGGGGCATCCCCAAGCTTTGGCCTTTTGGTGTCCTTAGATTACCTTGGGGTGCCATGGGAATCCCCAAGCTTAGGCTCTTTCCACTCCTTGTTCCATAATCCATCAAATCTTTACCCAAAACATGAAAACTTCACAACACAAAACTCAACAAAAAATCTCGTGAGCTCCGTTAGCGAAAGAAAACAAAAAACCACTTCAAGGTACTGTATTGAACTCATTATTTATATATATTGGTTTTAAACCTACTGTATTCCAAATTCTCTATGGTTTATAAACTCTTTTACTAGCCATAGATTCATCAAAATAAGCAAACAACACACGAAAAACAGAATCTGTCAAAAACAGAACATTCTGTAGTAATCTGTAACTAACGCAAACTTCTAGAAGTCAAGAAATTCTACCAAAATAGGACGACCTAGAAAATTTTTTTATTGATCTACTTCGATTGGAATCAGTATTTTATCACGTTCTTGTGATTTTAAACAATTGTTTTCGTGAACAGAAAGTTTCTGGAATTTTCAGCAAGATCAAATAACTATGATCCAAGAAGATCCTATAGGTTTAACTTGGCACAAACACTAATTAAAACATAAAGACAAATCTAACCAGAGGCTAGATCAAATATTTATTCCTAAACAAAAGCAAAAAGCAAAAAAACTAAAATAAAATTGGGTTGCCTCCCAACAAGCGCTATCCTATAACGCCCCTAGCTAGGCATTGAGATTTCAATGATGCTCACAAGAAAGACAAGAATTGAAGCACAAAGAGAGTATCTAAAACATGCGACAAACACATCTAAGTTTAACATACTTCCTATGCATAGGCATTTTATAGGAAAACAAATTATCAAGGCAAGCAAAAACTATCATATGCAAGGAAGCGAAAAGAAACAATAGCAATCTCAACATAACGAGAGGTAATTTAGCAACATGAAAATTTCTACAACCATATTTTCCTCTCTCATAATAATTACATGTAGGATCATAAGCAAATTCAACAATATAGCTATCACAAAACATATTCTCAACACGATCCACATGCATGCAAAGTCGACACTCTTCCGAAATAGTGGGATTAACATTAACTAAAGTCATGACCTCGCCAAACCCACTTTTATCAAAAACTTCATAAGATTGAACATTATCCAAATATGTGGGATCTAAAGTTGACACTCTTCCAAACTGTAAGTGCATCTAGTGCCACCCCTAGTTGGTTTTGGAGTATTGACGACAAATGTGGTTGAGGGACTAATGCGTTTGTGAGAATTGCAGGATAACGCAGGTAGTGTCCCTCATTGATTTGGTTTACCTACCGAAGATGACCCCTAAAAATATATGAAGACATTGACGACAATGGTGGTACGTGAAGATATTCACATTGAAGACTATGACATGAGAAGACATTGAGTGAAGACTATGGAGCGTGAAGACTGTGTGCTTTCGTTGTTTCCTTTTCTTCTTTGTTGAGTCATAGGAACCACCGTACTGTTAAGTGGGGTCCAAGTGAACACAGTCGAAATGACTGAAGTGATGCCCAACCCAAATCCTATGTCTTCGAGCGAAGACAATGGGAGCAAATCTTATCCAGAGTTGGATGAGTCAGCTTTGCTTGTAGCCCAAGTAAAGTTGCCGTGTGTGTTTGAAATCTGACCGTTGGAACACGTGTCAGTTCCTTAGTGACCCAGGGTCATTTCGGACATAATAGGTCGGGTTGCCTAGTGGCTATAAATAGCCCATCCCTGCACCATAAATTGGTGGCTGCTCGGATTTAGTGCACGGCTTTTGTCGTTTGAGAGCAACCCACCTCGAAGCCTTTGAGAGAGAGAAATCCTTGCGAGGACAAAGCCCAAACACCCAGAGCCAAAGAGTGTTAGGCATCTTGAAGTCTTTCTGTCTCATGTGACTGAAGACTTATTACACTTGAGGACTGTGAATCCTCCAGCCGGTTAGGCGTCGCGTTCTGAGCATCCAAGAGTCATTGTGGATCGCCGGTGAACGAAGTCTGTGAAGGTTCGGGAGTCTACCTTGAAGACTTACCAGAGTGATTGGGCGAGGACTGTGTGTCCTTAGCTCAAGGGGAATAAGGTGAAGACGCGGTCTTCTGAGTTGAATCTCAGCCTCCCCAACCAGATGTACAGTTGTCACAGCAACTGGAACTGGTCCAACAAATCCTGTGTCTTCAACAAGTGACTGGTTCTATCCTCTCCCTTCCTTTACTTGAAGTTTGTCTTCGTGAAGTCATTGCCTACTTGTCGTATCTGTTTGACTTCATTGCTTGACTACTTTTGTTGATTGGCTTCATACTATCTTCCACCTTGATCCTTACTACTTTGCTGCTATTAGTCTTGTACTTTCTTGTTATTGCATACTTGAATATGGTTTGCTTGTTGTAATTTATCTTACGCTGCATATCAATTAGGTCATTTCTACTGTTTGTCTTTGAAACTTCCATGTTTTGAAGACTTTCATAAAAATCGCCTATTCACCCCCCTCTAGTCGATAACTAGCACTTTCAATTGGTATCAGAGCGAGGTACTCCCTTGTTCTGTGTGATTTGGTTTAACCACCTGGAGTTTTAGCTATGTCGACTGCAGGGATAATCAAAGTCTCCGCTGCTTGCCCCGTGTTCGATGGAACTGACTATCCCTACTGGAAGAATAGGATGCGCATGCATCATGAAGCCATTGATGTCGACCTCTGGTATGTCGTCAAGAACGGCGTTCCCAAAACTGGTGAAGGTGTCACCCCTGCTGATGTCAAAAAGTTCATTCAACTGGACTCTACTGCAAAGAACATCATCTGTGGTCATCTGACCAAAGGACAGTATGGCCGTGTGAGCGCTCTGGAAACGTCGAAGCTAGTATGGGACTGGCTATCCAAGGTCAACGAAGGCGTCTCAACACAGAGAGATCAAAGGATCAGTGTTCTTCGCAACCTTTTCAACCGCTTCAAGAGAAATGACAATGAAAATGTCCAGCTCACATTTGATCGCCTCACTGACATCACAAATGAGCTTCATGCTCTCGGCGCCACTGAGATCACCAAGCATGAAATCGTCAAGACACTACTGAGATCACTTGATAGCTCCTTTGACACCCTTGCCCTCATGATACAAGAATGCCCTGACTTCAAGACACTCGATCCGTCCGATATACTTGAGAGGCTCAACACACATGAGTTCCAGCTTTCTGAGAAAAGGGATATCTATGGTCCCAACTATGGCCGAACTTGCGCTTTGAAGGCAAAAGCTGTTTCCTCATCTGAAAAAGAATCTGACTGCGGTTCTGTTGATCCTGAAGACATTGGAAAGGAACTTGCTATGCTTGTGAAGAAGTTCCAGAAGTTCACTAGGAAGAAAGGCTTCAGAAAGTCTTCACGATCCAGCTCAAGAGATGATGAAGCTTCCACTCATTACTACAAGAAGAGAACATGTCACAAGTGTAAGAAAACTGGTCACTATATCTCGGAGTGTCCATAGTGGGACAATGAGAAGAAGAAGAAGAAGAAGAAGAAGAAGAAGAAGAAGAAGAGAAAGGAATCTGATTCTGTTGACAAGAAGAAGAAGAAATCTTCAAAGTCTTCTTTCAAGTTCTCATCAAAGTCCTCATCTTATAAGAAGAGCTCATCTGGCAAGGCTCGTGCTTTTGTTGGCAAGGAAATGGATTCTGAGGAGGAGTCTGCTTCTGAGGAGGCGGAGGTGGAGTCTGAAGAGGAGTCTGACCCTGGCGTTGCAAGTCTGGCTCTAGCCACAGCCTATGTTGCCAAGTCCATCTTCAACACTGAAGACAATGACTTCCACACCAACGCTGAAGCTAATGACAAGGACGACCCTGATCCCACCTACTGCTTCATGGCACACGGTGCCAAGGTAAAATCTCGTGATGCTTACTTTCAAACATCAAGTGAAGATGACTCTGACTGTGAATCCAAACCCAGCTACAAAACACTTGCTAAAATTGCAACTGAATAGCAAAGAGCTATGGAACATACTCAAAAACTGTTAGACAAAAGTGATGACCTGTTGGACGCGGAAATGACACGTTCACAGTCCTTAGTTGAAGACATAAAAAAATCTTCATGCTAAGTACCAAGAACTTGAAAGTCGTCATGAAACGTTCTCAACCACTCATGAAAAGCTCTCCTATGATTATCTTCAAAGGAAGCAAGAGCTTGAGAGATTGAGAGCGGCTCATGAAGATCTTCAAAAAGAGAACGAGTCACTTCACGCTCAACAGATCAGTCCCGCTCAGGATGGATTTGAACCACCATGTCTAAAATGCATTGAGCGTGATAACGCTACCTCTATTGCTGAATGTTCCACTGCTGCTACTGTTGCATTGTCTTCAACTACTGATGTGGTAACTAACCCCTCTGTGGAGGATGCCACTACTATTGCTGATGAAAATGCTAGGTTGAAGACATTGCTTGAAACAAGGATGTATAAAAGTCTAAAAGGGCATCAGACACTTTGCGATGTCCTCAAAAAGCAGATTCTGAACCGAAACCCTAGGAAAGAGGGTGTTGGGTTCAAGAGGAAAATGAATGTTGATTGTTCCTACTGGAAGCCTGAGCAGTATCCCAAAACCACATGGGTTGCTGCAAAGGGACCTTCAGTGGATCCATCCACCTTATCTGGCTTTACCTGTGCTAACCCTATTATCATTGATGAATCCATTGATGCAAACTATAAGCTGTTCAAGAATCAGAATGGTGAAGTGTTTGCCAGGTATATTGGTACTAACTGCAGGAATGGACCACCTATGAAGAAGATCTGGGTTCCCAAGAGTTGTCTTGATAATCTTCCAGTGAATGTCATCATGACACCACCTGGGAAGAAGACAATTCCCAGACCTAAGGCGTCATATGGTCCAAAGGCTTCATACAGACAGAGGACTCACCTGAGTCACCCTAACGCCAATGTTTTGCAGGGAAACCGTACTCAATCTTATGAATATGAGCGTGTGACTTCAAACCGCTATGTTCATAGAACTAAGAACTTTTCTTCTTATTCATATGAGTATCACTCATCTCCTGCAAGGCTATTTGCTAGGGCTCCAAAGCCGAAGTTCTCAGATGCTGCACTTAGACTCATTGCTTCTAAGCCACCCCTAAAGATGTGGGTGGTTAAGAAGAATTAACTCTCTTTTGCAGGAAAGGGTCTCCAGCCGAAAATCAAAGGCATTTGATGCTATTGCTGGGGACCTAAAACATCTTGTAGGGCGCAAGATCAAATGCCCAAATGGTCTTACTATGTATTTTGTTCCTGAATTGTTTTCCATTTACCCTACCTGTCCTAATCTTGATCTGAGCTTTAATAATCCTCTTGCTCGTCAAATGTTTATGCTTGAAAATACTCTTGGTGAAGCCTATCCCCCTAACTGCACTGTAGGGTATGACACCTCATGCTTCAGAATCGATTATGGACAGCGGTTGCACTAATCATATGACTGGTGATCGAAGTCTTCTCATGGACTCAACATTACGTCCATCAGAGAAGAGTCACATCACATTTGCAGACACTGGTAAAAGCAAGGTATTGGGTCTAGGTAGAGTTGCAATCTCAAAGGATCAACACATGGATAAAGTGATGCTTGTTGAATCCCTTGGTTTCAACTAGATGTCTGTCTCAATGCTTTGTGACTTGAACATGATTGTGATATTTGGAAAATATCGTTGTCTTGTACTAATGGAATCTGACAAGTCTGTAGTCTTTGAAGGGTACAGGAAAGATGATCTGTACATGGTAGATTTCTCAGCAGGTCCACAGCTTGTCGTATGTCTTCTTGCAAAGGCTTCAGAATGCTGGCTCTGGCATCGGAGGCTGGGGCATGCAGGCGTGAGGAACTTACACACACTCGCCAAGAAGAAGCATGTCATTGGCATCGAAGGCGTCAAGTTCAAAAAGGATCACTTGTGTGGTGCCTGCGAAGCTGGAAAGATGAATAGGGCAAAGCACCCCTCGAAGACAATCATGACGACATCTCAACCCTTCGAGCTGTTACACATGGATTTATTTGGCCCTACTCACTACTCTACCCTCACAACAACTGCTTGTCTCTATGGCTTCGTCATTGTTGATGATTACTCAAGATACACATGGGTGCACATAATTCTCTACAAGACTGAAGTGCAAGATGTCTTCAGACGCTTCGCCAATCGAGCAATGAACAATTATGGCGTCAAAATCAAGCATATCAGAAGTGATAACGGCACTTAATTCAAGAACACCGGACTTGATCTTTATCTGGTTACAATGGGAATCACTCATGAGTTCTCTGCTCCTTACACACCTCAGCAGAATGGCATCGTGGAGCGCAAGAACAGAACCCTCATTGAGATGGCTCGAACAATGCTAGATGAGTACAAGACACCAAGAAAGTTCTGGCCTGAAGCTATTGATACAGCATGTCATGTCATCAACCGTGTTTACATCCATAAGCTTCTACACAAGACATCCTATGAGCTCCTCACTGGCAAGAAGCCAAATGTCAGCTACTTCAGGGTATTTGGTGCTAAGTGCTGGATCAAGGATCCC
This sequence comes from Aegilops longissima, assembly GCA_021605205.1. Lineage (NCBI taxonomy): Eukaryota > Viridiplantae > Streptophyta > Magnoliopsida > Poales > Poaceae > Aegilops > Aegilops longissima. The sequence continues at coordinate 665,835,655 of CM038682.1, read as the reverse complement.
CATCACAAGTCAAAATTTGAACCCAAAGCTCACGAAGGCTTCATGCTTGGTTACGGAAAGGACTCGCACTCTTACAGATTCTTCAATCTCCATCACTACAAAATCGTCGAAACAGTGGACGTAAAGTTTGATGAAACCAATGGTTCACAAAGAGAGCTGCTGCCAAGCACACTAGATGAAGCTTCACCCAGCGAATCTATCAAGCTAATGGGAACAGGTGAAATCATGCCAAATGAGGCACAACCTGAAGACGAACTTATCATTTCTACACCTAACCAACCTGAAGACAATGCTCAGCCTGAAGACAATCCTCCCAATGATAACAATGATCAGCATGAGCAAAGTCTTCGTCCAGTTCATCCTCGAGTTGCAAATGAAGTTCAGATTGAGAAGATAATCGATAGCATCAATGCACCTGGTCCACTTACTCGCTCAAGAGCAACACAGTTAGCAACCTTCTGTGGTCACTTTTCCTTTGTGTCAATATCAGAACCCAAGAAAGTTGCTGAAGCTTTCATGGAACCAGAATGGATACAAGCTATGCAAGAAGAACTTCAACAGTTCAAACTGAACAATGTCTGGGAACTTGTCAAGCGTCCTGATCCACGCAAGCACAACATTATTGGCACGAAGTGGATATATCAAAACAAACAAGATGAGCATGGTCAAGTCGTCAGAAACAAAGCACGTCTTGTGGCTCAAGGATATACTCAAGTTGAAGGAATTAACTTCGATGAAACTTTTGCTCATGTGGCTAGGCTTGAAGCTATTCGCATACTACTAGCCTATGCCAACCACCACAACATCTTTCTATATCAAATGGATGTGAAGAGTGCATTTCTCAACGGCAAGATTGAAGAAGAAGTATATGTTGCTCAACCACCTGGCTTTGAAGATCCAAAACATCCTGATATGGTGTACAAGCTAAACAAAGCACTGTATGGCCTCAAACAAGCTCCTCGCGCTTGGTATGATACGATCAAAGACTTCCTGAAGAGCAAAGGCTTCAAACCTGGATCCCTCGATCCTACACTCTTCACGAAGACATATGATGGTGAACTGTTTGTGTGCCAAATATATGTCGATGACATTATCTTCGGCTGCACCAACCAGAAGTATAGTGATGAATTTGGATACATGATGCAAGAGCAATATCAGATGTCCATGATGGGAGAGCTGAAGTTCTTCCTTGGTCTTCAAGTTCGTCAGCAAAGGAATGGCATCTTCATATCTCAAGAAAAATACCTACAAGATTGTCTGAAGAAGTTTGGAATGCAAGATTGCAAAGGTTACACGACGCCAATGCCAGCCAAACATCATCTGGGTCCCGACGAGAATGGAAAAGAGTTCGATCAAAAGGTATATCGCTCCATGATTGGTTCCTTACTTTACCTATGTGCATCTAGGCCAGATATTATGCTTAGTGTTTGCATGTGTGCTCGATTCCAAGCGGCACCAAAGGAATCGCATCACTTAGCTGTGAAGCGAATTCTTCGATATTTGGCTCACACCCCAACACTAGGATTATGGTATCCAAAGGGCTCAAAATTTGATCTGGTTGGATTCTCTGATGCTGATTATGCTGGTGACAAGGTAGATCGCAAGTCAACATCAGGCATATGTCACTTTCTGGGACGATCACTTGTCTGTTGGTCTTCAAAGAAGCAGAACTATGTATCACTCTCAACTGCTGAATCTGAATACATTGCTGCTGGATCTTGTTGCGCTCAGCTTCTATGGATGAAGCAAACTCTCAAGGACTATGGCATCAATCTGAAGCTAGTACCTCTCTTCTGCGACAACGAAAGCGCCATCAAGATTGCCAACAATCCAGTTCAGCACTCGAAGACAAAACACATTGAAATTCGTCATCATTTTCTCAGGGATCATGTTATGAAGAAAGACATTGACATCATTCACGTCAACACTGAAGAGCAACTGGTAGATATCTTCACAAAGCCCTTGGATGAGAAAAGGTTTTGCAAGTTACGGTGTGAGCTGAATATCTTGGAATCCTCGAATGTCCTGTGATCAGGCACACATCCTAACACTTATGCATGTTGATGACTTAGATGTGCAACACACGAAGTAAAGTATATCTTCAAACAATGAAGACTTACATTCTGAGTGTGAATACAATAACGTGGAATTTGACTTCGGAGCGCCACGATAATTGTGCGCCGTGTCTGGGTCTAATACTTCCTATACGGTGGGTAACGCCACCACCAAATTTCTTTATTTGAAGTGTTTCACTCATGGCGTTATTTTTGCTATGTCTTCGCATTTGATATGTCTTCAACATCAACCTATCTATATGATTTTCTTCGCTATGGATTTGATTGCTTTCTGATATATATAAATATAGTGTTCTGTCCTCTACATCATTCACTTATAGCTATGTCTTCTTTGTTGAATCTTTTGAACTAAGTGAATGTGATCGGACCCTAATCCCTCTATGCTTTCTATCTCAAACTCTATCTGTCCAAATCATATGCATTCTATTGAAACTATCGAATGTCTTCTCTGCGTCCTTGTCAGCAGAAGATACAGAGACAAACTTTAAGTCTGTTTTAAATGATTCATCTTTATTGTTGAAATCCAGAGAAGTCGGAACGACCATCCGACAAACCTGGCGTGCATGGGAACGTGGGACAGCTCGGAGTATGTTGCATGCTTGCCACGTGCCCCTCAGATGTGAACCGCCAGGGGCACCTGCGTAATTGTGCGGTGCCGCTCACCTCCTTATAAATACTTCTCCCCTGCGGTAAAGAAATTCTTCTTCCACCTCTCCACCTCGTCAAAACCCTTGCGCCACCGCTAGCTTCCGACGACCCCGGCGATGAAGCGCTTAGCTGCCGCGACTTCTCCGATGCTGTCCTCACGCCGGCCGCAAACTTCTTCCTCTCCGCCGCCGCCGTAGCTGTGCTCCGTCGCCAAGTTAGGGCACGGTGGATTGAACTGCTCGGCCTCCAACTCTTTCCGTCTAGCAGTTCTTCAAGTGGTAAATATAACTCTATTTTTACCGTCTGTTTGATCCTTAAAGATTCATCCTTCTTACCAAAATCGGTTTCTGCCTATACTATGTTAGATCTACTCTGTCTGCATCTCATACTGCCTAGTATATTCACTTAAGCTTCATATCTAGTTCAATTCCTCACTTGTACTTATCCACGGATTCGTACAAATCTAGAACCAACTCTCAATGTATAAGTGAATGTCTTCGCATCATGAGGTCAATGTCTTCAAACTGATTTATCTTAAAAATCTTCTGAGAATGCATATGACCTCTTCCCCTTCCCTCGCATCTCTAATGCTGTCACAGGTACATGTCCGTGGGAGAATCCCTTGGTTCTCATAGTCTGCATTCATTTGCAGAGTTCTTACAACATCAGCTTCACTCTCCTGAAGCCAGTTCATGTCTGTCCAGCAAACGCAAGCCTTTGAAGCCTCTGAACGTTCTGAAGCCTTTCAGTTTAAAGTTCATGGCTGCGGAAAAATCAGTAAGGAAAGGTGGCAGACAGCGTCGTGAGGGAACCTCAAAAGATCTGCCTGATGAACTTGCAGAACTCTACAAGACAGATCCCGAAGAAAATTACAATCAGCGCAAGACACGAATCAAATGGATTCGACGCTATTGGGCTGAACAGTGGTTCAAGTACAAGTTTGTGACCAAGGAGTACGCTGAGAAGAATGCAATCAAAAGCCCTTGGGGAGATATTCTCTTTCGAGGCCTTCCCCCCAAGACCAGGCCTGAAGCTATTGCACAACGATTCTATCCATGCATGGTCCGTGGACCTCAGCCTGAAAACGCCGACTCGACGTCTTTGCTCTGGTGTCGTGATGATAATCTCTTCAAGCGCAACTTCCAGCACGCAAAGGCTTCGGCCAAAGAAAACAAGAAGGCATTGGGATTAGACTTCAACCCTGGTCCCTCTGCTCCCCGTGCTGACGGCTCACGCCACGCCGAACCCAATGTCATCGGTCCCTTCTCAAACCTTGATGGCCTCATCACTTACATCTTGGTCCAAGGTGTCAAAGTGGATCACACTGATGACAACCTTGATTCTGATGAAGCCCCAGTTCCTGCTCCTACTCCGAAGCCGCAGAAGCAAAACAAAGTTAAGGCTTCAAAATCAGCTGCTCCTCCAAAAGCTTCATGAGCGAAGCCACTGGCCACTGCACCTCCTGAAGCCAGTGTGCAGTCTGAGGATCAATCCCGCGTCTCCAAGAAAATGGAGAAGAAAAAGAAAATCGTCAAACCTACTGATCAAGCATTGACTCCTGCTGCCATTTTGCGCGAAGAGCACATTGATCTGTCCAGTGATGAAGATCTTGCAGATGATGCCCTTGAGCAGCTGATCAAAAGCAAGGAAGAAGCAGAGATTTTCAACAATTTGCCTCTCTTTGATGTGGCAATCATCCATCACTTCATTGATGAGTGGTTTGACACACCAAACATCAGCTTTGAAGATCTGCAACTTCCCATTGGCCTCAGCGTTTCCTTCAATGGAGCCATTGCTTCTGAGCTTGCTCTAGCTCAGCGCATTGTTGAACTGAAGAACAAAATCGACTATGAAAAGGCTCAGTTCAAGAAGCATATGGCTGCACTCAGTGTGCAAGACATCAAAAACTTCAAGGTCATGCTGCATGACCTCAAAGAAGCCTTTCTCAAGAAGCGTGAAGAAGCCAGAGGCTCTCGAGAACGCATGAAGAGTCTGGCTGATAAGTGTGTGCTTGCCTACAATGAGGCAGAGAAGCGCAAGGCTCTTGGCCGACCTGGCATTGACCCAAGAATGGCTGCTAAAAGGAAGAAGTCTTCAACTGACCAAGCTGCATCTTCAAGACAGGAAGAGCCCCGCATAGTCTTCCCAAGCAGTATGACAGGCTCGAAGCCAAAGGTCAGATCAACCGCTTCTGAACAGAAGAAGACGAGGGCTGCTGAGGCTGAAGCCAGAAAAAGGAAACATCCTGAAGCCTCTGATGCTGCTCCCTCCAAGAAGAAGCTCAAGACCAAGAAGAATCGGGCTGCTCCCACAGAGCCCTTAGTTGTTGAACCTATTTCTATGGTTCGCCCTGCCTATGCTATCCAAGAAAGACGGATGATAGTTCATGAGCCTGCTCCCACATAGGCTCATGAAGCTGGAGACATTCCAGCAGTCGACCCCATCGCTGCTGAAGACATTGGTCCCCAAGACAATGTTGAAGATGATGACGTTCTTCCTCAGATCGAACCAAACCCGGTATCATCGCCTGTTCTGACGAACAGCGAACTCATTAGCATTGGTCGTCCTCTAACGCCAATTGCTCAGGATGCATCGTGGGCTGATCACCCACAGCAACAAGACTCCCCAAGTACTCCCCAACAACAACAAGTCACTCCCCAACAGCAACACGAAGAAGAGGAAGACTTTGAGGCCCAGCCAACTCCATCTCCAAAGGCGCCGCGCAGACACGCAGCTTCAAAAGAACAAAGGCCTCAAGCCCCTCTCTCGAGCGTTCCAGAAGGAGAAGTACACCACCAACCTGTTGCACGTCAAGTGTTTTCAGAAGCCACTCCAACTGTGAATGTCTCTGAGTCTGAAGCCAAAGCTGCTGAAGACAATCCGGCTGCATCAGCCGCAGACACCCAAGAAGAAGAAGTGCGTGTCCCTACGCCCCCAGTTATTGAAGAAGTTATTCCTGACATCAACGTGTCAGTGCCCGACCCTCCAGCTCAGCAAGTGGATGTTGAAAACATTGAGGTTGCCACCACCAACACCAATGAAGCCACTGACGTTGTCATGGCTGAAGCGAATGTGGAGCCTGCACCAACTGCTCATGAAGCCGATGAAGCCAATGTGCCTGAAGCCAATGAGGCAACTTCCCCTGAAGCACCAGTTGTGCAGCCTGAAACCTCAGTTGTAGCCACTGCTCCTGTTCCGCCCCCAAGGCCTCACACAATTGAGCAAGCGTACAACTATGGTCGGCTAATCACTGTCCGATGGCCCATTCTGGTCCCTCCGCCTCATGCCACTGGTCCTCAGTTTGAATATCACATTGGGCATAGGCCTCAAGTCCAGAAACCGAAGCCACGACTGCCAAGGTTTCCAGGCACTGCCACATCTACTGGGTCTTTCAATGCCAATGGCTTCAAGGCCCACAACACTTTCTTTGTGAGCAAAGAACCCCTACACCGTGCCAAGGATATCATCTGATCGCTTCTGGAGTTATCAACAGCGAAGCTATTACTCCTGTGTTCTGTATGATCAAGGGCGCATTTTCCCTCATATGCGCCTCGACGCTGAAGCCATTGCCGGACTGCCGTGCTTAGAAGAAGCACTTGACTGCTTTCGAGATGCAGGTCTGCTTGGTTTTGTCACAGACAAAGAGCACTGGAATGAAGAGCTTTTGCTTCAATTCTATGATACCCTCCACATCCGCAGCTACTACAGAGACACGAAAACATGGGTTCTCGAGTGGATGACTGGCAATGTTCGTCATGAAGCCAAAGCTATGGATATCATTGAGCTCACTGGCCTTCCCACTCCCGGAGAACTGTTTGAACCAGGTTGCCAACTTCACCGCGATGCTCTGGAGAGCATCTTTCATAAGCCTGAGCCCAACATGAGTCAGATGTTGAGCATGATGAAGCCTTTGCCGCATGACGCTGAATATCCTCAGGAATTCTTTGTTGAAGACCTTGAGTATCTGCCTCGCACAATATATCACATCATCAGGCGAACTCTATGGCCTATCAAAGGGCATTCATCGTCTGCAAAACTTGAAGGAGCCATGAAGACATTGGTGTTTTATATTCTCAATGGCATTAGCTTCAACACGCAAGAATTCTTCATCAGGCAATTGGCTGCATCTGGATCTGATCTTTTTGGCTTGAAATTTTATGCTCCATGGGTCATGCGCCTCATCAAGATGCACTCATCTGTCAACTATCAGCCCTCTGCTCGCAATCATTTGATCTTTCTACCAGAGGTTGGTATGTCAGTTGAAGCCATATACCCTGAGCCTGCCAAGAAGCCTCTGTGTCTTCAAAATGCGGATAATCATAGCTTCTCTCAACCCATGGAAGGCGTCCAAGCTGTAACTCGTGTTTATCCTCTGGCTGGACACACGCGTCTGCCGCACCGTGCGCAGACTGAAGCTACTAAAAGCACAATTGGCCAAAGGTCCAGGAAGCGCTCTCGAGTCCTCAATGATCGAGAACTTCTTGTGGCGCTGCATCAGAAACAAGATAAGCATCACTACTGGCTCAAGCGACAGATGCAAAGCCTCTTGGTGGACGTCAATCGCATTCGAAACCTTGCCACCAAGAATGCTTTTGTCACTCACGAAACCTGTCGGCGGTCATGGAAGAGTTTGACCCTACTCAGTGCTGAAGCAGATCTTCAAGATGATGGCTTCACTGAACGCTTCAAGTTTGACTCCACTCCTCCACGGAATGCAGTCCTACGTCGCACTCCATCTCTTGAAGACTCTGACTATTCTTCCTCCGCGGCAACAGTCAATGCCAGAGTAATCGATGATGAAGCCGATGCTACTTCACCGCCACCTACTTCTATCCGCATTGACACTGCACCAAGCTCGTCTGCACCGCTAACCAACAACGACAACCCTGCTGCTTCATCTACTTCTTCTGAGGACGAGTAGATGCTCTATGTCTTCAAACCTTTTTGGTCATTACTGACAAAAGGGGGAGAAGCATATGAGTTTGATAGTCTTCAAGCGGGTTCATAAGGGCGGTTGCTTTATATTTTTCCAAGTGCTTACAACTCTCGCTTTTGAAACATTTAGTTCTTTGAGTTGTAACACTTAAACTCGATGGTCGTCTGCTACTTTTTGTCTTTACTGTGATGCGATGATAAATTCCGCATGTGCGATGATAACTTCCGCACTTAGATCATTCTGCAGACGTCCATTTTTCATTATGCATGTCATTCTCTTAGTTATATAATTTCATGCATGATGAATTATCTTCATAAGTTGAAGAGGATCTCCACAAGTACAACCTGCCATGTGCATTTGCATTCGAAAAGCAAATTACTTATATGCACATCTTCAGGGGGAGCCTTTGGCACTTATGAAGACAATTCCCTATCCTTTACAATTTCACATACTTTATCCCCGTTGAAAACTTCGACCAGTTTGTCATCAATCACCAAAAAGGGGGAGATCGTAAGTGCATCTAGTGCCACCCCTAGTTGGTTTTGGAGTATTGACGACAAATGTGGTTGAGGGACTTATGCGTTTGTGAGAATTGCAGGATAACGCAGGTACTGTCCCTCATTGATTTGGTTTACCTACCGGAGATGACCCCTAAAAATGTATGAAGACATTGACGACAATGGTGGTACGTGAAGATATTCACATTGAAGATTATGACATGAGAAGACATTGAGTGAAGACTATGGAGCGTGAAGACTGTGTGTTTTCGTTGTTTCCTTTTCTTCTTTGTTGAGTCATAGGAACCACCGTACTGTTAAGTGGGGTCCAAGTGTACACAGTCGAAATGATTGAAGTGATGCTCAACCCAAATCCTATGTCTTCGAGCGAAGACAATGAGAGCAAATCTTATCCAGAGTTGGATGAGTCAGCTTTGCTTGTAGCCCAAGTAAAGTTGCCGTGTGTGTTTGAAATCTGACCGTTGGAACACGTGTCAGTTCCTTAGTGACCCAGGGTCATTTCGAACATAACAGGTCGGGTTGCCTAGTGGCTATAAATAGCCCACCCCCTACGCCATAAATTTGTGGCTGCTCAGATTTAGTGCACGACTTTTGTCATTTGAGAGCAACCCACCTCAAAGCCTTTGAGAGAGAGAAATCCTTGCGAGGACAAAGCCCAAACACCCATAGACAAAGAGTGTTAGGCATCACTGAAGTCTTTCTGTCTGTGTGACCTGAAGACTTATTACACTTGAGGACTGTGAATCCTCCAGCCGGTTAGGAGTCGCGTTCTGAGCATCCAAGAGTCATTGTGAATCGCCGGTGAACGAAGTCTATGAAGGTTCGTGAGTCTACCTTGAAGACTTACCAGAGTGATTGGGCGAGGACTATGTGTCCTTAGCTCAAGGGGTATAAGGTGAAGACGCAGTCTTCTGAGTTGAATCTCAGCCTCCCCAACCAGATGTACAGTTGTCACAACAACTGGAACTGGTCCAACAAATCCTGTGTCTTCAACAAGTGACTGGTTCTATCCTCTCCCTTCCTTTACTTGAAGTTTGTCTTCGTGAAGTCATTGCCTACTTGTCGTATCTATTTGACTTCATTGCTTGAGTACTTCTGTTGATTGGCTTCATACTATCTTCCATCTTGATCCTTACTACTTTGCTGCTATTAGTCTTGTACTTTCTTGTTATTGCATACTTGACTATGGTTTGCTTGTTGTAGTTTATCTTCCGCTGCATATCAATTAGGTCATTTCTACTGTTTGTCTTCGAAACTTCCATGTTTTGAAGACTTTCATAAAAATCTCCTATTTACCCCACCTCTAGTCGATAACCAGCACTTTCACAAACCTACTTCCAATATTATTGCAAACACTATTATCAATCTCATATTCATCATGGGGCTTAAATAAATTTTCAAGATGATAAGAAGAATCACCCCAATCATGATCATTGCAACAAGTAGTAGACATAGCAAAACTAGCATCCCCAAGCTTAGGGTTTTGCATATTATTAGCACAATTGACATCAAGAGAATTTATAGTAAAATCAATGCAATCATGCTTTTTATTCAAGGATCTAACGTGAATCACTTCATAAAGCACTTCATCACAATTTTCAGATTCACGGGTTTCAAGCAAAACCTTATAAAGATAATCTAGTGCACCCAAATCACTAGGAATTGGTTCATCATAATTGGATCTCTTAAAAAGATTGGCAAGCGGATGAGGATCCATAAACTTTTAGCAAGCGAAGATGCAAGCAAAAATAAGGCACATGGTAACACAAGATCGAATGGAAGGAGGGCAAAGAAAACAGCAACGGTGAAGTGCGGGGGGGGGGGGGGACGAGAGGCTAATGGCAAATAATGTAATCAGAGGGGTAAGAGTTTGTGATGGGTACTTGGTATGTCTTGACTTGTGCGTAGACTCCCCGGCAACGGCGCCAGAAATCCTTCTTGCTACTTCTTGAGCACTGTGTTGGTTTCCCTTGAAGAGGAAAGGGTGATGGAGTAAAGTAGCGTAAGTATTTCCCTCGGTTTTTGAGAACCAAGGTATCAATCCAGTAGGAGACCACGCTCGAGTCCCACGCACCTACACAAACAAATAAGAACCTCGCAACCAACGCGATAAAGGGGTTGTCAATCCCTTCACGGTCACTTACGAGAGTGAGATATGATAGATATGATAAGATAATATTTTTGGTATTTTTATGATAAAGACTAAAAGTAAAGAAAGCAAAATAAACGGCGCCAGAAATAGCTTGTTGTCGGGAGATTAATATGATGAAAAATAGACCCGGGGGCCAGAGGTTTCACTAGTGGCTTCTCTCAAGATAGCATAAGTATTACGGTGGGTAAGCAATTCTTGTCGAGCAATTGATAGAATTGAGCATAGTTATGAGAATATATAGGTATGATCATGTATATAGGCATCACGTCTGTGACAAGTAGACCAAACGTTTACGCATCTACTACTATTACTCCACACATCGACCGCTATCCGCATGCATCTAGAGTATTAAGTTCATAAGAACACAGTATTGCTTTAAGTAAGATGACATGATGTAGAGGATAAACTCATGCAATATGATATAAACCCCATCTTTTTATCCTCGATGGCAACAATACAATCGTGTCTTTACATCCTTTGGGATCGAGCACGCAAGATTGAACCCAAAGCTAAGCACTTCTCCCATTGCAAGAAAGATCAATCTAGTAGGCCAAACCAAACTGATAATTCGAAGAGACTTGCAAAGATAACCATTCATAAATGAAAGAATTCAGAGGAGATTCAAATATTGTTCATAGATAAACTTGATCGTAAACCCACAATTCATCGGATCTCGACAAACACACCGCAAAAGAAGATTACATCGAATAGATCTCCAAGAAGATCGAGGATAACTTTGTATTGAGATCCAAAGAGAGAGAAGAAGCCATCTAGCTAATAACTATGGACCCGAAGGTCTGAGGTAAACTACTCACACATCATCGGAGAGGCTATGGTGTTGATGTAGAAGCCCTCCGTGATCAATGCCCCCTCCGGCGGAGCGCCGGAAAAGGCCCCAAGATGTATCTGATGGTTTGGGGGTAAGTAGGTATATATAGGAGGAAGGAGTACGTCGATGGAGCAATGAGGGGCCCACGAGGGTGGAGGGCGCGCCTGGGGGAGGTGGGGGCGCCCCCCTGCCTCGTGCGTTCCTCGTTGATTGCTTTACGTAGACTCCAAGTCCTCTGGATCACGTTTGTTCCGAAAATCACGTTCCCGAAGGTTTCATTCCGTTTGGACTCCTTTTGATATTCTTTTCCTTTGAAACACTGAAATAGGCAAAAAAAAACAACAATTTGGGCTGGGCCTCCGGTTAATAGGTTAGTCCCAAAAATAATGTAAAAGTGTATAATAAAGCCCATTAAACATCCAAAACAGAATATAATATAGCATGGAACAATAAAAAATTATAGATACGTTGGAGGCGTATCAGCGTTACATATGTCGCGGTTGTGTGGGGCGACCGGCGAAGGCAAAATTGCTAGTCTAGCTCAGGATTGATGGAGCTGTCATTTGGCCGAACTCGCTTAACGGTGTCCGGGGCCTTGATGGCCGATGATTTATTTGGCTTGATGAGGCCGCTCTGTACCTCGACGGCAAGGGCCGCGGTGTGCTCCTTAGTACGAAGGGAGTGCTCCATGTTTCCATTGACTGTGATAACGCCGCGGGTCCAGGCATTTTGAGCTTTAAGTAAGCATAATGCGGGACCACATTGAAGCGGGCGAAGGCGGTACGTCCGAGCAGTGCGTGATAACCACTGCGGAAGGGGACGATGTCGAAGATCAAGTCTTCGCTTTGGAAGTTGTCCGATGAACCGAAGACTACTTCCAATGTTAATGAACCCGTGCAGGGGGCTTCTACGCCGGGTATCACTCCTTTAAAGGTGGTGTTACTAGGCTTGATTCTTGACGGATCAATACCCATTTTATGGATGGTGTCTTGATAGATCGGGTTAAGGCTGCTACCACCGTCCATAAGGACTCGAGTGAGATGATATCCGTTGATAATTGGATCGAGGACCAGGGCTGCCGAACCTCCATAACAGATACTGGTCGGGTGGTCCCTGCGATCGATGGTGATCGGACAAGCCGACCATGGGTTGAATTTAGGGGTGACATCCTCTACGGCGTAGATGTCCCTTAGTGCATGCTTGCGCTCCCTCTTGGGGATATGCATGACATATATCATATTCACTGTTTTCACCTCAGGAGGAAATTTCTTCTATCCCCCTGTGTTTGTTGGGCGGGGCTCATCATCGTCCTCGCTTGGCAGCCCTTTCCCCTTATGTTCGGTATTTAACTTACCGGCATGTTTGAAGACCCAACAATTTTTGTTGGAATGATTGGCAGGCTTGTCAGGGGTGCCATGAATTTGGCAAGGCCGATCGAGTATTTTGTCCAAATTAAATGGACCATCTTTATTTCCTTTGAATGGCTTCTTTCGCTGACCAGATTTAGAGCCATTGAATCTGGCGTTAACTGTTGTGTCTCCAGTTTCTTCATTGTTGTTTTGACACTTATGTTTGTTGCATCGTGGCCTGCCGTTGCCATCTCTTGCTTCGGAGGTACCAGGGTCAGTGGTACTTTTTCTTCTACGAGCCAACCAGCTGTCTTCTCCCGCGTAGAAGCGGTTCATGAGTGCGGTAAGAGCTACCATGGACTTCGGATTTTCCTGACCGAGGTGTCGGGCGAGCCATTCGTTGCAGACGCTTTGTTTAAAGGCCGTGAGGGCTTGGGTGTCCGGATAGTCGACAATTTGGTTCTTTTTAATTAAGAACCTAGTCCAGAGTTTACAGGCTGACTCTCCGGGTTGCTGGACTATATGACTAAGGTCATCGGCATCCGAAGGCCAGACATAGGTACCTTGGAAGTTGTCTCGAAAGGCATCCTCCAAATCTTCCCAGCTACCAATGGAGTTCTCTAGGAGGCTGTTTAACCAGGGTCGTGCTGGTCCCTTCAGCTTTAGGGGGAGGTAATTGATGGCGTGGAGATCGTCACCACGAGCCATGTGAATATGGAGAAGAAAATCCTCAATCCATATCGCGGGATCTTTCATTCCATCGTATGATTCAATGTTAACGGGTTTGAACCCTTCTGGAAACTGGTGGTACATTACCTTATCGGTAAAGCATAAGGGGTGTACGGCACCTCTGTATCGGGCGACATCACGACAGAGTTCGGTTTTCAGCCGGGGTGAGGCTATGCTTATCGCGCCAAGCTTGATGGTCGTCATCTCACGTTGGGGCACGCCCCCTTGATCCATACATTGATCTAGCCTGTCCGGCTCTATTGTCCAGGTCCTGGCGTAAGTCGTAGGTGTAGCCCGGAGCCGCTACCTCTTTGCCTCGACGGCGAGGTGGTGCGGGCTGGTGTTCGGCGTAAGTGGCCGCTTCTTCCTGCCCGCATGGTGGTCGGTCTGGTTCATCAGCATGATTATATCTTGACAGTATTGGCTCAAGGGCCTCGTCAACGAATTGTGGCAGTAGCCGATGCTTCGGATAACTCTTTTTTGGTCGCTCGAGGCCATATTCCTCGGCGGCTAGGACCTGGGTCCATCTGTCGTTGAGCGTATCCTGTTCAGGGTGAAGCTATTCCTGTTTCTTTTTTAGGCTCCTCGCAGTTGCGATGAGCTGTCACTTAAAGCGCTCTTGCTTGAGGGGTTCCTCTGGCACGATGAAGTCTTTGTTGCCGAGGCTGAGATCCTCCTCGGAGATCGGTATATAGTTACTATCCTCCGAATCCTTATTCCCGACCGGCTCATCGGGGTTAACTTTTCCCTCCTCCCATTCATCCTGCTCGGACGCAGGCTCGGCGGGGTCTTCGGGATCTTCGGCATCGTCTGGAGTGTTGTCGTCTCCGGTGCCGGTATTGCTTTCCTCTTCGTGACACGATGTTGAGTGGCACCGCTGACGTCAATGTTTTGGTGGTGCCTCAACGGGCTTATCCTCAATCGGATCCTTGCTACCGTCGTCGTCATCCTTTTTAGGTGTATCCACCATATACACATCGTATGTGGAGGTGGCCATCCAACGCCCGCTGATGGGTGGATTCCGGCCTGGCTCATCTCCGGCATTGTCGTCCATACCGTCGATGTCTTCGGAGGCGTAATCTAGCATGTCAGTCAAGTCCTTGACAGTGGCTATTAAGTGGGTGGTGGGTGGGACATAAAATTCCCTGCTCTCAGCCCCTAATCCGGGCTGGGCGTAGTTCGGAGGTGACACTTCCGTAATGGCGAGAGATCGCATTAAGTCCAGGGCCTCGTTTAGGAGCGAAGGTCGGATGAGGAACTAGGGACCTGCGGGACTGGGCATGGTAGATTCTACCAGGCCGTGCTCACTGGACGCATACCTTGAGAGTATGGAGTTAGCATCCAGAGGCGAGTTCTGCTTGATTCCAGGCTTGCCTAATACATAGTTGCCTCTCGGTCTCCGGCAAAGAGCTCTGTAGTAGGAGAGAGTCCGGTGGGTTTCAAACTCCCATCTTCGGATGAGGTGGTCTGCTCTGGATCTACGGCGACGTTTTTGAGCGTTTCCTGATGATGGATCCGAGGCCGTGAACCCTTCGAAGATCAAGTCTCCTCGGATATCAACGACGTAATTCATGCTCCCGAATCTGATCTGATGACCAGGGGCGTGGCTGTCGATCTTTTCAAGGTGACCAATTGAATTCGCACGCAGGGCAAACCCGCCAAACACAAAAAGTTGATCGGGGAGGAAAGTTTCCCTGGAAACAACATCGATATCGTTGTTGATGATCGAACGAGCAATCGAACCTTTTGCCGATGACATAGTGGAACTCTCAATGAAAGCACCATTGTCAGTGTCAAGACTGGCCGATCTTGGGTAGGGGGGGTCCTGAACTGTGCGTCTGAGGATCGAAGGTAACATGAGACAAAGGGGACATGATGTTTACCCAGGTTCGGGCCCTCTTAATGCAGGTAAAACCCGACTTCCTGCTTGATTGACTTTGATGAGTATAGGGGTTACAAGAGTTGATCTACCTCGAGATCGTAATGGCTAAACCCTAGATGTCTAGCCTATGTGAATTCTGATCACTTCTACGGACTAAACCCTCCGGTTTATATAGACACCGGAGGGGCCTAAGGTTGTATAGAGTCGGCGTGCAGAAGAAGGAAATTACATATCCGGACACCAATTTTGCCATCCACGCATAGGAGAGTCCTATACGGACACAGGGGAAGGCCTTCTACCTTGTATCTTCACGGCCCATCAGTCTGGCCCATATCACACAGCCCGGACACCCGAGGACCCCCTAATCCAGGACTCCCTCAACCAGGAACTCGAAGCCACCCATGGCGGAGCGCACCCGCGTCTCCCAGTGATTTCTAAGCACGTCGCTGCTAGCCATCATGGTGCGCTGCACGCCGGGGTTGTCGTTGTGGTCCAAGAACATTTTGGGTCTGTCTAGGACACATCCCAGCCTCCCAGTGCCATGTCACCAAATCCTCTCCAAAAAATGCCAAAAGGTTCAAAATGACCTGGATCTGAAAGGTCAGGGTATAGATTTCAGGGATTTAGACGCGAGGGTTCATTTTCGTCGAGCTCTAGAATCTTAGGGTTTATTTCAAACTTCACTCGCAATGGGTATCATCATGGTCTAATCTAGTATTTACAAGTATACAACATATATAATGTTGTTTTGCACATACATTACTTGGTCTTAAGTCTAGCTGTATACATTTGATGAGTAATGTTTCAGTAGTTTCAAAATTTGCACGTACGATGCATGAGCAACTTACGTCGTTTCATTTGGAAGTTGCTGCTCTCGATCATTACGCGCCAGCTCCGGCGAACAAACCGAAGCCTTATAAGAGTGCGGATCAACATCTCTCGTAGCACCAGTGACATGGCAAAGATTATGTCCTCATGCGGCTGCCCGGGAGAGGCGATGCTTTCCTCGTAGAATGTGGGATGCCCTAAGACTATGCCTTTACTAGAGAGCAAGCCACTTTGGTTTAGGAGATTCTCCATATTGCCGGTTTCAGGGTTGCACACGCACAATTCAAAATCCGCTGCGCTGGCAAGTTGGCTGGGGCGTGGTTGTACTTGTACGAGGACTACGCGACGACCGTTGTCGATCATGGCGAGTGGGCTGACGAATTGATAGGTGCGCATGAACCTAATACCTCCGGTGACGACGTGTCCAAGTCGATTATGCGGTGTAGAACCCAGGTGCTAGTTTCATGTCTCCTTAGTAGCCATATGTAGTAGAGATGTGGCCATAACCATTCGACCTTCTTGAGTACCCAACTAATGAGGCATAGACGCTCGCCCATCTGTTGGGGAACGTAGTAATTTCAAAAGTTTCCTACGCGCATGCAAGATCATGGTGATGCATAGCAACGAGAGGGGAGAGTGTTGTCCACGTACCCTCGTAGACCGTAAGCGGAAGCATTATGAGAACGCGGTTAATGTAGTCGTACGTCTTCACGATCCGACCGATCCAAGTACCGAACGCACGGCACCTCCGAGTTCAGCACACGTTCAGCTCGATGACGTCCCATGAACTCCGATCCAGTAGAGCTTTGGGGAGAGTTCCGTCGACATGGCGGCGTGATGATGATGATGATGTTGCTACCGGCGCGGGGCTTCGCCTAAGCACCGCTACGATATTATCGAGGTGGATTATGGTGGAGGGGGGCACCGCACACGGCTTGGAACAATCAACTTGTGTGTCTTGGGGTGCACCCTGTCGGTGTCAAAACCGGCGGATCTCGGGTAGGGGGTCCCGGCTGATGGTAACATGAAGCAAGGGACACAGATGTTTACCCAGGTTCGGGCCCTCTTGATGGAGGTAAAACCCTACTTCCTGCTTGATTAATATTGAAGATATGGGTAGTACAAGAGTTGATCTACCACGAGATCTTAGAGGCTAAACCCTAGAAGCTAGCCTATGATGGTATGATTGTAATTGTGATCGGCCTTCTAAGGACCAACCTCTCCGGTTTTATAGGCACGGAGAGGGCTAGGGTTTACATGGAGCGGTTACAAGGAAGGAAATATAATATCCGGATCGTAAGCTTGCCTTCCACACCAAGGAAAGTCCCATCCGGACACGGGTCGAAGTCTTGAGTCTTGTATCTTCACGCTTCAATAGTCCGGACGATGTATACAGTCCGCTGTTCGGATACCCCCTAATCCAGGACTCCCTCAGTAGCCCCTGAACCAGGCTTCAATGACGATGATTCCGGTAGCCTTGAGTCTTGTCTTGACATTGCGGAGGCGGGTTCCTCCTCGAATACTCCAAGGTAATTATCGAACACTTGAACCGTGTCCGGATCCACAAAATGATCTTCACATGCCACCGCAGAGAGAATGGTATTTCACAAATGCAATCTGCTGACAACTCTTTAGGCAACGCATGGTCGGGTCATTATTCGAACTGTTTTCCCACAACCAGCCACAACACACATTGCGAGGCGGTTTCCTTGACACGTCTTGTCAAAGCAGAGATCGTGTTTCCTTATCACGGGATTCTGATCATTACGGGTATGGGTAATCCAACCGCACCGCTAATCGCGGCGAGCGGGAGGCAAACGGGTTCCACTAGGCAAGTGGGGAGGCGCAAAAAGCACTTACCGCCCCTATAAAGAGATAAGGCCGCTTTCTCTTTACCCACGCCTATCTCCTTCTGCTAGCTCATTCCCCCCCTTTTTGAGCCCTAACGCCCAAGCACTCTTCTTTTCCACCAAAGAGAGGCTTTCCAAAAATGTCTGGATCCGGAGTAGGAGGCAGATGGATGGCCTCTACTATCCGGGAGAAGGATATCAAGAAGCTCCGGGACGCCGGGTATCTGGCCCAGAAGATCGGCCACCGTCTCCCACCGGCGGGACATGTCGTCCCCACTCCGGAACCTCACGAGAGAGTCATGTTCCTTCCCCATTTTGTCTGCGGGCTTGGGTTTCCCCTGCACCCATTTGTTCGCGGAGTCATGTATTACTACGGGATTGATTTTCATGATCTTTCCCCCAACTCCTTCCTCAATATCTCGATGTTCATCGTCGTGTGCGAGGCTTTTCTTTGGATCTCACCCCACTTCGGTCTGTGGCTGAAGATTTTTAATGTGAAGCCCAAGGTGGTGAGTGGCGAACACGCGGAGTGCGGTGGCGCCATGGTGAGCAAGATGCCCAAGGCCATTTGGCCGAAGGGCGCTTTCAACGACTCCGTCAAGGAGTGGCAGCAGCAGTGGTTTTATATCACCGAACCACGTGGCAAAAAGTGGGCTCCAGCTCCTGAGTTCAGATCCGGAGCTCCACTGCGGCTCACTTCCTGGCCCAAGAAGGGCCCGAACTGGTCCTCGTTCGATGAGCTGTCATTGCTCTAGACGCGCCTCCAGAGTTTGGTTGACAGGGACGTCAAAATCGTCGACGTGGTCCAGGTGATGCTAGTTCGCCTGGTTCTCCCTTGTCAGCGCCGAGCCTGCACTCTGTGGGAGTTTGACCCAACCGAGCACCAAACCCTTCAGGAGCTCTACGACTCCTCCCACAAGGATATCTGGAAGGTGCTCTTCAAGCCCGTTAAATCATGGCCGGGCTCCACCGAGGATCGTGGGTATCAATTATCCCATGCTGCAAGCCCGATAAGTTACAACCACGCTCTGTCCATCCACGCTTCGGTTGGCGTGTCATGAGGGAGACATCTTAATCGTGTTTCGTCGTGACCTCAGGGATTGATAAAGAAGGTGGAGTGGATTCATTGTCCGGCCCCGCTGCCGGAGGAACCGGACGAACCTCTTCTAACGAAGATGCTGGTCCCCGCAACTTACGAGGCGCCAAAGAAGGGGGCCTCCAAGAAGGTCAAGAAGACCCGGAGTGGCCTCCGTCACCGCGAGGCTTCGGACGCGAAATCCGAAGACTCAAGCGACGCTCCTTCTTCAGAAGACGAAGAGGAAGAAGCAGAGGAGTACGAGCCTCACTCTGAAGGTGGGAAGAAGCGTGTAGCATCCTCGTCCCTGGAGGTCAAATCGCCCAAGAGGAGAAAAGGTTCCCTCCCGGAGGCATCCACCATGGCTGCCGATAGCAGCCCGGAGTGGGATCCCAGGGCCCAGCCCTTGGAGAAGTCGTAAGTTTACAAAATCCAAACACGCATATGCGTCCGGGATTGTTTTTGGGTATAGTAGTTTTAACTGTTGATATATTTTGCACAGTCCGGCGAGGTCTCGTGCCGGACAGTCCTCATCAGAGATTCGCTGAGCTCGAGCGCCTTGGCGGCGAGACACCTCGAGGCCCCTTCCCAAAGTCCGGCGCGACACGAGGTGTCGCCTCCATGAACTCGGACGAGGGCATATCACTGGAGCCGGACACAGGAGGCGATGGCCCTGAGTGTGCCATCGATTAGAGGCGATCTTGGGTTGACCCATAGCGGACAAGGTCAGGAGACCTCTAAGGCTCCCGGATCAGGTGAGCAGCCACCTTCAACGGTGGGAGGTCTGCCTACTCCGCCGGCAGCCTCTGTTCAAGCGAGTTGCGGGCGGTCTATCGACAGCGTTAAAAACGCGTCTATCGTCGATGAACATCGGACCCTTATGGAGTGCGGTGGTTGAAAAAATTCAGTCCGCCGAGGCGGGCTGAGCGAAGTCTGCCTTGGCCTTATAAAGGCCTTTGAGGTATGTTTCCTAAGAAACCTTTGAGGAATCGTCATAATATGAGTAGTAGCCCTAGTACCTTTGTCCGGCTGACGGAGAGGGGGCAGGCGGGGATCAAATCCTCTCTTGTCGTGGGAACTTATGTTAATGGCGTGTACCTCTTTGTTTGAACACAGCGTCTGCGGAGAAGGCGACCGCTCATAATCTTGGAAGTGTCGAACTGAAGCGGAGCACAGAGCGGGCCGAGGAAGTCGCGTCGAGGAAGCAATTAGCGGATAAGCAAGGTATGTTGAAACATTGTCTTGCATTAGGCACGAATAAGTAATTGTGCTTATTGAAAAGTATTTGTGTTGTATGCCCTAGGGTGGGTGCGAATATGAGGCCTTTGAAGAAGGCTGTGGATGATGCCAGCGAGAAGGCTGCCGCCGAACAGGCACGCCGTGAAAACCACGAGGCGGGGTTGTCACAGCTGGCGGGAGCTCCGAGGAGGCTGTGGGGCTTGGAGCAGAGTCTAATAGGAAATAATCGAACTCGCCCAAGCGCTCCAAGCGCGGAGGATGCTCGGGAAGAAGCCGAGGTGCTATCTGGGACATTCAAGAGGCCGGAAAGTTGCGGCTGGTAAGGCCTTACAGATTCTTAGCCATTTGTTCATGATAATGGGAAGAATTCTAAGCAGCAAGCTGAATTCTTATTTTTCCAGGGGCGTTTGCGGATCTTCCTCGCAGCATATCAGATGCCGCCCAATTCTACCGAACCGAGAGGGATTTCTGGTCGCAGTATTTGGCACTGAACTATCCGGTGCCCTTTATCGATCAGCTGAAGCAGCTGGTCGAATCGCACTAAAGCGGCCGAACTAGCGATTAAGGACTTGGTTGTCCGTTTGTGGCGGCGGAGCCAATTCGGCGATTACTTCGGCTTGTGAAGGCGGATTGTGGCGCTTGTCCTCGGCTTGATGCTATTAAGCGATCGGTCTACATAGAGGGTGCGCGTATGGCGTTTGCCTGTGCAAAAGTGCATTGGGGGAAGCTTGACGCGGAGAAGCTGATGACTGAGGGGCCGCCAGAGGGTAAAGAGCACCGCAAGCCCAACTGTACTATGAAGGTGTCTTGAAGGAGCCATATGCGGCGGATAAGTGTGCCAAAGAAATTATATTTCCCTGAGGGCATTCGTGCCACTTTTTGTAATATGGGATTATGGCATTTATATATTGCCTGTTTTGTTTGAACATATGTTCTTCCTGTGCAGCTGTTTATTGTATGTAAATCCTGAGAGTTGGCCAGTCGTTGGCTTCTGTCCCCACGTAAAAAGAATACGGGGGTGTTCGGGATATATCAGAATGCTCTTTATCCCATAGTTGGGTCCTTTTACGGAGACGTTTCTCACCACGAACCAGGCAATCGGACTATAAGGATTTATTACTCTCACTTAGCCATAGGAATTCGAGTATGATCGGCGCAGCCCCTAGTGTTCGGAAGGCCGAACTAGGGGCTCTATTGGCGCCTGATCAGAAGACCAATCCGTCGCACTCTGCATTTATAATGGCGTTGTGCGTAATAAATCTTTAAGGATTTTACAACCTCTCGAACAGCTGACCAGCTCTCGTTGTATCATGACAGTCGGTTTTCGGCTTTCTCTACTGAGGTGCTCGTCCGGCAGATCCGGGACACAATCACGGTAGTTCTCCCTGCGCTACCTTAGCCGATATAACAGAACGTAAGGTACAAAAACAAGGGAGCCGGGCAAACCCAACCAATGACCCAAGACATGATTCAGAGCTGATGCATATAGTGCTATAAGTTCGTGGTGCGGCGGCGAGAAGGTGGTCGAACTTTATTGCGATCTTGTGAAGCCCCTGGCATAATCGGGCGTAACACGAGGTGTCGTCGAAAGCGGCGGCGGTAAGTGTTATTTAAGTCTACGCATTGTAGTAAGATGATATGTCTATGCATATGAGTAAGATGTATGATTATGAAAAGAGGTGTTTTTGGGCGGAACCTGTGATGGCCGGACTGGAGGGAGATGTGAGTGGATCAAGAGTGAATCCGGACTGCCTTCTCTTAGGGGGTCTCCTTGTGTGTCCTGGCCGATTCCACATCACCGATCCTGTTCTGCGTCAAAGTTAGTTTGTAAAGGCAAATACTCGGAGGTAGCCGAGCGTCCTCTTGTGGTTGGTCCGAGGGCTCCTGATCGGACCCTGGTAAACCCAGCCGTTATACCGTTGGGTAGCGCGGACTCCTCAGTTGGTGTCCGGATAGTTGGCTGTCATATCAAAATTTTGATAGGCATGCATGACTCACTACTCCGGCGGCTGTATGATTTCCGCTTTGAGGATGGGGTTCGGCCTTGCCAATAGGTGTGATTGAATCACATGGTGTTGGCCTGAGTGATTTACCACGTGGAATCTAGTCAACGTGGTTCGTCCTGTTAGCATACTATGAATTACCACATGGTGGGAAGGTGCCAAAGATTTATTCTTTGGCGTAGCATTTTTCGGTGATCTGAAGACAATCGTTTAGAGTGGTGGGCCAGTAAAACTTGGCCTTTGCACCTAGCATCTTTTAGGAGATGTTGTTTGTGATTTCACACCTGCGGGGGTTTTATGTTTTATGGAGCCCCTGGTTTGCTATGTCCAGAGGTACTGCAATTGAGTTGCTGTGGTTAATGCGGTCGGGGGCAATCGGCCGTACTTTTTTGCTATGGGGGGGGGGGGGCTCTTGAACAGACACCTCCCTTCAATGTTTCCGGCACGCGACCGGCCGCTTTGCTTTGAGGATCCGGCATTCTCTATTGGTATTCTTTGTCGTCCTTCTAGGAGTACCATGAATATCACATGGTTGATCGAGTGTGTGGCTCAGGCCGGATAGGTCTGAGCTGTTATTTGTTCGCTGACCGGACTAGGAGTTGCTGGAGTTAGCACCAGCTTTCCTGACTTGACGCTTATGACCATAGCGTCGAGGCTTGAGGATGCTTCTTTTTGTGTCCTTCATATTGTTTTGGACCGTAGTGGTGTGTTGACGTCGGGGCATGTGCCTTGGGTTCTTCTCCTTAGGTTGGGGTGGCTGGTTGTGCCCTGTATGCCTTTTGTCGGGGCGGTTGGGTCCATATCTTTCGGTGGCCAGGACCTTGGTCCATCTGTCCGCCAGCAAATCTTAGTCAGCTTTAAGCTGCTGTTGCTTCCTTTGCAGGTTCTTTGCCGTGGCCATGAGCTGTCGCTCGAAGCGAGCTTGTTCCACTGGATCTTCAGGCACGCCGAATTCGTCATTGCCGAGGCTTGCCTCATCGTCAGAGGGGGACATATAGTTGTCCCTCTCCAAGTATCCCACAATGGCCAGTCTGGCCTTCTGAAAGGCAGGCCGACTAGGGTTATATTCATCTTCGGCACCATCCGGATTGTCTTATGGGCCGGTATTGTTGTGGCGGGGCTTGGAATGGCGCCGACGACGCCGATGTTTTGCTGCCTCATCTCCATTGGTTTCCATCAGAGTTCCGCCGTATATATATCATAGGGATAGGTGGCTCTCCACCGCCCAGTGAGCGGTGCTTCATGTTCTTCTCTTGCATCGTCGTCTATTCCATCGATGTGTTCGGAGTTGAAGTCCAGTACGCCGGTTAAATCGTCGACTGTGGAAATGAAGTGGGTGGTGGGTGGGCAACGAATTCCTTCATCGCCTGCTTCCCACTCGAGCCGGACACAATTCGGCCAAGAGCCACCTGACAAAGATAGAGACTTTAATGAGTCCAGCATGTCGCCGAAAGGTGAGTGCTGGAAGATATACGCAGCGGTGAACTCCATTACCGGAGCCCAACCAACATCCGGATACGAATCCGGGTGTCCAGATTCACAGGCCACCACAGAGTTAAGGCCCGTGTGCGGCTCCACCGCCGATGAGTGCGCGACCTATGGGGCGGGTGAGGGAGTCCTGGATTAGGGGGTATCCGGACAGCCGGACTGTATACATCGTCCGGACTATTGAAGCATGAAGATACAAGACCCAAAACTTCGACCCGTGTCCGGATGGGACTTTCCTTGGCGTGGAAGGCAAGCTTGGCAATCCGGATATTATATTTCCTTCCTTGTAACCGACTCCATGTAAACCCTAGCCCTCTCCGGTGTCTATATAAACCGCAGAGGTTGGTCCTTAGAAGGCCGATCACGATCACAATCATACCATCATAGGATACCTTCTAGGGTTTAGCCTCTACGATCTCGTGGTAGATCTACTCTTGTACTACCCATATCTTCAATATTAATCAAGTAGGAAATAGGGTTTTACCGCCATCGAGAGGGCCCGAACCTGGGTAAACATCTGTGTCCCTTGCTTCCTGTTACCATCAGCCTAGACCCACAGATCGGGACCCCCTACCCAAGATCCGCCGGTTTTGACACCGACATTGGTGCTTTCATTGAGAGTTCCTCTGTGTCATCGCTGCAAGGCTCGATGGCTCATCTCGTTGTCCGGGACAACATTACCGCGGCGGGAGCTCATGCTGTAGGCCAAACTCTCCGACTAGGCGGCTTCGTCATGGCCGCCCCATCGGCTATCGCGCCGATGATGGCCTCTCGGGTCATCACACATAAACTTCACATCAATTCGGAACTCGCCGAACAGATGGATCCGATAGAGCCCTCTTCTCTTAATGAGCTCTTGGATCTCATCGCCGCTTTTGGAGTCATAATGGACTATGACCGGATCGGGCTTAAACCCGACCAAAGGGACACTAAATCCCCGCCGGCCACCCATGAGATAGTTGTATCAGAGGAACCACACAAGGAGTATCCCTCTATTTTGAGGACGAATTATGTCTGGATCGCCGAGCTCCCAGAGCCGGACACCCGCCCAGGGGAGGATATGACCCAGGTCCCGGACTTAGAATCGGGCACGGGGCCAGAAAAATTGGGCAGTGTCCCGAGTCCCGAGCTATTGAACTCGGAAGCTTCCATGCCCTGGGGTGCTAGATCGGATCAGAATCCGGATTCAGCTATAACCACCCACGTGGACTTAAATCGTCTCTCCCATATCAGGCAAGGGCCCCAGGAGACAGTACATCATTATTGGGCAAGATTCCTCCTTGCGCTAAACAAGGTCGAGGACTGCCACGAGGAGGACGTAGTCTCGCTCTTCTGCAAAAACTGCATGGACAAAGGAATCCTTAATGCTATAAGTCGCCGTGACATAGTATGCTTTGCGGACTTAGCAATCATAGTACAGAAGTACTGTGTGATGGAAAGCGTCTGGAAAACTCAAACTGAATTTTGGGACAATCCGGCTTTCACCAAAACCTTTATCCGAACTAAACGGGCGAACTCTCGTACGTCGTCCGATCCAATCCCTAAGAAACCAAAGCCCACCACAGGGCGGGGAACCGTATTGTAAAAATGGCTCAATGGGCCATGTAAACTACACATTACTCTGGACACAGCACCAACTCACAGCCTTAGGGCATGTTGGATACTCCGACAGGTTGTGAAAAGTGGCGAGGATCTTCTTACAGAACAACATCCCGCCAACGAGCATAATACGGTACTAACAGTCTTCGAGACTTTTGCCTCAAACAGCAGGCGCAAGCGAGCTCATCAAAGCTCCGCAGGAATTTGCCATATGGCCAAAATGAACCCCTGGAATGACACTGCTATAACTTTCAATGCCAGTGACGAACCTAGATTCCGGACTGTCCGGGCACCAGCCGCTCTGGTTCTAAGCCCAATCATGGACGGCTTTCGGCTCACTAAAGTTCTCATGGATGGCGGAAGCGGATTAAATCTGATCTATGAAGAGACACTCAGCAAGATGGAATTGACAAAGGCCGATTGAACAAAGCGGCACAACCTTCAGGGAATTATCCTAGTCGGAAGCACGGTGTGCGGGAAAAATCACACTTGACGTGGTATTCGCACCGGAGAATTATAGGTCCGAAGAAATCACATTCCAAGTGGCCCTTTAGCAAGGATACCACGCCTTTTAGGGCGGGACGCGCTTGCAAGCTTTCGGGCTATACCCCATTACGGTACATGAAGCTTAAAATGCCCGGGCCCAATGGAATCATCACTCTAGCCGATGATCCGGACGTCGCGACTGCGCGAAAAAAACCCGCAGCACTAGCCCCGAGGCTTTATCCGGGCCCTAGCAGCCGAAGAATTAACAACATCGCGGGCCACCGTGGACGAGGGACGACGGATACTCGACAAGCAACCCAAGTCCACCGTGATTTAAACCCGCAAACGAGATAGTCAAATTCCAAGTGCATCCAACGGACCCCACGAAGACAGCTTCCGTCCGACACACTGAGCCCGCGATGGACGCCAGATCGCGAGACTTCTTACGCGAGAATTGGGACATCTTCGCCTAGCACCCATCGGACATGCCAGGCATCCCATGCAGTTTGGCCGAACACAACCTCAATATACTAAAAGGATACAAACCGGTCAAGCAAACTCTAAGACGGTTTTCAGAGCCCAAACGGCAGGCCATGGGGGAAGAGCTAGCCAAACTACTCAAGGCCGGATTCATCAGAGATATCAAGCATCCGGATTGGCTGCAAACCTGGTAATGGTACCAAAGAAGGACAAATCCTGGCGCCTATGTGTCGACTTTAAAGACCTCAACAAGGCTTGCCCCAAGGATCCCTTTCCCCTCCCTCGCATCGATCAAATCATTGATGCCAAAGCAGGACACGACTCGCTGTGTTTCCTCGACGCATACTCTGGATACCATCAAATAAAGATGGTAGAGTCTGACCAAGCTGCAACAACCTTCATAATGCCATATGGCCCTTTCTGCTTCAACACTATGCCTTTCGGGCTTAAGAACGCCGGCGCAACCTACCAACGCATGATTCAAACATGCGTGGAAAAGCAAATCGGCAAAACAGTTGAGGCATACGTGGATGACGTGGTCATAAAAACAAGACACGTCAAAACCCTAATAGATGACTTGAGGCTTACATTCGACAATCTCCGGACATACGACATCAAGCTGAACCCTGAGAAATGCGTTTTTGGCGTCCCCTTGGGGAAGTTACTCGGCTTCATTGTTTCCAACAGAGGAATTGAAACGAATCCGGCAAAGATCCGAGCTCTGTCATAGTTGGCTATACCAACAGACCTCAAGCACATCCAAAAACTAGCCGGATGCGTGGCTGCTCTCAGTCCCTTTATCTCCAAGGAGAAAAGGCATTACCTCTTTACCGCCTTCTTCGGCGCACCGAACACTTCGTGTGGACAGATGCAGCCGCGGCCGGACTGGATGAAATAAAGACCTTATTGGCCAGTAATCCAGTACTAACAGCGCCGAATATTGACGAACCTATGCTGCTGTACATAGCTGCAACGCATCAAGTTGTAAGCGCAGTGCTCGTCGTTGAATGAGAGGCTGAAGGATATAAATTCCCGCTCCAGAAGCCGGTTTACTACGTATCCACGGTCCTAACCCCATGCAAATCCCGATACCCACACTATCAAAAAATATCATACGCGATGTTCATGGCATCTCGGAAGCTACGACACTACTTTCAAGAGTGTTCGATTACGCTGGCCTCCGAAGTACCACTAAATGACATAATAAATAACCGCGATGCTACGGGCCGGGTTGCCAAATGGGCAATTGAGCTCCTTCCGTTCGACATAACGTACAAACCACGGCGGGCCATCAAGTCGCAAGTATTGGCTGACTTCGTCGCCGATGGACAGAAGCCGAACTCCCTAAAGAGTACGAAACATACTCAAACTGCATCATGCACTTCGACGGCTCTAAAATGCTGGCCGGATTGGGAGCAGGTGTAGTCCTGACGTCTCCCACCGGAGACACGGTCCAGTACGTCCTCCAAATATTATACACAGGCTCCAACAATGCAGTCGAATACGAGGCTCTATTGCTCGGTCTTCGGATGGCAGTCTCTATGGGCATTCACCGCCTAGAAGTGCGCGGGGATTCAAACCTCGCAATATCACAAATAAATGGAGATTTTGACGCCAAGGACCCGAAAATGGCGGCCTACCGTAATGCCGTCCTCAAGATGTCAGCTCGGTTCGAGGGGCTCGAATTCCACCATATGGCTCGAGAAAACAATCAAGCAGCGGATGTCCTCGCTCGCATCGGCGCTAAACGCGACCCCGTCCCACCTAAAATATTCTTGGAACGGCTGTTCAAGCCATCCGTAGTATGGGAACGGGAGTCCGGCAATACTAGCACGGATCCGAATACACCCCCAGATTCTGAACTATTAGACATAGTCGGAGGTTCTACCACCGAAATAACGTCCTCGGCCCACGAAATCATGGCTGTAATCGCCCCATGGACCGAGCCCTTCTTGGCCTACCTAAATAGGCAGGAGCTCCCCGAAGACCAAAATGAAGCACGCTGCATCGTCCGGCGCTCTAAAGCTTACAAAGTCTATGAAGGGGAACTCTACAAGAAAATCGCTACCGGAGTACTCCAAAGATGCATCTCCGAAGAGGAAGGGCGGCAGCTCTTGGCTGAAATCCATGCCGGACTGGTCGGGCACCACGCTGCGGCTCAAACACTAGTCAGCAAGGCCTTCCGTATAGGTTTCTACTGGCCGACGGTCTGAGTAGACGCACGGGACCTTGTCCAACATTGCGTTGGCTGCCAGCTCTTTATCAATCAGAGTCATATGCCCCCTACCGCTCTCCAAAGAATCCCCATAACTTGGCCCTTTGCGGTCTGGGGGATGGATATGGTCGGACCTCTTAAAGGAGGAAGCCATAAGAAAAAATACTTATTGGTCATGGTGGACAAATTCACCAAATGGATAGAAGCCAAACCAGTCAATACGACCGAATCTGGACCAGTAATAGACTTCATATCCGGGGTCGATAATCGACACGGTGTCCCCACAAAGATCATCACCGATAATGGCTCAAATTTCACAGCCGACGAAGTGAAAACTTGGTGCGCCAAAATGGTCATTAAGCTTGATTACGCTTCCGTCTACCATCCCCAAACAAACGGCAGGTAGAGCGGGCAAATGGTCTCATCATGAGTGGCATCAAACCCAGACTAGTGCGATCCTTGACAGACTCGGATACGCACTGGGTCGAGGAGCTCGACTCCGTACTCTGGGGGCTGCGGACCATGACGAATCGCACCACCGGATATACACCATTTTTTATGGTGTACGGCGCGGAAGCGGTATTACCCTGCGACATAATACATGATTCACCACGCGTACGCATGTATGAAGAGAAGGAAGCTGAGTTAGATCGGTAGGATAATTTGGACGCCCTGGAGGAGGAGCGCGACGTCGCAAAAGCCCGCTCCGCATTCTATCAGCAGCAGGCTCGACGATATCAAAGCAGAGAAGTGCGGGCCAAAACTTACAACATTGGCGAGCTCGTTCTACGCCTACCGGAGAAGAAGAAGGTCAACCTCAAACCCAAGTGGGAGGGTCCCTTCGTCATTGAAAAAGTTCTCACCGGAGGAGCGTACCGCTTACGTAATGCATCCGATAACTGACTTGAGCCGAATCCATGGAACGCGGCCAGACTCCGGAGATTCTACGCCTAACGCCGAACTCAATGTTCCTCTCCTAACCCCTCCTTTTAATTATGCTCCATCCCTTTTTCCTTTCTCGACCTTTTTCTCTCTTCACACAAAGTATTCAATACAGTGTGGATTCCCGGATCACTCCGGACGCACTAGGTGTGTAAGAAATACCTGGGGGCTTCCTATACGGAAGCTAAAAATAATAACTCACATGGCTTTCTGCCCATCACATATGCATTCTTTTTCCATATGTGCCTTTTCTACACCATTGTATGCATCGATATGACTTAAGATGTTGCCAAGCTGGGTTGCCTGGCTCTTGTGTTTATGCCCTACGTTACTGTTAATTCGGCTAGGGCATAAGGGGAGCACCTCTGTGATTGTTACTGCCGGTTCAGCCGGATGTGTAGCTCAGACTGGGTGAAGCCGAAAGCTAGCTTCCTTAAGAGAATATTCGGTCGGTGAACAAAAGATGTATTCATTTATTATAACACAAATCCCCAGAAGTTTTGTATCCTGCGCAATCGTTCGCAGTCCGGACATGTGCATTGTCGCATGCTTACCCAGGGAAACGAACCCCTAACGGAACTATTCTCCCTGGAAGATGTTTCTTACTATCCATTTAATATAACATAACTAGTTGGGTACTTGTCTGTTCAAGCACTTATGACCCCTACGCCTGATGTCCACACATACCCCTGTTTTGTATAACTGAGTGGGTATTCGGACACATCCCGGACTATAGGATCCGGGGGCTGAAGCGAAAAGGTCCGCCATGACAAATGATTTTAGTCCGGCTAGGGACTACTTATGTCCATTGAATTACACAGTCACTAGGACTGACTATATTCCTCCTCTATACCGTCGAACAGGCTATCTAGCTTACAATCTTGTTGAGAATACTTAGCGGCTAACGCTACCTGGTCATGTACCAGACTCACGGGAATTTCTTGCCCATCGGGCCCCGCCGGTCCTACTTCGGCCATATGTTTCGGGTCCAGCTTGGTGTAGCACGTCTTCACCATAGCCCAGGCTTCTCTTGCACCTTGCTAGCAAGCAGACACCTTCCACAGTCGGAAGCGCCGCCGTGCTCCTTGAAGCATATTCACAAGCTCCCCCATGCCATTCGGCAGCAAGCTTGATGGCCACAAAGCCTGAGCAACACCCTGCATGACTTGCCGAGCTCACTCGTGCAGTTGCGAAAGGCCTTGCAGTAAATCACTTGCAGATGAGGGCATCTCCTCCTCAGGGCGACCCGTTTACATTCCTACAAGCAAAATTCTTTCAATATACTTCCTCGCCGAACTATACTACAGTTCGTCTAGGCACTTATCGTAAATGCCGCGTCGAAGCCTTTTGTTCTCCTTCACGGAGTCCGCTAGCTGAGCGCGGGGATCTTTTAACTCCACGTCCAGCTGGACTTTGGCATCTTGAAGATCGTTCTTCTCCTGCCTAACTCGCGTAAGAATGCACTCGCCAGCTTCCAGTTGCCTTTTGAGATCGTCGTCCTCTCTTACGCCCGGATTCACCCGGGATTGTCTGCAGAATTTTCTGTTAGACTTGTCATATCAACCATTTACTAACTGGTGCATCTTCGTAAAATTGTGACAATTGTTACCAGATGAGGGCTTTTGGGGTTCCTCTAACTTGGCTGCAGCCCTCGATTGCCCTACATTCCTCCGGCTCCGAGACAATTGCTCATTCTTATCTACAAGGACACATGCATAAATTGATCCTTAAAACATTTGTTTCAACGTTTCAAGTCTCAGGGCTACTGCTACACATGCTTACCAAATTTTCTTACCGTATATCTTTGTTATATCGGTGCATTGCTTTCGGCAAGCCCGCCTTGAGCAGCTTCGGGTGTCTGAGTCTCCCGAATTGAAGACGTTAAATGCCTCTTCGGAAAAGATGTTGTTCCGAAGTACGGCCCGTCAGCGCCGGTGATTCATGGCGCTCTCTACTTCGGAATTCGTGGCTGAGAGCATATCCGCATTCTCTGTTGGAGAACTATGAGGCATCGGCCCCGCTCCCGCCTCCGCTCTCGAAGCTGGTTCTGGAATCCGGCTGGTGGAGGCGTGGTTGGCAGGATCCCCGGATATAGTCCGGCTACTCCTCTTCCTGCCAGAACACAAAGGGTGATGTCATACTTCAAAATACCATAATCACAGCACAAGTTTTTGTCTTACCTCTGTAGCGGCGAGTCAACCCTTACCGCCTTCCTCTTGAGCCTGCCCGATCCGGACGCCCTTGGCCGACGAGTCCCTAGGGGCTCGGCCCCATGCTCTGATCGTCGTCTCTGCAAAAACACGACACTTCAAGGGTATAGCATGACATCTGAAGGGAGTCCTCTCCGGAGGATAGGGTTTTCCGACTTGGCTTACGCACGACGTAGGAAGCGGTCCGGGATAGTCGGCAGTAATGGCAACTGAGGCGCCATCGCAGCTCGCTTGATAAAATATCCCGTTGACGAGCTCCACGGTAATATCCGGATCTTCTTCGAGACCGGGATCTAGGGCCCTTCCGGGGTCCTCTGGCTGCGGGGAGGGGCCGAAGATTCCTTCTACGGCCCTCCTCAGTTCCTGCTCGGGAATATCGAGGCAGATGATATTAGCAAAGAATGCCACAATAAGGGACGTAGGGAAAGGAATGACAACTTACCCAGCTCGGGGGGTTGTACATGGAGAATCCATCCCGCGGTTTGACGTGAAGAATTCCTCCTCTTTGCCTTTGTATAAATCGGACAATATCCTTGTTAGAGCAGTGGCTGAGTCCGGACCCTTACGGCCACAGCGAGTGGCATCATCTTCCCCCTTGAAGTGCCACATGGGCTTCCCCTGATATTGAAGTAGCTGAACTCCCCGTATTATGCATATTGCCATAACCTCGACTGTCGTCAGTCCGGAGTTGGCCAGTAACTTTATCCTGCTCATCAGGTAATATATCTCCCTGGTATCCTCCTCTTGGGGGAATCGGGGGCGCCAGCTTAGACGTGCCCTCGGCTGGGCGTTACTGAACTGGGGAGACCTGTCCGGACTGGAACCGGAAGGGGAACGTCGTCAATATAGAACCACTCTGAAGGCCAGTTCTCTGGTGCCTTCTTGGGAGTGCCGGATAGGTATCCGGTCTCGGCAATGTGCCATACTTCGGCCCCTCCCACCTGACATAGGGATTCCCCCTGGTTGCGGGGGACAAGGCAGAACAGCTTCTTCCATAACCCGAAGTGAGGCTTGCAGCCTAGAAATAGCTCGCAAAGGGCAACGTACCCTGCTATATGTAGTATGGAGGCAGGAGTAAGATTGTGTAACTGGAGGCCATAGAAATCCAGGAGCCCGTGAAGGAACCGGTGGATAGGAAACGCGACGCCCCTTGGCAGATGCGGGATGAGGCATATTCGCTCCTCTGGAGATGGATTGGGAGATCTCTCCGCTTGTTCCCCACCATTATAGGTGGCTATTCCGGCTCGGACGGGGACCATGAATGCTGGTGGGAGAAACGCTTGGGTTTGTAACTCAATCAAACGACTATGGGTAACTGAACACTCTTCCTAGTCCCCCAGCTTGGATCGGGGAGAGCGAGCAGAGGAGGTGCGACGACCGGCCATGTTGGAATGGTTTTTTCCAGAGCGCTCTATTGGATGCTTGCTCGAGAGGGAGGAGTCAGGTTTGGATATGAGAATCCCCGTCTCTTCAAATAGGTGGTCAGCCCAAAAGATTGAGGATGGTAAATGCGAAAAACACCTCGGCTCCTCGCATTCGCTCGACACATGGAAATGGTCATTATTGAGGCACTGAAGCCAACGAGTACAACATTGATGGAGTTCCGGACACTATTCGCCGTGACAGGTACTTTGGAGTATTCGGAGCTGGAACCCATACGAAATGCGAAGACAAGGCTGCGATGGACTCATCGTCATTGAAGTCTGGTTCGAGGCTCTTGAGGAGTCTGGATTAGGGGTATCCGGACAGCGGATTGTATACATCGTCCGGACTATTGAAGCATGAAGATACAAGACTCAAGACTTGACCCGTGTCCGGATGGGACTTTCCTTGGCGTGGAAGGCAAGTGGCGATCCAGATATTATATTTCCTTCCTTATGGCGACTCCATTTAAACCTAGCCCTCTCCGGTGTCTATATAAACCGGAGAGGTTGGTCCTAGAAGGCCGACCACAATCACAATCATACCATCATCACGCTAGCTTCTAGGGTTTAGCCTCTACAATCTCGTGGTAGATCTACTCTTGTACTACCCATATCTTCAATATTAATCAAGCGGAAGTAGGGTTTAGCTCCATCGAGAGGGCCCGAACACAGGTAAACATCTGTGTCCCTTGCTTCTCGTTACCATCAGCCTAGACGCACAGATCGGGACCCCTACCGAGATCCGCGGTTTTGACACCGGCGGCAGGTCCAGCCCCGTCCTTAGGCAACGTAGCCTACCCGGATTTAGGTCCGAGGCTCGTGGGGTGATACTCGAGCTTTGTCCGACAGCAGGTCTAAGCCGTGCTCGCGTAACTGTCCGGTGCTCCTGGCATAGGCCCGAATCCGTCGAAGATCCAGTCTCCGCGGATGTCCGCCATGCGATTCGGGTTTCGATCTGATCTGGTGGCTAGCGTAGCTATCGATCTGCTCGAGATGGCTGTTAATTGACCCGCAGGCAAAGCCGCCGGACACGAAGATCTATCCGGGGAGAAAGGTCTCACCCGGGACCGTGTAGTTGACGATGGTTGAAGGAGCCATCGAGCCCTGTAGCGACGACATAGAGGAACTCTCAATGAAAGCACTAATGTCGGTGTCAAAACTGGCGGATCTCGGGTTGGGGGTCCCGATTTGTGCGTCTAGGCTGATGGTAACAGAAAGCAAGGGACACAGATGTCTACCCAGGTTCGGGCCCTCTCGATGGCGGTAAAACCCTATTTCCTACTTGATTAATATTGAAGATATGGGTAGTACAAGAGTAGATCTACCACGAGATCGTAGAGGCTAAACCCTAGAAGCTAGCCTATGATGGTATGATTGTAATTGTGATCGGCCTTCTAAGGACCAACCTCTTTGGTTTATATAGGCACCGGAGAGGGCTAGGGTTTACATGGAGTCGGTTACAAGGAAGGAAATATAATATCCTGATTGCCAAGCTTG
This sequence comes from Aegilops longissima, assembly GCA_021605205.1. NCBI lineage: Eukaryota > Viridiplantae > Streptophyta > Magnoliopsida > Poales > Poaceae > Aegilops > Aegilops longissima. Next base: position 665,801,201 of record CM038682.1, on the reverse strand, counting down.
CCTTCCACGCCAAGGAAAGTCCTATCCAGACACAGGTCGAAGTCTTGAGTGTTGTATTTTCACGCTTCAACAGTCCGGACGATGTATACAGTCCGGCTGTCCGGATAACCCCTAATCTAGGACTCCCTCACCCCCTACCCCCGTATATAAAGGAAGGAGGGGAGGCCGGCCGACCTCTCTAGGCACACCAAAGGGAGAAGGAATCCTCCTCCTAGTAGGAGTAGGATTCCTCCTTTCCTAGTCATACTAGGAGGGGAAAGGAAGGAGAAGGAAAGAGGGGGCGCAGCCCCTCCCCTAGTCCAATTCACACTAGGCCCATGGGGGGCGCGCGGCCAGCCCTCGTGGCTTCCCCTCTTTTCCACCTAAAGCCCACTAAGGCCCATATGTACTCCCGTATTCCCGTAACTCCCCCGGTACTCCAAAAAATACCCGGATCACTCGGAACATTTCCGATGTCCGAATATAGTTGTCCAATATATCGATTTTTACGTCTCAACCATTTCGAGACTCCTCATCATGTCCCCGATCTCATCCGGGACTCCGAACTACCTTCGGTACATCAAAACACATACTCATAATACCGATCGTCACCGAACGTTAAGCGTGCGGACCCTACGGGTTCGAGAACTATGTAGACATGACTGAGACACGTTTCCGGTCAATAACCAATAGCGGAACATGGATGCTCATATTGGCTCCCACATGTTCTACGATGATCTTTATCGGTCAAACCACATAACAACATACGTTGTTCCCTTTGTCATCAGTATGTTATTTGCCCGAGATTCGGTCGTGGGTATCTCAATACCTAGTTCAATCTCGTTACCGGCAAGTCTTTTTACTCGTTCCGGAATGCATCATCCCGCAACTAACTCATTAGTCACATTGCTTGCAAGGCTTATAGTGACGTGCATTACCGAGAGGGCCCAGAGATACCTCTCCGACAATCGGAGTGACAAATCCTAATCTTGATCTATGCCAACTCAACCAGTACCATCGGAGACACCTATAGAGCACCTTTATAGTCACCCAGTTATGTTGTGACGTTTGGTAGCACACAAAGTGTTCCTCCGGTATTTCGGGAGTTGCATAATCTCATAGTCATAGGAACATGTATAGTCATGAAGAAAGCAATAGCAACATACTAAATGATCAAGTGCTAAGCTAACAGAATGGTTCAAGTCAATCACATCATTCTCTAATGATGTGATCCCGTTAATCAAATGACAACTCATGTCTATGGCTAGGAAACTTAACCATCTTTGATTCAACGAGCTAGTCAAGTAGAGGCATACTAGTGACACTCTGTTTGTCTATGTATCCACACATGTACTAAGTTTCCGGTTAATACAAATGTAGCATGAATAATAAACATTTATCATGAAATAAGGAAATAAATAATAACTTTATTATTGCCTCTAGGGCATATTTCCTTCAGTCTCCCACTTGCACTAGAGTCAATAATCTAGTTCACATCGCCATGTGATTTAACACTAATAGTTCACATCACCATCTGATTAACACCCATAGTTCACATCGTCATGTGACCAACGCTCAAAGGATTTACTAGAGTCAGCAATCTAGTTTGCATCGCCATGTGATTAACACCCAAAGAGTACAAAGGTGTGATCATGTTTTGCTTGTGAGAGAAGTTTAGTCAACGGGTCTGCCAAATTCAGATCCGTATGTATTTTGCAAATTTCTATGACAAAAATGCTCTGCACGGAGCTACTGTAGCTAGTTGCTCCCACTTTCAATATGTATCCAGCTTGAGACTTAGAGTCATCCGGATCAGTGCCAAAACTTGCATCGACGTAACCCTTTATGACGAACCTTTTGTCACCTCCATAACCGAGAAACATATCCTTATCCCACTAAGGATACTTTTAACCGATGTCCAGTGATCTACACCTAGATCATGATTGTACTCCCTTGCCAAACTGAGTGCAGGGTATACAATAGATCTGGTACACAGCATGGCATACTTTATAGAACCTATGGCTGAGGCATAGGGAATGACTTTCATTCTCTCTCTATCTTCTGCGGTGGTCGGGTTTTGAGTCTTACTCAACTTCGCACCTTGCAACACAGGAAAGAACTCTTTCTTTGACTGTTCCATTTTGAACTACTTCAAAAACTTGTCAAGGTATGTACTCATTGAAAAAACTTATCAAGCGTTATTGTTCTATCTCTATAGATCTTGATGCTCAATGTGTAAGCAGCTTCACCGAGGTCTTTCATCGAAAAGCTCCTTTCAAACACTCCTTTATGCTTTCCAGAAAATTCTACATCTTTTCCGATCAACCATATGTCATTCACATATACTTATCAGAAATGTTGTAGTGCTCCCACTCACTTTCTTGTAAATACAGGCTTCACCGCAAGTCTGTATAAAACTATATGCTTTAATCAACTCATCAAAGCGTATATTCCAACTCCGAGATGCTTGCACCAGTCCATAGATGGATCGCTGGAGCTTGCACATTTTGTTAGCACCTTTAGGATCGACAAAACCTTCTGGTTGCATCATATACAACTCTTCTTTAAGAAATCCATTAAAGAATGTAGTTTTGACATCCATTTGCCAGATTTCATAAAATGTGGCAATTTGCTAACATGATTCGGATAGACTTAAGCATCGCTACAAGTGAGAAAATCTCATCGTAGTCAACACCTTGAACTTTGTCAAAAACCTTTTTCGACAAGTCTAGCTTTGTAGATAGTAACACTACTATCAGCGTCCATCTTCCTCTTGAAGATCCATTTATTTTCTATGGCTTGCCGATCATCGGGCAAGTCAACCAAAGTCCACACTTTGTTCTCATACATGGATCCCATCTCAGATTTCATGGCCTCAAGCCATTTCGCAGAATCTGGGCTCATCATCGCTTCCTCATAGTTCGTAGGTTCGTTATGGTCAAGTAACATGACCTCCAGAACAGGATTACTGTACCACTCTGGTGCGGATCTCGCTCTGGTTGACCTACGAGGTTCGGTAATAACTTGATCTGAAGTTACATGATCATCATCGTTAGCTTCCTCACTAATTGGTGTAGGAATCACAAGAACAGATTTATGTAACTACTTTCCAATAAGGGAGCAGGTACGGTTACCTCATCAAGTTGTACTTTCCTCCCACTCACTTCTTTCGAGAGAAAACTTCTTCTCTACAAAGGATCCATTCTTAGCAACGAATATCTTGCCTTCGGGTCTGTGATAGATGGTGTACCCAACAGTTACTTTTGGCTATCCTATGAAGACGCACTTCTCCGACTTGGGTTTGAGCCTATCAAGACGAAACTTTTTCACATAAGCATCGCAACCCCAAACTTTAAGAATCGGCAGCTTAGGTTTATTGCTAAACCACAGTTCATACGGTGTCGTCTCAACGGATTTAGATGGTGCCCTTTTTAACGTGAATGCATCTGTCTCTAATGAATAACCCCAAAATGATAGTGGTAAATCGATAACAGACATCATTGATTGCACCACATCTAATAAAGTACGGTTATGATGTTCGGACACACCATTACGATGTGGTGTTCCAGGTGGCGTGAGTTGCGAAACTATTCCGCATTGTTTCAAATGAAGACCAAATTCGTACCTCAAATATTCTCCTCCACGATCAGATCATAGAAACTTTATTTTCTTGTTACGATGATTTTCCAATTCAGTCTGAAATTATATGAACTTTTCAAATGTTTCAGACTTATGTTTCATCAAGTAGATATACACATATCTGCTCAAATCATCTGTGAAGGTCAGAAAATAACGATACCCGCCGCGAGGATCAACACTCATCAGACTGCATACATCATTATGTATCATTTCCAACAAATCTGTTGCTTGCTCCATTGTTCCGGAGAACGGAGTCTTAGTCATCTTGCCCATGAGGCACGGTTGGCAAGCATCAAGTGATTCATAATCAAGTGATTCCAAAAGCCCATCAGCATGGAGTTTCTTCTTGTGCTTTACAGCAATATGACCTAAACGACAGTGCCACAAATAAGTTGCGCTATCATTATTAACTTTGCATTGGTTTCAATATTATGAATATGTGTATCACTACGATCGAGATCCAACGAACCATTTTCATTGGGTGTATGACCATAGAAGGTTTTATTCATGTAAACAGAACAACAATTTTTCTCTAACTTAAATGAATAACCGTATTGCAATAAACATGATCAAATCATATTCATGCTCAACGCAAACACCAAATAACATTTATTTAGGCTTAACACTAATCCCAAAAGTATAGGGAGTGTGCTATGATGATCATATCAATCTTGGAACCACTTCCAACACATATCGTCACTTCAGCCTTAACTAGTCTCTGTTCATTCTGCAACTCCTGTTTCGAGTTACTATTCTTAGTAATTGAACCAATATTAAATACCGAGGGGTTGCTATAAACACTAGTAAACTACACATCAATAACATGTACATAAAATATAGCTTTGTTCACTATTCCACCCTTCTTATCCACCATAGTATCTAGGGAAGCTCCACTTCCAGTGACAATTTCCATTGCAGTAGAAGCACTCAGTCTTAGGCTTAGGTCCAGACTTGGGATTCTTCACTTGAGCAGCAACTTGCTTGCCGTTCTTCTTGAAGTTCCCCTTCTATCCCTGTGCCCTTTTTCTTGAAACTAGTGGTCTTGTCAACCATCAACACTTGATATTTTTCTTGATTTCTACCTTCACCGATTTTCGCATCACAAAGAGCTTGGGAATTGTTTTCGTCATCCCTTGCATATTATAGTTCATCATGAAGTTCTAGTAACTTGGTGATAGTGACTAGAGAACTTTGTCAATTACTATTTTATCTGGAAGATTAACTCCCACTTGATTCAAGCAATTGTAGTACCCAGACAATCTGAGCACATGCTCACTGTTGAGCTATTCTCCTCCATCTTGTAGGCAAAGTACTGTCATAGGTCTTATACTTCTCGACACGGGCATGAGTATGAAATACCAATTTCAACTCTTGGAACATCTTATATGCTCCGTGGCATTTCAAAACACTTTTGAAGTCCCGGTTCTAAGACGTAAAGCATGGTGCACTAAACTATCAAGTAGTCATCATACCGAGCTTTTGTCAAAACGTTCATAACATCTGCATCTACTCCTGCAATAGTTCTATCACCTAGGGTGCATCAAGGACATAATTCTTCTGTGCAACAATGAGGATAATCCTCAGATCACGAATCCAATCCGCATCATTGCTACTAACATCTTTCAACTTAGTTTTCTCTAGGAACATATCAAAAATAAAACAGGGAGCTAAAGCGAGCTATTGATCTACAACATAGATATGCTAATACTACGGGACTAACTTCATGATAAATTAAAGTTCAATTAATCATATTACTTAAGAACTCCCACTTAGATAGACATCCGTCTAATCATCTAAATGATCACGTGATCCAAATCAACTAAACCATGTCCGATCATCATGTGAGATGGAGTAGTTTTCAATGGTGAACATCACTATGTTGATCATATCTACTATATGATTCACACTCGACCTTTCGGTCTATGAAAGGATCGAGAAGAGGTGTCTAGAGGGGGGTGATTAGACACTAAGTACCAAAAGTTGCAGTTTTTAATTTCCTTAAGTTGGAGTGGAGTTTTTGGCACAAGTTTAACAATCACAATACATAACAAGCAAGCATGCAATGATTATATGAGTAGCGGAAAGTGAAGCATGCAACTTGCAAGAATGTAAAGGGACGGGATTGGAGAATTCAAACGCAATTGGAGACATGGATGTTTTTGTCGTGGTTCCGATAGGTGGTGCTATCGTACATCCATGTTGATGGAGACTTCAACCCACGAAGGGTAACAGTTGCGCGAGTCCACAGAGGGCTCCACCCACGAAGGGTCCACGAAGAAGCAACCTTGTCTATCCCACTGTGGCCGTCGCCCACGAAGGACTTGCCTCACTAGCGGTAGATCTTCATGAAGTAAGCGATCTCCTTGCCCTTACAAACTCCTTGGTTCAACTCCACAATATTGTCGGAGGCTCCCAAGTGACACCCAGCCAATCTAGGAGACACCACTCTCCAAGAAGTAACAAATGGTGTGTTGATGATGAACTCCTTACTCTTGTGATGCAAATGCTAGTCTCCCCAACACTCAACTCTTTCTCACAGGATTTGGATTTGGTGGAAAGAATATTTGAGTGGAAAGCAACTTGGGGACGGCTAGAGATCAAGATTCGTATGGTAGGAATGGAATATCTTGGTCTCAACACAAGTGTAGGTGGTTCTCTCTCAAAAAATGCATGTTGGAAGTGTAGGTTCTTTCTGATGGCTCTCTCTCGAAATGAAGAGTGGGTGGAGGGTTATATATAGCCTCCACACAAAATCTAACCGTTACACACAACTTGCCAATCTCGATGGGACCGAATTGGGAAACTCGATCGGACCGATTCAGCAAATCTAGTGACCGTTAGGATTTTCGGTGGGACCGACATGCAACTCTGTAGGACCGATATGGTTTGGGTTAGGGCATAATGTAATCTCGGTGAGACCGATTACACAAACTCGGTGGGACCGATTTTGGTAATAAGCTAACCAAAGAGTTGGTCAGGCACACTCGATGGGACCGATTCGCTCATCTCGGTTGGACCGAAATGTTACGAAGAGGAATAGAAAGTTTGCATGTAATCTCGGTAGAACCGATTACTCAAACTCGGTGAGACCGATTTTGATAATGGACATACACAGAGAGATTACAATCGCATCTCGGTGAGACCGTGATCCCTGTCGGTGAGACCGATTTGCCTAGGGTTTGTGGCAGTGGCTATGACATCTGAACTCGGTGGCGCCGGATAGAAAGAATCGGTAGGGCCGAGTTTGAATTTTGGTTTAGGTCATATGTGGATGTGAGAAAGTAGTTGAGGGCTTTGGAGCATATCACTAAGCACTTCGAGCAAGAACCTCATTAAGCAACACCTCATCCCCTCTTGATAGTATTGGCTTTCCTATAGACTCAATGTGATCTTGGATCACTAAAATAGAAAATGTAGAGTCTTGAGTTTGGAGCTTTAGCCAATCCTTTGTCCTTAGCATCTTGAAGGGGTTCCACATCCACTAGTCCATGCCACTTCATTTATTGAACTCATCTGAAACATACTAGGTAAAAGTGTTAGTCCAACAAGAGATATGTTTACATTAATTACCAAAACCACCCACGGAGCACTTGTGCTTTCAATCTCCCCCTTTTTGGTAATTGATGACAACATACATCAAAGCTTTAAATAAGGATATAGAGAATAACAAGTAAAGCTTTGGAAAGACATGTAACATGCATAGGCTCCCCCTACATGTATGCAATCATGTGAATATGGAATATAGGAGCATGTGAGTGGATAAACATGACAAAGTAAGCAATGTGTTACATGTATCTTGGCTATATGTATTAGAGCAAAAGATGTGAATATGGGAAATGTAACTTCATGCTCATGAGGCCTTCTTGCAAACAGTATGTACATCAGCAAGAATTTCTCATACACATGACTGTGATGCATATACTTACCTTGTGGTCTTGAGTTGTCTTAGGATGAAATGAACCTGTGTAAACAAGGTTAGATAACACAGATACACCTGCTGGCCAGAGCAAACAAAGGAAACCACAAGAGTACCAAGACTGGGATGACATGTAAAGTGAGTACTAAGTACCACATTGGATATAGACATGTCCCCAAAGGTAAAGATATGCAATGAATTTAAGGATTTCCTTCCCTTAGATGTCTTGCTCCCCCTGAATCTAGCATGGGATACTGGGAGAAGATAGGGAACAGAAAATCAGAGCTCGAAGAAAATAAACAGAGCTAATGTAAACAAGCAAATATGAACATGTCTTTCCCCTCTTGAAGACATGTTACTTCTGTCCTCTTGAACACCAAGCATCTGGGGTCCTTGATGATTATACTTTCTCCCCTTGAGTATTCTCTCCCCCTATAGATATGATTAAGCTTTGATGTGATCTCTCTCTTCCCCTTTGACATCAATTTCCAAGAAGGGTTCTTCTGGATTTTTATCATGATGGGTTTGGTCCTTGAGTCATAGAACAAAGCAGTAAGTTGAATGTGATGCTGGTCTAGGACAAGATTCATTGAGTGGAGCTGGATCAAAAAGAATGCAGAAACAAGTGGCAAGCTGTCTTTCCTGTAGTGAAATCGGTGGCACCGAGTTGTATGTTTCGGTTGTACCGAAAGGATTCGGTTGGACCGAAGGCATCAGACCGGTGTGACCGAGTTCATCGCAGAGAAAACACTTGTCACCTCAGCTCACTAGACAAGTAAGATCTCACAAGGATTTGCAAGGAATTAACTGAAAGATTTGCAATGAATTGGATGCAGGGAATGCAGATCAATCAAAAAAGAGTATATTGAGCATATTGACTTCGGAGTCAAGTGAGATCACTTGATCATAGGTCATACTCATCGTTTAAGCTCAAAATGGGGTTACCATTTTTTGTTTAAGCATCTTGATGTATTCACATCTTGTCGAGTTGCTTTGACTCATGACTTGGAGTAAAGCTTCTCTAAGATGGAATAACATACCTTGGGTGGTGGTGGTGATCGTGATCATGTAGTTGAACTTATGTGGGTTGCTAAAAATTGATGTAGCTCATCAAGAGTTGGGAGCACCACTTGGAATTTGAGTTCATCTACCTACATGGGTTAGTTTTTGCAAGGAAAAGCACCTGTGTATCCAAAATGACAATCATGAAACTCAACATAGAATTTTTCAAAGGATATGTTTGAATGGTATCGTGCTTCCTTGTCTTCAACCACCATTATGTAGAGACTTGGTGATGTAGAGATCGCTCAAGATGTGAATGAGTTGCAATCTCATAGATTTTGATTCATCCAAGTTCCTACAAGGGTTAGATCACATGCAACGAGCAAATATATCCAAGACATAAGATTATCATCATAAGAGAAATATCAAGGATTAGTCATAAGCTCATGTCTTGCATGTGTCCAATGGAGTTCCTACTCCAAGTTTGAAGCATCAATGATGTTCAATTCACCTCTTAACCTGCAAAACACTCTCTCATCAAGTGGTTTAGTGAATATATCCACTAATTGCTTTTCGGTGCGAACATGCTTAAGATTAATGTCCCCTTTGGCAACATGATCTCGAATGAAATGATGACGAACTTCAATATGCTTAGTTCGAGAGTGTTGCACGGGATTGTGAGCAATCTTGATAGCACTTTCATTGTCACAAAGTAATGGAACATGTTTCACATATACCCCATAATCTTTAAGAGTTTGGGTCATCCAAAGTAATTGAGCACAACATGAACCAGCGGCAATGTATTCTGCTTCGGCGGTAGATAAGGATACCGAGTTTTGTTTCTTGGAAGACCAAGATACAAGAGATCTACCAAGAAATTGACAAGTACCCGAAGTGGACTTTCTATCAACCTTGTCACCGGCATAGTCCGAGTCGGAGTAGCCAACAAGATCGAAAGAGGCCCTGTTTGGATACCAAATGCCAAAGTTTGGTGTATGGATTAAGTATCTCACTATCCTTTTCACGGCCTTAAGATGACATTCTTTAGGAGCAGCTTGATATCGTGCACACATGCACACACTTAGCATGCATGATAAAGGGACGTGAAGCACATAGATATAACAATGAACCAATCACAGAGCGATAAACTTTTTGATCAACCGGTTCACCATCTTTGGTCAAATCAAGATGTCCACTAGTGGGCATGGGTGTAGTCATACCTTTGCATTCTTGCATATTGAACTTCTTGAATAAGTCCTTGGTGTACTTCATTTGAGAGACAAAGGTACCTTCCTTAGTTTGCTTGATTTGCAAACAAAGAAAGAATTTGAGTTCACTCATCATAGACATCTCAAACTTCTCCGACATTACCTTTCCAAACTTCTCACTAAAATGAGGGTTAGTAGAACCAAATATAATATCATCAACACAGATTTGGCATACAAATAGTTCTCCATTGACCCTTCTAGTGAAAAGAGTAGAATCTATTTTTCCAATTTCAAAGCCTTTTTCAATAAGGAACTTGGTCAAGCATTTATACCATGCTCTAGGAGCTTGTTTAAGACCATAAAGAGCTTTGTGAAGTTTGTAAACATGATCAGGTTTCTTAGGAACAAAGCCGAGAGGTTGCTTAACATAAACTTCCTCCTCTATTTCACCATTTAGAAAAGCACTTTTAATGTCCATTTGGTACAAGGTGATATCATGGTGATTAGCATAGGCAAGTAAGATGTGAATGGACTCAAGTCTAGCAACGGGAGCATAAGTCTCACCATAGTCCATACCTTCGACTTGTGTGTAGCCTTGGCAATGAGACATGCTTTGTTGCGAACTACTTGTCCATCTTCATCTTGCTTGTTGTGAAACACCCATTTGGTACCGATGATGTTGTGGTTGTTGTCGGGCTTCTCAACTAATGTCCAAACTTGATTTCTCTCAAAGTTGTGTAGCTCTTCATGCATAGTGTTTATCCAATCCGGATCTTCCAAAGCTTCTTCAACCTTCATAGGTTCAATGCTAGAGATGAATGAATAGTGTCCACAAAAGTTAGCCAAACGAGTTTTAGAGCGAGTGATTATCCCGGTTTGGATATCATTGTAGATTTGCTCGACGGGGTGGTCTTTACACTAGTAGAAAAAGGGCCTATAGTCCCGGTTGGTGAGGGCCTTTAGTCCCGGTTCATGAAACGGGACAAAAGGGTCGGTACTAATGCCCTGACCCTTTAGTCCCGGTTCAATCCAGAACCGGGACAGATGGGCCTCCACGTGGCCGGTCCGCTGAGCCCAAGCAGGAGGGCCTTTGTTCCCGGTTGGTGGCACCAACCGGGACCAATAGGCATCCACGCGTCAGCATTTCTATGGCTGTGGTTTTTGTTTTTTTTGAAAGGGGGGTGGGGGGTTTTGGGCGGTTAATTTAGGTGTTTCATATATTGTGCTATAGCTAGCTAATTAATAGAGAAAAGTGTCCTCTCTTTTGTCCGTGCTTGGTCGACACTACGTACTATACATACATTATAGAGAGGACTAGCTAGACACGCTAGCTAGCTAGTAATTAAGCAAGCAGAAGATCGTCATGAACATATATGCATACAGAGAGAAGTGATATCGACCACCTCTCCTTCTCCGAGAGATTGGTCGAACAACAAGTTCTCGTATATCTATCCGACACTACCGGCTACATATATACAATAATTATCTTTTACAAATATATAATCTCCTAACATACGGACGCGTGGTCCACATAGTATTCTCCGTCTTCAGCGATCACGTGGTCAAGAAAGAATGCCGCCAATTCCTCTTGAATTGCTCGGCATGCGATCTGGTGCTAGGAGTTCATCCCGCATCGAAACATCTAATTTTAAGAAAGGGGTCAATATATATATATATATATATATATATATATATATATATATATATATATATATATATATATATATATATATATATATAAACTCAACACAAATGATGGTAATAAAATAAAATTGTGAATATTTTTATTTACGCACTTCATATTGTTTGTCGGAGTAGCCCGCTCACGGGGCGTGTGGCGGATGGACTCGCAAACGTAGTATCCACAGAAATCATTCCCTTGTTCCTGCCACAACCACTTTACAAGAAATAGAGGTCAATCAAACTGATAATTAGCAAGCATGCTAAATGGTATTGATGAAACTAGCACTTGAATCACAAGGAGATGCGTGGAATATGCTACTATATAGTACTTACTTTGGTGTCTAAATTGCAGCTTCTTGGTAGTCCCGAGCTTTTTGGTGAATTTTCTCCAAGCCCTGCCATACAAAGAAAACAATTACTTGATATCAGAAATGAACAAAGTTGCTGATATGGTGGATAATGATCGATTTAACTTACTTCTCGAGCATTTCAGTCATGTTCGTGATACTCCTTGGGATCTTTTCGCTTGAGTCTAAGACAGTTACTACTCCTTCTCAAGCTTAATCTCTAGGAGAATATAGTGGTAGCTGCGCACACATGCATAACTCATCAATATTACATTACTATAACCTGGACTAATAAGGAAACCGAATATGCCACAAGACAGTAATACTCACTTGAAGTTGTAAGGAAAGAGTATTATATCTTTGTGTTCATTTATTACCAACGATTGTAGCAAGTTGGCCTTGGTATTTTATTTACGAAATTCAACCTCAGATTTATCTATGAGATATGTGTTAATGAACCCAATATCACCCACTTGTCTTTTCTTCAATTCGGCGATCTTCAATCTGCATAATATAGTGAGGATAATTATAAATACATGCAATGAAAGGGCTGAGTTATATAGAGACTTAATGATGAAGTAGTACTACTTACGAGATGTAGCAGGTGACCGTTGCTTTATCGAGGCCAATTGATTGAAAACTGATAGAACTCCTCAAATGGAATAGGCAACAGTTCAATTCCAAGGAGGTCATGCTCCTTTTAACTCTCACATACAAAGTACTCCTCCCTCGGACTCTTTGCAGGTTTTCATGTACCAATCATGCAATCTTCGCATCATCGTTGATAGAGAACTTTCATCTTTGACGAGAGGCTTCCCGTACTCGTATCTTTGTATCTGCACCTCCAAGAAATCATAATGTACATCGTCGGGCAGGTAATCTGCAGGATTGCCATAACCGGGCACCATCCTCGGATCGACGATGTCGCTAGCATGCACCTTGAGCGGGGGGCACGTTTGCTTCGCATATTCGCCGAGCTGGGCAATTTGTTTCCCAGCTCGTCGTTCTTTCATCCTTTGATCATTGACAGTACTTCCCGACCTCTCCGCTTCGGCAAATGCCTTTCCAATAATGCGCTCATAGTTGCCTTTCGGCGGAGACTTGGGTGGTTTTGTCAGGGCAGCCAGAGTGCGCTTTGCTTTCACCGGATCTACCTTCTCCTCCGGAGGTGGATGTCTCTTTGCTTTCAACCCTTGAAACCAGTCATCCACTTCGGTCTGCACGATCTTCGCGTTTTCCTCCTCGCTCCTCTCAGACGGTAACTTCTCCGAGTCTTGAGAGAAGGACCGAATCATATCTCCTCCCGCCTTTGGCTGTCTTGCTAGACGCGGCGGAGAGCGAGCAGAGCGGATGTCTTCTTTCCTTGCTTACGAGGCGGAGGAGAAGGACTACGACGCTACGGAGCAGCCGGAGCGGCGGCGGTCTCTTCCGCCCTTGCCGATGAGGCGAGAAGGAGGATGCTGGCTGCTCTGGCCTGGGCGGGCGGAGAAGGAGGCGGAGTGCCGCCACGCGCCGGAGAAGGAGCCGGCCGAGTGCCCTGATCATCACTCGCCGGAGGAGGAGGCGGAGGAGGCGGAATGCCCTGACTTCGGAGGAGGAGGAGGAGGCGGAGGCATCCAGTTCGGAAGGTTGATGAGATCCTTCCGCCATAGGCATGGAGTCTTGAGAGAGAACCCAGCCGATACTCTCCTTCACCGTAGGGTGGTCAAGCCGAGGTCCTCAAATCCTCCGTTATTTCATCGACCATCACCTTAGCATATCCTTCGGAATCGGCCGGTAGTGAAAAGTTGAGTCGGGTTTAGTAGGATAAACAGAGCCAACAACCGCCTTGACCTTCAAATTGCTCCATTGCGCCATAAGGTGGCAATTTTCAGCATCCGTGATAGCATCCACGGATAGCTGGCAGGAGCCGTCAAGGCATGCTGCTCTGGCTGAAGCAGCTCGGTGGAAGCCACGCTGCTTCTCCGCTGAGATGGCGGGTAGCCGGGGAAGCTTGGCAGGTCGTTGCTGCGATCTGCTACTTCTCGTTCCTCTAGCCCCATTACCCTTTAGTGGAGCGCCTGCATTTGGCTCTGCTCCAGTTTCTTCCTCCTCTCATGGGTTTTGTAACCCCCTGCGTCCGGAATCCAGCCTTCCACGAAACGGAGCCTGGCGTGCCTCGTGTCCGTCCAGGGTGCTCAGGATTCCCGAGGGCCATTGTGAGCTCGTCCTTCTCCCTGTCTGGAACGAACTTCCCTTGCTGCGCTGCTTTGATATATTGCTGAAGCCTCTTGACTGATATGTCCAATTGTTCGTCCGTCCAAATGCACTTCCCTGTTATAGGGTCCAAGGATCCGCCGGCCACGAAGAACCAAGTCCGGCAATGGTCTGGCCAGTTCATTGTCTCTGGTTCGATCCCTTTATCAAGCAGATCATTCTCAGCCTTGGCCCACTTAGGCCGGGCTACGAGGTAGCCACCTGACCCCGTGCGATGGTGAAGCTTCTTCTTCGCAGCATTTCTCTTGTTTGTCGCCGACATCTTTTTACTCTTTTCCGATGTCTTGTAGGTCACAAATGCGGGCCAGTCCTCTCTGATCTTCTCATATTTGCCCTTGAATTCTAGTGTCTCATTTTTTTGACATACGTATTGAGTTCTTTCTTCCAATTCCTGAATACTTCTGCCATCTTCTTAAGAGCAAAAGACTTGATTAATGGCTCTATTACTGGCTTCTCCGGATCATCCTCTAGCGGTAGGGTAAAATTTGACTTTAGCTTAGTCCAAAGATCATTTTTCTGCATATCATTGACATAAGACACCTCAGGCTTATACCATTGGTGGATGCTGATCGAGATCTTGTCCCTAACCAGAACCCCGCACTGAGCAACAAATGCCTTCTTTGTCCGGTAGGGTTCAATCGGTTGGCCGTCGCGCGCGATTTGTATGATCTCAAACTTTTCATCCGAGCTCAACTTTTTCTTCGGGCCTCGTCTCTTTACCGAAGTTGTGCTTGATCCGGACGGCTAGAAAAAAGAACAAAGACGAGAGTTAATTAATATGTGTACATACCAAAACAATGAATGCATCAATTAGCTAGTCAGCACAGGCTTAACTAATATATATACCTGGCCAGACTCGGTTTGGTGGCCTCGACGCTGCTTCTCTAGGGTTTGGGGTGGCCTCGACAACGCTTCAAGGGTTAGGGGGTGGCCTCAAGAACGCTTCAAGGAGGGGGTAATATCGACCCCCCCCCCCCACGTGTTGAAGCTATCGGGAGGGGGTCGGCGTTGAACACTACATCTATGTCCCACAAGTGACGTGGGCATCGACGCCCGCGGTAGGGTAGAGGGTCGTGGATCGTCGAGCGGTCGAGGGTCAAGGGGTCGAGGATCGCCGAGGGGTTGGGAGGTTGCCTAGTGTCAAAGGATTCAACAAAACCATGTCTTCATCATTAGTAACAGTGCATGATGGTGAAGCCCTCCAAAGTTATTTTGGAACGGAGTCCCAGATAGGATAATTCGCTTTTTGGTACAAAGTTCAGCATAACCTTCCGAATATCGTTATTTGAAAGGCCTTTGCTGAAATTCTTACAAAAAGGCAAATTATCCTATCCGGGACTCCATTCCAGAATAACTTTGGAGGACTTCGTACCATCATGCCATGGTTACTTCCGGCTAATGATGAAGCCATGGATTTCTTCAATACTTTGACACTATAGGAACCCTCGACCCTGAAACCTTCGACCCTTGACCCCTTAACGACCCTCGACCCTCTACCCTAGTTCCCGACCCTCGACCCCTCGGCGATCCTCGACACCCTCCTTATATCGACAAGGACGCGACATACATATACATGGGAAAATAATTTTATCGGGGAGGGGGTATCGGTACCCTCCCCTCGTGTCGAAGTTTCTTCTTTCTCCTCTATTCCTTTCTTTCTTCTTCTCCTCTTCTTTTTCTTCTTATCCCTCGAGAAAGGAAAATAAGGAAAAGGAAGAAAAGAGGAAGAAGGAAGAAGGAAGAAGAAGAAGAAAAGAAGAAGAAAAAGAGGAGAAGAAGAAAGAATAGAGGAGAAGAAGAAAAATAGAATTCTTTTCTATTTTTCTTCTTCTCCTCTTCTTCTTCTTTTTCTTCTTCTTATTTATTTAACCTCTTCTTCCTCTCCCTCTTCTTCTCCTTTCTTCCTCTTCTTATTTCCTTTTCCTCTCATTTTCTTCTTCTTCTTCCTTCTTAAAAATACATGAAGTGGTATTGCCTAATTCATTGTTCATATGAATACACAAACATTTGCATATTTACAATAATTAATATCACCAAAAAATCTATGAACAAAAAAAATCCTAATTTTTCTAAAAACTAACTTTTGCATTGTTCATATACACATATACATTATAGCCACATACACATATACATCACATATGAACAAAAAATTAAAACATAAAAAAATAGAGCATAAAAATAAAAAAGAGCTTAAACATTATATATATATATGAAAAAATTAAAGAAATAAAAAAAAAAAGAGCCGGGGGCGGCTCACAGCGTGAAGGCAGGCGAGGCCAGCCGTGTGTGGGCGGGACGGGGCAGGGGCAGGCGATGGCGACGAGGAGCGAGCGCGGACGGCGAGCCCGTGAGTAGGAGCTCGAGGCGACGGCGGGCGGCGAGGGGCGGTGGGGCGGGACGGGCAGGGGCGGGCGACGACGAGCAGGCGGGCAGGGGGCGGCGGCGATAGCGAGCACGGGCAAGGGCGCTGGGCGACGGCGACGGCGAGCACGGCAGCTGACGGCGTCGTCGGGCGAGCCTCGGGCAACTGGCGGCATCGTCGGGCGGGGCTGGCGATGAAATCTGAAAAACGCTAAGTCTTTGCTTATATAGAAAAGGCTTTGGTCGGTTCGTGGCACGAACCGGGACTATCTGCCTTTAGTCCCGGTTGGTGCCACCAACGGGACCAAAGGCCAATTTTCAGCAGCCCAAAGGGCGGAAGCGGTGACCTTTGGTCCCGGATGGTGGCACCAACCGGACTAAAGGGGGTCATTGGTCCTGTTAAGTGGCACCAACTGGGACCAATGGTCTTTAGTCGGTTGGTGCCACCAACCGGGACCAAAGGCCTTGTGCTGCCCCGCGCCCAAAAGTTTAGTCCCACCTCGCTAGTTGAGAGAGCGCGAGAGTGGTTTATAAGCGCTGCTGCGCCCACCCTCTCGAGCTCCTCTCAACTGCAGGCTTTCGGGCCTAATCTGTCACTAGCTATGTGCCTGTGGGCCTACTTGGCCTCCTGCGGGCCTGAATCCTGGCCCATGTAGGGTTTCTAGTCGTATTCAGGCCGTGGGGGTCCAGTAGGCGGCACTATTTTTTTCCAGTTTTTTTGTTTTGATTTTTGCATTATTATTTATTTTTTGTTTTCTTGCTTTATTTTTTAATTCTTTTTGCTTTTAGTTTTAGAAAAATTATAAACTTTCTGTTAGTGCCATTAGTTTCCAAATTTGAAAACACTTTTTTTGTTTTCTTTGTTGCTTTATTTATTTTATTTTGTTTCTACTTACAACAAAATACTTATTGTTGCTATTTTTAATTTTTTTCAGCTTTTTGTTCTGTTTTCTGCATTATTTATTTTTTGTTGTTTTTTTCTTTATTTTTTAATTCTTTTTGCTTTTAGTTTTAGAAAAATTATAAACTTTCTGTTAGTGCCATTAGTTTTCAAATTTGAAAACACTTTTTTTGTTTTCTTTGTTGCTTTATTTATTTTATTTTGTTTCTGCTTACAACAAAATGGTGTGTTTATTATTCCCTTTATATTCGACGAGAAGCCAGTCGGGACCTTCATACTGAGCAGGCATTGAAAGAATATTTCTTTCTCTTCTTTCGTAAGAGCGTAGCTGGCAGGACCTTCATACTGCTTCGGAGGCATGCCCTCTTTTTCGTGCAAGCGTTGCAGGTCCTCTCGTGCCTCAGGTGTATCTTTTGTCTTCCCATACACGCCCAAGAAGCCTAGCAGGTTCACGCAAAGGTTCTTCGTCACGTGCATCACGTCGATCGAAGAGCGGACCTCTAGGTCTTTCCATTAGGGTAGGTCCCAAAATATAGATTTCTTCTTCCAGATGGGTGCGTGATTATCAGCGTCATTCGGAACAGCTAGTCCGTCGGGACCCTTTCCAAAGATTACGTGTAAATCATTGACCATAGCAAGTACGTGATCACCGATACGCATGGCGGGCTTCTTCCGGTGATCTGCCTCGCCGCCAAATGCTTGCCTTTCTTTCGACATTGATGGTTGGTCGGAAGAAATCGACAATGGCCTGTACACATTCTTCCTGCAGCTTCCGGTATATACTATCGGTGTCAAGTAAGCGGTGCGTGCATGCGTCGTATCCCTTGTTTGTCTGTCACGAAGGTTCTTGAGAGCGGGCCAATCGTTGATGGTCACGAACAGCAACGCCTTTAGGTCAAATTCCTCCTTTTTGTGCTCATCCCACGTACGTACACTGTTTCCATTCCACAGCTGTAAAAGTTCTTCAACTAATGGCCTTAGGTACACATCAATGTCGTTGCCGGGTTGCTTAGGGCCTTGAATGAGATCTGGCATCATAATGAACTTCCGCTTCATGCACATCCAAGGAGGAAGGTTATACATACATAGAGTCACGGGCCAGGTGCTGTGATTGCTGCTCTGCTCCCCGAAAGGATTAATGCTATCCGCGCTTAAAGCAAACCATACATTCCTTGGGTCCTTTGCAAACTCATCCCAGTACTTTCTCTTGATTTTTCTCCACTGCGACCGTCGTGGGTGCTCTCAACTTCCGTCTTTCTTACGGTCCTCACTGTGCCATCGCATCAACTTGGCATGCTCTCCGTTTCGAACAGACGTTTCAACCGTGGTATTATAGGAGCATACCACATCACCTTCGCGAGAACCCTCTTCCGGGAGGCTCGCCGTCAACATCACCGAGGGTCATCTCGTATGATCTTATACGCAATGCACCGCATACCGGGCATGCGTTCAGATCCTTGTAGGCACCACGGTAGAGGATGCAGTCATTAGGGCATGCATGTATCTTCTCCACCTCCAATCCTAGAGGGCATACGACCTTCTTTGCTACGTATGTACTATCGGGCAATTCGTTATCCTTTGGAAGCTTCTTCTTCATTATTTTCAGTAGCTTCTCAAATCCTTTATCAGGCATAGCATTCTATGCCTTCCACTGCAGCAACTCGAGTACGGTACCGAGCTTTGTGTTGCCATCTTCGCAATTGGGGTACAACCCTTTTTTGTGATCCTCTAACATGCGATCAAACTTCAGCTTCTCCTTTTGACTTTCACATTGTGTCCTTGCATCGACAATGACCCGGCGGAGATCATCATCATCGGGCACATCGTGTGGTTCCTCTTGATCTTCAGCAGCTTCGCCCGTTGCAGCACCATCGTGCACATCGTCGGTGCATCTTGATGTTCGATAGCATCACCGTATTCAGGGGCACATAGTTGTCATCGTACTCTTCTTCCTCGCCGTCTTCCATCATAACCCCTATTTCTCCGTGCCTCGTCCAAACATTATAGTGTGGCATGAAACCCTTGTAAAGCAGGTGGGTGTGAAGGATTTTCCGGTCGAGTAAGACTTTGTATTCCCATATATAGGGCATGGACAACACATAAAACCATTCTGCTTGTTTGCCTCAGCCACTTGAGAAAATCATGCACGCCTTAATGTACTCGGAGGTGTATACATCACCGTACATCCATTGCGGTTCATCTGCGTGCATTATATATAATTAAGTGTGTCAAAAATCATTACAGAACATCATGAATAGATAATTAAGTGACCAAATTAATAGAAGTTCATCATCACATAAAAACCAAAGTACATACATAGTTCTCATCTAACAACATAAAGCTCTGCAGATCATCTAAAATAATTAAACCATACATTGAAACTATGTAAAACATTTCAATGCAAAAACAAATGCGATCATAATCGCAAACAAGGTAACAACTGATCCAACGGCATAATGATACCAAGCCTCGGTATGAATGGCATATTTTCTAATCTTTCTCATCTTCAAGCGCATTGCATCCATCTTGATCTTGTGATCATCGACGACATCCGTAACATGCAACTCCAGTATCATCTTCTCCTCCTCAAATTTTTTTATTTTTTCCTTCAAGAAATTGTTTTCTTCTTCAACTAAATTTAACCTCTCGACAATAGGGTCAGTCGGAATTTCCGGTTCAACAACCTCCTAGATAAATAAAATCTATGTCACGTTGGTCGGCATAATTTTCATAAACAATAAATGAACCAATAGTTATGAAAAGATAATATATACCACATCCGAATCATAGAGAGGACGAGGGCCGACGGGGGCGGATACCAAAACCATCGCACTATATAAGATGCAATAATAGAAGTAAGAAAATAATACAAGAATATTTTTCCTTTCAGAAAGAAGATAAGAACAAGAGGCTCACCACGGTGGTGCTGGCGATGAGATCGGCGTGGGTGATCGGCGCGGTGAAGACGGGACAGGCGTGACGGACCGCTAAACCTAGACAAATATTGAGGAAAATGGAGGTTGGAGGTCGAGCTTGGAGAGGAGAAAGCTTAAGTAGTGTGGCTCGGGCATTTCATCGAACACCTCATGTGCATAGAAGGTGAGCTAGAGCACCACAAAGCCCCCCCTCGTCGGAAAGAGAAAAACAGAGCACTGGAGTGCTCTGCTCGCGAGCGAGGGGTATATATAGGCAGCACTATTGGTCCCGGTTCGTGGCATGAATCGGGACTAAAGGGAAGCCTTTGGTCCCGGTTCATGCCACCAACCGGGACCAATAGTGGTGGGCCAGGAGCCAGGCCCATTGGTCCCGGTTCGTCCCACCAACCGGGACCAAAAGGTCCGGACGAACCAGGACCAATGGCCCACGTGGCCCGGCCGGCCCCCTGGGCTCACGAACCGGGGCAAATAGCTCCATTGGTCCCGGTTCTGGATTGAACCGGGACTAATGGGCTGAACTGGCCTGGACCATTGCCCCCTTTTCTACTAGTGTTAGCAATTCTTGCTCGAACTCGTGAAAGCTTTTGCTTGGATCTTGGTTGAACATCTTCTTCATATTGTTCTTCTTCTTGGCTTTCTTCATTGTTGACGTTGTCCTTCTCTTGTCGTGGTGGAGAGGGAGGTTGTTGACGTTCATCTTGGTGCATTTCCTCGTTTTCTTCATCTTGGTGTGTCCCACTTGTGGATGCTTCCGTATCAACTCTTGGTTCACCTTGTCGTGAGGTAGAAGCTTCCACTTGGACAGACGGTACTCTCCTTCACCTCCGTTGGACGAATCTTGCCAATAGACAAGTCTTGGATTGCTTCTGAGGGGTCTTTGTCTCCGACATCAATTGGCAGTTGCTCTACTTGCGAGCCGTTAGATTCGTCAAACTTCACATCTACCATTTCTTCAACCTTTCGGGTGAAATTGTTCTAGACACGGTATGTGTGAGAGTTTGAGCCATAACCAAGTAGGAAACCATCATGAGACTTAGGAGCAAATTTAGAACGACGATGCTTATCAAGAATGTAGCACTTTGAGCCGAATACTCGAAAGTATCCAACTTGGGGTTTGTTACCAGTGAGGAGCTCGTATGCCGTCTTGCCGAGTAGCTTGTGAAGATACAAGCGATTTGTTGCATGACAAGCTGTCTCAACCGCTTCCGCCCAAAAGTGCTTCGGCGTCTTGTACTCATCAAGCATCGTTCTCGCCATTTTGATGAGCGTCCGGTTCTTCCTCTCAACAACTCGATTTTGTTGAGGTGTGTACGTAGCCGAGAACTCGTGTGAAATACCTTCTTCGTCAAGAAAGGTATCCACATTTGCGTTCTTGAACTCTGTTCAGTTGTCGCTGCGAACCTTCTTGATCTTCACTTCAAATTGATTTTGGGCCTTCCTAGCGAAGTTTTTGAAGATCTTTTGAACCTGCGATTTATCGTCGAGAATGAACACCCACGTAAATCTTGAAAAATCATCAACTATAACTAGACAAAAAGAATTTCCACCGAGACTTTTTTAGGCGTTGGGACCGAAAAGATCCATGTGAAGTAGCTCGAGTGGCCTCCTTGTGGTCATGATGTTCTTCACGGGATGCCTTCCTCCAACCTATTTACCTGCTTGACAAGGGCTGCAAAGTCTATCCTTATCAAATATGACATCGTTAACGCCAAGGATATGATTTCCTTTAATAAGCTTGTTAAGGTTTCGCATGCCAACATGACCTAATCGTGTGTGCCATAACCAACCTTTAGAGGATTTAGCAATAAAGCAAGTTCTAGGTTGAGCCTTTTTAGTGAAATCAACTATGTATAGATCACCTCTACGTACACCGGTAAATACCATTTTATGATTATCTCTACAAAACACTTGGCAATCTACTTCAGTAAATAGGACATTGAAACCGAAATCAGCAAGTCTAGATACTGAAAGTAAGTTGTAGCCAAGAGATTCAACGAGCATGACATTTTCTATGGAGCTATCATGTGATATGGCCACCTTACCGAGGCCAACCACCTTACCCTTTTAGTTATCACCAAGAGTGACATACTTTCGAGGACCATCGTTTTCAGCAAGCTCACGAAACATATCTTTATCTCCGGTCATGTGATCGGTACATCCACTATCAAGAACCCATTCCTTTCCTCCTGCCATATATCCTCGAAGATTTGCCATAAGACCAAAGTGTCTCATTGCATCATCAAGATCAAGGTCACTATCATCATCCTCATCATAGTATCCATGTTTAACATCGTCATGTGGTGAATGAAATCCCAGAGAGGGTGCTCCGTTAGAGTGAGTTTGGCAATGATCTTCTTTATGAATTTTAATAGCTTCGGAAATAATCTTTACCTAATAATAAAGCAAATTGGGTTTCTTTCGTCCGTCATGGCATTTTTCAGAAAAGTCCCTGTCTTTTCTTGAAATCAACCCGCCGTCCGGATTTAAGTCACACCCGAACCGTTATTTTACATTTTTCGAAAACCCCCCTGATGTTTTAGGTAATTCATCCGCGTATCATATTCAAGTCAAACAAATGCTTTCTAAAATCATCCATATCTTTTAAACCGTAACTCCGATTTGAACATGTTATATATGAAATTTGATTAGAAAAATATGTAGAATATGAATATGAGATTAATTTTACCTGTTAAGTATTTTTAAATATTATTTTGGAATATATTTGAGTCAAACCAAATGATTTTCTATATTATCTGTATCTTTTAAACCGTAACTTCGATTTTAACATATTATATATGAAATTTTATTATAAAAATGTGTGGAATCTAAATATAATGTGAATTTTACCTATTAAATATTTTTAAAATATTGCTATGGAAGCAAACTTATAATTTATAGCGCAAGATCCGTTTTTTTCTCATACCGGCGGCGATCCGGATTGCAAATAAACACCCCACTATAACCATATACAGAAAATAAAACATCGATAACTACACATGCATACCTCTAAAAAATGTCGCAGGGGATACAACAGATTTCTCATCGCGAGAGTGAGAGAAAGCGAGAGAGACAGACAGACAGATAGATAGATAGATAGATAGAGAGAGAGAGAGAGGGAGGAGAGAGACGCCTTATGATTAACCATATTTAACACACATTTTTTGTTGTTTTGTGTGAACACCAAGGCCATCGCCGGCGAGGGTGAGAAGGAGGATAAGCGGCAACACAAATATGATGCCTCGCAAAAATAAAGGAGGATAAGAGCGTGTGTTATGTTTTCTCTCCCGTTGCAACGCACGGGCTCTTTTGCTAGTATCACTAATGATTCCAACATCTCCTTTGGCACGCATAAGTTTGTAAGCTCAAATAGACAATCACCAAACATAGGATCATTGGAATTCATCTTACTCAAGGCAATAGACTTATGGAGAATTTCATCTAGATTTTTCAAGGAATAATTTGGAAAACGTTCCTCAAGAAATTTCCATATGGTGTAGGCACACTTAAGAGTAGGCAAACATCCAATCAAGTTTCGAGGCAAGCCTCTAGTGATAAGTTCAACAGTTCTAAGATTGTGAATCATGTTGATTGACTCGTCGAGGGTAGGACGCATAGGATCAACATAAGGTGCACAAGGGCTAGAAATGTACTTGTTCAACTTATATTGATTGAAAATCACAAGCATTTCATTTTTCCACTCATGAAAATACTCTCCATCAAGTATAGGCACTCTATGTCTAAGACTCCCAATTGTAAACTCATCCATCTTCCTCCAATGGTGTTTAAACCAAAGCAATGGAGACCAAAGCTCTGATACCAATTGAAAGGATCGAGAAGAGGTGTCTAGAGGGGGGGTGATTAGACACTAAGTACCAATAGTTGCAGTTTTTAATTTCATTAAGTTGGAGTGGAGTTTTTGGCACAAGTTTAACAATCACAATACATAACAAGCAAGCATGCAAGGAGTATATGAGCAGCGGAAAGTGAAGCATGCAACTTGCAAGAATGTAAAAGGATGGGATTGGAGAATTCAAACGCAAATGGAGACACGTATGTTTCTGTCGTGGTTCCGGTAGGTGGTGCTATCATACATCCACGTTGATGGAGACTTCAACCCACGAAAGGTAACGGTTACACGAGTCCACGGAGGGCTCCACCCACGAAGGGTCCACGAAGAAGCAACCTTGTCTATCCCACCATGGTCGTCGCCCACGAAGGACTTGCCTCACTAGCGGTAGATCTTCACGAAGTAGGCGATCTCCTTGCCCTTACAAACTCCTTGGTTCAAATCCACAATCTTGTCGGAGGCTCCCAAGTGACACCTAGCCAATCTTTGAGACACCACTCTCCAAGAAGTTACAAATGGTGTGTTGATGATGAACTCCTTGCTCTTGTGCTTCAAATGATAGTCTCCCCAACACTCAACTCTCTCTCATGGGATTTGGATTTGGTGGAAAGAAGATTTGAGTGGAAAGCAACTTGGGGAAGGCTAGAGATCAAGATTCATATGGTAGGAATGGAATATCTTGGTCTCAACACAAGTGTAGGTGGTTCTCTCTCAAAAAATGCAAGTTGGAAGTGTAGGTTCGTTCTGATGGCTCTCTCTCCAAATGAAGAGTGGGTGGAGGGGTATATATAGCCTCCACACAAAATCTAACCGTTACACACAATTTGCCAATCTCGGTGGGACCGAATTGGGAAACTCGGTCGGACCGATTCATCAAATCTAGTGACCGTTAGGATTTTCGGTGGGACCGACATGCAACTCGGTAGGACCGATATGGTTAGGGTTAGGGCATAACGTAATCTCGGTGAGACCGATTACACAAACTCGGTGGGACCGATTTTTGTAATAAGCTAACCAGAGAGTTGGTTAGGCACACTCGGTGGGACCGATTCGCTCATCTCGGTTGGACCGAAATGTTACGAAGAGGAACAGAGATTTTGCATTGTAATCTTGGTAGAACCGATTACTCAAACTCGGTGAGACCGATTTTGATAATGGACATACACAGAGAGATTACAATCCCATCTCGGTGAGACCGAGATCCCTATCGGTGAGACCGATTTGCCTAGGGTTTGTGGCAGTGGCTATGACATCTGAACTCGGTGGCGCCGGATAGAAAGAATCGGTAGGGCCGAGTTTGACTTTTGGTTTAGGTCATATGTGGATGTGAAAAAGTAGTTGAGGGCTTTGGAGCATATCACTAAGCACTTCAAGCAAGAACCTCATTAAGCAACACCTCATCCCCTCTTGATAGTATTGGCTTTTCCTATAGACTCAATGTGTTCTTGGATCACTAAAATAGAAAATGTAGAGTCTTGAGCTTGGAGCTTGAGCCAATCCTTTGTCCTTAGAATCTTGAAGGGGTTCCACATCCACTAGTCCATGCCACTTCATTTGTTGAACTCATCTGAAACGTACTAGGTAAAAGTGTTAGTCCAACAAGAGATATGTTGACATTAATTACCAAAACCACCCAGGGAGCACTTGTGCTTTCAGTCTCCAGTGTTCCAAGGCCATATCTATATATGCTAGGCTCGTCAAGTTTAACCCGAGTATTCTGCATGTGCAAAACTGGCTTGCACCCGTTGTATTTGAACGTAGAGCTTATCACACCCGATCATCACGTGGTGTCTCAGCACGAAGAACTGTCGCAACGGTGCATACTCAGGGAGAACACTTGTACCTTGAAATTTAGTGAGAGATCATCTTATAATGCTACCGTCGAACTAAGCAAAATAAGATGCATAAATGATAAACATCACATGCAATCAATATAAGTGATATGATATGGCCATCATCATCTTGTGCCTTTGATCTCCATCTTCAAAGCACCATCATGATTACCATCGTCACCGACGCGACACCTTGATCTCCAATGTAGCATCATCGTCGTCTCGCCAAATATTGTTTCTACGACTATCGCTACCGCTTAGTGATAAAGTAAAAACAATTACATGGCGATTGCATTGCATATAATAAAGCGACAACCATATGGCTCCTGCCAGTTGCCGATAACTCCGTTACAAAACATGATCATCTCATACAATAAAATATAGCATCATGTCTTGACCATATCACATCACAACATGCCCTGCAAAAACAAGTTAGACATCCTCTACTTTGTTGTTGCAAGTTTTACGTGGCTGCTACAGGCTGAGCAAGAACCGTTCTTACCTACGCATCAAAACCACAACGATATTTCATCAAGTATGTGTTTTTTAACCTTCAACAAGGACCGGGCGTAGCCACACTCGATTCAGCTAAAGTTGGAGAAACAGACACCCGCCAGCCACCTGTGTGCAAAGCACGTCGGTAGAACCAGTCTCGCGTAAGCGTAATGTTAGTCTAGGCCGCTTCATCTAACAATACCACCGAATCAAAGTATGACATGCTGGTAAGCAGTATGACTTGTATCGCCCACAACTCACTTGTGTTGTACTCGTGCATATAACATCTACGCATAACCTGGCACGGATGCCACTGTTGGGGAACGTAGTAATTTCAAAAAAAATTCCTACGCACACGCAAGATCATGGTGATGCATAGCAACGAGAGGGGAGAGTGTAGTCCACGTACCCTCGTAGATCATAAGTGGAAGCATTATGAGAACACGGCTGATGTAGTCGTACGTCTTCATGATCCAACCGATCCAAGTACCGAACGCACGGCACCTCCGAGTTCAGCACACGTTCATCTCGATGATGTCCCACGAACTCTGATCCTGCAGAGCTTCGCGGGAGAGTTCCGTCAGCACGACGGTGTGATGACGGTGATGATGTTGCTACCGATGCAGGGATTCGCCTAAGCACTGCTACGATATTATCGAGGTGGATTATGGTGGAGGGGGGCACCGCACACGGCTTGGAACAATCAACTTGTGTGTCTTGGGGTGCCCCCCTGCCCCCATATATAAAGGAGGGAGGGGAGGCTGGCCGGCCTCTCTAGGCGCGCCAAAGGGAGGAGGAATCCTCCTCCTAGTAGGAGTAGGGTTCCTCCTTTCCTAGTCCTACTAGGAGGGGAGAGGAAGGAGAAGGGGAGGAGAAGAAAAGAGGGGGCGCAGCCCCACCCCTAGTCCAATTCGGACTAGGCCAATGGGGGGCGCGCGGCCAGCCCTCGTGGCCTCTTCTCTTTTTCCCGTAAAGCCCACTAAGGCCCATATGTACTCCCGTATTCCCGTAACTCCCCTGGTACTTCGAAAAATACCCGAATCACTCGGAACCTTTCCGATGTCTGAATATAGTCGTCCAATATATCGATCTTTATGTCTCAACCATTTTGAGACTCCTCGTCATGTACCCGATCTCATCCGGGACTCCAAACTACCTTTGGTACATCAAAACACATAAACTCATAATACCGATTGTCACCGAACGTTAAGTGTGTGGACCCTACGGGTTCGAGAACTATGTAGACATGACCGAGACACGTTTCCGGTCAATAACCAATAGCGGAACCTGGATGCTCATATTGGCTCCCACATATTCTACGAAGATCTTTGTCGGTCAAACCGCATAACAACATACGTTGTTCCCTTTGTCATTGGTATGTTATTTGCCCGAGATTTGATCGTCAGTATCTCAATACCTAGTTCAATATCATTACCGGCAAGTCTATTTACTCGTTCTGTAATGCATCATCCCGCAACTAACTCATTAGTCACATTTCTTGCAAGGCTTATAGTGACGTGCATTACCGAGAGGGCCCAAAGATACCTCTCCGACAATCGGAGTGACAAATCCTAATCTTGATCTATGCCAACTCAACAAGTACCATCGGAGACACCTGTAGAGCACCTTTATAATCACCCAGTTACGTTGTGACGTTTGGTAGCACAAAAAGTGTTCCTCCGGTATTCGGGAGTTGCATAATTTCATAGTCATAGGAACATGTATAAGTCATGAAGAAAGCAATAGCAACATAATAAACGATCAAGTGCTAAGCTAACGGAATGGGTCAAGTCAATCACATCAGTCTCTAATGACGTGATCCTGTTAATCAAATGACAACTCATTTCTATGGCTAGGAAACTTAACCATCTTTTATTCAACGACCTAGTCAAGTAGAGGCATACTAGTGACACTCTGTTTGTCTATGTATCCACACATGTACTAAGTTTCTGGTTAATACAATTCTAGCATGAATAATAAACATTTATCATGAAATAAGGAAATAAATAATAACTTTTTTATTGCCTTTAGGGCATATTTCCTTCACCATCTCCGTCAAGTAGTGCCCAAGTACGCTATTTCTATGCTTGTTGAGTGAGAGCTGCACAGTCCCAAAAGTTTTGTCATTGAGGAGAAAGTGGCGATGAAAGCCCAAGTTTGCCGGGTACAAGGGGGGTTGAGCTTGCTCCTGGCCAACCAATGCACAGGACTTGTGCAAATACGCTCTTGTCGTCTTGCTTTACCCAACCGGGCGGTCTCTCCCGGGCACCTCCATTCGCCGGCCTCCAGATCCCCCAGGAGTCTACCACATAGACCTCGCATCCAGCGCTAGATGCCAGGAGGTTATCCGCGTAGGATCCGCGGTAATAAACACATACAACTTTGTGTTTCTTGTTTATCGTGTCGTAACCGATCCCTAGTCTCGCATACCTAAGGTCAGGTACGGGGCAGCCTATATGCCGGCCCTCTATGAGGGCCGCCATCTGGCCAGTGGATGGGTTGAACACATCCACTAAGTGCAACCCTGCACCGGTGGCCTCGACGATGACCAAGCCACGACACTGCATGGTGGCAACATGTGGAACGAGATATTTTTTCATGGTAATATGTGTCTCATTCATATCATACAGAACAAAGTACAAGTCACGTAAGGACCGTGACAGAACTGAAAAGATAAGAGAACATCTCTGAGCTTGACACCAACACATGTCACCTGCCTTCGGCAGCACCACAGGAGCCACCAAAGAAAAGAATAACAGATCACCTTCTCATCCGAGCTCGACGCGGCTCCATCGCTGATATGCAGCTTTATGGACCTCCAAGGTGGCTCACCAAAAATGAAGCCATTGTTGTTGAACTAATCAGACAGGGCAACACCCCGGACACGCCATCGAACTCCAGATCTGGCACCCCACCACGACGAAGACGCCAAAGGAGGAAACCATACCTTCCATCCACGAACCACAATCCATCACATGTTCCATCTTCCAGATGTCGTCGATATAGACCACAATCTGCATCCGCTCCTGGACTACCTCCCAAGCTCCGCGCCGACGCTGGAGAAAACACCGTCGCAACGGTGGAGCCCGAGGACACAGGTCCACCACGAGGATGCCGCCGCCGCCACGCTGTCCTTTCTTGAACAGACTGGTTTCCAAATCCATCCCCAACCATAGTGTAAAATCTGATAATACTGGGCGGCTTGATGCTTCCTCAGCGCACCCCCTGATTATATATATAGCATAGTAGTTTACACTTACAAAAGGAGACCCAAATAGGAAAACTATCTATGTGGAGGAAGCCGGACTTGTACTCCAAGTCGACTTGAACCCGTAGCTGTATTGGTCTCTAACACGCCCCCGCATTCTGAACCGGGAACGGAAGTGATCTGAAAATTGGACCGAAAGTCGCGGAAAAGAGCTATTGGTAAACCCTTGGTGAAGAGTCTGCAAATTGCATGGCTGACGGAACATGAAGAACATGAACGGCACCAAGAGCGACCTTCTCCCGGACGAAATGAATGTCTAACTCGATATGCATGTTTCGTGCAACGATGTTGTACCTGAAAGGGCTAGTTATCGACTAGAGGGGGGGGGGGGTGAATAGGTGATTTTTATGGAAGTCTTAAAAACATGGAAGTGTCGAAGACAGACAATACAAACAACACTATTCAATTTCAGCGGAAGGTAGACTACACTAGACAAGCCATAGTCAAGTATTCAATGAAGTGAAAGTATGAAGACTAATAGCAGCTAGGTAGTAGAGATCAGGATGGAAGACAGTACGAAGCCAATCAGAACAGATAGTCACACAGTGAAGTCAAACAGATAATGCAAGCAAGCAATGACTTCATGAAGACAAACTATAAGTAAAGAGGTATAAGAGATAGAACCAGTGGCTTCAGAAGGAGAAGGATTTGTTGGACCAGTTCCAATTGCTGTGATAACTATACGTCTGGTTAGGGAGGCTGAGATTCAACTCAGAAGACCGCGTCTTCACCTTATTCCCCTTGAGCAAAGGACACACAGTCCTCGCCCAATTACTCTGGTAAGTCTTCAAGGTAGACTTGCGAACCTTCACAGACTTCGTTCACCGGCAATCCACAATGGCTCTTGGATGCTCAGAACGCGACGCCTAACCGGCTGGAGGATTCACAGTCCTCAAGTGTAACAAGTCTTCAGATCACGCGGACAGAAAGACTTCAGTGATGCCAAACACTCTTTAGGCTCTGGGTGGTTTGGGCTTTGTCCTCGAAAGGATTCTCTCTCAAAGGCTTCGGAGGTGGGTTGCTCTCAAACGATAAAAAGCCGTGCACTAACTCTGAGCAGCCACCAATTTATGGTGTAGGGGTGGGATATTTATAGCCACTAGGCAACCCGACCGGATTTGTCCGAAATGACCCTGGGTCACTAAGGAACTGACACATGTCGCAACGGTCAGATTTCAAACACACGCGGTAGCTTGACTTGGGCTACAAGTAAAGCTGACTTATCCGACACAGGATAAGATTTGCTCTCATTGTCTTCGCTCGAAGACATAGGATTTGGTTTGAGCATCACTTCAGTCACTCTGACTTTGTTCACTTGGACCCCACTTAACAGTGCGATGGTTTCTATGACTCAACAAAGAAGAAAAGGAAACAACGAAACAACTAAATCTTCGCGCTCCATAGTCTTCGCTCAATGTCTTCTCGTGTCATAGTCTTCAATGTGAATGTCTTCACAGACCACCATTGTCTTCAATGTCTTCACACATTTTTAGGGGTCATCTCTGGAAGGTAAACCGAATCAAGGAGGTACTACTACATGTGTTATCCTGCAACTCTCACAAACACATTAGTCCCTCAACCAGACCAACTAGGGGTGGCACTAGATGCACTTACAATCTCCCCATTTTTGGTGATTCATGACAAACTGGTTGAAGTTTTCAACGGGGATAGAAATATGTGAAATTGTAAAGGATAAGGTATTGTCTTCATAAGTAGCAGAAGGCTCCCCCTGAAGATGTGCATATAAGTAATTTGCTTTTGGAATGCAAATGCACATGGCAGGTTGTACTTGTGGAGATCCTCTTCAACTTATGAAGACAGTTCATCATGCATGATTTGATATAACGAAGATAATGACATGCATAATGAAAAATGGACGTATGCAAAATGACTAAGTGCGGAAGTTATAATCGCACATACAAAATTTATCATCGCATCACGGAATAGCAAATAAGTGGCAGACGACCATTGAGTTTAAGTGTTACAACTCAGAGAACCAAATGTATCAAGAGCAAGAGTTGTAAACACTAGGCAAAATATAAAGCAACCGCCCATATGAACCCGCTTGAAGACTATCAACTCATATGCTTCTGCCCCTTTTGTCAGTAAGGACCAAAAAGGTTTGAAGACATAGAGCCTCTACTCGTTCCCAGAAGGAGTAGGAGAAGATGCAGGGTCGGTGTCGGGGTTTGGCGGTGCAGACGAACTTGGTGCAGTGTCGATACGTGTTGGAGGTGGTGAAGTAGCATCATCTTGATCATCGATCACTCTGGCATTCACTTTTGCTGCGGAGGAGGAGTACTCTGAGTCTTCAAGAGATGGAGTGCGCCACAGTACAGCCTTTCTGGGCGGTGTTGTGTCAAACTTGAATCGTTCAGAGAAGCCATCGTCTTGAAGATCTTCTTCAGGACACATAAGCGTCAGCCCTTTCCATGTTCGCCGACAGGTTTCATGGGCGACAAAGGCATTCTTGGTGGCAAGGTTGCGAATGCGGTTGACGTCCATCAAGAGGCTGTGCATTTGACGCTTCAGCCAGTCATGATGCTTATCTTGTTTTTGATGAAGGGCAACGAGAAGCTCTCGGTCATTGAGAACACGAGATCGCTTCCGAGGCCGTTGAGCAATTGTGCTTTCAGTGGCTTCAGTGTGGGCACGGTGAGGTGCACACGTAGTGCCAGCCAGGGGATAAACACGAGTGGCAGCCAATACTCCTTCAATGGGCTGAGTGAAGCTTTGGTGATCTGCGTTGTGAAGATGAATTGGCTCCTTGGCAGACTCTGGGTAGATGGATTCAACAGAGAGATCAACCTCTGGCAAAAATATGATATGGTTGCGAGCAGAGGGCTGATAGTTGAAGGCAGAGTGGAGCTTGATCAGACGCATGATCCAGGGAGCATAGAACTTCAGACCAAAAATCTCAGATCCTGATGCAGCAAGTTGGTGGATAAAGAAGTCTTGTGTATTGAAGCTTTTGCCGTGAAGAATATGGAAGACCAAAGTCTTCATTGCACCTTCCAGCTTACCATGTGGAGAATGTCCTTTGATGGGCCAAAGAGTTTGTTGTATAATGTGATAGATGGTACGTGGTAGATACTCAAGGTCTTCAACAAAGAACTCCTTAGGATATTCTACATCTGGAGGCAAAGGCTTCATCATGCTAAGCATCTGGCTCATGTTGGGCTCAGGCTTGTGAAAAATGCTCTCCAAAGCAGCACTGTGTAGCTGACAACCAGGTTCATACAGATCACCTGGAGTGGGCAGGCCAGTGAGCTCAATGACATCCAGAGCTTTGGCTTCATGATGGACATTTCCTGTCATCCACTCAAGGACCCATGTCTTCGTATCCCTGTAGTAGCCACGAATATGAAGGGTGGTATAGAATTGGAGTAGCAGTTCTTCATTCCAGTGCTCTTTGTCAGTGATGAACTGTAGTAAGCCAGGCTCTCTGAAGCAATCCAGTGCTTCTTCCAAACATTGCAGGCCGGTTATGGCTTTAGTGTCAAGATGCATATGTGGGAATATGCGACCTTGATTGTATAAAATGCATGAGTAATAACTGCGCTGCTGATAGCTCCAGAACCGATCAGATGAAATTCTCGGTCTTGAGTAGGGGTTCTTGGCGCTATCAAAGAAGGTGTTGTGCGCTTTGAAACCATTGACATTAAATGATCCTGGTGCAGATGCAGTACCTGGAAACCTTGGCAGCCTTGGCTTTGGCTTCTGAATATGTGCCTTGTGCTCGACGTGGTAATCAAATTGAGGACCAGCAGTAGGTGGAGGAACCAGAAAAGGCCATTTGACAGTGATTAGCTGGCCATAGTTGTATGCTTGCTCAATAGTGTGAGGCCTTGGTGACGGAACATGAGCAGTGGCATCAGCAGAGGCGTCAGGCTGCATATCTGTTGCAGGTGCATTATTGGTTTCATTGGCTTCGGGCACAGTGTTCAGTGCAGGCTCCACATTGTCTTCAGTCATGACAATGTCATTGGCTTCAGTGGTGTTAGTGGTGGCAGCCTCAGGATTCACAACCTCCACTTGAGGAGCTGGAGGGTCGGGCACAGACACGTTCTCTTCTAGAACAACTTCTTGAGTGGTAGGGGGAGTCGCAGCACACTCGTCTTCTAGTATTTCTTCGGCTGATGCAGCCGAATTGTCTTCAGCCATATTCGCTTTAGACACCGGGACCGTCACAGAAGGATTGTCTTCAGGGAACACTTGACGTGCCACTGAGCTGGACAAGTTTGAGTCTTCTTCTATGTTGGTGGTCATGGAGACGGATGGCTTCAGCCCTTTGCGAAGCCGTTAGAACACGGGCGACGCCATTGGTGACGGTGTGGTCTCCATGTAGTTGTCATCATTTGAAATGGGGCTGATGACAGGCACTGGTGAAGGACGAGGTGTACTTGGTGAGTCTTGATTTGGAGTTTCTTGTTGGGGGCGATCAGCCCACGAGGCATCTTGTGAGATTGGCGTCAGAGGACAACCAATACTGATGAGCTTGCTGTTCGTTAGAACATGCGATGATACCGTTGGGCGCTCGATCTGAGGAAGAACTACATCATCTTCTACATTGTCGTGGGGACCAATGTCTTCAGTCGCGATGGGGTCAACGACTGGAACTTCTTGAGCTTCAGGTGCCTCTGTGGAAGAAGGTTCATGAACAATCAGCTGACGCTCTTGATTTCCAGTAGCAGGATGAGCAAAAGCAATGGGTTCAACAACTAGGGGCTCTGTGGGAGCAGCCCGATCTCTCTTCTTGGTTTTTCTCATCTTGGGGGGTGGTGCATCATCAGTAGTGTGCTTGGTTTTCCGCTTCCTGGCTTCGGCTTCAGCTGCCTTGGTTTTCTGCTGGTCTGAAGCCACTGAGGAGACCTTAGGCTTCGAGCCTGTCATGCTGGCTGGGAAGACAATGTGAGGTTCTTCCCGCCGTGGAGCGTCAGTCTGGGCCTCAACATGCTTCTTCTTTTTCTTGGCAGCCATCGAGGGATCAATGCCAGGACATCCAAGTGCCTTGCGCTTCTCAGCTTTGTTGTAAGCTTGAACGCACTTGTCTGCAAGATTCTTCATGCGCTCTCTTGAACCTTTCGCTTCTTCGCGTTTCTTTCGAAACGACTCCTTGAGGTCATTCAGCATCAGCTTGAATTTCTGAACATCAGCCACACTAAGCTTGGCTACATGCTTCTTTAACTGCTCTTTCTCAAAATCTATCTTCTTTTTCAATTCAACAATGTGCTGAGCCAGAGCCAGCTCAGGAGTAATGGCGCCTTGGAAAGCAACGCTGATGCCAATGGGAAGTTGAAGATTATCGAAGCTGATATCTGGATTGTCGAACCATTCATCAATGAAATTCTTCAAAATGTTCACATCAAAGAGGGGCGGATCATTGAAGATCTCCGCCTCTTGCTTTCTCTTGATCAACTGCTGGAGAGCATCATTGCCAAATTCGTCATCTGAAGACAAATCAATGGCTTCAGATTCGTTCCTCAGAACGGCAGCCGGTGTGAGTGCGTGACTTGATCCTTGAGCAGTTTTCTGTGGCTTCTCGCGCCTCTTGGAGATGCGAAAATGATCTTCAGAAGTGTTACTTGGAGCAGGAGGGGCATTTGCCAATGGCTTCACTCGCGAAGCTTTTGGAGCAGCAGACGATTTTGAAGCTTTAGCCATTTTTTGCTTCTGCGGCTTTGGGGTAGGAGCTGGGGCTTCATTACTGTCAGCACCATCATCAGAGTGATCTACTTTGGCACCTTGAACAACAATGTGAGTAATGAGGCCAGCGAGGTTGTAGAAGGGGCCGATCCTGTTCTCATTGGCTTCACGGGTGGCATTGTCCCGAGGTGAGGAAGGACCAGGGTTGAAGTCAAGCCCTAGGTCCTTCTTGTTCTTCGCAGCTGAGTCCTTGGCAAACTGGTAGTTGCGCTTGAACAGATGATCCTCACGGCACCATAGCAGTGAAGAAGGGTTAGCATCCACAGGCTGTGGTCCGCGCACCATGCATGGATAGAAACCTTGCTCAATAGCTTCAGCCTGGGTCCTAGGTGGAAGATTTTTGTACAAAACATCACCCCAGGGTGCCTTGATGGCATTCTTCTCTGCATATTCTGCTGTAACGAAGTGGTACTTGAACCATTCCTCAGGCCAATATCTTTGAATCCATTGGATTCGATTCTTGCGGCCCGTATAGGTTTCCTCTGGATCTGTCTTGTACAACTCATGCAAATCTGGAGGCAAATCCTTGTAAGAGTTTCCACGGTGCTGTCTGCCACCCTTCCTTGCAGACTTCTCTGTAGCCATGAGGTTCAGTCTGAATGGCTTCAACACTTTCAATGGCTTCCGTCTGCTGGTCAGACTGGAACTGGCTTCGGGAGAGTTGGTGTGAAGCTGTAAGAATTCTGCAAACGAATGCAGACTATGAGAACCAAGGGATTCTCCCATGGACATGTACCTGTGACAGCATTAGAGGTGGGAGGGAAGGGGAAGAGGTCATATGCATTCTCAGAAGATTTTGAAGATAAATTGGTTTGACGACATTGACCTCATAACGCGAAGACATTCACTTATTTGATTAGAGTTGGTTCCAGATTTGTACAAATCCAAGAATAAGTACAAGTGAGGAATCAAACTTGTAAAGAAGCATAAGTGAACGGACTAGGCATAGTATGAGATGCAGAAAGAGATAGATTCAACTTGGGGAACTAGAAACCACTTTTGGTAAGAAGGGATGAATCTATCAGATTGAAAAGACGGTAAAAGTGAATTTTAATTACCACACGAAGAACTGCTAGACGGAGCGAAGTTGGAGGCCGAGCAGTTCGATCTCCCGTGCCCTAACTTGGCAACGGAAGACACCTACGGTGACGGCGGAGAGGATGAGGTGCTAGGGTTTGCGAGAGGTGGCGAGGTGGAAGAAGAATTTTTGACCGAGATGTGATGGGTATTTATAAGGATTGATACGACACAGCGCAATTACGCAGGTGCCCATGGCGGTTCACATCTGAAGGACACGTGGCACACATGCAACACATAGAGAGTTGTTCCATGTTCCCACGCTCGCCTGGATTGTCGGGGTGGTCGTTCCGAATTCTCCGGGTTTCACGCAAAAGGATATAGCATTAAAAATAGATATAAAGTTTGTCTCTGTGTCTTCTGCTGACAAGGACGCAGAGAAGACATTCGACAGTTTCATCAGAATGCATATGATTTGGATAGATAGAGCTTGAGGTATGAAGCATAGAGAGGTTAGGGTCCGATCACATTCACTTAGTTCAAAAGATACAAGCAAGAAGACATAGCTATAAGTGAATGCTGTAGAGGACAGAACACAATATATGTATACAGCAGAGTCAAGACCAAACCAACATGGTGCAGTTAATCATGAATTCAAATTTATGTTGAAGACAAATCAATTATGAAGACTTTGCAAATATAACGCCAAGGAAAAATACTTCAAACAAGAGTTTGGTGGTGGCTTTACCCACCGTATAGGAAGTATTAGACCCAGACACGGCGCACAACTGTCGTGGCACTCTGAAGTCAATTTCCTCATTAATGTATTCACACTTAGAGTGTATGTCTTCATTGATTGAAGATATACATTACTTTGCGTGTTGCGCTCTAAGTCATAAAAAATTCTTAAATGTTAGGATGTGTGTCCATTCACAGGACATTTGAGGATTCCAAGATATTTATCTCACACCGCAACTTGCAAAACCTTTTCTCATCCAAGGGCTTTGTGAAGATATCAGCCAACCACTACAGGAATCTGGTACTTTGCCATCTGCCACGGCGGACGGCAAAGGCATGGATGGCGGACGGCAAAGGTCTTTGCCGTCCGCCGCGGACGGCAAAAGGGGACGGCAAAGTAGGGGACGGCTAAGAGCTACGTTGCAATCTGCTTCAGGCGGCTGACGGCAAAGGAGCCTTTGCCATGAGCAGCGGACGACAAAGAAGGCAGACGACAATAAATGCGCTGTTACTCCGTTAGCTGGTTAACGGCAGGCCTTTGCCGTCCGCCGAATGATGTCAGCCGACGTCACTACACTTTGCCGTCCGCCACTGTAGGCAAACTGACCAAATTGGATAGCCTCCCAGGAAGCATAGTTGCCTGCCACGTGGCCTCTTTGCCGTCCGCTGCTGATGGCAAAGAGCCCTTTGCCGTCGGTGGCAGACGGCAAAGAGCCTGCATATTGTCTCTTTTTTTCTGTTTTTTTAATCCAACAATTTTCACAGCAAATATATATGACATATATAGATATATTTCCATATCACATATCCAGCACATAATTTTCATATCACATATCACATCAGTTTCATCCATACACATTGTTCATACATAAGCAAGTTCCATCCATACACATTGTTCCATCCATATACATATTACAATGCAAAGTTTCATCAATAGCAAGTTCCATCATAGCAAGCTAGATACAATGCAAAGTTTCATTAAAGGAAAAGCAAGCACTCCATCATAGCAAGCTAGCTTCCATGAAGTGAATGAAATCTGCAAAATGGTAAATAAGAAAGTTAGAAATAGGTGACTAGAACAAGAAGAAGACTAGAACAAGAAGTATATTTCATTTATGAGCAAACTTAGGTGAAATGGATCATATATGAGCTAACTAAGTTGAAATGGGTTGTTTATGAGCTAACTTAGTTGAAATGGATCATTTATGAGCTAACTAAGTTGAAATGGGTTGTTTATGAGCTAACTTAGTTGAAATGGATCGTTTATGAGCTAACTAAGGTGAAGGGCATCGTTTTTGAGCTAAGTAAGCTGAAATGGATCGTTTTTAGCTAACTTAGGTGAAATGGATCATTTATGAGCTTTTATGAGCTAACTTAGTTGAAATGGGTCGTTTATGAGCTAACTAAGGTGAAATGCCACGTTTTTGAGCTAACTAAGGTGAAATGGATCATTTTTTAGCTAACTTAGGTGAAATGGATCATTTATGAGCTTTTATGAGCTAACTTAGTTGAAATGGGTCGTTTATGACCTAACTAAGGTGAAATGCCACGTTTTTGAGCTAACTAAGGTGAAATGGATCGTTTTTGAGCTAACTTAGGTGAAATGGATCATTTATGAGCTAATTTAGGTGAAATGTATCGTTTTTAGCTAACTTAGGTGAAATGGATCGTTTAGGAGCAAATCTAGGTGAAATGGGTCATTTTGGAGCTAACCTAGGTGAAATGGGTCATTTTGGAGCTAACCTAGGTGAAATGGGTCATTTTAAAGCTAACGTAGGTTAAAATGGATCATTTAGGAGCTAATCTACGTAAAATGGGTCATTTTAGAGCTAACTTGGATAAATTGGATCACTTGTAAGCTAACTAAGGTAAAAATGAGTCATTTTAGAGCTAACTTAAGTAAAATGGATCGTTTATGAGCTAACTATAAGCTAATTATGCAATTTTTGACATAAGTAACCTAAGTACATATTGTTTTAGAGCTAACTTAGGTAGAATGGATGGTTTATGAGGTCAGTAAGCATATTAAGTCATTTTGGAGGAAAAGAAGCTAACTCTAGGTCATTATGGTAAGCATATTGGAGGAAATAAAGCTAAGTCTAGGTCTTTATGCATTTGTTAAGCAAAATACTAGAGAAACTTACCGTGATTAGGGAGGTGTACGAGCGGGCTAGCTCGCGCCGGTAGCTGGAGAAGGATCGTGCGATGCGTTTCTGGAGTTAAGCTGCACCAAAGATCATTTCCAATGTCTCGTTAGCATTATGACACTCAAATGTTAAGACTAGCAAGTAATGTCCATTCTAATTAAACTCACCGTGCTCCCGGGAGCAATCACTGGCATCGGCGGAGCGGTCTGACCTGACTTCTCGCACATAGACTGCACGTTTGGTTTTCACAACAGAGTCATACTAGTTAGTAATGAGACTCAAATGTTAAGACTAGCAAGTAATCTGCAGAAGAAACTTACCACAAGGAGCTCGTACATGGCCCTTGCATGCATGTCATTCCGTGCCCTCTCCTCCTCCAACATCTTTGTCGTCCTCTCCTCCAACTCCCGCTGCCTCTCCCGCCGCCTTGAAGTTTCTCCGTTCTATCTCTCTCACTCTGTATAGCAGCCTGCAACACCACTCACATGACCATTTGTAATCATTGATGGAAGCGCACACAATGTAATGTAGAAAGATGGCTGAGTACTTATAACTAACCTTGAAGGCGAGTTGGACTGGCTGTTCACGAGGCCTTATCTCAGGAGCGGAGCTCGACTGGCGCACCTTGATCTCCGGGAGAGTGCTAGGACAACGGATAAGGCCCGTCGACCCGAGGCTCGTGGGCCGAAGACCCGTGGACCGGAGTCCGTGTAGCCTCCTCCTCGGACGAGTCCACCCTAGCAGTCACGTGCTCGGGTGAAACAGCTGGGGGTGGCGGCGAGGAAGGCGCCGTAAGAGTCACCCTACCTCCTCTCCCGCGACCACGTGCTCCACGTCCTCTCTTCTTCTTACCTCGTCCCCTGCTGGGCACCGCAGTCGATGAAGAAGGGCCCGGTGGTGTCGACATCCGTCCAAAGAACGCCGGTGGAGAGGTGCGTGTAATGGAAGACCTCGCACCACGCGCCGATGAAGAAGGGGCCTCGGCGCGCTCCCGACCAGCACCCACCATCTTTCAACACCTGCCATGACAATGAATAAATGAAATTAGTACAACATAAAAAAAAGTACCGACAAGAATAATAATATGTATATCACTTAAGTGTATCATCATCAAGTACAACATAAAAAATTTAATACTTGACACTACTAATAATCTCGATCAGTATCATCAATAATAATATGTTTCGGGGTCGGGGGTTCGGGGTGTCGTGTCGGTGTCGGGTCGGGTGTCTTTTTCAGGTAGGGGTCGGGGTGTCGGGTCGATGGGTCGGTTGTCGGGTCGGGTGTCGGGTCAGGCTCGGGTCGAGGTGTCTGGTCAGGCCTGGGTCGGGGTGTCGTGGTCGGGTCGGGTGTCAGTCGGGTGCCGGGTCGGGTCGGGTGCCGTGTCGGTGTCGGGTGCTGTTTGGGGTAGGGGGTCGG
Source organism: Aegilops longissima (assembly GCA_021605205.1). NCBI lineage: Eukaryota > Viridiplantae > Streptophyta > Magnoliopsida > Poales > Poaceae > Aegilops > Aegilops longissima. The sequence goes on along the minus strand of CM038682.1, from coordinate 665,760,504 downwards.
GTGTCGGTCGGGTCGGGTCGGTTGTCGGGTCGGGTCGGTCTCGGGTCGGGTGTCAGTCGGGAGCCGAGTCGGGTCGGGTGTCGATCGGGTCGGCCTGGGTCTGAGTGTCGGGTCGGGTCGGGTCGGGTCGGGTGTCAGTCGGGTGCCGGGTCGGGTCGGGGTGTCGATCGGGTCAGGGCTGGGTCGGGGTGTCGGGTTGGGGTCGGGGCCGGGTCGGGTCGGGGTGTCGAGGTCGGGTCTCGGGGTCGGGTGTCGTGTCGGGTCGGGTGCCGTGTCGGGTCGGGGTTTTTCCCCCCTATTTTTTCCTTTTCTTCTTCTTCCTCTTCTTCCTTTTCTTCCTTTTCTTCCTTTTTTTCTTCTTCTTCTTCTTCTTCTTCTTCTTCTTCTTCTTCTTCTTCTTCTTCTTCTTCTTCTTCTTCTTCTTCTTCTTCTTCTTCTTCTTCTTCTTCTTCTTCTTCTTCTTCTTCTTCTTCCTCCTCCTCCTTTCCTTTTTCCTCTTCTTCTCCTCCTCTCCTCTTTTTTCTTCTTCTTCTTCCTCTTCTTCTTTTTTCTTCTCCTCCTCCTCCTCTTCTTCTTCCTTTCCTTTTCCTCTTCTTCTTCTCTTCCTCTCCTCTTTTTTTCTTCTTCTTCTTTCCTAAACCTAAATCTAAACCTAAAACAAAACCTAAATCTAAAACTTAAACTAAATCTAAACTAAACATAAACCTAAAACTCAAAAACAGAAAAAAAGGAAAAACTAAATCTAAACCTAAAACTAAACTAAAACTAAACCTAAAACTAAACCTAAACCTAAAACTAAAATTAAAACTAAAACTAAATCTAAACTAAACGTAAACCTGAAACTAAAAAACAGAAAAAAACAGAAAAAAAGAGGAGGTAGAGCTCACTGGGCGGGGCCAGTGGAGGAGGTGGTCGGTGGAGGAGGCGGGCGGCTGAGGAGGCGGCGGGGCGGCAATGGTGACGGGTCGGGGCCGGGCGGTGCACACTGGGGCCGGGCACCAGTGGGGCCTGGCGCCGAGACGGCAGGGCGGCGGGGAAGCGGGCGGGGCGGTGGGCGCCGGGTGGTGGTGCTGGGTGGGCGGAGCTGGGGGGTGGGCGGGAGGCGGGCAGGCTGTGGCGCCGAGGCGGCAGGCGGGGCGATGGGGCCGTGGTGGCACTGGGCGGGGGCGGTGGGGCGGGGTGGTGGGGCGACGGGCGGGAGAGTGGTGGGGCGACGGGCGGCGGAGAGTGGTGGGGGCGGCGGCGCGCGTGTGAGAGAAACAGAGTGAGAGAGGGGGGCGGGGTGGGGCGCGGCCGCCGTTAGGTAAGTTAAATCTTTGCCGTCCTCCCCCCTTTGCCGTCCGCTAGCGGACGACAAAGATGGGGGGCGTTAAGTTTTTTATAAGCATCTCGTCAGTGGGGCCCCCTCCCTCTTTGCCGTCCGCTAGCCGACGGCAAAGCTTCTTTGCCGTCTGCTAGCAGACGGAAAAGAACTGGCTGATGGGAAATATGATCTTTGCCATCAGCCTGTTCTTTGCCGTCTGTTTTTTGGAAACAGACAGCAAAGACCTCCTTTGCCGTCCGCTAGCAGACGGCAAAGAGCTGGCTGATGGCAAATTCCCTGTTTCCAGTAGTGAACTGTTCTTCTGGCTTGACGTGAATGATATCAATATCTTCCTTCATAACATGATCTCTGAGAAAGTGATGACGAATTTCAATGTGCTTTGTCTTCGGATGCTGAACTGGGTTGTTGACAATCTTGACGGCACTCTCATTGTCGCAATAGAGAGGCACATTCTTCAGATGGATACCATAGTCTTTTAGAGTTTGCTTCATCCAGAGAAGCTGAGAACAACAGGATCCAGCAGTGTAGCGATCCGACCTCAAATGGTCAAGTCTCTGTGCTTCTGTCCCTGGATCAGTAATGCTGACACACACAGTACTCGAAGGATTTATAATAGAGTAGCAATCACACACTTATTGCATCGAATGACTCAAAAGAGAACTTATTTCAATAATATGGCTTAAGGCCAACTAATGCGATAACAGCGGAAGTCTTGGAAGATAAAGTGAGTCCATCAACTCCAACGGCATAGCTGAGCTGCACGGCAACGACCTAACGAACCTTACTCCTCATCTGAAAAGTCTGCAACATAATACGTTGCAGCCCAAGAACGGGTCAGCACATGGAATATGCTGGCAATATAACACAATAGAGCAAGAACAGAATAATGCTATCACTACATGCATATTTGGCTGGTGGAAAGCTCTATGGTTATAGTTTTGCGAAAAGCCAATTTTTCCCTACTACAAAGAAATAGATTTTAATTTAACTATCATTGTGGTTGAAACATTGAGAAGGTATAACCCCAACTCAATCCCAATTAAAGTAAATTACAACCCAACAATATTAATTAAGAATGATGAGATACTTGTGATAACCCAAGTACTAGATACTCAAAATTGTCCATAATCTGGGACACGGCTAACCATGATTAGATTGTACACTCTGCAGAGGTTTGCGCACTTTTCCCCACAAGACCCGATCGCCTCCGTTGATTTCTCGCACTGCATGGTGTTTGAGAAACGGATGACCGAGACACAGTCTTTCAGAAACATTAACCCTCTACTCCGGGTTGACCATGCCAAACCTACAAAACCCACTACCTGCTGATCTACCTCTTCAAGAGCTTCACATAACTTACTCAACTATGCTAGAGCCCATAATAGCTTGTGGCTGCACAAGGAAGTTTCTAGCATGAATCATCTCAGTTCCCTTTGAGCCTGGGTGGCGGTCCATGGGAAGATCACACGGGTACCCCGGGATTTCCAAAAAAAAAAAACAGACAACACTGGGTTCCCCAGGTGCCTCAATCCACCCAGATGTTAATTTAAGTTTCCACCTTAAGTTGAACCATTATTTAACAATCTCACATCTGTCATGGATTCACTCAAACCCAAACCACGTCTATGAGCATAGCATAGCAATATAAGCAACGCCTAGAAGTAACTCCCAAGGGTTTGATAGTAACAGGGCAATAGGTTCTACACTACATAAAAAAGACACATCCGTGACATTTTGGGCCGAACGAATTTTTTCTCTCTCATACATATGACACTTCTATGACGATAATTGTGAAAAAAGCCAGTATCATCATAGATGTGGAGGGCTCCTACTTCTATGACAAAAAATCATGACAAGAATGGGCTTTTCGTCCTGGCGGGCCGGAGACGCAGCTTGCATGACATTCTTTGGGCCGCCCATGACGGAAAAACCATGGTAGAAGCGAGGGGAGGAAAATTTCGGGAGTTGCGCTACGGTGGGAGGTCGGGGCCGAAGCGATGCTGCTTTCTCTCGACGACGCTGCGGCGTGTGTGCGTAGGCGTTGGCTCTAATCGAACTCGAAGCGAGCCGTTGGGCTCTAATCGAACCAGAGCGATTGACTGCAGGCTACGCTACATCGAACACGAGCAATCAATCGATGGCTGTTAACTGAACCCGATGGAGCAATTCCTTCGCTACTGCTGCTAACTGAAGCCGATCAATGCTGCCTCTGGGATGAACAGTGAGCGTTGCGGGGGGTTGATGAACAGTGAGCGGTGGCGTTGCCTTTGGATGAACAGGACCCCATGGTGCGGAGGGCTGGATGAACAGTAGACGGTGGAGGGGTGGCCATGGAGGGGTGGTTGAACACGACCCCATGGTGTGGAGGGCTGGATGAACAGTAGTCGGTGGAGGGGTGCCCGTGGAGGGGTGGTTGAACAGTAGCCGGTGGAGTAGCGCGGTGGAGGCTGGATGAACAGGAGCCCGTGGAGGCTGGAGGAGGTCGACGGTACCCGTGGTGGCTGGAGGAGGTCGACGGTGGAGATGAACAGTATCCCGTGGAGTCTCGTTTTGCGGTACGCCACTCCCCTCCCGATGAATAGGACACCCGTTTCGACCGTAGCGCTCCAACACAGGTCCGTTTCGTCCGTTTTGCAGTACACCACACCCCTACCGATCAACAGGACCCCCGTTTCGACCGTAGGAGGTCCGTTTCCTCCGTTTTGCGGTACGCCACACCCCTGCCGATCAACAGGACCCCGTTCCGAACGTGGCTGGTCGAACACAAGGCCGTTTCCTCCGTTCTGCGGTACGCCAGGCCTCGTTTCCATCGCCTGTTCCGTCCAAGCCCTCCCGACGAACACGACCACGCATTCCGTTCCCACAGAGCCGGTTGGCTCCCACGCATTTCGTTGCCTCCCGATGAACACGACGCATTTCGTTGCCTCCCCATGAACACGACGCATTCCGTTGCCTCCCCATGAACACGACGACGATGTTCTTTCTCCGTTCCGACCCAGCCATGTACGTATGCGTGAGTAGGCATTCGAGACCCTGCCCGTATGTACGTACGTGGCCGTATTTTCTTTCTTGCACCCTCGCCGCTGTATGTACGTGTACATGCTACGTGCGCGCCTCTACAACGACACGTGCGTGCCTCCTCAATGACCAGTATGTACGTACACGTTCGCGACCAGAATGACAATGCTACGTACGCTTCGACCAAGTGGGTCCCGACTATCAGGCACTTCCTTGCCTGCGAAGATGTAGCTGGTGGGTCCCAGCAGTCAGGAGGGCGAATCGTTTTGGTTTTTTTTGCCCGGATGCACTTCCTTGCATGCGAAGGTGTAGCTGGTGGGTCCCAGCAGTCAGGGGGGAAACTTTTTTTCACGAAATACGGTGGCCCGTCCGGTGGGTCCCCGCTGTCAGGTGGAGGAATAATTTTTTTCCGCATAATAAGGAGGCACTTCCTTGCTGCGGCCGTGGACCCAGCTGTCAGCCTCTCCACATACAGTCCACGTCCAATGGAAGTCGTCCCTTGACCATGTTGACCACGCCGCGCCGAGAGCACCAGGGCGGTGGATGACGGCGAGGCTTAGGAAGGGGACGACGGGGAGCCGGGGAAGACGCGGCAGTGGAAGCCCGCGCAGAGAGGAGTACGAGGGTTCACTGGTTCGGCTGCGGTGTGAGGTTGCCGTCGCCGCAGGGCCTGGCCAGCGGTGGGAATAGTAGGGGGCGGTGAGGTCTCCGCGGCAGCACATCCGGCCACGGGAGGCAGGAGCATGCAGCAATACCGGAGCTGCTTTGGGCGGCTGGAGCAAGAAGACCAGAGGTTGAAGAAGCACTACGGCCGTTGGATGGACATCGTACGGTCACTGGAGCTAGAATCGTTTATATTGACTAAGTTGACAAAGCCCTCCGTCCCCGTCAACTTAGTAGGCCCACAACAGCCTCCCACCAAGGTGGGTCCCAGCTAGCAAGGGGGTATTCATTTTTTTTGTGCGTAATAAGGAGGCACTTCCGGTGGGTCTGAGCTGACAGCAGGGGGAACGTTTTTTTCGCGAAATATGGTGGCCCGTCGGGTGGGTCCCTGCAGTCAGGGGCATACGTTTTTTCCACAAAATATTGGTGGCCCGTCCGGTGGGTCCCTGCTGTCAGGTGGAGGAATAATTATTTTCTGCGTAATAAGGTGACACTTCCTTGCGGCTGCCGTGGACCCAGCTGTCAGCCTCTCCACGTACAGTATTCTTCCGATGGAATTCGGTCACTGACCACATTGACCACGCCGCGCCGAGAGCACCATGGCGGTGGACGACGGCGAGGCCTAGGAAGGGGACGACGCGGAGCCTGGGAAGACGCGGCAGTGGATGCCCATGCGGAGAGGAGTACGAGGGTTCACTGGTTCGGCTATTGCTGCCGCCTGTGAGAATAACAGGGGTGTGGGTGAGTGGAGTGGAGGGATGGCCTGGCCAGCAGTGGGAGTAGTATGGGGGCGGTGAGGCCTCCGCGGCAGTACAGCCAGCCACGGGAGGCAGGAGCAGGCGGCATGAACGGCGCTGCTTTGGGCGGCTGGAGCAAGAAGACCAGAGGTTGAAGAAGCACTACGGCCGTTGGATGGACATCGTACGGTCAGTCGAGCTAGAATCGTGCATATTGACTAAGTTGACAAAGCCCTTCGTCCCCGTCAACTTAGTAGGCCCACTATATTGGGTCCCAGCTAGCAGGGGGAGTATTCTTTTTTTTGGGCGTAATAAGGAGGCACATCCTTGCGTGCGAAGATATAGCTGGTGGGTCCGAGCTGTCAGCGACGGTAACGTTTTTTTCGCGAAATACAGAGGCCCTTTCGGTGGGTCCCAGATGTCTGGTGGAGGAATAATTATTTTGCGCGTAATAAGGAGGCATTTCCTTGCGTGCGGCCGTGGACCCAGCTGTCAGCCTCTCCACATACAGTCCACTTCTGATGGATGTCGTTCATCGACCACGTTGACCAAGCCGCGCCGAGAGCACCAGGGTAGTGGACGACGGCGAGGCCTAGGAAGGAACGACACGGAGCCGTGGGAATACTGGCGCTTGTTTCCCACGGGAGGAGTACGAGGGTTCTTGGTCTGTCTGCCGTCGCCGGAGAATAACATCATGTGGGTGAGTAGAGGGATGGCTAGGCCAGTGATGGGAGTGCGGTGGGGCGGTGAGGCTGGGCAGCACAGCCGTCATGTTAGAGGGAGCAGCAGTCCCACCGGGCGCTTGTTTGAGCGGCTGGAGCAGGAAGAGCAGAGATTGAAGAAGACGACGGTCGTTGGATGGACATCCAACGAAGATCTGTGCCATCTGTGGAAAGCCTCAAATCTGTGGAAAACAGCATACAACCCATCTGCCATTATTTCGAATAGTTTACAGCCCATTTGCTAATTCTTATGGGTTTTTTTGGAGCCCATATTCTTTTTGTTAGCATTACAGCCCATATTGTGGCCACGGTTAAAAAATTATCCGAAATTTTGCATATGTCGGTGTGGTCTGAACTGTTTTTAATCTTGAAATTTCGAGTCACATTCAGACTGATTTTAAATATAAATGTATATCAATATAAAATCCAATAAATTGTCCATGCACAAAAATCAATGCAATTTAAAATCTTGAAATGAAAAAAAGATATTTGAAACTAATTGCCGGTTTGATGTGTTTTAAAAATGTACAACCCATTTCTCATTACTGATAGGCCATTTTCTCGGCCAGCCGAATGAAGCTCTCCTCGTCTTGAAAGATTTGCAGCCCAACAGGCCTGATAAAGTGACTTACTTGACAAATCACAAAAAAACTGGGCTAGCCATTTTCAAAAAGAAAAAAAAACTACTGGGCTGGTCTGTGGTAAACATAAACGAAAAGGCTGTCTAGACAGGCCAGAGTGTCTCGCACAGCCCATTTGACACCCTGATTCCGTCTCAAAAACAAATTAGATAAATGCCACTCCAATTATGACGATTCATAAAAATGCCACTGCAATTTCCAAAGTTTCAAAAATGCAACTGCAATTTTTGCAAACTTTGAAAAACGCCACTGCAGTTTGCAAACTTTGAAAAACGCCACTCCAGACTTCAAAAAATGCCACTAGAAATGGCATGAAATGGCATTTTTCAAAGTTTGGAAAATGCAGTGGCATTTCTTGGAGGCATTTATCAAATTAACCCAAAAAAAATAACTGGGCGAGCTGCTGGGTCCCTGGTGTCAGCCGCTCTTTCTGCAATTCTTTCGTTTATTGACTGCGTTGACAATGGCATGGGACCCAGATGTCAGAAATCCACTAGGAGGAGCCATTTTTTTATTGGCTTGAAATAAGGAGGCACTTGCTTGCGTACTGCCATGACCTTGGTGAGTCCCTGCTGTCATCCTCTCCACGTACAATCATCTCCTGATTGTGTACGCGTCAACTTGCGAGGCCAACAAGTCAGCCTCTAAACCCGTGGAGGACAAATACAACCCATTTAAAAAAATAACAGCCCACTCCATACGTTCAAACGGAAAGTTCAACGTAGAGTACTGAACTTCCACGTTGACAACCATCATAGCCAAGTTAACTATCTACTCCCACTAGACAAGTACTAACTTACTCTTAGCTAACTAGACGATGCGGCGGTACACGCTAAACGCCGCACCGGCGTCTGCGCGCCGCCTCAGACTTGCGGAGAGGTGCGATAGGGCGTTGCGTGGCGCGTTGGCCCTTTCCATGCCGGCGTGGTCCACCGAAGCTTCGGCTTCCAAGCGGGAAACCCACTGGACGAGCTGGTAGTAAAAATCGGCGTCGAGAACACGTGCGTGCCCGACAGCCTCCAGGGCTATTTGCCGGGCGCTGGCCTCCACGTAGTCGGCCCAGTTGCGGGCGCTCTGCTCGCGACTCACAGCGTCGGTGTGCTGCCGCTCCATGTCCCGCTGGCGGCGCAAATCGGCGATACGCTGCTCCTCCGCCAGGCGGTCGCGCTCCAACAACTCCTCGATCTGCGCATTACCATCTAAAGATAGATAGAATGCCTCCTCCCTCCATCTGCCTTCCGGTGAAAAACCGAACACTAGTTCCGGCGGTGACCGCCTCCGGCGTCGCCTACCGCGAACGGGCGGGGGCATGGCGGACGTGGAGAGCGACGTCGGGCCAGTGGGGGCTTATGAGGATATGGCGAGTTGGGTCACGGTGGCACTGGAGAAGGCCGGGAAACAGTACTTATAGGGGGAAGGTAGCGCGACGGTCATCGGAATTCAATGCATAATGGCTTAGCGCCCACTTGCCGTGGAAAACTAGGGAAACTGAAATTATGACTGTGCCGCCCCGGCCCCATTTGGGTCGCACGCCAAGATGGCGGTCAAACGAGTGCACTCAATCATCTCCTCCTTGTCAATAATGATTTCACGGATTTAAAAAGCCCGCAACAATTAAAGCGTATCTTTTTACGCATCAGTTAGCTGCCTTAATTACGGCCGGCTGCATGCAGGCACTCATAATCGCTCGCAGGCAGTATGTGAAGCAGCATGCAACGAGTCGCTGCCGAGGGCACGCATGCAGCAACTTAAGTCGCTAGAATTAATTAGGCTTAAACTTCTGCATGCCGTTAATTATTGCCATGCCTTGGTCTTGCTGCTTTGCTCACGGGACTAATAAACCCGGACGGAGGGAGTATCTTGGTTGGTGAGAGGTTTGAATTAAGCCCTACAAACCGGAAAGGAGGTACTAGTATGTGCGTGATCCGCTATTTATTCATGTCGGATCGAGTAGGTCGTTTCTTGAATTGAGCCCTGCAAACCGGAAAGGAGGTAGTACGTGCGTGATCCGCTATTTATCCGTGTAGGATCGATAGTGTAGCTTGTCAGTTTCTTCAGAGGTAGGCATTTTTATCCGTGTAGGATCGATAGTGTAGCTTGTCGGTTTCTTGAGGTAGGCATTTTATTCAAAAACTGCCACTTCGCATCTTGCATCGCAAATAAAACTGCCAGAGCGCATTTGTAGCCTAGCTAGTGATCGATCAAGAATTTGTAAACACCGAGCTTAACAGAAATAAGTAACTGTTAATGCATCTCGATGATTCACAGATCATATACAAATATGTAGCTCCAAATGCAAAGATCAGCCACTTCGGATCTTGCGTCGCAACTAAAACTAACTAGTACGATTCCCATACATAAGATCAACATGTTAATGCATCTCAGTGATTCACAGATCATATACAAATATGTAGCTCCAAAAGCAAAGATCTAGAAAAAAACATCTGTTCTTCCTACTAACATGGATGCTTCTCTTGGCCAACATTCAGTACAGACTGAAAGACAAATTTGTTTGTGAAGTCTACAATTCCTCTTGCAAAAGTAAGTGGTTTCACCAACAGCTGGAACCATGAGAATGAACCACACATGATGGAGGAACATCCACTGCAATATGATTTGTTCTTCTCTCAATCACACCACGAGACTATTTTCCGAATACAAACTTTAACTTAGGGAAAATGATGCCCATTGTATAATCAGACCAAAGCAATGAAGCACCTAGTGTTGGCCAGTAAATAGTACAGTACTACTTTTCTGTAGTCCATGAAGTGACTATCCAATCTTTTTGTCTATTTTCAAATGGCAATCGCATGCAAGTGACTATACTATTCTCTTGTGCAGTTCAACCAAAATTGCGGACACTTTGTTTGTTTGCCAAATAGCAACGGGCAGACATCTCTGTCTGCACAAATATCAAGCAGCTAGTAAACATATACCACACCATGTTCGCAGTGATGGAAGAGGTGAAATTGATACAACCGAAATTGAGCATCCAATCATTGAATCCTATCCTGCACCTCCAATGTAGGTCCACCCTGCCAATAAATTGACATGCAAACCACTAGTATTACTATCTAATGACAGTACAAAAAGAGTAGCAAGATAGTAGCAAACCATGTACCTTCGTAATGAACAGCTCATAGTTCCACCAATTGGATATAAAGGTTTGGAAAAAAACATGCTCCTAATGTTGAACCAGTTGGACTTTTGTGCAGCTCCACTACAATCGAGCATCCCTGTTTGCATAGATATGGAAAGATTGATTACTATAAAAGTGGCACTAGTTGAATCATAGACTCACAAATATAAGTGAGGGAGTCCTGGACTGGGGGGTGTCCGGATAGCCGAACTATCATCAACGGCCGGACTCCAAGACTATGAAGATACAAGATTGAAGACTTCGTCCCGTGTCCGGATGGGACTTTCCTTGGTGTGGAAGGCAAGCTTGGCGATACGGATATGTAGATCTCCTACCATTGTAACCGACTCTGTGTAACCCTAGCCCTCTCCGGTGTCTATATAAACCGGAGGGTTTTAGTCCGTAGGACAACCAACAAAAAATAGCAATCATACCATAGGCTAGCTTCTAGGGTTTAGCCTCCATGATCTCGTGGTAGATCCACTCTTGTACTACCCATATCATCAATATCAATCAAGCAGGAGTAGGGTTTTACCTCCATCGAGAGGGCCCGAACCTAGGTAAAAACATCGTGTCCCTTGTCTCCTGTTACCATCCGCCTAGACGCACATTCGGGACCCCTACCCGAGATCCGCCGGTTTTGACACCGACATTGGTGCTTTCATTGAGAGTTCCTCTGTGTCGTCACCGATAGGCTTGATGGCTCCTTCGATCATCAATAACGACCTGGTCCAGGGTGAGACTTTTCTCCCCGGACAGATCTTCGTATTCGGTGGCTTTGCACTGCGGGCCAATTCGCTAGGCCATCTCGAGCAGATTGAAAGCTACGCCTCGCCGTCAGTCAGATTTGAAGTCTAAACTTCACGGCCGACATCCGCGAGACTTGAACTTCGACGGATTCGAGCCACATCCGAAGCCGCCAGACCGTTCCCGATGGGCATGACTTAGCTCGTCACGGACAAGGCCCTCGATGCCGCGACACAAGTCCGCCCGATCCTTAATTCGAGCCGCTGCAGACGAGGACGGATGGTTAGACATCACTGGGGCTGCCTGATCTATGGCGATAGAGCCGACATCGACCTTGTCCCTCAGAGGCTCGTGGACTCGAGGCGCCTGCACTTTGCCGACTCGAACCTCCCGCCGCCCCTTCCGATCGAATCCGATTGTGCGCCTATCATGGAGTTCACCGCCGCGGTCATCTTTCAACATTCACCTTTTGGCGACATCCTGAATTCGCTAAAGTATCTCTCACTATCAGGAGAGCCCTGGCCGGACCGCGGTCAGGACGGTGGGATGCGGACGGCGAAGAAATTCAAAGCCCACCCACCACCCACTTTGTAGCCACTGTCGACGATCTAACCGACATGCTAGACTACGACTCCGAAGACATCGATTTACATGGACGACGATGCCGGAGACGACCAAGAACCAGCGCCATGTGGCACCGGAAGGCCACCTCATCATATGACATATACATGGTGGATATCCCAAAAGATGGGAATGGCGAGGAAGCAGAGGAGGAAGACCCCTCCAAGAAACAGCCTAAGCGCCAGTAATCGGCGCCGCCTAAATCCCGCCATAGCAAGAATGGAGATTCCGCACCGGAGATAATAACACCCCTGACAAGGTTAAAGACAACCCTCCAAAGAAGATTCAGCACAGAGGACGGAGAAGCCAGCCTCATGAGAGAGCGGCAGAAGACGAGGTAGAGGATGATAATTACATGCCTCCCTCCGGAGACGAGGCAAGCCTCGACGATGACCAATTCGTCGTGCCTGAGGATCCCGTCGAACAAGAGCATTTTAAACGCAGGCTTATAGCCATGACAAATAGCCTCAAGAAAAAGTAGCAACAGCTCAGAGCTGATCAAGATCTGCTAGCCGACAGATGGACTGAAGTCCTTGCGGCCGAAGAGTATGACTCAAACACCCCTCAAAAAGCTACCCCAAACGCAAGTTGCTCCCCCGATTAGAGGAGGAAGCATATAAACCTGCATCACTAGCGCATAACACGGCTGATCGACCACCCATGGTCTGACGATGTAGAGGCCTCTAGGCCCTCCACCGTAACCTGCACTCGCACCGCCGAAAAGTACGGGCCATCGGGAATGCGCCGGACTTATGTAGACATATTGAGGATAAGGCAAGACAATCAAGATCGATCTACGGATCGCGTGGGTGACCCACGATACGCGACGATGACCGTCGCGCCGGATACAGCAACTCCGGCCGGGCCGAACATAATAGACAAAGCTCGCTTGAGCTACGTCGCGACATTGCCCAATATAGAGGCGCCACACACCCACTATGCTTCACAGATGAAGTAATGGATCATGAAATCCCCGAAGGGTTTAAACCCGTGAACATTGAATCCTACGATGGCACAACAGACCCCGCGGTTTGGATCGAAGACTATCTCCTTCATATACACATGGCCCGCGGCGATGATCTTCATGCCATCAAATACTTCGCACTCAAGCTTAAAGGACCAGCTCGGCATTGGCTAAACAGCTTGCCAGCAGAATCAATTGGGTGTTGGGAGGACCTAGAAGCCGCATTGCTTGACAACTTCCAGGGCACATACGACCACCAGACGCCGATGACCTTAGCCATATAATTCAGCAGCCATACGAATCGGCCAGACAATTCTGGACACGGTTCCTAACAAAGAAAAATCAAATCGTTGACTGTCCGGATGCAGAGGCCCTCGCAGCCTTCAAACATAACATCCGCGACGAGTGGCTTGCCCGGCACCTAGGACAGGAAAAGCCGAAATCCATGGCAGCCCTCACATCACTTATGACCCGGTTTTTATGGAGAGGACATCCGCTAGCCCGCAAGAATAACCTCAAAGAAAAATTTGGTAGTCCGGATAACAAGGACCTGCAATGGCAGGTCGCTACGCAACAAAAACAAACGCCGCGTTAACGGTGATAACACTGAGGATACGGCAGTCAATGCCAGATTCAGAGGCTCCAAACCCGGTCAGCGGAAAAAGCCATTTAAAAGAACTATTTCGGGTCCGTCCAATTTGGGCCGAATACTCGACCGCCGCGCGTATACACGGCACTCAAAAGCCAGCTAACCACACCAACAGGGATTGCTGGGTATTCAAGCAGGCGGCCAAGTTAATTGCCGAAAACAATGATAGGAGGCTGCATAGCGATGACGAGGAAGAGACCCGACCGCCGAACATTAGAGGACAGAAAGGTTTCCCCCCACAAGTGCGGACGGTGAACATGATATACGAACCCACATACCCAAAAGGGAGCGGAAGCGCACTGTGGACATATACGCGATGGAGCCAGCCGCCCAAAGTTCAACCCATGGTCCTCCCCGCCCGATCACTTTCGATCAAGGGACCACCCTACCAAGATTCGCCATGGCAGGCTTCACAAGACCGGTTTTAGACCCAATCGTCGATGGTTTTCACCTCACCAGAGTCCTGATGGACGGCGGCAGCAGCCTGAACCTGCTTTATCAGGACACAGTGCGCAAGATGGGCATAGACCCCTCAAGGATCAAACCCACAAAGACGACCTTCAAAGGCGTCATACCAGGTGTAGAGGCCAATTGTACAGGCTGAGTTACATTTGAAGTGGTCTTCGGATCCCCGGATAACTTCCGAAGCGAGGAGTTAATCTTCGATATAGTTCCATTCTGCAGCGGCTATCATGCTCTGCTCGGACGGACCGCGTTTTCAAAGTTCAACGCGGTGCCGCATTACGCATACCTTAAGCTCAAGATGCCAGGCCCTCGAGGAGTCATCTCGGTCAACGGAAATACCGAACGCTTCCTCCGGACGGAGGAGCATACGGGCGCTCGCAGCAGCGGCACAGAGCAGCCTCTAATACTCGAGTCCGACCGCTAAGCGACGGACACGGCCAACGCTACCGGAGTAACCTACAACAAGACCACCTGGCACGCCCGAGCACGCCAGAGTAATGCGGCCCCAACCCCAGCCCTCGCAGAAATTGCAAGATCGGTCCTTTGCGTGACATCATTACGCCGAGATACCATGGGCATATGGGGAGGGCACGACCACGACAGCCCAGAGGCGGCTCAACCACACCAGGGCCCTAAGTGTGTCAATATTTTTCTCTTTTCTTTTATTATTATTCTTCCACAGGACTCCATCTACCAGAGGCCCTGTCCGGCAGCAGACCCGCCGGAGTCACGATGCAACAGCCAGGGAAGTCTACGACGAACACTCTGGTGGTCTCCATTACGAGCATTACATCTGTTTTATACACCATTCCACAGCCTACCCCTGGAGGGGGACATGTTTAAATAGTCCCATCCCTTGCTTACCGCACTATTTGTATCGTTCTGCATCCATGGCAGTATTTCTGGAATAAATAATGCATCGCTTTTCGCTTATAATTGCATTTATTTATTATACATGTGTTCGTTTACGACATGTTGCATCCGTACACTTTGGTACGGCTAAGATACACCAGGGGCTTAAGTTCCCCACATTATGGTGTGATAAGTCCGAACACTTTCACAAGTGCGGCACCTCAACTTATAGCATTATATGCATCGGTTCAATCATGTCTTGGGTCAATAGTTGGTTTGCCTGCCCCATGTTTTGGTACCTTACATTCCGTTGTATCGGCTAAGGTAGCACTGGGAGAACCACTGCGATTGCGCCCCGGTTGAGCTGGGCGAGCGCCTCAGTGGAGAAAGCTAAAACTGATCGTCATGATAAGGTGAGAGCTGGTCGCTATTCGAGAGGTCCTTTCGAGTCCCTAAAGACTGATGCCGCTTAGAGCGAGGAACCGACTTTGTCCGGCCCAGGTGTGGATAGCGCCCCGAACTCGGTCTTCCAACACTGGGGCTTCACCAAATTCAAAATTATAGAATTCTATGGCTAAGGAGAGTGTTCAAGCACTATAAGTCCGTTGCCTCGCTCGCTGTGTTGAGCGCCTCCCTAGATGGACCCAAAATGGGAACAAGAGCGCCAAGTTTATCTCAACACCCCAGCACTGTGGCATGGAGGTTGAAGTCGACGACTTGCCATCTCTCGATTTGATAAATGGCCACAGAAGGTAATATTTTAAATTAATAAGCGTTGCTTAGCGATATGAACAAAGTTTTCAGCGACAGATAACAAAATGCTAGTCTACTCAAATATTACATCTTTGGAGCACTCACCCGCAATCTTGCGGCACCCTTCAGACACTTTTATAATACATTTCGGGCGTGCGATACTCCTTGCCCATCGGGCGATCCGCCGAAGCTTCAAGATCCATCCTGCCCCAAAGGCACCTTTGCACGGGCAAGGCCCGACGGGCACCTTCAATACAAGCGGAATGCTTGACGACTTCAACCCACGGAAACGCATCCACCAGCCGCCGCACCAGGTCAAGTAACTCCTGTGCATGGCCTCCGTGAGGCCACAATGAGCTATAAGGTCTTCATGGCCTGTTCGCCGCCTTGTGGAGCTCGACCAGCTGCTTCACTGGTCGCTATGGCACTGATGTCCGCCTCAAGATACCGAGACCAGAATACTTTCTCCGTTGAGCTCCCTCCTCGGCCCGATAGAATGCGGCAGATCGGACACGCCATGGGCAGATCTGCTAACGCCTCCCGAGAGCTCCGAATTGGGTAAGTAATAAGTAATTCACATTCACATGCTTGCTTTGCTTGAAAATGCCTTACCCGCCGCTATCTTCTTCAACGCTCGATTTCGGAGGGCCTTGTGGGCTTCGCCTTAGCGGCTTTGGCATTCTCAAGAGCCGATGCAAGCTCGACTCTCAAGTCTTTGAGTTGCGCCCAAACTCTCATGTTTTTCCACGAGCCTGGAGCTCTTGCTGCACCTCCGCCACCGCGCCTCCCGCTTCTCTCGCCTGCTTGCTCTCAAGGCCGCATTATGCTCACCATGACACCGCCTCCTTCGTGGTCGCCACTGCTCGTTCGGGCCCCTTTAGTACCCACGTTATCCTTGTTATTTTCTTGCAACCAAATCCTTTTCTCAGTAAGGTACAACTTTAATAAGGTGTTACTCACCTTCCTTGTCCTCAAGTTGCTTCTTGGCACGGCCGAGCTCGCTCGGACCGCCGAGGCTTTGCTTCACAAAGATTGACCTCCGCAGTCAGGCGGCAGAGGTCAAAGAGCGAGCCTGCAATCCCATATTGACATATTTTTAGACTCCTGCATATATCTTTTTAGATCCTCGCTCCGGCTTTTCTTTCCGAACACCGAACTGAGCATCAAGGGCTACTGTCTATGTGGTATTATATTACACATCTTGAAATTCTTACCTCAAATCCTGTTAGAAGGCTGCGGCAGGCTTCGGTCAGCCCGCCTTGGCGAAGCTGAACTTCTGGAATCACCGCACTCATGATAGTGCGGTGTTCTTCTTCGATGGAAGCACCGCTGAGCGCCCAGCAATTATCCGCGCCCGTTGACGGAGGCGCCCGGTGGCACCGCTTTTCCCTTCTACGAAGGGGCCGCCCACCGGACTCTGGAACCACTGCGGTTTCCGGTACGGAGTCCGGTGCGGAGTCCGGAGGTTGCCCTGCGGCACCTCCAGGGCCTCCTCCCCTGATGGGTCCTCTCCCGGGACCCCACCTCGACGTTGTCAGCGTCGCGAGGGGAGGAGGCGGTCGGAAGGGAATCCATATACGACGTGCCCAAGGACCCGCTCGACGAAACGGGAAGATCATCCTTGGCCGGACTACAGGTTGTATGCGGCATTAGAAAGACACCACGTGGCAAAAAGAAAAATCATAAATCATCTAGGAGTCCGGATACTTACGATCTCGCCAGGGGCTTGGCCCTTGGGGGCCACTCCTCGTCGCCGTCGCCGACGTTGGCGGAGTTGTCTGGGGGAAGGGTCATCCCTTCTTGGACCCTTCGGCCTCCCTCCTTGGGGAGGCCTTCCTCTTCTTCTCTCCCTCCGCCAGGGGAGAAGCCTCTTTTTTATCCTCCTCGTCCTCGTGGGAGGAGTCCGCCTCGGAGTCATCGGACGATGAGTCCGATACCACCGGACGCCGGGAACTCTTTCGGGTTCCCGTGGCCTTCTTCTTGGCCTTCTTCTCCGGCACTACGTAAAGTGCCGGGACCAGCAGCCCCGTCAAACGGGTGTCCGCTGGGTCTTCTGGAAGGGGAGCCGGACAGTTAACCTGTCCGAATGTCTTCTTCCAGCCCTGTTAAAGACATTGGGAGTTTAGATCCCGCATAGAGTCAAACTATGAAAAGCAGGTGTCCCATAAAGGATAACATGGCTTACCTCGTCAGCTGGACGCTGCGAGCTGAATCCACGATCTTCGGCAGCGGATGCGGGGGCTTCGGCGTCCTTGAACAGCACCCTCCAGGCCTCTTTGTACGTAGTGTCAAAGAGCCCGCTCAAGGTCTGGTGCTGCGCCGGATCAAACTCCCACAAATTGAAGTCCCGTTGCTGGCAGGGGAGAATCCGGCGGACGAGCATGACCTGGATCACATTGACAAGCTTAAGCTTCTTGTTCACTGTGGTCCAGAGACAGATCTGGAGTCCGGTCAGCTCTTCCGAACTACCGCATAACAAGCCCTTCTCTTTCCAGGAGGTTAGCTGCATGGGGATGCCAGATCTAAATTCGGGGGCCGCTGCCCATTTAGGGTCGCGCGGCTCGGTGATGTAGAACCACCCCGATTGCCACCCTTTGACGGATTCCACGAAGGCACCCTCGAGCCAGGTGACGTTGGGCATTTTGCCCACCATGGCGCCTCCAAGACTCCGCTATTGCCCTTCACAACCTTCGCTTGACATTGAAAGTCTTTAGCCACAAGTCAAGTGGTGCTGGATGCAGAGGAAGGTTTCGCATACCCATTTATAAACGCCGAGATATTGAGGATGAAATTTGGGGCCAGAACGTGGAAATCTAGGCCGTAATAGAACACGAGCCCCCGGACAAAGGGGTGGAGTGGGAAGCCTAGTCCGCAGAGGAAATGGGGAAGGAATACCACCCTATCATGGGGCCTGGGGGTGGGGATGAGCTGCCCCTTGTCGGGCAGCCGATGCACGATGTCGCTGGACAGATATTCGGCGCCGCGCAGCTTGATGATGTGCTCCTCCGTAACGGAGGAGGCCATCCACTTGCCTCCCGCTCCGGGCATGACTGGAGGAGGTCGAGGTGAGATGTGCGGACTTGGGCGCTGGAGCTCGAGTGCGCGGAGATGGATAAGCAAAGGAGGAAGAAGGTGTAGGTAAAAGAGGTGGATCCTTATCCCCTTATATACGGGCGGACGAAACTATGCGTCCCCACCGGCCTGGTGAAACTCGCTTATCTCCCAAGCGCCGCAATCAATGGCGCGGTTGGGTTACCCACGTCCGTATTGATGGGAATCCCGGAATAAGGGGAACACGATCTCTGCTTTGACAAGACGTGCCAAGGAAACCGCTTCGCTAAACGCGCTAAGGTGGTATGATAAAAAACGTAAAGGCTTGGTTGTGGTGTGACGTCATGCCACATAATACGTCAGCAGATTGAGCTTGAGTAAATGTTATTCTCTCTACGGTTGTATGTGGAATTTATTTTGTAGAGCCGGACACTATCCTGGTGTTCACAATCTTCTATGAATTATTCGGAGGAGGAACCTGCCTTGTCGCTGAAGACAATATACCGCGGACGACAATCGTCATTGAAGCCTGGTTCAGGAGCTCTTGAGGGAGTCCTCGACTAGAGGCGTCCGGATAGGCGAACTTCATCGCGGACTCCAAGACTATGAAGATACAGATGGGACTCCGTGGAAAGGCAACCGGATATGTAGAACCATTGCACTCTGTAGCAACTCAGCCTCTCCTGTCTATATAAACCGGAGGGTTTTAGTCCGTAGGACAACAACAAACAATAACAATCATATAGTTTAGCTTTAGGGTTTTAGCCTCCTTGATCTCGTGGTAGATCCACTCTTGTACTACCCATATCATCAATATCAATCAAGCGGGAGTAGGGTTTACCTCCATCGAGAGGGCCCAACCTGGGTAAAAACATCGTGTCCCTTGTCTCCGTTACCATCCGCCTAGACGCGACAGTTCGGGACCCCCTGGTGTCAAACCGGTTCGCCCTCTCGATGGAGGTAAAACCCTACTCCCGCTTGATTGATATTGATGATATGGGTAGTACAAGAGTGGATCTACCACTAGATCAAGGAGGCTAAACCCTAGAAGCTAGCCTATGGTATGATTGTTATTTGTCCCACGGACTAAAACCTCCGCTTATATAGACACCGAGAGGGCTAGGGTTACACAGAGTCGGGTTACAATGGTAGGAGATCTACATATCCAGACGCTAAGCTTGCCTTCCACGCCAAGGAAAGTCCCATCCGGACACGGGACGAAGTCTTCAATCTTGTATCTTCATAGTCTTGGAGTCCGCCGATGATGATAGTTCGCTATCCCGGACACCCCAGTCCAGACTCCTCAAGAGTCTCCTCCAACCAGGCTTCAATGACGACGAGTCCGCCAGATATTGTCTTCGTGTTGCAAGGCGGGTTCTCCTCGAAATTCCATGTGATTGCCAAATAGTGTCCGCTTCCTCATAAATGTCGCTGGGCCCTTGGCTTCCACGCTCGATAACGGCCTTCTTCCCACGGTTGTAATGTAATGCGAAGGCCAGGTATTTTTACATTTTACCCCAAAATCATGCGAGAAGGATGCCTATAAGAGAGGCAAGAATCCAGATCTAAAC